>CM055118.1:506329780-507529780 GCA_029206835.1 Rana muscosa | reverse complement strand
CGTGCCAGTTTGCCAGCCTGAAGTTCCCGTGCCAGCCTGCCAGCCTGAAGTTCCTGTGCCAGTTTGCCAGCCTGAAGTTCCTGTGCCAGTTTGCCAGTCTGAAGTTCCTGTGCCAGTCTTCCAGTCTGAAGTTCCCGTGCCAACCTGCCAGCCTGAAGTTCCCGAACCAGCCCGCCAGCCTGAAGTTCCCGTGCCAGCCTGAGGTTCCCATGCCAGCTTGCCAGCCTGAGGTTCCTGTGCCAGCCTGCCAGCCTGAAGTTCCCGTGCCAGCCTGAAGTTCCTGTGCCAGCCTGCCAGCCTGAAGTTCCCCTGCCAGTTTGCCAGCCTGAAGTTCCCGTGCCAGTTTGCCAGCCTGAAGTTCCCGTGCCAGCCTGCCAGCCTGAAGTTCCCGTGCCAGTTTGCCAGCCTGAAGTGCCTTTGCCATTTTGCCAGCCTGAAGTTCCTGTGCCAGTTTGCCAGCCTGAAGTTCCTGTGCCAGTTTGCCAGTCTGAAGTTCCTGTGCCAGTCTTCCAGTCTGGCATGCCAGAGCCAGTCTTCCAGTCTGGAGTGCCAGAGCCAGTCTTCCAGTCTGAAGTGCCAGAGCCAGTCTTTCAGTCTGAAGTGCCAGAGCCAGTCTTTCAGTCTGAAGTGCCAGAGCCAGTCTTTCAGTCTGAAGTGCCAGAGCCAGTCTTCCAGTCTGAGATGTGCCTGTATGCTGCCCAGCCTGAGATGTTCCTGTCTGCTGCCCAGCCTGGGATGATCCCGTCTGCTGCCCAGCCTGAGATGATCCCGTCTGCTGCCCAGCCTGAGATGATCCATTCTGCTGCCCAGCCTGAGATG
The DNA here is from genome assembly GCA_029206835.1 of Rana muscosa. Taxonomy (NCBI): domain Eukaryota; kingdom Metazoa; phylum Chordata; class Amphibia; order Anura; family Ranidae; genus Rana; species Rana muscosa. Next base: position 507,528,961 of record CM055118.1, on the reverse strand, counting down.
ATCCATTCTGCTGCCCAGCCTGAGATGATCCATTCTGCTGCCCAGCCTGAGATGATCCCGTCTGCTGCCCAGCCTGAGATGATCCCGTCTGCTGCCCAGCCTGAGATGATCACATCTGCTGCCCAGCCTGAGATGATCACATCTGCTGCCCAGCCTGAGATGATCCCGTCTGCTGCCCAGCCTGAGATGATCCCGTCTACTGCCCAGCCTGAGATGTTCCGTCTGCTGCCCAGCCTGAGATGTTCCTGTCTGCTGCCCAGCCCGAGATGTTCCTGTCTGCTGCTCCGGTGCCCGCTGCCCAGTCTGATGTCCCAGAGCCTACTGTCTTGCTTGGTGACCCTGTACCTGGTATCCAGCCTCACGATCCAGTTTCTAATGGTCCCATTCCTGATACTCTGCCTGGTGGTTCCTTTACCGCTGCCCAGCCTGATGACTCGGAGCCCGCTGCCCAGCCTGAGGATATGGTCCCTGCTAAAGCCTGTTCCTGATGCCCAGCTGGCTGCTGATGTCTTCCTGATGTATGCCCTTTTTTCCCACTATTTTTATCCTGCTCGTCACCCAGCCTGAATGTAATGCCCCTGCGTTGTCTGCCTCCGATGGGTTCTTGCCTGTTGCCCTGCTAATTTTTATTTCCGAATCTAAACTTCCTGACCCTGGTGGTGGGATGCATGTCCTATTTTCAGACTCTAGTGGCACGTCCCCCAGTGGACCAAAGGACTCAGGCCTAGAAAATGCGAAGAAGTCCGCAGACTCAGTATGGAAACCTTTTAGGGTGTTTCCACATCCACTCGGACTTTCAAACCAAGGGCTGAATGGAGTGTCCGGAGGCCACTCCTTAAGGGGGGGGGGAACTGTCAGGAATGGTGTCATTACTGGGCTCACCTGCTGGTGGCACTGTTGCTTTCGGCACCAGTGGGTGTAGTTCTGGTGGCCACCAGCGGGTGTCTCCTCACCAAGACTTTCTACCAGCCATCAAGCACACCTGATCTGGGTCTGCTGGACTATATAGGCCCACCCTTGACCAGGCTCAATGCTCCAGAATTCCTTCTGTAAGCCTCGTCCCTACCTGAACCTGAACCTGATCCGTTTCCTGAACCTGAACCTGAACCTGATCCGTTTCCTGCCTTGTCCTGGACTCTGTTCCTTGTATCCCGTCCCCTGAGACCTGTCCCCTGATACCAGCTTCCAGCTCCCCCTTGCTGACTGCTCCCAGTACCTGGCATTCTGCTCCCCTTGTCTCTCGTCCCTGCCTTGTTTATATATGTGTGTTCCCATTACTTGTATATATTAGTTAGATAGTTAGATTAGGTTGTTTTGGGGTTTGCTGTGTTCTTGTGTATTAATTTCTTGTTTATGGTTTACTGTTGTTTGATTTCACATGTGTCTATCTTCAATAAATATATATATTTTCACTTACTCTGTTCCTGATTCCTTAAGTGCAGCCCAATGATCTGATCACCTGTATTGAATGTCTGTGTATAGCATCCCCATGACACCCTTTCACTACCCCCTCTTACATTTTCTGTCCCCGAGTTGGCTGGCAGTTGTGTCTGTTATTTCTAATGTTTATTCGTTTTCTACCAAGGCTGAATCTATATTTTGGCACAACTGGCTTGCTAGGGTGCCAACTTGGATTGTTTACGTCTGTTTACATCTATTATTCAGTATCTCCATGTTCCCACCCTTGTTTGTCCCCTATGAGGGTCCTGCAATATGACCTGCTGTATCTATGTATGACTCCTTCTTAATGGCTTTTCTTGGATATGTGTTAATTTATGTTATACCAACTGTGATTTCTGTATCTACACTGTGCCTTATTTAATAAACTTTTACCTGTTAAAAAATAGAATGCAAGAAACACATTACCACACCAGGTAAAACAAATCCCCCACATTTTTTCAAAAAGGTTAATAGAAAAAAAGTTATGAAAGAACAGATACAGTATGTCCCATAACAGAAGAACATGGGAAAATGGTCACAAATGACAAGGAAAAGGCAGTGTATTAAAAAAGTATTAAATTGTTTTTCTCTTCAGCTTCTACAGATGAAAAAGACAAGTTTGTTGGTCTTCACAGTAAGGATGTTTCACTGAAAGTACCTCTTTAGCTAACAAAAATACAGGTACAAAAGAGACAAGAGAAAGTTAATGTGAACAAATCACCAGGTCCAGATGGCTTACACCCATGAGTCCTTAGGGAACTTAGCTCACTATTTCTAATTTTAAAGACACCCTTTTGACTGAAATGGTACCAACTGATTGAGCAAATGTGGTACCAATTTACAAAAAAGGATTGAGATGTTACAAGGAAACTACAGACCAGTCTGCCTAACATCTATAGTATGTAAGCTATTTGAGGGAATATAGAAATTTGTCTGTGATAAGGGCATCATAAGTGACGACCAGCATGGATTTATGAAAGACCATTCTTGTCAGACATACCTGTTTTCGTTTTATGAGAACGTAAGTGAAAAATTGCACGGTGGAATTCTAGTGAACATAGTTTTTATAGCTTTTGCTAAGCATTTGATGCTGTACCTTAACATTTAATCCAATAGTTGATAAAATTGTAAGTATATGGATAGGAAATTTGTTACATGAACAGGTCCACAGAGTAATGATAAATGATTCTCTGGTTTATAGTTGTGAGTGGTTTGCTTCAGGGTTCTGTCATGGGGCAAATGATGTTCAATTCGTTTATTAGAGGACCTTCAGCTTACCTGACCCCATTTTTTTCTCTGCTCCCGCTTACCTGGTGGTGTTGTAAGCACAGTTTGGATACTCACTCAGCCACCAGATCCAGCGTTGTCCTTCTGACATCCTTCTGTCAACAGACTAAGCTGGGTCCCATACTGCCATCTTGCTTGTGACATGATCACGATTCTCGCCAGCTCATCTGGGTTCAGCCTTGTGATGACGTGCCACTAGGCTCACCCACTTCCGACATACTAAATTAAAGACTAAAGGTCTCCTGGGATAGGTGACGTGCATATCCTAATAGATGCAGCGAGTACTGTGCTCATCATTCGTCTAGGCCAGGGATCTCCAAACTACGGCCCTCCAGCTGTTGCAGAACTACACGTCCCATGAGGCATTGTAAAACTCTGACATTCACAGACATGACTAGGTATGATGGGAATTGTAGTTCCTGAACAACTGGAGGGCCAAAGTTTGGAGACCCCTGGTCTAGGCGGATAATGTTCATTGAGGGGCAGGGCTGAGCTGTTTTCTGAAAAAAATAAGGTGAATAAAAAAAAGCCTCCCATATCTGTGTAGAAGAGGGGAGGAGGGTTGGAGCGGGGGAGGGGGGGACTTGTCAAAACAGGTGAATTTCCGCTTTAACGGTATAGAAGTAAGAGCTTAATTTCAGTGTTTGCTGGTGATACCAAATTATGCAGGGAAATCAATTCAACACAAGATGTAGCATCATTACAGTAAGACCTTGTTAAAATAGAAGGTTGGGTAGCTACATGGCAGATGAGGTTCAATATTGAGAAATGTAAAGTGATGTACTTGAGTGCCAAAAATATGCAAAATATATTGGGAGGAGCTACCAAATCAGTAATGGAAAAGGATCTGGGGGTACTTGTAGATCAAAGATATAGCAATAGCATACAATGCCAAGCCACAGATAACAATTCTAGCAAAATACTCATGCATTAAAAAGGGCAAATATTCAAGAGATAAATCAATTATTTTACCCATTTTTACAACACTGGATCAGCTTCATCCTGACCATTTCACCATTACGGAGTCTTTCCCTTTCGTAAGGTCTGTCAGTGGTGCAGCTATAGTTTCGGGATAAACCTTCTATAATACCCTGCGATCCCAAGAAAGGCCCTGACCTGCTTCTTGTTTGCAGGACATGGCCACTCCTGGTTGGCTTCTATTTTATTCACTTGAGGTTTTATGACACCATGGACAATGGTGTAGCCCAAATACCTGGCTTCCTCTAAACCAGGGATAAGCAATTAGCGGACCTCCAGCTGTTGCAAAACTACAAGTCCCATCATGCCTCTGCCTCTTGGTGTCATGCTCGTGGCTGCCAGAGTCTTGCTATGCCTCATGGGATTTGTAGTTCTGCAACAGCTGGAGGTCCGCTAATTGCATATCCCTGCTCTAAACCAATGGCATATTTTTTTGGATTTGCGTTAAAACCTTCTTTGAAGAGGGAATCAAGGACAGCCTGGACACGTGAGACTCCCAGTCAGTGCTATGTACCACTATGTCATCTAGATAGGCTGCTGCATACCGTCGGAGGAGTCTTAGGGTCCTATCCATAGCTCTCTGAAATGTCGTAGGGGCATTTTGCAACCCAAAAGGCATTTTTTTATACTGAAAGGAACCCTCTGGGTTCACAAATGTAGTCTTCTCTTTGGCGCTACCAGTCAGGGGTATTTGCCAATACGGGCCTTGCCAAGTCGGTCTATAAGTTCGTCTACCCTGGGTATTGGGTACATGTCAAACTTTGATATTGCATTAAGCTTCCTGAAGTTGTTACAGAACCACCAAGTGCCATCCGGTTTTGGGACTAACACGATGGGGCTAGACCAGTCACTATTGGATTCCTCAATGATGTCTAGCTCCAACATCCTTTTAACCTCATCGCTGATGTCCTTTCTTCTCGCTTCAGGAATTCAGTACGGTTTGAGCTTGGCACGGACCCCAGGTTCAGTAACAATATCATGCTGAACTGCTGAAGTCGTGCCAGGTAACTCTGAAAATTTCTCTCTATTCCTTATCAGACTCTCTAGCTTCCTGTTTTTGGGAATACGACAGAGTGTCTGGAATCGTGACCTTAGGGATCAGAGGGGAGCCAGTACCCTTAGGCGTTACCGGGAGGGACTTTGCAGTTAATGCCAGTCTATCCTTCCAGGGTTTTAACAGGTTTATGTGGTAAATCTGTTCGGACTTCCTTTTACCTGGTCGATAGACTTTGTAATTGACCTCCCCAACTCTTTCAATTACTTCAAAGGGACCCTGTCACTTAGCCAGGAACTGTCTCTCAACAGTAGGAACTAACACCAGGACCCTGTCACCAGGTGAGAAAACATGGAGTTGGCCCCCCCTGTTGTATATTCTCTATTGGGCTGCTTGGGCCTGCAGTAAGTGTTCTTTTACCAGAGGCATGATTGCTGCAATCCTGTCCTGCATTTGAGTGATATGCTCAATGACACTTTTGTGGGGTGTCTGCTCCCCCTCCCAAGTTTCCTTGGCTATGTCTAAAGCCCTGTACACACGATCAGATAACTTATGGATTTTCGTCCGATGGATTTGACCATCGGAAATCCGATGAAACTGTTTTTCATCAGTCTTGGCCACACACCATCAGTCAAAAAACCGACCGTTCCAAACGTGGTGACGTAAAACACTCCGATGAGCCGAGAAAAATTAAGTTTAATGCTTCTGAGCATGCGTCGACTTGATTCTGAGCATGCGTGGGTTTTTTAACCGATGGACTTGCCCATAGACGATCGCAAATTACCATCGGTTCTTGATCCATCGGAAAATTTTAAAACAAGTTCTATTTTTTCCATCCGATGGAAAAAAGACCGATGGGTACCATACACGATCGGTTTGTCTGATGAAAACCATCCATCGGACGGTTTTCATCAGTTAAACCGATCGTGTGTACGGGGCTTAAGAGTCCCCAAAGGTGTCTCCCATAAAGCAACTCAAATGGAGACTACCCATAGAGGACTGGGGAACCTCCCTGATGGCAAACATCAAGTATGGAATCAGGAAGTCACAGTTTTTCCCATCCTTGTCAACAACCTTGTTTAACATGCTCTTTGATGTTTTATTGAAGCGTTCCATCAAGCCATCAGTTTGAGGGGGGTACACAGAGGTTCGCAACTGCGTCACCTTAAATAACTTGCACAGCTCCCTAGTTATTCGTGACATAAATGGGATGCCCTGGTCTGTAAGGACCTCCTTAGGGATTCCAACATGACTGAACCATGAACAGCTCTTTGTCAATGTTCTTAGCAGATGCGGTGCCTAAGGGAACTGCCTCTGGGTAACGGGTAGCATAATCCATGATCACAAGGATGTGCCGATGACCCCGGGCAGACTTGGGGAGTGGACCCACAAGGTCCATGGCAATCCTCTCAAAGGGCACTTTAATAATGGGCAAGGGCAAAAAAGGACTTCGGAAGTGGGGTAGTGGGGCTGACATCTGACACACTGGACAGGATTGACAATAATTCTCAATATTTTTCTGTATCCCGGGCCAGTAAAACCTGCGCAACACCCTTACAGTGGTTTTCTCAACCCCTAAATGGCCTCCTAGCAAGTGTCCATGAGCAAGTTCCAACACCACGCATCTGAATGGCTTAGGGACCACCAACTGTGCAACAATTTCATCATTCTTTTTATAGACCTGATACAGTAAATCCTCATTTCTGCTGGAATAAGGCAAACAAGGCCTGTCCTCTGGTTCGACATGTCCATCATTAATCACTATTACATTTTCCCAAGCCCTGGCAAGGGTAGGGTCTTATCTCTGCTCGGTACCAACATTTTCCTTGTGCACATTAAGGTCAGCAAACTCCAATGTAGCCTCAGAGTCAGCAGACGGCTGTCCACCTGCACTGGTTGTGGGGACTTCCTCAGGCTCCTCCAGTTCTCCTGCCATAACTCAGAAAGTTAAACCTCGGGGAACCATGAGAGGAGTCTCCTGAACCCGCATTGTTGGTGCTGGCCAAGAGTTCTGGCTCTGCCACTGAGTCAGCTACTGTGAGCGAGTTGGGACGATCCCACAGTTCCCAAAACTTAGGGAACTTAAGTCCCTACCAATGATGGCAGCGTGTACCAAGTGGGGCACAAGTCTGACCGGATGGGTCACTGTACCTAAGTCAGTTTTAAAGTGAACAGTGGCTAAAGGATACTCACGGGTATCCCCATGTACACAGATCACAGCAACTCTTTTTTCATGAAAATTCACAGATTCAACTATCTCCGCTTAAACCAAAGTCACTAGACTTCCAGAGTCCAGCAAGGCCAAAATAGGCTTATTATTAACAGTCATTTGGCACATGTGTTTTCCTTCATTTGGCGCTGCAGCACATGAAACAGCAGCAAACATAGGCTCCTTTCTAAGGAATACATCACACTGCATGGGTTCATCTGTCAATGGACAGTTTGCTGCAACGTGTCCCAGTTCCTGGCAACGAAAACACCTGATGTTGCCCCAGTTTGATTTGCTGACCAGGCTCTCTGCAGCAAAGTATCTCTCAACGAGCTCCACCAGGTTTTCTGCCGACTTGGGGTCTCCTTGACTCACCCACTTCTGCAGGGGAATTGGCAGTGACCTCAGGACGCTCCACTATTTGTGGCACAGACAGGGACTCCTGCTGTAGCCATTTCCGCACCAGGTGGATTAGATCAAACATCTGCGATCTTGGGGGCCTCTCATCTTGAAAGAACCAGCGGTGGACCCGCTGTGCTCAAACAGCCAAGGTGACACAGAGTCGCGCCAGGATTTCCCGCTTGACCTTCTCATAGTCTCCCGCTTCTGCCCACTCCAGATCATAGTAGGCCTTCTGCGATTCTCCAGAAAGTAAGGGGACGACCAGTCCTGCCCACTGGGTTTTAGGCCAACCTTCCCTCTCACGGGTCCATTCAAACGGTAGCAGAAAGGCCTCTGGATAATCATCTGCAGTCATCTTAGAAAGAAAGGGACCCACAGGGCTTGTCTCCAACATCATCAATTTTAGTAGGTGACCACTGTGCTAGCGTCTCCACAACCTCAGTCAGGGTTTTCCTATCCGCTTTTGCAGCAGTGGCTAGCTGTTCAAACAGCCTTTGTGATTGCTCCTGTACAGCACCAATCTGTTGGCACAGCACCTTTGTTTTCTCTTGTGCGATAGCGTTAGCTTGCTTTTGTGCAGCATTTGCTTGCTGCTGTGCAGCGTTGGATAACACCAATTGTTTTAGGATTTCCTCCATGTTTAGTCACTTTAGGTACTGGCCTTTTAATTAGTAACTTACTACAGCTGCCCGCATTCTCCACCATATTTAACCCGAGGGACAGGTATAAGGTACAAAGCTCCCTGGGACAAGCAGTCTTTCAGGCACAAATACCAAACCCAGTGAGGTAGTGACAAACAGTGCAGTATTTATTGGTGATATTTACAAGTCTATATACAGGTGCTCTACAGTGTTTCCGAAAAACAAACAGAAAAAATAGCCAAACAAAAACCTAGCCGTGTCTTGAGACTATCTACACAATATACAGGCCCTCACTGCCAAGCTGAGCAAGCCTACAGCTTGCCAGCTTCCACATAAACTGTTTAATAGCTTTCACCAATCTGTTGCTCTCACAGACCAAAGTTGTCTGATCTTCCCAGGCAGAGAGCATAGGCTGTCTACTCAGGTGAGCTTAACTTAGACTGGGGGAAGAGGACCAAGACCCGAACTGGACCATGGATCAGAGATCCCTGAACGTATATAAGAGGAGCCTGGGAGATGTATAAATCCCAGACAGGACTTTTCCCGGCTCTCTCTGGGACGCTCTGCTACAACATGTTTAGAATATCTAACCTGCCCCTGGACACACCAATTTTTATTTTCTCTAAGCCCAGCTAACCTAAATGCACCTAAACACAGGGCAGCGAAAACGTGCAGTGTTCTACAAGCACATATAAAGACATATAGATCACTGCCTATGTGAATAAGGCCTTATACCTTGTACACACGATCGGATTTTCCGTTGGGATAAACTCAGACGTATTTTTTTTGACGAAATTACGTTCAAGCTGTCTTGCATACACACTGTCACACCAATTTCCGACCGTCAAGAACGCGGTGACGTACAACACTACGCCGAGCCGAGAAAAATGCGTTGATGTGATTCTGAGCATGCATGTTTTTTTCTCCGTCTGAGTTTTCTACAGAAGAACGGAAAAAAAGAGAACATGTTCCTCTTTCTAAATTCCAAACGGAAAAAGTCCGATGGGGTACACACACAGTCGGAATATACAATTAAAAATTCCGTCTGACTTTTTTCCTCGGAAATTCCGACCGTGTGTACGCGGCATTACTTGTCTTCATATGTAATTTAATGACTAAACAGACCTCACATTAGTTTCACTTAAACCTATCCAAAAACACTTCATACATGTCATAGGAGTTATGCCCTCTCATTTACAAGAACCCTGGTCAATCTGGAGAAAAATATAAGAAAGCAAACAGATAGGAATTTTTTTTTTCCATGAGACGTGGAAATAGAACGGGAAGTGCCTGCATCATATCTGAAAAGCATGATATGGGTTGGAATGTACACAGCTGTTATGACTTAGTATCATCAAATTGTATTATATAAAGCTACACACTTCACTTCTAAGGGATTCCCTATTTTTTATTACTGTAATCATTTCCATTTTCCTTCAGCACAAGTGCTAAGCAACCAGCAAACAAAATGTAAATGTACCATTATTAGGTACATATAGCAGTTAAGAAGATAAATTGGTACTGCTGATTGCTTGTGTGTATGTCTTAGCTTAGCTCCGTGTATGCTGGCAGTAATTTCACTAAATCAACATTGTGAATGTATACCATAAATGAGAGGAAGAACATAGCCCAGAGTGAAACAATTTAAAAATCTTTGTGTAAACAGTGTAAAAACAAGCATATTGGCCATATTTATTTACTCATATCTGTCAGTGTAGCACTGACACTCCTACAAATTGTGATCCCTAACTCTTTATGTGAACACCCTAACTAGGATATACACCAATCAGCCATAGCTTTATGACAACCCACGTAATATTGAGTAGATACACCTTTTGCTGCCAAAACAGCCCTGTACTCCACAAACTCTAAAGGTCTGCTCTGGTATCTGCCACCAAGCTGTCAGTAGCAGATGATTTAAGCCCTGTAAGGTGCACGGTGGGGCCCCTATGGATCAGACTTGTTTTTCCAGCACATCCCACATCTTAAAGGAAGAGATAAGAGGCAAGAAGGTGAGTGAATACAGCCTAGTAGGGTCACTAGCCAACTGAATCCTGAGATAACAGATATGAGAAGGTTCCCACTTGAAAACAATGTTGGATTTAAGACATTACGTGACGTCTCACAGACTCCAACAACCAGACACCGATAACCACAGCCCAGTGTTGTCGGGAAGAAGCCCTTCATCAACACGGGGACAAGGTGCTTTGGGGTGGGGGTCGCAGAGCCTCCTGCCCCAAAGCACCCACCCCCCCATGTTGAGGGCATGTGGTCTGGTATGGTTCAGGAGGGGGGGACGCTCGCTTGTCCATCCCTATCTTGATCTACCAGGCTGCATGCTCAGATAAGGGTCTGGTATGGATTTTGGGGGGGACCACACGCCGTTTTTTTTTTTTTTAAATAGCCGGGTGCTGGCAATTGTAACGGTGAGTGATTTTAATTGGGATTTTTTTCTTTAGAAATGTCAGTTTTGCTGTAGCATGTTCTGTATATGCTAAAAATGCAGCACTTTACAGGCACACTAGGGGGCCTCCCAGGCACAAAATTTAAAGGAATTTTTAATTTTCATTGTTGCACTTTAACCACTTCCCGACCGGCTCCAATACATACCGTATACGGCGGCAGGTTGGCAGCCCTGCGTGAATCGCTGTATATGTACAGTGGCTCCTCTAAGAGCCATAGCAGGTGCGTGTGCGCCCACTGCACGACGGGGGACCTGATGCGCGTGGCCGGCTGGCATGATTGTCGCCGGCCACCCGCAATTGCAGGCACGAGAGTCAGAACAGGGATTTGTGTTCTGACAGGGGAGGAAAGACAGATCGTCTGTTCGTACTAAGTAGGAACGATGTGTCCTCTAGTCCAGTGGTCCCCAACCTTTTTGGCACCGAGGACCGGCGTTGTGTAATAGAATCATGCCAAGGCCCGGGGGGGGGGGTTGGGTTGTTATGTAGCTTTTCGCGGGCAGTTTGTCGGGGAAATGGCTGGTGTTAGCGCCTCAATCATCACAGAACAATGGCTGATATGGTGTTGGGATGATTGAAGCGCATTATTTCTGTCATTGCATTGTAATATAAAATGAAATAGTTCAAACTCACCATAATGCAGAATCTGCCACCAGATGCGGTTTGTCACTTGCCACGTCGCCTTCCACCAGGTGTGGATTGTTGCTTGCCACGTCACCTGCCACCAGATGTGGATTGCCACGTCGCCTGCCACCAGATGTGGATTGTCGCTTGCCACCTTGCCTGCCACCAGATGTGGATTGTCGCTTGCCACCTCGCCTGCCACCAGGTGCGGATTGCCACGTCGCCTGCCACCAGGTGTGGATTGCCACGTCACCTGCCACCTGGTGTGGATTGCCACGTCACCTGCCACCAGGTGTGGATTGCCACGTCACCTGCCACCTGGTGTGGATTGCCACCTGCCACCAGAGGTGGTTTGCCACCTGCCAGTAGATTTTTTTGTCACCTGCCGTGGTGGCAGCACAGGCAGGTGAGGGAGAACAGCGGTAACGCGGGGCGGGCGGTGAGAGATTCTCTCTCTGCTCCCGCGCCTCGCTGCAGTATAGCAGCCCCGCTGTGTGGGCGGAAGTGCCGCGTTATGGGCGGGCGCCGAGAGATGATCTCATCTCTCTGCTCCCGCGCCTCACCGCAGTATAGGAGCCCCGCTGTGTGGGCGGAAGTGCCGCGTTCCAGGCGGGCGGCGAGAGATGATCTCATCTCTCTGCTCCCGCGCCTCACCGCAGTAGGAGCCCTGCTGTGTGGGCGGAAGTGCCGTGATCCGGGCGGGCGGTGAGAGATGTCATCTCTCTGCTTGCCCGCTGCCGCACCTCACACAGTGCAGCCTTCGCGGCCCATCTGCAAATAGGCCACGGCCCGGCAGTGGGCCGCGGAGGGGGTTGGGGAACCCTGCTCTAGTCAGTCCCATCCCCTCACAGTTAGAAACACACCTAGGGAACACATTTAACCCCTTGATCGCCCCCTTCCCTGCCATTGACATTTACACAGTAATCAGTGCATTTTTATAGCACTGATCATTGTAAAATTGTCAATGGTCCCAAAAATGTGTCAAAAGTGTCCGATGTGCCAGCCATAATATTGCAGTCCCGATAAAAATCGCAGATCGCCGCCATTACTAGTAAAAAAATTAATAATAAAAAAATCCAATAATTCTATCCCCTATTTTGTAGACGCTATAACTTTTGCGCAAACCAATCAATATACGCTTATTGCGATTTTTTTAACCAAAAATATGTAGAAGAATACATATCAGCCTAAACTGAGGACATTTTTTTTATTTTTATTTTTTAATGTGGGATATTTATTATAGCAAAAAGTAAAACATATTGTGTTTTTTTTAAAATTGTCGCAATTGTCAGTTAAAGCGACGCAGTGACAAATTGTAAAAAGTGCTCCGGTCAGGAAGGGGGTAAATCCTTCCAACAGCAAAAAGTAAAAAATATTGTTGTTTTTTTTTCAAAATTGTCGCTCTTTTTTTTGTTTATAGCGCAAAAAATTCAAACCGCAGAGATGAGCAAATACCACCAAAATAAAGCTCTATTTGGGGGAAAAAAAGGACGTAAATTTTGTTTGGGTACAAATTCGCACGACCGTGCAATTGTCAGTTAAGCAATGCAGTGCCGTATCGCAAAAAAATCGCCTGGTCATTAAGGGGACAAATCCTTCCGGGGCTGAAGTGGTTAAGCATCATTAAAATCACTGCTCCTGAAAAAACGATAATTAAATAAATAAAATAAATTATTGATACATGTCCCACAGGACAGAACCCAGACCCCCATACCCCTTTTATGGCCAATTACTTGCATATAAGCCTTCAAAATGGGCACTTTTGATTTTTCCGGTTCGGCTCCTATAGACTTTATTGGGGTTCGCTGTTCGGGTTAGAACATTTCCCCTGTTCGATAGTTCTGCTGCAAATCAAACAGGGGGGTATGGTCGGCCCATCCCTAGTGGCTAGTATGTGCAAAGTGGATGGCTGGTAGGTCTTTATCATAAGCTTCTGTTTCTGTATCTATACAGACAGATTGGTTTTTAATGGCTAGCTAAATGTAATAATGATGCAAGCTGTCGAGATCCGTTAGGTTCCTTCTTCAAGCTCTAAAAAATTCAGTCTAAAATTCAGTTCTATGTTAAAAATCTTGAAAAGTGGCCCAACAGATCCCAACAAAGCTTACATCTTATATCTAAAGTGATTGTAAAGTCTTGTTCTTCTTTTTCTCTAAAAATAACAAACCTGTTATACTTACCTGCTCTGTGCAATGGTTTTGTACAGAGCAGCCCAGATCCTCCTCTTCTCGGGTCCCTCTTCTGCCCTCCTGATGATTGGCCCCACAGCAAGCAGGTTGCTATGGGGGCACCCAAGCTGAGCCGCAGCTCCCTGTGTCCATTCAGACATGGAGCCCCGGTTCATCTCTGCCCCCTCTCTTTCTCCTGATTGGCTAACTGACTTTGATTGACAGCAGCAGGAGCCAATGGCTGTGTCTTAGCCAATCAGGATGGAGAGTCATGGATGGCCGAGGCACTCGTGGATATTGCTTGACAGAGATGGGGCTCAGGTAAGTATTAGGGGGTGCTGGGGCAGCTGCTGCACACAGAAGGGTTTTTATCTTATCATAGAATGCATTAAGATAAAAAAACCTTCTGCCTTTACAGCCCCTTTAAGTTAGTAAAAAAAGTGTATTACTAAAAACGATCAATCTTTCTGCATTAATTGAAGTTTAATCAAAAAAAACAATGCAGCGCTAAAAAGTAAGTAAAAAAGTCGTGACTAAGAGTTGTTATAAACAACATAGATTATGTGCAAATAATATGACATAATACTCAGTGCAAAATCTAAGAAAAATATCTGACACAAAAAAAATCACTTAAATGTTCAAAGAAATGTGAATGAAATCCATATAATAATCACACTTGATATGGATAAATAATCATAACAGAATGAGCCCCATATACAGTTGCAATAAAAAGTATGTGAACCCTTTGGAATGATATGGATTTCTGCATAAATTGGTCATAAAATGTAATCTGATCTTCATCTAAGTCACAACAATAGACAATCACAGTCTGCTTAAACTAATAACACACAAAGAATTAAATGTTACCATGTTTTTATTGAACACACCATGTAAACATTCACAGTGCAGGTGGAAAAAGTATGTGAACCCCTAGACTAATGAGATCTCCAAGAGCTAATTGGAGTGAGGTGTCAGCCAACTGGTGTCCAATCAATGAGATGAGATTGGAGGTGTTGGTTACAGCTGCCCTGCCCTCTAAAAAACACACACCAGTTCAGGGTTTTCTTTTCACAAGAAGCATTGCCTCATGTGAATGATGCCTCAAACAAAAGAGCTCTCAGAAGACCTACGATTAAGAATTGTTGACTTGCATAAAGCTGGAAAGGGTTATAAAAGTATCTCCAAAAGCCTTGCTGTTCATCAGTCCACGGTAAGACAAATTGTCTATAAATGGAGAAAGTTCAGCACTGCTGCTACTCTCCCTAGGAGTGGACGTCCTGTAAAGATGACTGCAAGAGCACAGCGCAGACTGCTCAATGAGGTGAAGAAGAATCCTAGAGTGTCAGCTGAAGACTTACAAAAGTCTCTGGCTAATGCTAATATCCCTGTTAGCGAATTTACGATACGTAAAACACTAAACAAGAATGGATTTCATGGGAGGATACAACAGAGGAAGCCGCTGCTGTCCAAAAAAAACATTGCTGCACATTTACAGTTTGCACAAGAGCACCTGGATGTTGCACAGCAGTACTGGCAAAATATTCTGTGGACGGATGAAACCAAAATTGAGTTGTTTGGAAGAAACACACAACACCATGTGTGGAGAAAAAGAGGCACAGCACACCAACATCAAAACCTCATCCCAACTGTGAAGTATGGTGGTGGGGGCATCATGGTTTGGGGCTGCTTTGCTGCGTCAGGGCCTGGATGGATTGCTATCATCGAAGGAAAAATTAATTCCCAAGTTTATCAAGACATTTTGCAGGAGAACTTAAGGCCATCTGTCCACCAGCTGAAGCTCAACAGAAGATGGGTGTTGCAACAGGACAACGACCCAAAGCATAAAAGTAAATCAACAACAGAATGGCTTAAACAGAAGAAAATACATCTTCTGGAGTGGCCCAGTCAGAGTCCTGACCTCAACCCGATTGAGATGCTGTGGCATGACCTCAAGAAAGCGATACACACCAGACATCCCAAGAATATTGCTGAACTGAAACAGTTCTGTAAAGAGGAATGGTCAATAATTACTCCTGACAGTTGTGCACGTCTGATCTGCAACTACAGGAAACGTTTGGTTGAAGTTATTGCTGCCAAAGGAGGTTCAACCAGTTATTAAATCCAAGGGTTCACATACTTTTTCAACCTGCACTGTGAATGTTTACATGGTGTGTTCAATAAAAACAAGGTAACATTTAATTATTTGTGTGCTATTAGTTTAAATCAGATCACATTTTATGACCAATTTGTGCAGAAATCCATATCATTCCAAAAGGGTTCACATACTTTTTATTGCAACTGTATAAGTTCATGTAGTGGACACACACGCCAGTGGCGGTGGGTCAAATAGGCACTGACAAATCCTCTCTGGCAGATGAATTGGCTGGAACTCCTATGAAGATATCCACATCTCACAGGCAAAGATTGAAGAAACTGTGGTTTCACAAAGCACAGTGCGGCAAGACTTGAGCATCCAGATGTAAATAGCAACCATAGAAAAAAGACAGAAAGGGCCTCCAGATGAATCCAGTAATATAGTGTGAAAAAAGCTTATTTATTCCAGTAAAAACAAATAAAAAGTACAGGCATCATCAAAATGTATGTAGCTGGTGATCACAAAAAAAGTTCCATAAGGCGTAATGTATAGGGCCAAAAAGCAGGCTATGTACCCGACATGTTTCGCACTAAAGTGCATCAACTGGGGCATAAACCTGCTTGAACAACATCACGCCATTAAATAATGTAAGCACAAATTAATAAGTGTCTCCAGCTGGTGTACACACACCTCCGGGGTCATGTATAGCCAATTGCAACTTTAAAATTGCTGCAATTCTGGGCTGGCACTCCTATCTATTGCCTCAACCAATCAGAGATAGGCAGCGTCGGGACTGCATCATCACGCTGCTGTAGCGCATCATCACGCAACGTCCGTGATGATGTATGTGTTCCAAGCTACACAACCCACCAGACACCATGTGATACACAGCGCTGGAGGATTCAGTGGCGCCTCAATCCACATCATTGTCACGTACCTGGATCGTGAGCCTGACGTATAGAGGAGAGCCTCTCTTGCCACACCGCCTTGCCGGCCCCTGAGGTTGAGACAGTGGCCATGGAAGCATGGTGACACAGGAGTGCCTAGGATCAGTCCAATATAGTGGCTGAATGCTTGTCGCTGGAGATGCAGCAGGCAACCAGTTGGCTGGGTAGACCAGGACGGTGGCAGACTGGATCGCAGATGGAAACAGGAACTGGTGCGATTTGCAGAGCAGAACTGCAGCAGGCTGGAGGAACAGGTGCAGAGTCAGGCAGGCCGGATCGGAGACGTACTGGTGGAACAGGCAGAGCAGCAGGCAGAAGAGAAGTCCAAAACAAGCCGAGGTCAGAGTATCAAGCAGACAAGGTTAGTGAGGGCAAGCCGGGTCACGGATCAGAAGTCAGCACAGATAATGGGTTTCAGGACACACAGAAGCTGCAGACCAAACAGCAAGGAGTCTTTGGTGCACTCACTTTAAATAGCCCCTCTGGCACCAATGTTGGTGACAGGCGTACGCGCACGTGCGCCAATGCGCCGTGAATGTGCGTGTCTGCCGTGTGATTCCTATTGCACGTCCATGCCTTCCCTGACATTGCCCCCCTCCTACGGGCAACCTCCGGGTGCCCAACTGGTTCCTCTTCCAGGGGTGGCTACAGAAAAAAGTGCAAACTAAGTCCGCGGCATGCACATTACTACTGGGCTCCCAAGAGTTCTCCTCCAGACCATAACCCTTCCATTTAATTAAGTATTGAGTTTGTCCCCTTCTTTTCCTGCAGTCTATGATGGCCTCAACTTCAAATTCCTCGTCCCCATTAACAGTAACAGGTGCCAGGGTCCTGAACTGCGATTGGGAAACGGGTCTGGTACTGTCGGCTTTAACAGGGACACATGGAATACGGGATGTACCTTGAGGGACTCAGTTAAAATTAACTCATAAGACACATCATTAATCTTTCTTCTTACCGGAAAAGGTCCCAAGAATTTCGGTGCCAACTTCTTAGATGGGCAAGTCATCCTTAAGTTTGTTGTGGCGAGCCATACCTGGTCCCCTGGTTGCAGCAGCAGTTCCCCTCTTCTCCTCTTATTGAAGATTCTCTTGTTGTCCTCCTGAGCTTTCTTGACCGCCTCCTGTAACAATAAGTTATTAGAAGAGAAAAAATCCAGAGTGCTCTGAACAGCAGGAACAGCAGTTTCAGGAATCAAGTCAGGTAAAAAGGTTGGGTGGAACCCATAATTCGCAAAAAATGGGGATTACTTGATGGCAGAGTGGCTGGCGTTATTATACGCAAACTCCGCCAAAGGAAGAAGAGGTACCCAGTCATCTTGGGCGAAGGACGTAAAACATCGGATATACTGTTCTAGGGTTTGGTTGGTCCGTTCCGTTTGACCGTTGGTCTGGGGATGGTATGCTGAGGAAAAGGATAGTTCAATCTTTAGGGATCCACATAATGCCTTCCAGAACCTTGACGTGAACTGGACTCCACGGTCAGATACGATGTTCATTGGAATGCCATGGAGTCTGACAACCTCTTTGATAAAGACCTGAGCGGTCTCGGCTGCAGACGGAGTTCGTTTCAGGGGCAGGAAGTGCGCCATTTTTGATAAGCGATCCACCACCACAAAAATAGCAGAACAGTCTTCAGAAGGTGGAAGCTCAACAACAAAGTCCATGGCGATCATTTTCCAAGGCCTATCAGGTATGGGTAAGGGTCTGAGTAGACCCCAAGCTTTATTTCGGGTAGTCTTATTCCGGGTGCAGATAATACATGATTTGACGTAGGCCTTGCAGTCCTTCTCCAACCCAGGCCACCAAAATGTACGCTGGACCAATTCTATGGTCTTGTGGGTACCGAAATGGCCTGCTAACGGATGGTCATGACAGAGTCCTAAGACCGCTACTCTAGCGGTTTCTGGTACAAAAATGTGTCCCTCTTTCCATAATAGGCCGTTCCTCGCCTGCAAGGTGACCCCTGGCGGACTGGTTGTGCCTGCTGAGGCTTGCTGCAATTGTGGTAACAGGCCTGACTGCAACAGGAGGAAGTTCCCGGCTGGTAGGATGGTGTCTGGTGGGGGTATGTCCTTCGGATCATGAAACATGTGCGAAAGCGCGTCTGGTTTAGTATTTTTCGATCCGGGTCTGTAGGTAATGTGAAAAACAAACCTTGAGAAAAAGACATGGCCTCAGACGTTTTGCATTTCTTAAATATTCAAGGTTCTTATGGTCTGTGAAGATTAGTATTGGGTGAGTGGCTCCTTCTAGCAGGTACCTCCACTCCTCTAATGCAGCCTTGATTGCTAAAAGCTTCCTATCTCCCACATCATAATTCCTTTCTGGTTGGGTATGTTTTCGAGAAAATAATGCGACCGGATGGATCACATCCTTGGGGCCCTGACGCTGCGACAAGACTGCTCCGACTGCGCTCTCTGAAGCATCCACTTCTAAGATGTAGGACAGGGTAGAGTCTGGATGGCTGAGAATGGGGCAGTGGTAAAACGTTCCTTCAGGGTTTCAAATGCAACTTGTGCCTCTGAGGACCAGTGGAAGTGGATGCCTTGCTTGGTAAGTTGGGTGATCGGGGAGATAATGGCTGAGAAGTTCCTAATGAATTTACGGTAGAAATTGACAAAGCCTATGAAACGCTGGATTCCCTTCTTATCGATAGGGGCTGGCCAATCCAGGATTGCGGATACTTTCTGGGGATCCATCCTGATTCCCTCAGTGGAAATAATTAACCCAGGGAACTGCATGCTCTGCTGCTCGAAGTCGCACTTCTCCGCTTTGGCGTAAAGTCCGTGCTGGCGGAGCCGGAGAAGTACGCTCTTGACATGCCCTCGGTGAATACCTAACGAGATGGAAAATATCAGGATGTCGTCTAAGTATACGATGACAAAGATGTCAAGAAAGTCTCTGAAGATGTCGTTGACGAAATACTGAAAGGTGGCTGGAGCATTACATAAGCCGAATGGCATGACCAGATACTCATAGTGGCCAAAGCGGGTACGAAAGGCGGTCTTCCACTCATCGCCTTCCCGAATCCGGACCAGGTTGTAGGCTCCTCGGAGGTCAAGCTTGGTAAAAAGCTTGGTGACAGGCGCATGCGTACGTGCGCGCGCCGATGCGCCGTGAATGTGCGTGCCTGCCGTGCGATTCTTATTGCACGGCCATGCCTACCCTGATAATCGTGATGACGTGGGCATGCATAAGTGTCAGGTGACCGCATGTGTACCCAGCAGCAAACCTGTTGCCATGCCGACCAGAAGCAGGAGTGACCAAGCCAGAAATCTAAGCAATAGAGCCGAACAACTCATATACACAATACATAAAAATGAAAATAGAACAAATCAATTCATAAACATTAGTACATAAAAAGCATAAAGAATAAAATGACTCCTGTAATGAAATTGTCCTAATAAGAAGCCAATAACATAAAAAGACAAATTGTAATAAAAATCCATGGGGTGCATTAATATCAATATAAATAGATGAATCAATGTCATAGACATAAACTGCATGTGGTCACCATCTATTCAATATAATAACTATTAAGTATGGCACCAATGAATGTAACAAGTGCCTTGAGGCAAAATGACTCCCTAAAATAAAGGAGAACTACATATCACAATATTAATAAATTTCATTAAAAAATATTCTCATTAAAGAGATATATGTAGTGTATATAAAGGTAGTATAAATCAGTACGTAAAAAAATTTATTAAAATGCAGGATCTTTAAAAATATAGCTTAAAGGGGTTGCTCCACCGGAAAAATTTTTTTTAAAGCCAGCAGCTACAGCTACAGCAGCTGCTGGCTTTTAATATTTGGACACTTACCTGTCCTGGAGTCCAGCGACGTCCGCAGCAGAGGACGAGCGACCGCTCGTCGCTCTGCTGCTCCCTCCACCATCCTCGCTGAGGGAACCAGGAAGTGAAGCCCTGCGGCTTCATGCCCGGTTCCCTACGGCGCATGCGCGAGTCGCGCTGCGCCGTTCTGATTGGTGCTCCTGTGTTCTGGGAGCCGAGTGTCTCCCAGAACACCAAGGGAAGTCTGCGGGAAGTGACGTAACTCCCGCAGATTCCCGGAGACAGGACTCCCGGATGTGGGTGAAAATACCTGTCTTAGACAGGTATCTTCACCCCCCTCCCCCCTGAAAGGTGTCAATTGTGACACCGGAGGGGGGGAGGGTTCCAAATAGCAAAAGTTGCTATTTAGGGTGGAGCTCCACTTTAAGCCCTATTAATAAATGCGTTAATATCCCAGTAGATGTTTAACCCATGTGGGAAATAACATCGAAGCTGGTATATCCAAAAAGTTTCTAATTGGGAAACACCTCTGACACAAGATTCACCCCTCCAATGCGGGATGAATTTGTCAATCACTTGAAATTAAGTTCCTGAAGGATCTTTACGGTGGGATTGTAAATAGTGTTTTGGTACACTATGGTTACTGCGACCTTCTTTGATACCAACAATGTGCTCGTTCACCCTAGTAGAAAAGGTTCTGATGGTACGCCCCACATATTACTTATTACATGGACATGTGATAAGATATACGATATAACGAGTCTTACATGTAGTACATGTAGTAAAATGTCTCATATGATAAACTGTGGAAGTGGTGGCAGATACGAAGCTGTCTGTTTTTCTCTGACCCAATACATTGTGTGTGCAAACATTGCACTTCCTACAGGTCCTTTCAATGTGGGAAAAAAGATTGGTTTTACAGGGGGATCAGCCACATTTGGAGCAATACGATTTCTAATGGACGGAGCTGCCCTATAAATAATGCCGGCCTTGTCAGGAAGTACTGGACCCAATAATGGGTCATTTTTTAGTACTTTCCAATGGCGATCTAAGATATTCTTGATTTGTCTGTGCTGTATGGAAAATTGAGTAGTAAAAGACAATTTGAAATTTGGATCCGGTATCCGTTTGGGATGTTCCACAGTGAGAGAACTTCTATTAAGTAAAGAGACACTATTAATTTAATCATCAATGTTTATCGGATTATAACCCTTCTCAACGAATCTGTCTTTGAGAACTTGTGCCTGTACATGAAAATCAGTAAGATTCGTACAATTTCCACTGATACGGAGCAATTGGTTGTGTGGTACAGACCTAAGCCATGAATTATAGTGACAGCTATCCATTGGGATATACCCATTGCGGTCGGTTGGCTTAAAAAATGTTTTGGTGACCAACCGCCGATCTGATATAGAAATCTCGAGATCCAAAAAATGGATAGCAGTTTCATAGGTCAGCACAATGCCCATATCGTTATCGTTGAGGGTGGTCATAAAGTCGTGTAAGGATTCTTTTTTTTTTTTTTTTATATATTTTTCTTTATTTGATTTTCTTCAACATTATAAATACCAGTGAGCATACATATGCATTAATAATTTTCATCCCTTATAGTGACAAGATAACAATAATAACACGCATTTTTGTAATTAACACCTTTTCCCTTCTATTGAGCCTTTTCCCCTCCCTCCCCCTCCCCCTGACTCTATAATTTCTCTTACTAGGGTTTCTATATTCTCACTTTCCACTCTCACTAACCTAATATGGCTTATATACTTATTAGCACCTTACTATCTTATCCTTTACCAAGTATAGGATGCACCTTGGACACCCATCTTGTTTGAGTCCCGGTCTGCCACTACCACCTCAGCTCCCATCAGCGACACCACCCCCCAGGGGGGTTTTCTGGTTTATGTTGATGCACTGCTACTGCATAGACACAGATTATGTAAGTATTATTGAGAGTGGTTGTGGGGGGTTTATTCTAGGCTATATTACCTCCCATATATCCTATTTTTAAACATTCTTTCCGTGACAGGGTCAGACCTTGCAGATATACGTGTTATCAAATATATTACAGCATTCAATTTCCATGCGCATGCTCCTGAAGAGTGGATAAATCCACGAAATGTATAGAGCTACTATATGCCGTGTTATACACCAACTATATGTTTTAACCATGTAATGATCACCTGTACCATGTGATTTGCATATTATTGAATGGTAAATTGTAAATGCTGTATGGATATCCTCTGAATGGAATTTATTGGTTCTCTATGTGTACCCATGATTACCCTCATGCAACTCATGATTGATCTCCAATAAATATTAATTTTTTTTACACCTGCCTGCTTCATATAAAGTCCCAACCTTTAGTCGTCTTGTTTTGTGTCAATTTAATAGGAATGGAGGCAACTGACCTTTATCAGGTCACCGCCTCATTTAAAGTCCCAAAGTTCTTTTTCCTTTTATCTGAATAATCATTGTTTACTCTAATTCTCGCCGTGTAAGGATTCTTCATCACCTCTCTACAGGAGGAGGATGTCGTCTATATACCTTGCCCACAAGACCAGCTCAGGGTGCTGTAAGGCATAGACGACATCCTCCTCCCACATGGCCATAAAAAGGTTTGCAAGACTTGGGGCGAACTTAGCCCGCATTGCAACGCCCTTTGTCTGTAGGAAAAGTTGATTGTTGTACACAAAATTGTTGGACTGGGTGGCAAAACAAAGCAATTCCATGATATAATACTGTTGGACCCTAGGGATCAAACCACTGTTAGACATAAAATGTTCAACAGCATTAAGACCCAGTCTATGTGGTATACAGGTGTATAATGCCGTTACATCGGCCGTAACCAATATACAGTCCTCACAACAGTCCACTCCCTCTAATAAGCGTATGGTAGCTCCCGTATCCTTTAAAAAAGATGGAGTTGATTGTACCAGCGGTTGCAGATGAAAATCTATATAGCGCCCTATACAGGATGTCACAGAGTCAATCCCGCTGACGATAGGTCTACCGGGAGGCTGTGCGACACTTTTGTGGACCTTGGGAATAACACAAGATACAAGATAATACATACAAGATAATACATAGTAGGAATGAGCAGGGCCACAGGTACCAAGTAATCCTTTTCCTTTTTGTTCAAAATGCCTAACTGAAACCCCTTATCAACCAGTTTCACCAGGGCTTGTTTGAAATCTCTCGTGGGGTCTTTAGACAATGGTGTGTATGTATTGGTGTCACCCAGAATTCTACACATCTCAGTGTGGTAATCACCCTTATCAAGAATGACCAACCCACCGCCTTTATCCGCAGGGGGGATAATCACATCCTTGCGCTCACATAAGGACTTAAGGCCAATTTTGATATCTGGGTGGTCATAAATGCGTTTCTTGGATTCTAAATCTTTAAGAACCAAATCTTTAAATACTTTAATTGATGGAGCTGTGGTATTTGGGAGGGTTGAAAAGTGAGGGATTGGACAGGCCGGTATGGATGACACTGTCACTTTCCGTGATATTATCTTTGGGTTTAGATGGATTGGCGATGAAGTGTCTCTGTACGTTCAATCGACGAACATATTTATGTATGTCGATAAAAGTATCAAACTTATTTAGTTTTTTAGAAGGAACATATTTCAGTCCTTTGTCTAAGGTCCGTAGTTCAGCATCAGAAAAAATCGCTTTACTCAAATTAAAAATTCCACTTGTACTTAAGTTCTCCTTTTTCCTGGCCCTCCTTCCCCCTCGGGTGCCTCGTTTGTTTCTATGCCTCGTTTGGGGCCTATGAGTTCCCATGGAAAGTCCCCACTTGGACGAGGGCCTGTCTGCGTGTGATTGTAGGTGTAGGGTGATCTATTGTACTGGTCATACTCTCTATCCATATATGGATAGTGTGTGTCATGGTTGTTACGTGAAGTGCCTTCTTTCAAAGGTGAAAATCTTTTATATGTTCGAACCGGAGTGCGTTGTGGGTAATATGGTTCGCATAGACTATTAACAACGTGACGCCCAGTGACCAGGCACGCCCCCTGAAGATGTTATTCTAACGAAACGTACGTCGGCGGCTTAGCCTGGTCACGTGCACTATGCCCAACGTCCCATCCGGTCCTTCTGGTTAGAGCGAGCAGCTTGTGGAACGCACGCCACCACGGAGGTGGAGGAGCCCGTGTTATACTGACAAGCCTGCAGCCCCAGTGCCGGGATGGGCACTTTTTAATGTAAGCGGCCATTTGGCCAACGTTTTTTATTCAAGTTTTTTTAAATAAATGGTTTGCACTATGGAAGTTTTCTATTTGTGTTCCATGTCCTATCCTTGATATCGGAGGAAAGAGGTTACTGCATTTCACTCCTGTCTATTGATATGTGTGCAGGCACTATCCTGCTCAAGCGGTTGTGACCATCTTTTTAAGTAAAGAGGTCCACAAAATCTGGTAAGCACAAATCTACTACCTGTGCACTTTGGGTGTCGCAATTTTGAATGTTACGGTGAAGGATTAAGATTGCACCTTTTGGAGAAATCATCTATCCCAGCAAGAATCTGTTGTTGGTGGTTTTTGTTATTGGATTTGAAGCACTTTATTTGTTTCATCTGACACAAGTTGGGACTATATATAATTATTGCTCCGGCAATATATTGCTAATTGGACATTATTTGATCAATATCACTATCAATACAAATTTATCTATCACAGGATATTATATTTGATTTGTCACCATATTGCTTGTTTATCAATTAGGAATCAATTTCACCTATAGATATATGTAAATAGCGACCAAAAGTGCTGCGCATGCTCGGAATCAATTCAACGCATGTTCGAGATCATTGTACTTAATTTTTCTCGGCTCGTCGTAGTGTTGTACGTCTCCGCGTTCTTGACCATCGGAATATCCGAGCAACATTTGTGCGACCGTGTGTACCCAAGACAAGTTTGAGACAAAATCCGTCGGAAAAAAAAACACGGTTTTGTTGTCAGAAATTCCGATCGTGTGTACTGAGATTAAGTTACTGAGATTAAGCAACCATGACCAAAATAAAGTTGCAAAGGTTTGATATATTGAATCCCTGAAGTGCTAGGGTTTTATGGTGGGAAAGTTTGAATACAGTCTGAAAGTGACTACTTTTTGGATATATTACTTTTAGAATTTCCAGAATTTCAGATGTAAAGTGATAATGATGTAATGTTGCTTATATTCAGGTACATTTACAAGTTCTGAGACAGAATATGTGCTTGGGTAAAATGTTCTGTTCTGGGATCCTCAGGTTTCACTTGGGTCCAGAGGATAAGAGGAACTAAAGGTGTTCATGTTTTATTGAATCCTGCTGCAATATTGGATTTGCGAAAGGTCTTCAGTTGAATATATATATTGAATCTATATATATACTGTATATAGTAATGAACATTTTTGCTAGGAAATATTTTTTTCTGTATGCTTAACCACTTGCCGACCAGCTCATGTACATTTACTGCAGCAGGTCGGCTCTCCTGCGCAAACCGACGTACCGGTATGTCAGTCTGTGCAAGAAGGCTAGCAGGTGCCCGCGTGCCCACTGCACGCCATGGGAGCGTGCCTGCGGTTCCCGCGGATTCGATGTCTTCTGGCGGCCCACAATCACTGTGTACAGAGACAGAACGGGGAACTGCCTATGTAAGCGTGGTGATTCCCCGTTCTGCCCAATGACATGTCAGAGATCTTCTGTTCCCAGAGATCGGGACCAATGATCTCTGTCATATCCCAGTGAGCCAATCCCCCCTACAGTTAGAACACACCCAGGAAACACACTTAATCCCTTGATCGCCCCTAGTGTTAACCCCTTCCCTGCCAGTGACATTTATGCATTGATCAGTGCATTTTTATAGCACTAATCAATGTAATAATGTCACTGGTCCCCAAAAAGTGTAATTTGGGGTCAGATTTGTTCGCCGCAATCTTGCTAAAAATCAGATCACCGCCAATACCAGTAAAAACAATAAAAAGTCCCTAAATCCATCCCGTAGTTTGTAGACACGATAACTTTTGCGCAAACCATTCAATATACACCTATTGCGATTTTTAACCAAAAATATGTATATCTGCCTAAACTGATGAATACATTTATTTTTATTTTTATGTGGGGATATGTATTATAGCAGAAAGTAAAAAATATATATATTTTTTAAATTGTTGGTCTTTTTTTGTTTATAGCGCAAAAAATAAAAACCGCAGAGGTGATCAAATACCACCAAAAGAAAGCTCTATTTGTGGGTAAAAAAAGAACGTCAATTTTGTTTGGGTACAGCTTCGCACGATCGCGCAATTGTCAGTTGAAGCGATGCAGTGCCGTATCACAAAAAATGGCCTGGTCATTAGGGGGGCAATTACTCATGGGGCTGAAGTGGTTAATGTACTTATGGACTTATGTTGAATTGATAAAAGAATATTATTTTTAACACCTCTAAAGGAAGGCTTTTATCTAGTAGCTCAGGTGATTCTGTGATTATTCATGTTGGCTGGAGAGTACCCCTCATTCACATGATGCCCGTTATTTGAAGAAATGAATAGATCTTTTGCATGGAGTTCTTTGTTGTTCTAATGCCACAGGAAGGTCCTAGGAGGAGTCCAGAAGCTTTACCAAGCTATCATCCTGGTATGATAAATCTCCACTCTTCATTGCCGCGTTGCATTAGTTGGGGTTGAAAATAAAAAGTTTGTTTTCCTGAAGTTCCTTGTCCGGAGTTATCCCCGGTATCACAAAAACATATTGAGCAGTTTGCTTCTACAGTACCTTTTGATTATATTTTTCTTTATAAGGACGTGTATAAGTGAGTTTGGGGTGGAGGAACTTGACTGGCCTGCACATAGTCCTGACCTCAACCCGATAGAACACCTCTGGGGGGGGGGGGATTTTGCCTCATACACACGCTTGGGATTTCCGACGGGAAAAAAGAGAGAAAAATATATAGAAAGAAGAAAAAAAGGTACTTTATGACACTCATATACTGTATATCATGTTAAAGTAAGATTTAAAGGAGTAGTAAAGTTACATGTTTTTTCACCTTAATGCATCCTATACATTAAGGTGAAAAAACATTCGACAATACCGCCCCCCCCCCCGAGCCCCCGTTTTTCTTACCTGGCCCCTCGAAAGTCCCATGCTCGTCCCCGTCATCCTCTTCGTTTTTCTGCCTGGCCGCCGATTGGCTACACTGGATAGATTGAAAGCAGCGAGCCATTGGCTGGCGCTGCTGTCAATCACATCCAATGACGCGGCACGCCGGGGGGCGGGGCCGAGTGATACAGTCGGCGGCTATGGCCGCCGCTGTATCACGGGAGCGCGCCCGCAATCACTCCACACCATGCGAGCTCACTCGCATTAAGGTGTGGAGTCCTTGCGGGGAGGAGCCAAGACAGCCGCCGAGGGACCCCAGAAGACCAGGATCGGGGCCACTGTGTGCAAAACGAGCTGCACAGTGGAGGTAAGTATAACATGTTTGTTATTTTTAAGGAAAAAAAAAAAAAGCTTTAGTGCTCCTTTAACCACTTTGCGCCCGGGCTATAAGCAAAAGACGTCCGCAAAGCGGTCGTCAATTGCTGATAGGACGTCTATGGACGTCCTCTTATTTACTTCCGCGATGCGCGCCACCGCGGGCGCGCGTCGGGGAAAAACTGTGCCCGCCATGTCAGGCGAGTGCCGATGCGCGTGCCTGGCGGCTGCGATGTCCGCCAGGTACGAGCGATCGGCTGTCACAGAGCCAGGGACGTGGATCTCTGTGTGTAAACACAGAGATCCACGTCCTGTCAGGGAGAGGAGACAGATGGTGTGTCCCTTGTACATAGGGACAACCATCAGTCACCTCCCCCAGTCAGTCCCCTCCCCCCCACAGTAAGAACATCTAGCAGGGAACATATTAACCCCTTGATCGCCCCCTAGTGGTTAACCCCTTCCCTGCCAGTCACATTTATACAGTAATCAGTGCATATTTTTAGCACTGTTCGCTGTATAAATGTGAATGGTCCCAAAAATGTGTCAAAAGTGTCCGATGTGTCCGCCGTAATGTCACAGTCACAAAAAAAAATCGCAGATCAACGCCATTACTAGTAAAAAAATAAATAAAAAAATAATTAAAAAAAAATCATAATTCTATTCCCTATTTTGTAGGCGCTATAACTTTTGCGCAAACCAATCACTATACGCTTATTGCGATTTTTTTTTTACCTAAAATATGTAGAATACGTATCGGCCTAAACTGAGGAAAAAAATAGTTTTAAAAAAAAAAAATGGGATATTAATTATAGCAAAAATTAAAAAATAGTGTTTTTTTCAAAATTGTCGCTATATTTTTGTTTATAGCGCAAAAAATAAAAACCGCAGAAATGATCAAAGACCACCAAAAGAAAGCTCTATTTGTGGGGAAAAAAAGGACGTCAATTTTGTTTGGGAGCCACGTCGCACGACCGCGCAATTGTCATTCAAAGCGTGACGGCGCTGAAACCTGAAATTTCGCCTGGGCAGGAAGGGGGTTATGTGCCCAGTTGTCAAGTGGTTAATGAGCAGTGTGTGGTAACTCTTCTCCTTTTCCCTTTGTTTGGAAAAATATTGAATACAGTATTGTCACACTTGACACTAGTATGGACATGCAAGATAAAAACAACACATTGGGTTTGATTTACTAAAGGCAAATAGACTGTGCATGTTGCATGTGCAGTTGCACTCTGCAAATGTATTTGTACTCATTTTCCCAAGAGCTTAGTGAATGTGGTAAAGCTCTGTTGATTTCCATCATCCAATCATGTGCAAGAATAAAAAAAAAATCTAATTTTCCTTGCACCTGATTGGGTATTTTTTTCAAAGTGAAGCTTTACCACATTATATTTACTAACAAAAAAAAGTGCAAATGCACTTGCAAAGTGCGCAGTCTAGTTACCTTTGGTAAATCAACCCCATTATATTGTTTATGCATTGCTATATGTAGTACTTAATGCTAAACATCAAGTAAAATATTATTTCTGATCATTTTATGTTCTCTTCTATGAAAATAAGGCCACTGTAGACAGCTTAGAGTGTTAAAGAGGAAGTAAACCCAAAAAAAAATTTCCTGTAAAAAAAAAGCCTGCAAGAAAAAGGCATAATGAGCTAGTATGCATACCATATTAGCTCATTATGTGGCACTTACCTGAGATCTAAGTCCCCGAAGCACTCCTCGTTCACCTCAGCCGCCATGACCTCTCGGAGCGTCTTCCTTGTATCGCCGCTCCGGCGCTGTGACTGGCCGGAGCAGCGATGACGTCACTCCCGCGCATGCTCGCGGGACCGGCACGATCCCTGCGCATGTGCGCAGTTCCAGCATTATCCATTGATAAAACCGGCATGTTCAGTGTGTCTGCGCCATTTTCTACGACGCGTATGCGCTGTAGACATCGGTGCAATGTTTTCTGCAAATATCTCCTTAACCGTGTAGGTTAAGGAGATATTTCTTGCACCTACAGGTAAGCCTTAATCTAGTTGTCTGGTTGGGTTTACAACCACTTTAAAGATGTTATGTTCCTCAAATGTACTTCATCTGATACTGTCCATATGAACAATTTAAATAGAACATGTTTTAGATCTAATTACAGCTGTCCACATGTTTCAATCTGATTGTACAATCGTCTTTAGATATATCAACAAATAGGTCGTTTAAAGCCCTGTACACACGATCGGATTTCCTATGGTTTTTTAACCAATGGATTTTTCAATCGGAAAACCGATGAAGTTGACTGCCATCAGTCTTGCCTACACACCATCAGTCAAAAAACCGACCGTTCCAAACGCGGTGACGTAAAACACTCCGATGAGCCGAGAAAAATTAAGTTCAATGCTTCTGAGCATGCGTCGACTTGATTCTGAGCATGCGTGGGTTTTTTATCCGATGGAGTTCCCCACAGACGATAGTAATTTGCTATCGGTTTTTTAACCATCGGATAAATTTAAAACATGTTCTATTTTTAAACACAGATGGAAAAAAGACCGATGGGGCCCATACACGATCGGTTTGTCCGATGAAATAAGTCCATCGGACTGTTTTCATCGGTTAAACCTATCGTGTGTACAGGGCTTAAGGGTTTACCTGATTGGATAGAAAATTAATAGATTGTTTAACCACTTGCTGACTGGCTCACGCCGATATACGTCAGCAAATTGGCACGGATGCGCAAAACAACGCATGGGTACTTTGTCTCCTTTAAGAGCCGCAGGGGACCTGCGATCACGGGCATGAGAGCACAAGAGAACAAATCCCTGTTCTGTCAGAGGAGAGGAGACAGATCGTTTGTTCCTAGTAAGTAGAAACAGCGATATGTCTCCTCCCCCAGTCAGTCCCATTCCCATACAGTAAGAAACACTAATAGGGAACAAATTGAACCCCTTGATCGCCCCCTAGTGTTAACCCCTTCCCTACCAGTGACATTTACACAGTAATCAGTGCATTTTTATAGCACTGATCGCTGTATAAATCTCAATGGTCCCAAAAATGTGTCCGCTGCAATGTCACCGTACTGCTAAAAAACGCAGATCACCGCCATTACTAGTAAACAATAATAATAATAAAAATGCCATAATAATGCCATAAATCTTTCCCATAGTTTGTAGATGCTGTAACTTTTGAGCAAACCAATCTATATACGCTTATTGCAATTTTTTTACCAAAAATATGTAGAAGAATATATTGGCCTAAACTGATGAAGAAATGTGTTTTTAAAAACATTTTTTGGGATATTTATTATAGTAAAAACTTAAAAATATTGTTGTTTTTTTTCAAAATTGTCGCTCTTTTTTGTTTATAGCGCAAAAAATGTAAACCACAGAGGTGATCAAATACCACCAAAATAAATCTCTATTTGTGGGGGGGGGAAGGATGCAAATTTAGTTTGGATACAGCACTGTAGGACCGCGCAATTACCAGTTAAAATGACGCAGTGCCAAATTGTAAAAAGTGCTCTGGTCAGGAAGGGGGTAAAATCTTCTGGGGCTGAAGTGGTTAAATGTAGTATATTGTAAGAAATTTTGTAAGAGATTGTGCAATAAGATAATTATGTATTTGACCTGTCTTAATAAAGGATACACACAAACTACTCCTTTAAGCAGGCTATACAGAATTAGACATTTGTTAGAAACTTTGTAGAGAAATCATTCTTCAGAACATTCTTTCTTCCCATCATTGAGTCCTCTAGTTTCGTTCAACAGTCCTTAAAATATCATCCAGACCTGCTATTTGATTGGAATCCCAGACATATTAAACATGTTTCATTACATTATATATGATTTTTCCAGAGCAAAAACCACTTTTACAGTTAGAATCACTATTTGGCAGATTACAGTCATTTTGGAAAGTCCCATTGCTGAAGAAATAACTCACTCTGATCTTGGTGGCTGTCCAGTGACTCCTGAGAAAGTTGCCCAAAGGACCCAGTGGGAAATATAGGTTGTATAATAAGGAGGACAGAGAACTTGGTGCTAAAGAAATACAGTGGGGGAAATAAGTATTTGATCCCCTGCAGATTTTGTAAGTTTTCCCACTTATAAAGAAATGAAGGGTCTATATTTTTATCATAGGAGTATTTTAAATGATAGAGACAGAATATCAACCAAAAATCCATAAAAAAACACATGATACAAATGTTATAAATTAAGTTGCAGTTCAGTTAGTGAAATAAGTATTTGATCCCCAAGCAAAACATAACTTAGTACTTGGTGGAGAAACCCTTGTTGGCAAGCACAGAGGTAAGGAATTTCTTGTAGTTGGTGACCAGGTTTGCACACATTTCAGGAGAGATTTTTGTCCACTCTTTTTACAGATCTTCTCTAAATCCTCATGCCGCGTACACACGACCGTTTTTAATGCCATTGAAAAAAACTGCTTTTTTCTCGACGTGATTCTTCTCAAGCCTGCCTTGCCTACACACTATCGTGGAAAAAAATGCTTTAGCAAAGCGCGGTGACGTACAACACGTACGACAGCACTATAAAGGGGAAGTTCCATTCGGATGGCGCCACCCTTTGGGCTGCTTTTGCTGATCTCGTGTTAGTAAAGTTTGGTGAGAGACGATTCACGCTTTTCTGCCTAGTGCTTTTCAGTCCGTTACAGCGTGACGAATGTGCTATGTCCATTACGAACACTAGTTTTACCAGAACAAGCGCTCCCATCTCATAACTTGATTCTGAGCATGCGCGTTTTTTTCCACGTCGTTAAAGCCTACACACGGCCGTTGTTCATGACGAGAAAAACGACGAGGTCAAAAACGACGAGAAAAATTAGAGCATGTTCCAATTTTTTCATGGCCATTTTTCACTTCGTGAAAAATGCTCTGAAGCCCACACACGATAATTTTTAATGACCATTTGAAAAAATTGCATTTTTCTCGTCATTAAAAACGGTCGTGTGTACGCAGCATTAATGTTTCTTGGCTGTCGCTTGGCAACTTGAAGTTTCACTTCCCTCCATAAATGTTCTATAGGATTAAGGTCTGGAGACTGACTAGGCCACTCCACGACCTTAACGTGCTTCTTTTTGAGCCACTCCCGTATTGCCTTGGTGGTATGTTTTGGGTCATTGTCATGCTAGAAGACCCATCCATGACACATCTTCAGTGTTCCGGCTGGGGGAATTAAGTTCTCATCCAATATTTTACAAAACATTGCCCCATCCATTGACCCCGCAATGCAGCAGAGTCGGTCTGTACCTTTAGTAGTGAAACAGCCCCAAAGCATGATATATCCACCTCTGTGCTTGACTGTAGGTTTGGTGTTCCTTCGCTCATAGTCAGCATTTTTGTTCCTCCAAGCACGGTGAGTCGAGTTAATGCCAAAGACCTCAATTTTGGTCTCATCTGACCACAGCACTTTCTCCCAATCCTTCTCTGAATCATTTAGATGTTCATTGGCATGACTGTACATGTTCCTTCTTGAGGAAAATGGAAAGAGTATGGCGCGACTGCAAACCTACCCGGACATGGACGTCCACCTAAACAGACAGGCTGGGCAAGTAGAGCATTAATCAGAGAAGCAGCCAAGTAGCCCATAGTAACTCTGGAGGAGCTGCAGAGATCCACAGCTCAGGAGGATAATCTGTCGACAGGACAACTATTGGTCATTAGGCCCCCCCTCCTGGCTCACTCCGGTGCTTACAAGAGCCACCGGCTGCCGGTGGAGGCGATCGTGTCCGCTCTCCTGTTAGATATGGAGATGAGTGGGGGGACGATGGCCCTCACCCGTCTCAATATCATTGCAGGGCAGAAGCGATGTCAAAACGTCACTTCCGCCCATAGCTCTTAAAGATACTTTTTTTTTTAAATGACATTAGGTTATTTAATTTTTTTATTGCATTTTAGTGTAAATATGATATCTGAGGTCTTTTTGACCCTAGATCTCATATTTAGGAGGTCCTGTGATGCTTTTTTTTCTATTACAAGGGATGTTTACATTCCTTGTAATAGGAATAAAAGTGACACAATGTTTTTTTATTAAGAACAGAGTAAAAATAAAAAATAATGGTAAAGGTATAAAGGTAAAATAAATAAGAAAAATAAATAAAACATTTTTAAACGCGCCCCGTCCCGCCGAGCTCGCGTGCAGAAGTGAACGCATTTGTGAGCAGGGTCCGTATATGAAAACGGTGTTCAAACCACACATGTGAGGTATCGTGGCGATCGTTAGAGCGAGAGCAATAATTCTAGCCCTACACTCCCTCTGTAACTCAAAACATGCAACCTGTAGAATTTTTTAAACAACGCCTTTGGAGATTTTTAAGGGTAAAAGTTTGTCGCCATTCCAAGAGCGGGCGCAATTTTGAAGCGTGGCATGTTGGATATCAATTTACTCGGCGTAACATTATCTTTCACAATATAAAAAAAAATGGGCTAACTTTGCTGTTGTCTTATTTTTTTATTCAAAAACGTGTATTTTTTCCAAAAAAAGTGCGGTTGTAAGACCGCTGCACTAATACGGTATGACAGAAAGTATTGTAACGACCGCCATTTTATTCTCTAGGGTGTTAGAAAAATATATATAATGTTTGGGGGTTCTAAGTAATTTTCTAGCAAAAAATAATGTTTTTAACTTTTAAACACCAAATCTCAAAAAGAGGCTCGGGGCTGAAGTGGTTAAAAAGTGTGTGTGTGTGGAGGCCAGATCCCACTGGTGGCATGGATCCCATGGTGTGGGTTGTATCTCCTGTAGAGGGGATGTACTTGGCCTCTCCTCCAGCACTTCACTTCCACCACACAAGTCATTGAAACCCCTTCACTAAACTAGTTGCAAGTAACTAAGACAAATGCAGGTAACAACTAGACCCTTTAACACCATGTAAACCGCAAGAGATTGGTAGTTCCCGTTGTCTCCACCATCATTGTGTTGCACAGCTAGTATGGAAGACAAAAAAAACAGTCAGCAAATGTTATTGATCATATCTGAAACTATTTAAAGTTTAGGTTGAAATCTTCTTAATTGCTTTCTTTGGCAAACTAAACTACTGGCAATCTGTAAAGCTGCTTTAAATATAAGCATATTTGTGTCTGTTTAGTGATTAATTCTCATAAAAGCTCAGGTTTGGCTCAAGAGTTTAGCTGGGGAATGTAATTCCCTTAATGAAGTAGTAATTTGGGATGTACTTGTTAGCATGAGGATAACGCGTGCACTATAATTAATCATAACTGTGATGTAGGCGACATATCATTTACAGTCTTACATGCTGTATTTCCCAGGCCTCCTACACATTTCAAGCTTTACACATTGGTGCCACCAGAATGACAGAGTCTTGGAATGAGTTAACTCCTGTATATTTTAAATCAAAACCTTCAGATTAAAAACCCTTTGAAAGCAAACCTCACCAAAAGCCAATATCATCCCTAGAGCCATATCAGCTATTGACTTATATTGTGATCCAAGAAACAAATCACTTTCAGTGAGAATAGACATAGGCTTATGTGTAATAGCACAGAGCAATAAAATCCCTAATTCTCACTTCATGAATCGTATGTAATCCCGGACAGGAATAATACATTTATGTAATCGTCCATAGGACTATTTATGCGATAAAACTATAACCCCTGCTTCTACAACAACATGCCACTTATGCACTTCAATGGTCTTTTTAAAAAAGATTTATTAGGATTGTTGTTTGAATCATATTCTTGAAATAATAGAAGAATAAAATTTGATTTGAACCCAGAAAACTAAAAACACAAAGCAGCATTTTCAGCTATTTGTATAATGCTGGAACATATTAAAATGTAAATCTTACATCAAAACAAATTTAGTCAGCCAATAAAATATAAAAATAAAAATCATTTTCTATATTCAGTTTTTCACTGTCCTTTTACTATCTCTGGCTAACGTGATAGGGAACATTACTATGTGTATAGTATTTACAGATTTGGTGTTCGTGGAACAATATCAGCAAACAATTGAGATGCTTATTAAAAAGTAGCTAATTATACAGTTCTAAGAAGTACAACTTCCCCACAAAATGAAATATTGTAGCTGTAATTTTTATTAGTTGTTATTTAATTAAAATAGTAGGTCTTACTCTTTTAGTTCTAATTTTATTTCTCTTCGCCCCTTTTTGTTAACTTGTTTAGCAGGGGTACTTGATCTAAACTTAAAGCTCCAAAGTCATTATGAATACGCAATAACCCTGGTATACAGCAGAGAGGTCTAGTGGTAGTAACTGTTGCATTGCAGTAATACAGTTCTGACTCCCACTAGTGGTGCAACGGATCGGTGACGATCCGTGATCCGAACGGGTCACCCCGTTCGGATCGGCACACACCGCGATCCGCGGAGCGATCCACGGCCTCGGCCTTAGGAAAGGCCGCGGCTTCGGCCTAGCTCCGGAGCCGCGGCCATCTTGGTACACCCGGCGGCGGCGGCCGCCTTGTGCGTGCTGACGTCATCACCCCTCACCCTCGCTGCTCGTGGATCTGAACTGGCCGGCGGGAGAGTAAGGTAAGTGGGGGAGATGATTGTGGATATTGCAGGGGGAGAAGATTGTGGCTATTGCAGGGGCAGAAGATTGTGGCTATTGCAGGGGCAGAAGATTGTGGCTATTGCAGGGGCAGAAGATTGTGGCTATTGCAGGGGCAGAAGATTGTGGCTATTGCAGGGGGAGAAGATTATGGATATTACAGTGAGGGGGAAATTACGTGGATATTAGTAATTTTTTTATTTTTTTATTTTTTTTGCCGATCCGAAAATGATCCGATCCGTGACCCCTGATCCGAGGATCGATCCGATCCGTGAGTTTTTTGATCCGTTGCACCCCTAACTCCCACTAAATACTCTGTTGGGTGTATTCATTAAAAAAAAAATCTTTTGCTCAGCACAGGAAATAGCCTAATAACATTTGGAGTTTTTTTTTTTTTGCCCAATTCACCCAGAACAAATGCATGTACACTTTCACTGGACAATGCTATGTTATTTTTTTGTAATTATTATTATTATTAATACACCAATATGTGTTAGTATGAATTACCGAATTACCCTTGGGTGCAATGGTTTCTTCCCACACTCCAAAAACATCCTAGTGAATTTAACAGGAACCTACCCATATTGGTTCTTCTGTCTGTTTGTGTAACTGCTGTATGTACATTAAATTGCAAGATCCTTTGTGACGGACGGGGACAAAGGGACAGGGGAACTGCGATTTCCATTGACATCTGTGCCTCGAACCCCCACAGATGTCTCTGAAATTGCCCCCGAAGTCGGGACTGACATGCGAGAATGAAATCGTGAGAGTTCAGCTGTCCCGCTGTCAGATGTCTCTGAAATTGCCCCCGAAGTCGGGACTGACATGCGGGAATGAAAACGTGCGAGTTCAGCTGCCCCACTGTCAGTGTGAACCAGGGCTAAAGTCTGCTTCTTACTCTGTGTCCCTGTACACTTGAACCTGCTTCCAGTGATCTGTGCTTCTCTGTGCATTCCTAGTCTTCTTCCTATTCTGTGTCCTTGTATACTTCAGTCTGCCCAGCCTGCTTCTTGTGATACCTGTGTTTCTGTAAACTCTTACCCACTTCCAGTGTCTTTGTGTGTTTCTGTGCATTTCTGACAGCTTCACTGCACACACTTCTGACTGAAGATTCTAGTGTCTTAATACTGCAAGGAACGCCTAAATGCATAACAGCGCCCATTTTCCAGTAGCTACATGCTGAGACCAGTTAGAGGGGTGCAAACTGGAAGTAATCTGCAGTTAAATCCATCTTTAGTAGCACTTTTGAAGACAAGGCGGCTTCTTAGACTCTGCGCCTTGAACCACCTAAAGGCTGTATATGTGGGTGCGCTAGATTTCCCCTCTGCTGCCAACAGGTATCCTGCCTATCTAAGACTCCTTGTATATTCCAAGTGTATCCAACATACCTACATCCCCTGAGTCGCCTGTGTTGTGCACCTGCTTGTTCCCTGTACATCCCATCACCCTTGTGTTCATGTGAGTTTTAACACTTTGGGTCTCCTTGAGAGTCCAGCTTCCTTGTGCTGTGAGCATAGGTGTGCACCCCAAAGCTGAAACGCATATGTGTGCATCTGTATATATACTGATATATATGTCAGTAGGGCAGTGGACAGTGTCAGTTTTTATTTTTATTATTTTATTTTTTATTATTTCTTACAATTTAATTTATTTAATATTTTTTTTTAATTTTAGGAGGAAAAACTAAAAAATAAGATTTTTTTTTTATTTGGTGAAGTGTCAGGGGTCTAAAGAGGGAAAATATGCACCACACGGAGTGATTAGGGTGTGCCCAGGCACACCTGGCACACCCTGTGCACACACCTATGGCTGTGAGTGACTTATGCTAGTACTCCTGCCCTTCTATAAGCCCAGCATCCCAGTGCTGCAGTTACCCATGCTACTCCTTCTGTTCCAATATTCCGTTCTTAGCATAGATTGTTGTCTCCAGTGCTTCTCTGTACTTGGTCAGCTGTAACCTGCACAAGTTTACCCCCCAAGCTTACCACCATTCAGCATGCAGGCTGCACAGAGAGTCCATGATCCATGCCCATTCATGACATTGAGATTACTCCTTTTTATATAGTGACACCTAAATTCCCAAGAGCATTCGGTATCTCAGGCTCTAAAATAGATGCTGAAGTTTTGAATGTGGGTTCAGATATTACACTAGGGGAAACTTCTGCCTGTCAGGTAGTTGCAAGACAATCATCTCAGGAATAATTATATTAGCTATTTCACCTTCATTAATTTCTATATTTTTAGACAGACTCTACTAGAGCAAATGTGCACTATACTACGGGATCTACAAAACTATCAGTAGAGAAACTATGCCCTTCTAATTCAAGTAATTCAGTTGTCTGATATATTTTGGGATCAATCCAAGTTGTACATGGTAAATGTATTAATAAACAATGTTCTGGAAAGAGCTTTGATAATGGATACTGCAAGTTAGAGCAGCTTTGGAATCCGCTTCTATGTCTGCTATACTTTTGCCAAATTCTATGTGGAAAACAGGCAGATGCAGCCAGTGGGTGGAACTTATGCCATGACGACCTTTAAATTTCTTAAAAAAGGACTTTGTCTTCAGGTTGTAGATCATGAATCTTGACCTTTTTACCACAATAACAGGTTTATTTTGTTGAGTCTTCTGTCCAGCATTTCTTTTGGCTGGATAAGCTGGATAAGCTTTTCGGAGGTCTCTTTTTAGCCTCTCCGCATAACTTGCAGGAGAATTTATAGGGATATCATCAGCTGTTACTCCAAATGAGATTTCCACTGAAAGAAAAGCTTCTCTTCCAAACATTGAGTACATCCAGTAGCATCAGTTTTAGTACTGTTATAATGTACAATTGTAGTAATATGAAAACTTTGATACATCTTTTTCTCGGATGGCAAATTTCCTAACATATCCAATAGGGTCCTATTAAAACTCAGGCTGATGATCACTATGTGGGTAATTTAGTGTAGTGGGCTCTTTTCTGAACTCCAAGGAAAGTTAGTAGTTCTTTGTCAAGCTTACTTTCAAAGTCATACTTTGGACTTTTCAACAAGTATCTTTGCCACAGTAATGGCTCTTTGACCTTGAGTTAGGAATACTTGGGCATATCTTGTGTACAGTAAATAAAATGCAAATGCTGCAGCAATCGAGATAGGCTCATCAGAAAATAGCTTTTGAAAGCTTAGCGTGGGTGCAAAATGATAAAAATATGAGCTGCCCATGCATTTTCCCTTGTTGTGTCTAAGAAGCAGTCTTCAGAGGAGGTTTTAAAACATGAGAAACTAAAATTTCTAACAACTTTATGGCAAGTACATTTTGGCTACAGACCAATATAATTATACATTTTCAAAATAAACGTTTATGCCATTTTAAAGTGGACGACATTGTTCAAAACTGAAGCGTTCTACAGTGGTAGTATATAAACATCACAACAATGGATATGTGCAGTGCCAAGACAAGTCCCTTTAGCATTTGTGGCAAAAATATCAATGAGTTAAAGGCCTCTTTGCCCCCCATCTGCTGAATCATCCAAGGTGGCTGCCTTTTCTGCCTTTAAATCAGCTCTCTTGATGTTTAGTGACACTCTATGTTGCTGCATCGGTGCACATGTTTACAGGACATGTGGGGAGGTGTAGCATAGTGCAGCGACAGCAAACACTCAGAGTCCAGTTGCAGAGAACAGAACTTGTATTACTGTCAGAGTTCAATAATTCAAAATACGTCCGGCAGGAAGGCACCCGACTGGGAACGCTCATAGGATGTACCAGCATTGTGTAGCAGAACAGGTCTCAGTGTCTGTCTTGAAGGGCAGAATGTGATGTGGCCGGTCCGTATCCAAACGAGGAGGTCTACAGGAAGGATAACATGTCTCTATCTTTTCTCTACTCCTCTGGAACCTCTCCCTACTGCTAATCACTGTCCCTAACAGACAGGTGAACTGTCCCTACACTACCCACTCATGAAATATGTGCCAAGCCTGGGATCCAGGGCCTTAAATAGGCCCTGATTCACCCAAGATGGCTGCCAGAGTTACATGGGGTGGCAGCATCCAATTGGAAATCTTCCCCAATAAACCATAGATGAACCATGTTCCTATTGACTTCCTCTCTAACTGCAATACCGCTGCCGTCGAGTGCCACTTACAGTGGACAAAATAGACTGCCTACAGACCTTCATGGTCAGTGAGGACCGCAGACAATTAAAGAATTAAAGGGGTGCCTTGGCAATTTTTTATAGCTAGTGTTGGAAGGCATAGGGATTAGTAGCCCATTTGTGGCAATTTACATCAAATCAACCAGATGAGAGAGACTGGCAAATAAAGCAGCATGACTCAAGGAGAGTTACAGTTTGTGTGGGGGTTAGCTCGGCAGCGGGTGTGTGTGACCCCCGGGATGGGCTCCCCAGACAAAAACAGGCCCAGCAAACGGAGGTTGTGGTTTTCAAAATCAAAAAGGTGCGGTTTATTTTCTATTTACAGTGACAAAACACAGCAAAGCAAAAGAAACATAAATAAAATAAATCCTGGTCAACTTGACCTCTGACTAAACATACAGGTTTCCTAACTAACAACTGGGATCAGCCTAGTGCTGTCCTAGTCCCTAAGTCCCTGGTTTTAAATGTCCAAGCAAATAGCCACACAGGCTTTGTCTCACCGCACAGGGGTTCACTCTCCCTAGACAGTCCACACAGGTCTGGTTCCAGGCATGAGCTAACATCTAATGAAGCTGGGAGTTCTTATAGAGGCCTAAATGAGCTGACAAGCTTCAGCTGGTCTCATCAACTCCCTGTCTGCACGACGCCCCACACTCTCCCTAGACATATGAGTCATCCATGAGCCCACTAGCCTTATACAACTCTCCACCTAGTTGTATAAGTCGGCGTAAAGCCTGAATCTGGGCGAAATATATCTACCCCCCTGGATGCAACCAGGTGACTTTACCTTCCTGCTGTCACATACCCCCCCCCTCTTGTTTTAACCTCGGGGTTGGAACACCAGCAATCAGGCATTCATGTACTCGAGACAAAGCATCCACATTCCCCATTTGAACGCCAGGGCGATGCTTTACTGTGAAGCTGAATTCCTGGAGGGCCAGGAACCACCTATTCACTCTTCTATTTGTTTCCTTGTTTTGAGCCATCCACTTTAACGGAGCGTGATCCGTAACCATGTCAAAGTGCCTACCTAGCAGGTAGTACCGAAGGGAATCTAGAGCCCACTTCACCGCTAAACACTCCTTTTCAACGGTGGCGTAATTTACCTCATGGGACTTCAACTTCCTGCTGAGGTAAATGACTGGGTGCTCTTCCCCGTTCCAGACCTGGGACAATACTGCTCCTAACCCCACATCTGACGCATCACTTTGTACGACAAAGTCTTTAGAGAAGTCGGGTGAGTACAACACTGGCTGGCTACATAAGGCTTGTTTCAAGAATTGGAATGCTGCCTCAGCCTCAGGGGTCCATTTAATCATGACCGACCCTTTCCCCTTCGTCAGGTTGGTTAGGGGCACAGCCTTAGAAGCAAAGTGGGGAATGAATCGCCGATAATACCCAGCGATTCCCAGAAAGGCTCGTACCTGCTTCTTGCTGTTGGGACGTGGCCAACTCTGGATGGCCTCGACTTTTGTTGAGTTGGGGTTTTATTACTCCCCTCCCAATGGTGTACCCAAGATATTTGGCCTCCTCCTGCCCAATGGTACACTTCTTGGGGTTAGCCGTAAACCCCGCTTCCCGAACAGAGTCCAGGACTGCTTGCACTTTTGGCAGATGTGAGGCCCAATCTGTGCTATGGACAATTACGTCATCCAGGTAAGCCGCAGCATACTTCCGATGGGGCCTCAGCATCTGGTCCATTTTCCGCTGGAATGTGGCCGGCGCATTCTGTAACCCGAACGGCATTCTTTTATATTGGAACGCCCCGTCTGGGGTTACAAATGCGGTTTTCTCTTTGGCCGACTTGGCCAGGGGGATTTGCCAATACCCTTTTGTGAGGTCAAGAGTCGTCATGTATCGGGCTGTTCCCAGCCGGTCGATCAACTCATCTATACGTGGCATGGGGTAGGTGTCAAATTTTGTAACTTTGTTCAACTGACGAAAATCGTTACAAAATCGCCAGCTCCCATCCGGTTTAGGCACCAACACAATGGGACTAGACCAATCACTTTGGGACTCCTCTATCACCCCTAAGTTCAGCATTTTCTGTACTTCCTCCCGTATTGCCTCCCGTCGGGCCTCTGGGATCCGATAGGGTTTTAACTTCACCCTTTCACCGGGCGGGGTAATGATGTCATGCTCTACCCCAGATGTTTGTCCCGGCAGCTCAGAGAATACCTCCTTGTTGCGAAGCACAAACTCCTTAACCTCCTGTTGTTGGGGTTGTGACAAGGTGGCTGCTATTCCAACCTCAGGAATCACGCAACCAGTTTGAGCTGGTGACCAAGTGTCTGCGACTAGGGACTCTCTATCCCTCCAGGCTTTCAACAGATTAACGTGATAGATCTGTTCGGGCTTTCGCCTTCCTGGTTGTCTGACCTTGTAATTCACTTCGCTCACTTTTTCCATTATCTCATAGGGGCCTTGCCATTTGGCAAGGAATTTACTTTCAACCGTAGGGACAAGTACCAGTATCCTATCCCCCGGGGAAAAGGTACGGGTCTTGGCTCCACGGTTGTACACTCTCTGCTGTGCTAACTGCGCTTGGGCCAAATGTTCCTTCACGATGGGCATTACCTGTGCAATTCGGTCTTGCATCAGGGCGACATGCTCAATCACACTCCTGTGGGGAGAACTCTCACTTTCCCAAGTTTCCTTGGCAATATCCAACAGCCCTCTTGGGTGTCTCCCATACAGTAACTCAAAGGGGGAGAATCCCGTAGAGGATTGGGGCACCTCCCTAATAGCAAACATCAGATAAGGAAGTAGACAGTCCCAATCCTTTCCATCTCTATCCACCACTTTCTTCAACATTTGTTTTAGGGTTTTGTTGAATCTTTCAACCAGCCCATCGGTTTGGGGGTGATACACAGATGTACGTAATTGCGTCACTTTGAACAATTTACACAGCTCCTTCATAACCCGGGACATAAAGGGTGTACCTTGGTCCGTAAGCAGTTCTTTACAAATACCCACCCGGCTAAACACAAGAGATAGCTCTTTGGCTATGGTTTTGGCCGAGGTATTTCGGAGAGGGATCGCTTCTGGATAACGGGTGGCATAGTCCATTATAACTAATATGTACTGGTGCCCCCTAGCGGACTTGATTATAGGCCCTACCAAATCCATGGCGATCCTCTCAAACGGGACCTCAATGATGGGTAGAGGGACCAGCGGGCTACGGAAATGTGGCATCGGGGCCGACCTCTGACACACAGGGCAGGAGGAACAATAATTTTCTATGTCCTTCATCACCCCCGGCCAATAGAATCTCTGTAATACCCTCTCTCGGGTTTTCTCTGTCCCCAGATGACCTCCAAGAATGTGCCCATGGGCCAACTCCAACACCAACTTCCTGTAAGGTTTGGGCACCACAAGCTGCTCAACGGTTTCTTCTGCCCTTTTTGCCACCCGATACAGTAGGTCCTTCTCTACGCTGAAGTATGGGTAAGTGCAGGTATTATCTGGGTTCACCAACTCGCCATCTATTTTCACTACGTTTTCCCGTGCCTTTATTAGGGCGGGGTCTTTCAACTGTTCTGTGGCAAAGTTTTCCCTGTGAACCTCAAGATCAGAAAACTCCACAGACGGTAGGTTTTCGTCTGAGGAGGTGGGCTCCTCTCCAGTTTCTTGAGTCTCCCCTGCCAATACTGATAAGGGAAATTCCGGAGAGTCCTCACCACTCTCAGGGGAGTTCTGGCTATCACATTCCTGGTACATAGGGGCACCAGTGGGGGGCTCAGGATCATCCCACAGTTCCCAGAACTTCGGAAAATCCCTTCCCACAATGGCGTCATGCGGTAACTGAGATACTAAGCCCACTGGATGAGAGAGGGTACCTTTGGGGGTCTCGAAACACACTGTAGTCACTGGATACTCTCGGGTGTCCCCATGCACACAAATAACAGCTACCTTGCTATTCCCAAAGACCTCTGTTTTAACTAACTCAGCCTTTATCAGGGTCACAAGGCTACTTGAATCCAGCAATACCACAACATTTCTACCATTAACACACATTTTGCATAAATGTTTCTCAGTTCCTCGAATGGCAGTGCATGCGACTGTCGCACACAGCGACTGACGTCTGCCCGTCAGAA
The DNA here is from genome assembly GCA_029206835.1 of Rana muscosa. Taxonomy (NCBI): domain Eukaryota; kingdom Metazoa; phylum Chordata; class Amphibia; order Anura; family Ranidae; genus Rana; species Rana muscosa. Next base: position 507,484,707 of record CM055118.1, on the reverse strand, counting down.
AGTCACACTGCATGGGTTCCTCCACAACCGGGCAATTGGCTGCAATATGTCCCGCTTGCCGGCAGCGGTAGCAAACGATCCTTCTTGCCGCCTCTTGAGCCGCTGATTTCCCAGGCTGTTCTCGCCAAACTTGGGGTAGAGCTCCCACCCTCTCACTCTCTCCACCCTCACCCCTTGGAATCCTCTTATCCGCCCCTGGGGATGGTCTGGTCTTAGGGTGGAAAGTCCGAGTGTCTCTGGAAGAGGCCGTCAGGTTCTCTGTAGCCAAGTATTTCTCCACACGATCCACAAGACCATCGGCCGTCTCTGGGTCTCCATGGCTTACCCACTTTTGGATGGCAGTAGGAAGAGCTCTCAAAAACCGATCCATTACAACACGTTCCACAATCTTTGGTGCGGACAAAGTCTCTGGCTGTAGCCACTTTCTGCTCAGGTGAATGAGATCATACATTTGAGACCTGGGGGGTTTTCCAAGCTGGAAAGTCCAGTTATGCACACGCTGAGCCCGGACAGCCTGGGTGACACCCAGCCTTGCCAAAATTTCAGCTTTTAGCATCACATAGTCTTTTGCTTGGTTAGGCTCTAGGTCATAGTAAGCTTTCTGCGATTCACCAGTTAACAGAGGAGCCACCAGTCCAGCCCACTGCTCCTCAGGCCACTTTTCTCTTTCAGCGGTCCTTTCAAATGTGGTCAAAAATACCTCTGGATCATCCTCTCCAGTCATTTTTGTCAATAAACGACTCACCCCAAAGGACGCGGTATTAGTGGGACGGCTTTCCTCACTGGTCTGCGGACGTTGCTGCATTACTGCTTCCATTTGTTGTAGTCTCTGCTCTTGCTTCTGTAACAGGTCTATGAAGCGGGCCTCAGATTGCTGCTGGGCTTGTTGCTGAGCTTCCAGACTCTGTTGGTGAGCTTGCTGCTGGGCTGCAAGGCTCTGTTGATGAGCTTGCTGCTGGGCTGCAAGGCTCCTTTGCAAACCTGCATTTGTCTGCTGTTGATTGGCATTTGCTAGAGCCAGCTGTTTCAGTATCTCCTCCATGCTGGCTTAAAAAAAAACTGCCACTGGTTCTCCACCAACTGTGAGGGGGTTAGCTCGGCAGCGGGTGTGTGTGACCCCCGGGATGGGCTCCCCAGACAAAAACAGGCCCAGCAAACGGAGGTTGTGGTTTTCAAAATCAAAAAGGTGCGGTTTATTTTCTATTTACAGTGACAAAACACAGCAAAGCAAAAGAAACATAAATAAAATAAATCCTGGTCAACTTGACCTCTGACTAAACATACAGGTTTCCTAACTAACAACTGGGATCAGCCTAGTGCTGTCCTAGTCCCTAAGTCCCTGGTTTTAAATGTCCAAGCAAATAGCCACACAGGCTTTGTCTCACCGCACAGGGGTTCACTCTCCCTAGACAGTCCACACAGGTCTGGTTCCAGGCATGAGCTAACATCTAATGAAGCTGGGAGTTCTTATAGAGGCCTAAATGAGCTGACAAGCTTCAGCTGGTCTCATCAACTCCCTGTCTGCACGACGCCCCACACTCTCCCTAGACATATGAGTCATCCATGAGCCCACTAGCCTTATACAACTCTCCACCTAGTTGTATAAGTCGGCGTAAAGCCTGAATCTGGGCGAAATATATCTACCCCCCTGGATGCAACCAGGTGACTTTACCTTCCTGCTGTCACAAGTTATACAAACGATTTAATAATATTTGCATGTGGATATAGGTGTCTTTGTGTTGCCTCCCTCTTTCTTATAGTGCCTAGTAGGGATGAGCTTCGAGTTCGAGTCGAACTCATGTTCGACTCGAACATTGCCTGTTCGCCCGTTCGCCGAACAACGAACAATTTGGGGTGTTCGCTGCAGATTCGAAAAGTCTATGGGAGAAATCTAAAGTGACGGGACTGGTGGACGTGTGGAGGGCGAGGCACCCGGAGGAGAAACAGTTTTCTTGTCACTCTAAAACGCACGCGACCTTGTCCAGAATAGATATGGTGCTGTGTAGTGAAGATGCCCTGAGGGAAGTGGGGGAAGTGAAGTATGAACCGAGAAGTATTTCAGACCATGCTGCAGTAATTTTTGAAATAAATACAAGTAGGAAACTTAGTAAAGGGGATTGGAAGTTGAACCCATTCTGGCTAGGAATAATTAACGATGTGGGGGGAGTCAATGCCAACCTGGAAGAATTTATAAAATTAAATGAAGGATCTGCATCTAAAGGAACTATTTGGGATGCCCTGAAGGCTTTCCTTCGGGGAGTCTTAATACAAAAAATATCATATAAAAAAAAAAAAAACACAAGCTAAGGAAGTAACAGCAAGGGAAAAGGTGAGAAGGTCTGAAGTAAAATACGTGGAAAGTCCAACACTAGAGAAACATAAAGAGTGGGTAAAAAGTCAGGAAGAATATAAAAACTTGGTATTAAAAAAAGCAGAAAATAAAATGCTGTTTCAAAAACAGACCTTCTTTGGGGAGGGAGAGAGAGTGGGATGCTGTCCCTGATTACTAGGGCTAACACCCCCTCTTCGGTTATATCGGCTATACGTGATAAAGAAGGGGAGATTAGGAGAGGTACTAATAAAATAACAGAGGTTTTTAAAAACTACTACCAAAATCTGTATAGCAGTATCCCATCAGATAATATAGAAAGGGAGATGGGAACCTTCTTCGAAGGGCTGCAGGTCCCCCAACTATCAAGGGAAGATAGAGAAGGATTGGAGGCACCACTGATGCTGGAAGAATTACAAAAAGCAACAGCAGATATGGTAAACCAGAAGGCCCCGGGACCGGATGGTTTGCCAATAGAAATATATAAGACTTACAGCAAGGTACTGCTTCCAAAACTTCTGGATGTATTCAACTGGGCAGCTGTAGAGGGGAAGCTGCCACTGTCTATGACAGAGGCAACAATTATAGTGCTTCCTAAGGAGGGGAAAAGTCAGCTTGATGTAGCATCATATAGGCCGATATCTCTCCTATGTTCAGATGTGAAGATACTGGCTAAGGTACTGGCAACAAGACTCAACAGGATAGTCGCAAAATTGGTGCACTCGGACCAGACTGGATTTATCCCAGATAAATCTACAAGTATCAATATAAAAAGGACATATTTAAACATCCAATTGCCAATAGAGAATGAAGGGACAAGAGCCATTCTGTCCCTAGACGCAGCCAAGGCGTTTGACAGCCTAGAGTGGCACTTTTTGTGGAAGGTACTCGCTGAGTTCCAGTTTGGTCCGAGATTCATCCAATGGGTTAAAACACTGTATGAGGGTCCAAGAGCAAAAATAAGAATAAATGGAGTGTGTTCAGAGTGGTTCCAGTTGGCAAGGGGGACAAGACAGGGGTGCCCGCTGTCGCCCCTGCTGTTCGCCCTCGCAGTGGAACCGCTGGCTATAGCAATAAGGGCATCCCCAGAGATACATGGATTTAAGAGAAAACTTGGGGAAGAAAAAATTGCCATGTATGCAGACGACATCTTGCTCTTCCTGGGAGATATACAGACCTCACTGGATACAGCAATGGGGATAATTGGAGAATATGGGAAAATCTCAGGCCTGAGGATTAATTGGGAAAAATCGGCGCTTTTGCCGATAGACCCAATAACACAGCAGATAACCCAAGTTAAGGTTGTGAGTCAGATGAGGTACTTGGGAATAAACGTAACAAAAGAACCAGGACATTACATAGCTAATAACCTAGTACCACTGATGACAAGGTTGAAACAGAAGTGTCGCGTGTGGAATAGACTCCCACTTTCAGTAGTTGGACGTTGCAACCTTGTCAAAATGGTTTGGATGCCTCAGATCCTATATATAATGCATAACTCCCCAGTATGGATTCCAAAATACTGGTTCAAAAGAATAGACAGTGTATTCAGGGAACTGATATGGAGAAATGGAGCAGTAAGAGTCCGTCTTTGCACCCTACAGCAACCTAGAGAAAGGGGGGGACTGGCATTGCCTAACCCGAGACATTATTTTCTAGCTGCACAAATGCAGCATATGAGGGGAAGTAACCTACCGGGGAGCAAGGAAGGGGGAAAGAATCTACTACTGAATGACACAAGTCATGACACAGAGGTAGAGGCAGTGGAGGCTGACTCTTTCTGCTCCAGATGTCCAACAGAAAAACTAATAGTAAAATGTTGGAAGACGGTCAAGGAGATATTGGGTTACAGAGGATTCTCAGAATTCTCCCCCATCTGGGATAATAGTAACCTAGAAGAGCTTAAAAAGATGGGAAAAGTTGAGGAATGGGATATATGTGGAGTGCATCTCCTGACACAGCTTTTTAAAGAGGGAAGAATAAAAACATTCCAAGAGCTAAGAGAGGAGTACCCAATCCACAATAAATCATTTTATAGATACCTACAGGTAAGACATGCTTTGAATGCACAATTCGGGCAGGTAATACCAGTATGGAACGAAATGACCCAACTCAGGAGGCTAGTAAACGCGGATTTAGCTAGAGGGACGATATCGGAGTTGTATAAATGTATAAGTGAGGTAGATCAAGAAGAGAGACTGGAAAACAAGGGAAAATGGGAAAGAGACCTGGGCCCAATAACACAAGACCAGTGGAAAAGGATACTAGAGGCAGGGCCGAGAGTTACACTTTGCCCCTCCCAAATGGCCTCACAATTATACTTAGTACATAGAGCATATTATACACCTCGAAGAATGTACCAGCTTGGTGGTAGGAAAGATGCAAAATGCCAGAGATGTAGAATAGAGGAGGGAGACTTAGTGCACATGATGTGGAGATGTCCCAAACTGTACTGGTACTGGAAAGAGATAATAGATAGAATAAACTTTGTATTTGGGACATCTTTCCAACCAGAAGCTAAATTGTGTGTGCTAGGATTGATAGAAGACAGGGGAATACCAGTAGACACACAAACGGCAATATTAAGGTGCTTGTTCCAAGGTAGGAAGCTTATAGCGCAAAGGTGGCAAGCAAAAGACCCCCCAAAAGGGACAGAATGGAGGAAAGTAATAGATAATACCATCAGAAAAGAAGAATTTATATATGATAAGAGGGGAAATAGGAAGACATTTATGAACATATGGAAACACTGGCTAGAGGTGGAGGCACAGTAGAGAGTGTGGGGCAGAATGTGGGAATAAGAGGGGGGGAGGGAGGGAGGGGGAGAGGAGAGGGGGGGGGGGGGTGGGAGGAGGGGAGGAGGGTATGCCATTAATGTTTGTGTTTATATGAGATATGTGGTGGATCAAATATGCATATGTATATAGAGATATGTATAATCAGAATGTTCATATAAAAAAGAAAAAGGAAATAAAGAATATTTGATTAAAAAAAAAAAGTGCTAATTATAAAGGCTTATATGCAAGTTATTGTCCTAAAAAGTGTTTGGGGACCGGGGTCCTGCCCCAGGGGACATGCATCAATGCAAAAAAAAGTTTTAAAAACGGCCGTTTTTTTAGGAGCAGTGATTTTAATAATGCTTAAAGTGAAACAATAAAAGTGAAATATTCCTTTAAATTCCGTACCTGGGGGGTGTGTATGATATGCATGTAAAGTCGCGCATGTTTCCCGTGCTTAGAACTGTCCCTGCACAAAGTGTCATTTTTGAAGGAAAAAAAAGTCATTTAAAACTCACTCGCAGCTATTAATGAATTGTCGGCTTTTATCAATACATAGAAAAGTAATTGATATAAAAAAAATAAAAAAAAGCATGGGGGTTCCCCCAAATTCAATTACCAGGCCCTTCAGGTCCCCCTAAATATCCATACCAGGCCCTTCAGATCTGGCATGGATTTTAAGAGGAACTCCACCCCAAATTTTTAAAAAAATGGCGTGGAGTCCCCCCAAAAATCCATACCAGACCCTTATCCGAGCACGCAACCTGGCCGGCCGCAGGGGAAGAGGGGGGGACGAGAGAGCGGCCCCCCCTCCCTCCTGAACCGTACCAGGCCACATGCCCTCAACATGGGGAGGATGTCCCCATGTTGATGGGGACAAGGGCCTCATCCCCACAACCCTTGCCGGGTGGTTGTGGGGGTCTGCCGGCGGGGGGCTTATCGGAATCTGGAAGACCCCTTTAACAAAGGGGACCCCCAGATCCCGACCCCCCCCTATGTGAATTGGTAAGGGGTACATTGTACCCCTACCATTTCACGAATAAAGTGTCAAAAAATGTAAATAAAAACACACAAATACCTTGGAAAAGTCCTTTATTAAAAAAAAAAAAAAAAAAACATTCCGGCGATGAAATCCAGTGTCCCACGGCTATCCTGATGTCCAGCGCTGTCCGTCATTGGTTGTGCCTGAGCGGACCTGATGGGGAACTTCCTCCGCAGTATTTTAAATGTATAGACCCGCCCCTTCTAAAGTTCCCCATCAGGTCCGCTCAGCGGACCAGATGTGGAACGCGAGAAGGGGCGGGTCTATTCATGTATTACACAGCGAACGAAGTTCCCCATCAGGTCGGCCCCCTCGGTATGTCTGACCCCGCCTACGTCATTGGCCTGAGCCGGGAACTTCCTTCACTGTGTAATTAAAATTTACACAGTGAAGGAAGTTTCCCGCTCAGGCCAATGACGTAGGCGGGGTCTGACATACCGAGGGGGCGGACCTGATGGGGAACTTCGTTCGCTGTGTAATACATGTATAGACCCGCCCCTTCTCATGTTCCGCATCAGGTCCTCAGCCTTACACCTAGTCATTGGCTGAGCGGACCTGATGGGGAACTTGAGAAGGGGCGGGTCTATACATATATTACAAAGTGCGAGAAGTTCCCCATCAGGTCCGCCCCCTCGGTATGTCAGACCCCGTCTACGTCATTGGCCTGAGCGGGAAACTTCCTTCACTGTGTAAATTTAAATTACACAGTGAAGGAAGTTCCCGGCTCAGGCCAATGACATAGGCGGGGTTGGACATACCGAGGGGGCGGACCTGATGGGGAACTTCGCTCGCTGTGTAATACATGAATAGACCCGCCCCTTCTCGCGTTCCGCATCTGGTCCGCTGAGCGGACCTGATGGGGAACTTTAGAAGGGGCGGGTCTATACATTTAAAACACTGTGGAGGAAGTTCCCCATCAGGTCCGCTCAGGCACAACCAATGACGGACAGCGCTGGACATCGGGATCGCCGCAGGACACTGGATTTCATCGCTGGAATGTTTTTTTTTATTTATTTTTTTAATTTTTTTTAATAAAGGACTTTTCCAAGGTGTTTGTGTGTTTTTATTTACATTTTTTTACACTTTCTTCGTGAAATGGTAGGGGTACAATGTACCCCTTACCAATTCACATGGGGGGGCCGGGATCTGGGGTCCCCTTTGTTAAAGGGGTCTTCCAGATTCCGATAAGCCCCCTGCCCGCAGACCCCCACAACCACCGGGCAAGGGTTGTGGGGATGGGGCCCTTGTCCCCATCAACATGGGGACATCCTCCCCATGTTGAGGGCATATGGCCTGGTACGGTTCAGGAGGGAGGGGGGGCCGCTCTCTCGTCCCCCCCTCTTCCCCTGTGGCCGGCCAGGTTGCGTGCTTGGATAAGGGTCTGGTATGGATTTTTGGGGGGACTCCACGCCATTTTTTTTAAAATTTGGGGTGGAGTTCCCCTTAAAATCCATGCCAGATCTGAAGGGCCTGGTATGGATATTTAGGGGGAACCCCACGCCATTTTTTTTTTAATTTGCGGCGGGGTTCCCCTTAATATCCATTCCAGACCTGAAGGGCCTGGTAATTGAATTTGGGGGAACCCCCACGCTTTTTTTTTATTTTTATCAATGACTTTTCTATGTATTGATAAAAGCCGACAATTCATTAATAGCCGCGAGTGAGTTTTAAATGACTTTTTTTCCTTCAAAAATTACACTTTGTGCAGGGACAGTTCTAAGCACGGGAAACATGCGCCACCTTACATGCATATCACACACACCCCCCAGGTACGAAATTTAAAGGAAAATGTCACTTTTATTTTTTCATTTTAAGCATTATTAAAATCACCACTCCCGTAAAAAAAGTCTATTTTTTAAACCTTTTTTTGCATTGATACATGTCCCCTGGGGCAGGACCCGGGTCCCCAAACACTTTTTAGGACAATAAATTGCATATTAGCCTTTATAATTAGCACTTTAGATTTCGAACGTTCGAGTCCATTGTACTTAAAAGGTTTCAAAAGTTCACACGAATATTCTGTCTGTTCGCAGGTTCTGGTGCGAACCGAACAGGGGGGTGTTCGGCTCATCCCTGGTGCCTAGAGCCTTGGACAAACTTGTTGGTAGAGACTTATCCAAGCTCTACCGGACGATGGAATAAATACGGAGCTGAGTGTCGTGCTCAGGTTGAAATGTCCAAAACACTTCCAAGTATCAAAAGAAGCCGGCACATGAATGCTTCTTCATTATGCAATTTTATTCCAGCACTTCCAGCAGTTACAACATGACAAATGCTAACATTACTAGCATTTGTCATGTTGTAACTGCTGGAAGTGCTGGAATAAAACTGCCTGAAGAAGCATTTGTGCGCTGGCTTTTTTTATTTTTTTTGGACAAATTTGTTGATACATAAATAGAAAAGAATCCACAATTTTTCTGAAATAACTTGAAATGTAAGAGACATCCATCACTGTTTATTCCATATTTACCAAAAAATATGGTTTAAACTTATATTTCAACAGGATTTTTTAAAAAGTAAAACAAATGGAAATGGCATAGACAAAAACAATAATACCCTTAACCTTATATTATGTTGCACAACCTTCAGAGGCTGGGCCAAATCGGGGGGGGGGGGTAATGGTGTGGGGTTGTTTTTAAGGGGTTGCATCAGCATGCCAAGACATTTTGGACAATTTCATGCTCCCAACTTTGTGTTTGGGTATGGCTCCTTCCTGTTCCAACATGACTGCGCACCACTGCACAAAGCAAGGTCTATAAAGACATGGATGAGCGAGTTTAGGGTGGAGGAACTTGACTGGCCTGCACCTCAACCCGATAGAACACCTTTGGGATGAATTAGAGCGGAGACTGCGAGCCAGGCCTTCTCGTCCGTCAGAAGGCTTGACCTCACAAATGCGCTTCTGGAAGAATTCCCAAAGACATACTCCTAAACCTTGTGGACAGGCTTTCCAGAAGAGTTGAAGCTGTTATAGCGGCAAAGGGTGGGCCAACTCAATATTGAACCCTACGGACTAAGACTGGAATGACATTAAAGTTCATGTGCATGTAAAGGCAGGTGTCCCAATACTTTTCACACTATAGTGTATATACAGTGTGCAGGGGTCTGCAGTATGTAATAGATAGCATGATGTGCAAAGTGCAGGGGTCTGCAGTATGTAATAGATAGCATGATGTGCAAAGTGCAAGAGTAGTCAGTGTAAATGCTTCCCTTACATCAGTAGTCAGCATGAATTTCCCACTTGCATTGGTAATCAATTCTAACGTGCCCCTCGGTTTATCTAGGAATGAGGAGTATGATAGTGCTCATAGCCAGTCACTGGTGCATGACAGAGGAGGTGACATCACTGCTTTCTTTCGGCTCCAATGCCAGCCAACACTGTATTTTTGTGCAAGTTGTGATGTAGGTAAAGAAGTGGGGATAGCTAGAGAGGTAAGTATCTGTCGGCAGGGAAGGGACTTTTTCAAAGTCTTCTCAAAGGATAAGTTCACTTTTTTTTTCTAAATTCCATCCGTATCACGGTTGCAGAAAAATAAAAGCTTTCTTTGATTTTTAGAACAAGGCCTTACCTTAGCCCTTGCTATATATTATTGAAAGCATCAGACTTCCTGGTATATAGATTTGGGACAGAAAAAACAGTAATACGCACAAGAATGAGTTTACCAGCTGACCTCATTAGCACACCTTCACCCATCAACTATGTTTGCACAGCATCCCTGGCATCTCTCTACGCACGAATTTGCCTGGCTTGTCAATGTAGGATGCCACAGCTATGTTTGCTATGCCTGCATGGTAAACTCTCTGGGACCGCGGGTTGGACACCCCAGATGTAGTGCAAGGGTCTGCCTGCCTGGATACAGAGTCATTGGATAGATGGTATCTCCTCCAATTCCATAGCTTTGGTAAATCGTAGAGAGATTGTACAATCAAATTGTATAGTGTATGGCCACATTTATATACCTAAAATAACCTAGTTGCGCTTTCAGTGACATTATTTGTTATTGGCACAGCAAACACACATTTTGCCACTTGAAAAAAACATGTGACAAACTCAGCAAAACACACAGTAAAAAACGTGCAACTTGCACCACTCCAAAATGTCCCCTGAGCTACTTTGTCATGCGTAGGACAGGCCTTTGAAATCAACGGGCTGCCCTATGTGTGTTACAGGAAAAACGAGCCAAAAATCGGGTGCTCCCACTATGCTAAGTGTGAATGGGGCCTGAAAGTGAAATTGGTATGTTTACACAAGAACAATTAAGTTCCATTCACATCTGTGCGTTTCCGAATGTATGGCAAAACACACAGAAATTGCGTGCTTTGCTGTACGTTTCAGAAATAGGATGGAATCACACCAAAAAGCACAGTAAAAAACATATCATGCTACGCCATAGAAAAAAGTTCTGGAGCTTCTTTGGGATGATTTTAGAGCATAGGTCAGCACATTCAAGTGAATGGGCTGCCCTAAGAATGACGAGTGGAAACGCTCCAAAGACCCCCCCAAAAAAAAATGTGCGCAGGAACATGAGTTCCTACTGTGTGAAGAGGTGAAGGGGGCCTGACAGCTGAATGTCTCCATCCACTCCCTCCAATGTCCTTGTATAACGATGGCCATACATTATACAATGTGATTGTACCATCTCTGTACAATTTTCTTTACATTTACTATAAACTATGGAACAGGAGGACCCACCTATCAATTTGTATCATATCAGGCAGGCCCTTGCACTACATAGTTGATGGAAGATCTAAAGGGGATTGTGCAATCAGATTGTAATGTGTACAATCACCTTAAGGGAACAAGTAGGTGGTGGTATTGTAATGAGGGAGATGTGGTCCAGACTGGTAATACGCACCCTATCACACCCTTTTTTGTGATGCAAAAACACAGAGAATTATGGGAGCTGACCTACAGGAAGTGATGCAACCAGAAAGAATGTTTCAAAAACCCGGACAGAAACAGGACATTTCAAACCTTTTTGGATAAGGTAAGTGAGAGATAAGAACATAGGGATTGCTGGGCCAGAAATGATATTACAAAAGGATTTTATTTATTATGAAAATTGAAATTCTGCCCAAAAAGTTGAACTTGGACTTTAGGTTTTCATCTGGGAGTTGGAGATCTCTAATTTTAAATTCAAGAGCTGAAGGTTAGTTATGAGTTAGGTTAAAGGTTAATTGTAAGTGTAAGTTAAGGATTCATTTTAATATAAAATATATGTAGCAAGGTGCTGGGCCAAAAGCAATATGGAGAAGGAGACATTGCCCTTTATTCTTCTTTCCCTGTACTGAGACACTGTTGATGTTGCACCATCCTCCTCAACAGCCAGCAGGGGGAACGCCAAAGCCAAGCAAGTCCATACACTTCTATGCAGAGTGCTGGGAATCCTGGGAGTTGTAGTTTGAGACGGCAGCCATATAATGAGAGGAGACAATAGGCACTGTGCAATAGGAGGAGTGGAGAGAAGATTTTTATTAAACTGTCCATGAAAAGCTCTTCCTCTTGGCACTGAGGGAGTTAGAGAGAGAGAGCACATTTGTCTGGATATACACCTGCCAGTGGGAAACCATACTAGTGGAGATCTGAGCCTAAAGCCTCGTACACGCGTCCGAGAATCTCGTCAGGAAAAAACACGTCGTTTTTCCTGACGAGATTCTTGACAAGAATCCTGTCCCGGCCGAGTGTATACACGCTCGATTCAAAAGAACCGCCGTTCTTTTGAATGGAACGAATGCGGTGACGTGAGTGAGTGAGTGAGTGAATAACTTGTATAGCGCTACAAATGCGAACTAAATCGCCTCAAGGCGCTTTGCATCCAGTGACATCCTGACCCTTCAGAATAGGTGGGTCTTAAGTTTTTTCCTGAAGGCCCGGTGGTTTTCTTCCATGCGGATGTTGGTGGGTAGAGCGTTCCATAGCCGTTTACATACAACGTGCGCTCGTCACATTCGATGCCGCCGCCGCCATCTTGCTACACCCTACCTATGCCTAGGAAGCTACCGCTCATGCGTCAAAGTCATTTTGAGCATGCACGGGTTTCCACGGCGACAGGTAAGTATACACACGCTCGGGTCTCTCGTCGAGAAACAGGCCGGTTTTCTCGGCAAGAAAGCTCTCCCGGCAGTTTTCTTGTCGTTTCTTGACGAGAAAACCGGACGTGTGTACGAGGCTTAAGACTGGGAGTGAGGACGCCCAGGGGCAGCGCAACACCATCCACGTCAGAGCACCTGCACTGCTGCAGCAGGGAGACTGAAGCATCCACTCACTCTCTGCTTCCCATCAATGATCACTGGAGGCTTTCTGGGAGAAACCGAGGGGTCCCTTTCTTCTACAGGAAAAGGTCACTGGAGCATCCCAGGGACTGGTGAGCGGGCTATTTGCCCATTTCTGATACTGCTAGCAGGGACCGAGCCACTAAGAGCAGGACACCAAGTGTTCTCAATCCATACCTTACTCATACTGCACTCTATACCGCACTTATTCCAAACCTAGACTGTACCTATACCAACCCTATACTGCATTATACCAAACCTTATCTGAACCACATCTACCTTGAACCTGTGCCGAGACTATACCATACCTATCCTGTACATATACTACATGCAAGTTAACTAGGGCTGTCATTAAGTGCAACAACACCCTTAAAGGGCCCCAATGATAGCTGGCAGAAGAACATCTCAAAGGACTGCCCCTTCTGTAATCCTTATTCTGCAAGCTCCTTTTGTTCCCCTGCCCCCTCTGCTACTATCCTTATTTTCTTTTGGACAGTGCATACCCAGTTGACCTAGAACTAGTATTGCTGCCATAAATGTGCTCTGGCAGTACAATTCCAGCATTTGGTAGATGAAGCTTTACTTCTGCTCACTGATGCGCTTGAAGTAGCCTTGGTACTGTTTACGTTGATCAATCTCTTATGCCTAGTCCTTACTACTGTTAATCAAGTTGTATGCTAAATTGTGTTATTACCATTGTTAATCCATGTTATGCTTTCCTAGTTAACAACCATATTGGGTGACAATATATTAAGTTTGCCCTTACTACCCGGTTTGGTGCCTGTTTTCTTTGATATAGCACTACTATTAAGTCTTACTTTCAGTGATTTCCTGTGATATTGTATGTTTGTACTCTCAACCTGGTGTGTTAGAGGGTCTGGGGTTTTTGAGAAGGTCGAGGCAAAGAACAGAGGACCCATCGAATCCAGCGGATCCTACAGGAGTAGCGCTACATATACTATGTGCATACGCTAGACAGCATTGCTCAAAGCACTGTTTTGCTTGTCAGATAGGAATAACTAATGTGTACTGTTCCTAACTATGTTAAAAAAAAACTGCCACACACAGACTTCTGTGGTATATCAACTAGCTTGCCTCTAGTGAAATCCCAGGCAAAATGTCACACAAGTCAATGTGTTTTGGTGGCTGGCTGGATGTCTCTTGTACAGGCAAAGCTGTAGATATGTCAGAAAACAATTTATAAATGTGCAATCCATAATTAGACATCTGGGTTTTGCAGCAGCCAAGTGAGGTTTGCACACAGCCAGAAATTCTTGGCTGCACGCTCTGATCGCATTATAGAAAAGGGTAAATGAGAAGCAACCCAGTATAAAGATTTCTCTCGAATGATAATTCTGCCGGGGAAATGGGAAATGTCTGATGGAGTCATAAAAGCCATTGCTGTCCTGTTAATGTTCAGTAACAAAAAATACAGTATCCAGATGTGCTTCCTGAAGCTTATTAAACCTTAGGATTACCTTTACTTTATAAAAGGGATTGCCAGCAATGAAGCAATACCTATTAATCATCTATACAGTAGAAAGAACATAAACAAAAAGATTTAGGCATCCATTTTAAGAACAGGGGATAACAGACAGGAAATTGGATAAATTTCAGCAGAAAAACAGATGCACCTTGCTGCATTATATCTCATGTTGACATCCTTATACTCATAAAAAATATGTTATTCTATGATTAGCTATAAAAACTGATATCTATGAAAAATGTATTTGAAGTAACGTTATTAAACCTATATTTTTACTTTAGTCGATTTATTTTTTATTTTTTTCCCACTAGTTCTTTAGTTCTAGAATTTTTTTTTTATATATTAACAGTGAATAGGGGTAAAAAAAGGTTAACATGCAATTATTTTTTTTTATTAGGGGCCAAGTAGGTAAGCATTTTATTTAAAAAAAATGAACCACTTTTTTTTTTACTATCTAGTTTGCTTCAGCTAAAAATAATCTTGTAATAATAATATAAAATATAGATATATGCAATATAGTAAGCTACTCAAGCTTTTTTTTTCTCAGAGAGTATTTACACGTACTCCTCTGAGTCACCCCTTTGCTCCGCCCCTACCCACCCCCGAGCACTATCCCTTGTTTCCACCCCCTACCCACCTCCCAGTATCACCCTGTAACGGGAGGGCCCAGGGGAACCCAGAATCTCTTAGAAAGTATGAGATACCCTTGCTTCAGCTTCCCCAAGTTGACCCGAGAAGGATCAAGCCGGGTCTGCCGGAGTGTCCCACATGGAGGGAGCCATGTAACGGGAGTCCCTTTGGGCATAGGGTGACTGAGGAAATATATCTTGGACTACCTGAAATGGGTCTGTGATATTTGTCCACCATATTCCCAAGGATGTATGTAAAGGACTATTTACTGATTCTGAACTCAACAGGTTAATTGAGAGATACTGATGTGTTCAGCTTCAATCACCTGTCTGCCTAGTGTAATGCTAATGAATCCCAGCTTCTAAAAGACCTGTTCATTGTTTGTGATGATGTGGATTGGAGCTGGTAGCCCGTCTGGCTGCCTATTATGGGATGTTTAAGTGTCTCTCTGTGAGGGGGGGGGGAATCACCCCTCCTGCTAAGACTGTTTACTGAAAGAGAAGTTTGAACACACCTGACCTGTATGACCATTGTCATTGGACAGTTTAACCCGCCCTGTTCCCCAAGGATGGGAGGGAAGAGTTTTGAAGAGAAATGTGTTACCATGTGCTTGTAATAAAGTCATTCCCTGTTTTTGGAACTTGAACACGGAGCGTTGTCTCGTTTGTTCTGGAAGAATTATTCCTATGGGAAGCGGTCGCCTAACTGTGGAGTGTCTGGTAGCTGATGTGTGTTCGGGAATGGAATATACTTAAACGATGTTAACCCCTGTCGTTACATTGTTGGCAAGCAGTGGTATGATTCCACAGCCTATAAGGACAGCTACAAGAGGACACAGGACAATGGAAGCACAGTAGGGACGGCTAAAGCTCTCTTCCCTCAAGGACTTACTGGAGAACCGGGGCAGACCGGCTAACAACCTTAAAAAGAGGGACATTATCGCAGAACGAGTCGAAATGGATGGAGCTGAAAGACCCAACATAACAGAAAGGCCCAGCGTAACAGACAGGACACCCGAAGAGGCACGTTTTGATCGGGCTGTTAACATAAGACTGGCACATTATGGTCCTAACCCTACTAGTTATGCCTTGGATGGCTTAACTGCAGGGCAGGGCAAACCTTGGATGGCTTAAGCTGGCCATAGATGGATTCGAATTTGGCCAGTTCAGCAGGGACCGGTCAAAATTCAATCCATCCATGGGCGTTCAAGTTTGTAAGAAGTTGATCTGATTGACTTCTCACGAAAGGGCTTGTTGGAAAATAACATTTCGATCAGCGCTGACCAGTATATTCTTACAGCAAAGGAATTTCTATTTTCAGAATACAATAACACAGCGGGGAGAATTCCTCACTTGTGTGGATGGAGGAATCTGTTCTGTTTTTTTTTTTTTTTTTTGATCATCCCTGGCTATAAAACTGACCCATATATGCCCATGGATGAAGCAGTAAATAGTTGAAAGCCTTGGCAAGCTTACCTTATTGCTGTCTGTGTCCAATTGGGAACATTTTCTTTCACCCACACATTTCCATTTCCCTACAAGAAATGAGAGGAAATACCTCCAAAGTATGTCACTGGAACAGATGGTCCCTATGAGAAGATGTCCCCTCTTACTGTTCTAGTGACAACTAAAAAAGTGGATTATACTGTATGTTTTACCTACCATTATGAGTAAAATGTGTGAGGGGGGAATTCAGATGGTCTGCTTTGCATCATATATATCAATAAACACAGATTATGGCTTTTTTTTTACTGTCCATTGTAGCTACTCTCTTCTCTTCTTGTGATTGATTTTGGAGTGGTGGACCAACCACATAAGAGCTGGCACCTGATGCTAGGTCTGTGTTTGGGCATGTGTGCCTGCAGTGGAGCAATGGCATTCTTCTGATATTCCCACCATATTTTTTTGCCAGTGGACAATGGTCACCAGAATAGAGCTTTCCCAGCAGGGCACATAAAAAGAGTTAAAACCCTAACCTTCTATACTCTATTCAAAAATAATACAAATCTATACATTTTAACGTACCAGCATTGTTAGATAATGGCACATTATCTGTTGTATTGGTCTTTGTGTACTACACTGAACTAGGAATAAAATCTTATCTGAAAGCACAAGACAAACACACCTAGGAAATATCACATGCAGTTTTTCTCAACACTGCTACCAACACATAACTGCGATTGTAATAATTTTCTGGATTCAATTCTTCAATTGTGCTTGACTGCTTGTTCTGGCGCTTCATGTTTTGCACTTACTTAATTTGATTTTACTTTTCATTCACAGTCTTACTGGACTTCATTTGGCTGACTATGTCTCCTTTCGTTAGTCTGCCTTGCTCTTTCTCACTCACTTTTATCTCTTATTTTAGACTCTGTTGTTTCTATATAAGTCTATCATTCATTTCAGCCCCTACTGGATTATTAATATATGTGGTTTGTCAGGAATCCGTATACCAGCTTTGCTACTATTTGGTTAGTATTAGAAATCTTTAATCTGAACTCTAGCCTTGTCGTCACTACTTGCTGGTTTGGTCTTGTCTTGTGGTTTGACCTCCTTATTCATACTCCCTTGTTGTGTCATTTCAGTTTCTTTTATTTCCCTATGCTGTTACTCAGTCCTTTGCCAGTTTTCAGCTTTCTTATTAACGGCTTGCTATTCCTTAGTATGGTCTTTGTCACCATGTATATGCACTTGTATCTGTTTACCGCTGCTAATATCTGAGTGCATGGTTTTGCTTCTGCGCTTCCCATGCCCCCCTGGTTGCACACAGGTACTACCTTTGGTGTTCCTTGTTTCTGTTTCTGATAGTCACTACCAAGGCCATCCTGGTGTCTGTATCCAGGGAATGCTCACGACACAATTGACAGCTGTGGTAAAGACTAGGATATCCTTGGTCTTGGGCTTTAATGAGATCCCTTTGTCACCTGTTGGTGACTACTCTTCTGTCTGTCAGTCCATTCTAGTCTAGCTGCTGTCTGTACCTTGTTTGTCTGCTTGCTGAATGATTTTCCACCTTCTGACCCTCGGCTTCCTTCTTCTCTTTCTTTCTGTATACCGTATATACTCCAGTATAAGCCGAGTTTTTCAGCTTGTTTTTTTGTGCTGAAAATGCCTCCCTCGGCTTATACTCAAGTCACCTTTTTGTGCCTGATCTCCCGGATTTTAAGGACCCGGTACTGGCCGGCCGTAGGTCCCCTGGACCCCAAACTTGGCACACATGTAGCCCCACTCTTCCTCTACAAGTGTGAAAAGTTTGTTGTCTGAAGGACCTACGGCCGGGGAGCACTGATTTTTCAAAGACGGGCACCCCTTTCATAGACTCCCATGTTAAAGGGTAATTTCTCCAGTGACTTTGGGGACCCAGTACCGGCCGGTCATAGGTCCCTGGACCCGAAACTTGGCACACATGTAGCCACATTTCTCCTCTATAAGTGTGCAAAGTTTTTTGTCTGGGGGAAGACCAATTTTTCAAAGACAGGCACCCCTTCCATGGACTCCCATGTTAAACGTCAGTCTAGTCATGGGCACAGTGAGGCATGGGCACAGTGAGGCATGCACATGGACACAGTGAGGCATGCAGATGGACACCCTAGGCTTATACTCGAGTCAATAAGATTTCCAATTTTTTGTGGTAAAATTAGGTGCCTCGGCTTATATTCGGGTCAGCTTATACTCAAGTATATATATATATATATATATATATGTAGCTTTTTTTGCATAGTTTCAGATGTCTGATATTCCACAGTATGATAATTATAAAAGTAATTCTCAGATCAAAAATGGGCAAAGTAAAGGCCCCCATGGATGGCTGGGATTTTGGCCAACTCCTGTTGAAGTGGCCAAAATCTTAGTAATCGGTGGCCCTACCAGCACCATCCAGCTCAATAAAAGTTGCTTCAAAAATTTAAACGAGTTAGATGAAAAATGATTGTTCAAACACGAACATTGTTAAATTACTTGTAAATGCTTGCTTTAGACCAGTGTTTACTGCCTATGTGTCGAGAATCTATAAGTCTCAGGCCTCGTACACACGACCGATTTTCTCGTCGTAAACAGTCAAGAAGAGTGCCGCGAGAGTTTTTTTGTCTAGAAAAACGTTCGTGTGTATGGTTTTACGACGAGAAACTTGACGAGAATCTCGACGAGAAAATAGAGAACCTGCTCTCTATTTTCTCGTCAGGAGTCCAGATTTCCTCGTCGTGTTTCTCGTCGGCCTGTTTTGTGACGAGAAAATGGTTCGTGTGTATGCTTTTACGACTCTTCCAAAAGTGCGCATGCTCACAAGCAACTATGAGACGGGAGCGCATCTTCTGGTAAAACAAGCCTTCATAATGGAGAGAGCACATTCGTCACGCTCATAAATATTTCATCGTTTAAATGTTCTGCATTGAATTCTTCGTTAGAATGTTACATTAATCAAAACGAGAGACCTTCTTTTGCTGCTGATATTCACACAGAGTTATGCCTTATTTTTAACCTTTTTCATGCTGCTCTTTATAAGATTTATGTGTATTATATCGTGCAAGTTTTTAGGAATAATTTAAATGGTTAGATTTTTCAAAATGATGTTAATTATAATTTCTCAATGTTTTGATAGCGATCTCCCATTTAATTTTCTAATCTATATTTTTAAAATTTCACACCATGTTTTTGAGCTAATCAGATTTAGTTATTCTTTTGGGGGGGTGATATCTGTGCCTTTTATTGTCAGTCAAATGTATCTGCTTACTCCAAAGCTTGTTTTTTTTTATTTAAAAATACACATAGTCAAGTATGAACTTAAACAAAAAACACATTTATTCATGTTTATAAATTAAATAAAGAGAAGGCAGCGCTGGAGAAGCTGCTGCCATTTGTGCATCCCAGGGACCCCAGAGCACACAGCAACCCTGTGTGGACACTAAAATTGGGAGCTTGAGAAGGCCCACATTTCAGAACACAATCTGATGCTGGCCTCCCAGAGGTCAGGAACAGCAGCAGGTGAGATATATGTCCCAAGTGTGTGGTACTACAGATAGCAGAACAGGTGTCTGGGATTATGAGGCCCAGAGCCTGGGGGGAGATGCCTGTGGTGAACTTCAAGTCCTGAAGACTTCTCCCTGTCGCCAGGTAACGCAACGTGGCGATGAGCCTCTGCTCAGCACTGATGGCTTCCCGCATAACGGTGTCCTTCCTGGTAATATAGGGGGACACCAAAGCCAACAGTTCCTGAAAAACGGGGTCAGACATCCTCAGAAAATTCCTGTAGTCCTCAGGATTATTCTCGACGATCTCCCGCAGCAGAGGCATGTGGCAGAATTGGTCCCGCTGGAGCAACCAATTCTTGGTCCATGAACTCCTCCTCACACCATTCATGGACTGGTCTTGGTCCAAAACAAGCAGACCAACACCAAGCGCATGCACAGCACGAACTCGACGACGAGAACGTCCAGGCGACATGGCTAGGAAACGGTCGTCTAATCAGAACGTACAGAACAGAACGCACTTTAGAACAGCAAGGCCTATGAATAACGAACTGAAATTCAGAAACGAACAGGCAAGAACGCACTGTAAAACAGATACGACCTGCCTAGACGCCCTGAAAGTCAAGATACGAACCCACAAGCACAAACTGAACGGCAGAAAACGATCTGAAAAGTACGAAGACTGAAAAGCGCGAATCGTCTCTTCCCAAACTTTTACTTCACACGCGGTAACACGAGATCAGCAAAAGCAGCCCAAGGGGTGGCGCCAAGAAAAAAGATCTTCCCCTTTATAGTGCCGTCGTACGTGCTGGACGTGAGCGCAGAGAACCACGAGGAAATTGGGAAATGACAGTGTGTACGCATAGAAAGCTTGACGAGAAAATCGACAAGCTTAACAAGAATCTCGTCGAAAAAAACGACGTGTTTTTTACGACGAGAAAATCGGTCGTGTGTACGAGGCCATACTTCCAAAACATGCTAAAAATGTGTTTATTCAATCAATATATAGTGTCTCCTGACTTAGTTACAACATTTTCTTGCTTCCTTAACTGCACGTACCTGTATATCCAAAACTTATTTCTAGTTTGGATTGAGTAGGGAAGTGTAAGAACTTAAGTAAGTGTAAGAACTGGAAAGAATTACCCTCTTTGTTGGTTCTGGTGATCAGAAAGTGATGGCAAATCAAACATTTTGGGGAATTTTCCAATAGGGACATCTGTTCCAGTGACAAATGTTTAAGAGGGGATTTCCCCTAATTGTGTGTCTCCGGTATAGGAAGTGAAAGAACCCCCCCCCCCCCACCCCCAGGACATAGGCAGCAAATAATAAACTAAAAGGATTTTAAAACTTTTATCTCTGGCTGGATTCGCTGCTGGTTTCTACATTGATGTTTTTTTGCTTTTGAGCTTCTCTCAACCACAACAACTTGACTACAGTACAGTTAATGTCTTTCTAGCAGGCGGACCAAGCATTTGTGGCAACGACTGGACTGCCAGAGGACAACTTAAAGCCTGAAGGACAGTAAACCTGGCCTTTGCTTAGAAAGTTTGGAGACCTCTGCTCTAAAGCAATCTTGGCCACAGTCACACCCCTGCCTCCTTCACATACAATAGAGGATTTATAGCCCTGAATTGTATGTGATGATGCCAAAGGTGTGCCCCCAGCATCATAGAGAAGAGGAAAGCACGTAAGGTAAGTAATACATCTTCATCTCCCCGTAGACTTACAGTGCCTTGAATAAGTATTCATAAACCTTGAAATTTTCCACATTTTGTCATGTTACAACCAAAAACGTAAATGTATTTTATTGGAATTTTATGTGATAGACCAACACAAAGTGGCACATAACTTGTGAAGTGGAAGGAATATGATAAATGGTTTTCCAAATTTTTTCCAAATAAATATGTGAAAAGTGTGGTGTGCATTTGTATTCAGCCACCCTGAGTCAATACTTTGTAGAACCACCTTTCTCTGCAATTACAGGTGCAAGTCTTTTTGGTAATGTCTCTACCAGTTTTGCTAGAGAGTGACATTTTTGACCATTCTTCTTTGCAAAATAGTTCAAGCACTGGCAGATTGGATGGCATCTGTGTACAGCAATTTTCAAGTCTTTCCACAGATTATCAATTGGAGTTAGGTCTGGACTTTAACTGGGCCATCCGAACACATTAATATGCTTTGGTCTAAACCAGGGGTCTCCAAACTTTCTAATCAAAGGGCCAGTTTATTGTCCTTCAGACTTCAGGGGGGCCGGACTGTGGCCAGTGGTAGAGGAAATTTTCCTGGCATCAGTGGGAGTAAACATCACCACATTTGGTATTAGGGGGAGGAGCAGTGCCCTATTATTGGTGTCAATGGAAGATATTGTGCTTCATTGTTGGTGTCAGTTGGCAGAAAAGGGCCTCAAATCAGTGCGAGGAGTCCCAAGGGCTGGATAAAGGCAGGCAAAAGACCGCATTCGGCCCCAGGGCTGCAGTTTGGAGACCACTGGTCTAAACCATCCCATTGTAGCTCTGGCCGTATGTTTAGGGTCGTTGTCCTGCTGGAAGGTGAACCTCTGCCCAAGTCTCAAGTCTTTTGCAGACTCGAACAGGTTTTTTTCTAAGATTGCCCTGTTTTTCGCTCCATCCATCTTCCCATCAACTCTGCCCAGCTTCCCTGCCCCTGCTGAAGAAAAGCATCCCCACAAAATGATGCTGCCACCACCATGTTTCAAGGTGGAGATAGTGTGTTCAGAGTGATGTGCACTGTTCGTTTTCCACCACACTAATGCCCTGTACACACGATCGGATTTCCGATAGAATTTTCCAAAACGCGATGACGTAAAAACATTACGATGAGCCGAGACATATGAAGTTCAATGCTTCCGAGCATGCGTCGACTTGATTCTGAGCATGCGTGGCTTTTTCTCCAATGGAATTCCACACAGGTGATCGGAATTTCCCATCGGAAAAATTTAAAACATGTTCTATTTTTTTACTCCGATGGAAAAAAGTCCGATGAGGCCCACACACGATCGGAATTTCCGATGAAACAAGTCCATCGGATTTGCTTCCATCGGAAATCCGATCGTGTGTACAAGGCAATAGAGTTTTGCTTTTAGGCTAAAAACTCACGTTTGGTCTCAGCTGACCAGAGCACCTTCTTCCACATGTTTGCTGTGTCCCCACATGGCTTCCCGCAAACTGCAAACGGGACCTCTTATGGCTTTTTTTCAACAATGGCTTTCTTCTTGCCACTCTTCCATAAAGGCCAGATTTGTGGAGTGCACGACTAATAGTTATCATGTGGACAGATTTTCCCACCTGAGCTGTGGATCTCTGCAGCTCCTCCAGAGTTACCCATCATGGGCCTCTTGGCTGCTTCTCTGATGAATGCTCTCCTTGCCTGGCCTGTCAGTTTAGGTGGAGGCCATGTCTTGGTAGGTTTGCAGTTGTGCCATACTCTTTCCATTTTCGGATGATGGATTGAACAGTGCTCCTTGAGATGTTCAAAGCTTGGGATATTTTTTTTATACCCTAAACCATGCCTTAAACTTCTCCACATCTTTACCCCTGACCTGTGTGGTGTGTTCCTTAGCCTTCATAATGATGTTTGTTCAGTAAGATTCTCTAACAAACCTCTGAGGGCTTTACAGAACAGCTGTATTTATACTGAGATTAAATTACACACAGGTGGACTTTACTTACTAATTAGGTAACGTCTGAAGGCAATCGGTTCCACTAGATTTTAGTTAGGGGTATCAGAGTAAAGGGGGCTGAATACAAATACATGCCACACTTTTCAGATATTTTTTGTAAAAAAAATTGAAAATTATTTTCCTTCCACTTCACAATTCCATTTACGTTTTTGGTTGTAACATGACAAAATGTGGAAAATTTCAAGGGGTATTAATACTTTTTCAAGGCACTGTAATAAGCATTTACCCCTTGAAGCGCAGGCGTGTGCCTGCAAGGGTATATTTTTCCTAAAGATAACGGAAAATTGTCTACTTACCTTTCCGTAATTTTCCTTTCCTGGTGCCTACCATGGCAGCATACTAAGGGTTAATGGCTCCGCCCCAATTAACTCACAGGACCACGTAACTCTATAAAAGAAAGAGTTACTCCCCCCTCAGGTATTCTTGTAACTAGTCTTCAGAACTTTAAGGATTATAGAAGGGAGGGTGTATGCTGCCATGGTAGGCACCAGGAAAGGAAAATTACGGAAAGGTAAGTATACAATTTTCTGTTTTCCTGGTGCCTTCATGGCAGCATACTAAGGGTACCTAACTCGCTTACAGGGAGGGTACTGCAATAATACAATTAAATGAGTTTACAGAACTGATAGTTCCAAGAGACCTCCTCCCAAATCTCAGGAGATAAGGATTGCCGCGCCTAGGGTATAGTGCGACATGAAGGTGATGAAGGATGACTAACTAGCCGTCCTGCAAATTGCCTCCGAAGAGACCCTAGCCCAAACGTTGCCGAGGCATAGGACCTTCCCCGTGATGAGTGCGCATTCGGCGCACTTCGGACTGGGAGACCACTAGCCCGATTCGTCCTTGGACTAGCTTGGAGGGCGTCATTGCTTTCTTTGCGCCCTTGGCAATAACGAATGAACATTGATCTTTGCGAAACTGTTGTGTTAGTTCTAAGTAACGCCTCAGGGATCTGGCTATATCCAAATCGTGTAGTTTGAGGAGATTGATCTTCTCCGAAAGTCAGGAGAAGCCATACCCGGCTGAGAATGTAGAGTGCAGACACTTTAGAGACATGCTGGTGAATAGGCTGTAGGGCTACCCTGCCTGGGAAAAAGGTGACGTAGGGTTCCTGTGCCCCTAGAGGTTGTGTTTCTGACACCTTACGACCTGATATGATGGCAATCAGCAAGGTAGGTTCCCAATGTAATGCCTCCCAACGCACACTCTTTAGTGGGTGCAAAGGAAGGGTCTGCTAAGACATCTGTCAGACACCCATATGGGGAATCAGTCTTCCCGGGAGGACATGGACTTTGACTGTTTTCAGGAAACGTTCTACGAGAAGATTCAGTGCCCAGCGTGCGCCCGGCAAAGCTGACAAGGCTACAGGCTGAACCTTCAGAGTGCTTTAGACTTCAGCCTAAGTCCAGACCAGTTAGAAGAAAGAGTAGAATCTTTGGAGCCCAGCGCCTAGTGGATTGAAATGGTTGGATTCTGCCAGTTCTGTGAATCCCCTTCGAAACCTAATATAAGATGGCATATGTGGAGGACTCTCTTGGTTGTAATAATGTTTGGGTGACACCATGCGAGCACCCTAGGTCACCCAGTCTGCTCTGCTCAGCTTTCAGGGCTTCAAGTCCAGGATCCCCGGACGTGGGAGAAAGAAGTTGTCTTGATATAGGAGGTTGACCGTGTGTGGAGGCTGTACTGAGCTATTTGACTAATAGTGGAAACCGTGTGTGGAATCGGAAGTGGGCTGCCCCGAGCCATTTTGACAGAGTGGAAACCATTGTCCCCTTTCCCAGTATGGCATGGTTGCCAGGATAGTGACCTTCTCCGACAATAGAAGCTGGAGGAAACTCAATATCAGAGTAATCTTGAGGGAATCTCATAAAAAGCAAAGGAGTTTCGCTTTTGAGTGGGAAGCTCAAAGCTCTCAATGGGGAGTACCCCGCTGTTGGTATATCCACCGGACAATTCACGGGCCTAGTGACTATTTGTTGTTGCTGTTGAAAGACCTTGAAAGGCGATCGGTTAGCTGATTCTCAGGGGCTGGGATGTAGGCCGCCTGAAGATTGACCAAATTGTCCTCCGCCCACGAACGAATTGGGGCCACGTCGCTGGACAGAGACCTGCTGTGCATCCCGTCTAGGCTTTGAACATAGGCCACTGCCGTCTTGTCTGTCTGAACCAGTATGGACTGGCTCCCAAGAAGATGGACTAGATGCGCCATCCATGCCACTCTTAGCTCTAGGATATCGGAAATCATACTCTCCGAGTTGAAACACCATCTTCCTTGTACTAACTGGTTCTTTTGGTGATGTGTCACCCCCCAGTCCAGTTGACTTGCTTCAGATGCAAGAATGGGTCAAGGGAGCGGTGAACTAGGAGGTTGGGAGGCCGTGCCCACCCCCAAGGCTGGTTTCCACCGATAACTCTCATTTGTCTTCGGTGCCTCTGTCTTCGTTGTGCCAGAAAGTCCAAACAGAGATTGTAAACACCAACTGTTCACTTCCTCCACCTTCTGTACCAATTCAGGTATCCTCTGATGGAAGTGACACCGCCTTCACTGGGATGTTGACTAAAGTTTGCAGCTGCACCCGTAGGCGTCAATTGACTGAGCAGATAAGTCACTCGAATTGGAAGAAGTGCAGAACCCTGACCTCCTTTCCCAGAAGGAAGCCAGGGTGGTTGCTAAGACCTTGGTGAAGGTTTTGGGGGATTGATGAAATCCCTAAGGGAAGATATTGGAAGTGGAGGCGCAGATCGCCTACTTTCAACCCGGGAAAAAGAATGGAAAGATGGATGAGAATGTGAAGGGAAGAAATCCTGGAGACTTAGAGACCATCCAAATATCTGGCTGTACTGACAGAATTACGGTGTCTAGGGATACCGAATGACATGTTCTACCCGAACGTATCCGTCAACCTCTCTGGATCCAACACGAGTCTCCAGCCCCTGATTTCCTGGGAACTAAAAGAAAGGACTGGGGAGTAGAGCCCCGGGTGTTTCTCCAAGTTTGGTACTGGCAATACTACCTGTTGGTGTAAAAGTATTTTAATACACTGAAAGAGAGCTTCCTTCTCGCCCTTGGAGATCAGAATTTGGTGGGTCGGAGAGAAGCGGGGTGGAGGATGGATTGAACTTCCAAAAAAGAATAAGCCCTTAAAGGATCGTGGAGGCTGCATGGACCATTGCAGTTTTCCCACTCAAACCTAGACGGAAGGCCTGATGTTACTGCCAGACCTGTGGATCAGGGGGGGGGGGGGTCAGAAGGACTTCTGGCTCTCAACCGACGAAGACGCGGTCTTAAGAATTGTCCAATTTGGGAAAGGTGGCTCGTGAGCCTTCCCAGCCTCTTCTCTCTTGATCTTTGTTTGGTAACTGACCGTGAGGCAAAATCTCTTCTCCTATCGTAGGGAAAAAATATATATATATTTTTTATATCGCCGAATTGGGCCTTCCATCATATGCAACATCAGGATTGCATTGCAGATGGGTCCACTGACCATGGCTTTAGCCGAAATGCCTTTCTGGTCGCGATGAAGTATAGCATGGCTCTGGGGGAGCACCCCAGGACATCGATGGCTGCATTCTTGGCTAGCCTCATGACCGACGCGCTCAAAGTCGGATCTGAATCAAGGAGCTGCGCATCTGCTTCTGAGACATTGATTGTAGGCGATGTGCTTTCGCCCCTCGTTCTCCTGACCTCGTAAAGGTAACGGTCAAAGCTTTCTTTGTCAGGTGAGAGAAAAAACAATATATACTCACGTTTGGACAGAGGATACCGGATCTTCCTCCCATGAATCGCATCTTTAAATGCAATAACATGATAACAATGTGATGCGATTTTACTAAACTGACATCAAAATGTTGATATGTTCTTTTTGGCTGCAATCGACTCGCCTTCTGAATCAGCTTCTGGACCAATCTGGAGAGAAAATAGCGCGTTTTATTGCTCTTTCCTCCTTAGGCGGACCTTGGCCATACGCCCATTTTCTCAGTAGGGCTTGTTCCCACAAACTCAGGCTTTTCCCCTGGACGTGTAAAATTGCGCTGGGAGTCATGCCTGGTTGGGGTATGCTGGGGTGACCTCCGTCACTGCGGGAGGTATTTCCCTCGAGAGAACCCTTGCGGGTGGCTCTCGGTGCGGGCTTGCGGAAATAAACAGAGAATATTTCCATATGCCCTGTGCTCTTTGAATGAAGGAACTTACCTGTTAGTTGCAGCCCTTACCTAGCGGTATGTTGAGGATCTTTATTGATGCGGTATTGTAATATCAGAGCGGCTAGGGCTAAGATTAAATCTAAATACGTAAAAGGTATAGGAAGGGGATACTAATTAATACTACTATTAATTATTTACCAATATACCGATGTACCTACACATCGATATACGCATATACATGTGCGCATGCACATACACACATATACATACCCACGTACCATTAATACTACTGGTCAGGCTATATGAAAATGTATTGGAGGGAGCAGAGAATAGGAGATGTCTTATTTTTACTTTGGCGGGCTTTAAATTAGCCAAAAAATCATACAATCTACAGGGTGTACCAAGATGGCCACTGCTCGGTCTCAGAAGGCTACTGCGCATGCGCTGTGACATTCCGCTGTGACTCCACCCCTGAGATGATGAGACTGTGCAAGGAGACGTGCGCGAAGCGCCCGCACCCACAGGGAGGGGGGGGAATGGCGGCGCACCCGGCGGTATTATCAGGCCACTCACGGCTCCCACCAATGGAAGGAATCTTCAGGAGAGGACCGCACCTGGAGGCAGCGCCTATGAGTATAGCGTCTAGCGCCACAGCACCGTGTACACCCAGGTACATATGGGAGGCAATGTTAGGCCAGAAATTCATGAGTGTAGAATTAGGTGCACATGGAGGCATCACCAAGTACACATCGACTCAGTGTTAGGTGCACATGGAGGCATCACCAGGTGCACATGTATGCAGTGTGAGGTGCACATGGAGGCAGCACTAGGTACACATAGATGCCGTGTTAGGTGCACATGGAAGCATCGGCAGGTGCACAAGTATGCAATGTTAGGTGCACATGGAGGCAGCGCTAGTTACACATGGCTGCAGTGTTTAGGTGCACATGGAGACAGTTGCACATGAATGCAGTGTCACGCATGAATGCAGTGTCGGGTACACATGAGGGAAAAAAAAGAACGCCACCGAAGTGCTCTAAAAGGTACCTTGTGCTGTCTTGCCCTGGAATAGTCAGCCAAAAGCCACAGAGGAGAAGGAGGTGCTCCTGGATGTTTTAGACAGGCCCCAAAAAGATCCACAGAAAAACAGGCTCCCATACTTATGTGATGCATTTAGCAATCCAAGTGATGGGACTCCATCCTGCAGGAGAGCATGAACCTGCAATGGTTACACCATATGACGGTGAGGTAGGGCTGATCTGTGATCCTGCAGTGTTGGATGAGGACAGGAAAAAGAATACCTGAGGGGGGAGTAACTCTTTCTTTTATAGAGTTACGTGGTCCTGTGAGTTAATTGGGGCGGAGCCATTAACCCTTAGTATGCTGCCATGAAGGCACCAGGAAAATGAATTAATTTCATGTACAAAAGAATTTGACGGATTTGACAGTCCTAGTTTAGATATACTAGAATTGTATGCTGCTAACTGGCTACTGAAAAACCCAAGAATGTGCTTCATTGAAAGTTATAGAGGTGTCTGAAAGAAAAACCAACCACTTCTTCAAGACTTCAATGCAGAGTTCATGCATCACCAGAGTTTTGATTAATCTTTGTTGTCTGCAAAGATAATCTATTGTCAGACCGCCACACACGCACAGACTTCACATATTAGAAAGGAATGGGGTAGATGAGGGGAAATCTGGATTCAGTAACAGTTGTGCGTGCCATTGGTGATAAAGTCTAAATTGTTCAGCGTCTGAGATCAGAACCGCTGGGAGAAGAAGCGTGTCTGGAAAATGTTTAATTAGTCTGTTGGGCTCTTTAAACATCGTTATGGCTAAAGTGCAGAGCTGTTGGAAGCTTTAACCCTGGGAAAAAAGCAGTTTATGGAGAAATTGTGCTTTTGTTCAGTTTTACAGCCCCAGGCTGCCAGCTATTACATATTGAAGTATCCTATGTAAAACAAACAGCTTTCACAGCTAATTTTCTCAAAACAGCATAGAACATGGCTGCTGTTACCTTTGTGTGCAGTACTGTCGGGTACTTAGTAATAAATCTTAATAGGGGACATAGGTCTGTGATTAGCCTGGTTTCTTTATTATGCAATCATACAGCCATTACCCTAGGAAGTATCGAAATGTGCATGTTAAAATTTAGGAACCCAGATGAGATTCCAGATCTCCTTTAGGGGGTTATAAATGGTATCCGAGGGGCATGTCTGAGCGAAAATCTAAAAATGTAATACTTAAATATTTCAGTTCTCACACTGAAATGGATCAGAGCAATTATTACATTTCACCTGTGAGCCTATTAATTCAACGATAACTTTATCTTGAAAATATTGTTTTGATTATGTTATTTTATTTTGGTATTTTGTATGAAATGTATAGACAAAAGGTGTAACAAAACAAAAGGGTGTTTTATTTTCTAGTTTGATTATTGTTAGTTTTAAAACAAGTTTTACTTTAGATAAAAGGGGCATTTTTTACATTACTTTTTGTTGCATTTATAATGACACTAAAATTGAATTTCTATTACAAAGCATGGCAAATGCAATAAAGACATTTTTGTTTCAATTTTGAATAAGAATAATTGAACGAAAACTATAAAAAGTGTAAATATCAAAGTTACCCCAGAAAAATGCAAATTTTCTGCCCAGAGCAGAAATGTAAAAATTGCTTTAGTCCATAAGAGGTAAACAAGAATTACCTTCAGGTCTTAAAGGATGATGCTACTGAAATGTATTAAAGAAATATAGGGAATGCAGCAAACATTGAGAAAAGGCAAAATATTAGGCTTAAATTCATATATCATAGATCAGATTGCTAATGACTTTACATTGAATCCCAAGACACATTACAAGTGTATACTGGAAGATAAGTGTCAAGAACTTGGTAGAAGGCCGAGATGCTAGAAGGGCTCCCCTTGCGGCCGAGCGCAGCACACCACTGAAGGTGACACAGCAGGTGTGGTGCCCACAGAAGCACGGGTGCCTGGTAGCTGGAACTGGAGACAGGCGTGCTTGGATGGTCCAGGAAGCAGGGACCGGTGGACAGATTAGATAACAGAGTCAGGAGCCAGGCCAGGGGTCAACACAGGAAGTCACTCCAGGATCAGAGTCAAGTTCAGGGAGCAAGATAAACAAGTCCAGTAGCCAAGCCGGGATCAGATGCAGGAAGCAGGCAGAGAGAAGTCAGATGCAAGCCAATGATCAAGCCAGGGGGTTAAAAGGATCAGGTCAGGACAAGCCGGGTCGGTACACAGATCAGGAACAGCAGATACCCAGGACACAGGAACGTAGGTGTCATGTACAAGGTGTGACCAGAACTGTGTGGCTAGCAACAGAGGAACACCAAACACATATAAGTGAAAATATTAAGATTTATTTAGGTGAGTGAATAATATAAGTATAACCACCTCCAATATGATACAGTGCAACAAACCAACCAACAGACAGAGACCCACAAATAACAACAGACAGATATGTGCAATAAATGGGAAAAGCCAGAATCATAAACAATAGCCAGGCCAGGGTCATACACAGCAGGTAGGCAGATGGACAAAGGGATATTCCAGAAACATAAACGTTAGCCAGGCCAAGGTCATACACAGGGAGATCAGCAGATGGGGTAAGGTAAGGAACACAGGACAGGGAGAGGATGGATGGATGGGTCAGGACAGGGAGACAGGATCAGGAACTCAGGTAGCAGATTCAGAAACAGGTTCAGGTAAACAGGCAGCAGGTACAGATCAGGGCACGAGGACGATACTAGACTTGTACACAACGGAAAAATTTGTTTAGTTTCGGTTTGTTTCTTTTCGGTCCTGTTGATTCGTAATCGTTCGTAATTTTGCTAGACGGGATTTTTCGTGTTCGGACTAATTCGTATTTTCGCAAGCGACATTTTTAGTTGAATCGGAATGATTCGTATTAATGTAAGCCTTATTTTTCGTTGATTTATAATTCGTACTTTCGGTAGAGTACATTGTTTTTCGGTGATTCTGGACACAACTCCTACTTTCGTACCTTTTTTTGGGTTCGTTGATTCGTAATTTTCCGTGTCTCTCTCACAACGACGCTGCCTAATATGCCTAATGTGCTTCGAATGGATTTGTACTTTTCTAAATACATAGCGGTTATTTGTAACGATTCAAAATCTCGTATTTTACTTTCGTTTTTTACATGCGGCTATAGCCTCCGCCCCTGTACACCATTTTGTGAGGGAGTTCAGCACGGTGAGGGAGAAACAGAGAGCAGAGCAGAGTGTTATTGTGCTTCGAATGGATTCGTACATTCGTAACTTTTTTCATAACGAATTATGCCGAAGACATTCGGGCATTCGCTATTTGCGATATAATTTATTTCGGATTCGGTTTTATTCGGAATTGCTTTGTTCGGAAATTCGAATGCTTCCGAATGTCCGAAAGTTGCTAAATTTGCACGAATTTTGATTCGTTACGAAACTAATTGCACAAGCCTAGACGATACCAGGGCAGTGTGTGTGTGCACTTGCCGGGTATTTATATTATACCTGCTAACAGGCTCAGGTGACCCCTGATTGCAGGAAGTAACATCTGCACCACACTGCCAGGATCCGCTGGTGGACGCCAGTACTGCGGCCCAAGGACGACATAACACCAGCAGAGAGAAGTTCCCCTGACAGTTCAAAACTGCCAGAAGACACCTGCTGGTGAACCTCAGTACTGCACGCCAGATGATAAATATTACCAGCGGATGGAACCTTTCCTTACAGTACCCCCCCTCGAAGGAGCGACCTCCGGGCGCTCCAACTAGCCATTGCTGGAGAAAGTCTATGGCGTCAAGCCGGGCAGTAGACAAAGTCACAACAGGTTGGGCATGAGGAAGGTCCATGGCTTTAAACCGGACAGGGTGCAGCTCGAGCTGAGCAGCGGGTACCGACACATCAGGCTGGGCAAAAAGTACGTCAGGCTGGGTAGCCGGCAGGAAAATCTCAGGCTTGGAAGCAAGCAGGAACATCTCAGGCTGGGCAGCGGACAGGAACACATCAGGCTGGGCCACGGGCTCCTCAGGCCGGGAAACGGGCACCACATCCTCAGGCCGGGACATGGGTACCACAACCTCAAGCCGAGAAATGGGCACCACAACCTCAAGCCGGGAAACGGGCACCACAACCTCAAGCCGGGAAACAGGCACCACAACCTCAAGCCGGGAAACAGGCACCACAACCTCAAGCCGGGAAACAGGCACCACAACCTCAAGCCGGGAAACAGGCACCACATCCTCAGGCCGGGAAACGGGCACCACAACCTCAAGCCGGGAAACGGGCACCACAACCTCAAGCCGGGAAACGGGCACCACAACCTCAAGCCGGGAAACGGGCACCACAACCTCAAGCCGGGAAACGGGCACGACATCCTCAAGCTGGGAAACGGGCACCGCATCTTTAGGCGAGGACGCAGGCACCGAATCTTCAGTCGGTGTTACCGGAACTTCAGACTGGGACACCGGAACTTCAGACTGGGACACCGGAACTTCAGACTGGGACACCGGAACTTCAGACTGGGACACCGGAACTTCAGGCTGGGACACCGGAACTTCAGACTGGGACACCGGCATCAGGACTTCTGGTTGGAAGGCAGGCACCGAAACATCGGGCTGGAAGACAGGCATCGGGACATCAGGCTGGAAGACCGGCTCTGGCGCTTCAGGCTGGAACACCGGCTCTGGCACTTCAGGCTGGAACACCGACTCTGGCGCTTCAGGCTGGAACACCGTCTCTGGCGCTTCAGGCTGGAACACCGGCTCTGGCGCTTCAGGCTGGAACACCGGCTCTGGCGCTTCAGGCTGGAATACTGGCACAGGAACTTCAGGCTGGCAGGCTGGCACAGGAACTTCAGGCTGGCAGGCTGGCACAGGAACTTCAGGCTGGCAGGCTGGCACAGGAACTTCAGGCTGGCAGGCTGGCACAGGAACTTCAGGCTGGCAGGCTGGCACAGGAACTTCAGGCTGGCAGGCTGGACAGCAGGCACTGGGGTGTTAGACTGAAGCAGTTTGATTGGTGTGGAGGCAGGTTGGATTACTGGCAGGATCGTTTTGGTTGGGAAGAACTTTCGTTTTTTTTGGGCTTAGCCACTGAAGCCCTGTAGGTAAGGGGTGCAGCAGACTGGAAAGGAGGATTGGGATATGACAGAGAAGAGGTAACAGTAGCTGGAGGAAGTTCTTGTGGGTTTGTAGGCAGCTGAGAAGAGGCAGGTGGGTTGAATGCAGGATAGGTACAGGGAGCAGAGACTGGACATTGGTATCTGGTGGGAAGCAGTGTGTACTGAACTGCGACTGGGGTTGCCATGGGTGATGGAGAAACACACATTTGGGTAGGTTGGTGTCTGATGGCAGAGGTGGTTTGTTGGGGGCTGGCTGGGGCTGATTGCAAAATATCAGACCATGCTAAGAGCAGTGGTTGCACAAACTGCGGGTCACATACTGCCTGTCTGACAAGGGATTGTACAGAATCAACACATTCTATTATCATCTGCTGGGAACAAGCTGTGTAATGTTCAAAAAAGTAAGGGGAGTCATCTTCCAGAAGCCATACCAGTGCTGTGACCTGATTAATCCTGAAAGGGGGAGAAAAATCATCATGGCCCTCTGGGATGCAAGGCAAAGCCAGCTCTGTGCAGATTTGGATTAAAGGCTGAACATCCCCAAACAGCATACAGCCCTGATCAACCCAGGAGCTAAACAAATTATTTCTAGCAGCTGATCACTGGTCCACTCTTTCAGTGTCTGGCGGAGATATGCACTACTCTCAGACGCCAGCAGAGCATAATAACGAATCACATCCAAATTCATTTCAGCAAAGTAACCTGAAACAAGATGGTTCCTCTGTGTAGCCACTTCTGGTCAGAGCTGGCCCTGGTATACTGTCATGTACCAGGTGTGACCAGAACTGTGTGGCTAGCAACAGAGGAACACCAAACACATATAAGTGAAAATATAAAGATTTATTTAGGTAAGTGAATAATATAAGTATAACCACCTCCAATATGATAGAGTGCAACAAACCAACCAACAGACAGAGACCCACAAATAACAACCGACAGATATGTGCAATAAATGGGAAATGCCAGAATC
Source organism: Rana muscosa (assembly GCA_029206835.1). Classification (NCBI taxonomy): domain Eukaryota; kingdom Metazoa; phylum Chordata; class Amphibia; order Anura; family Ranidae; genus Rana; species Rana muscosa. Next base: position 507,450,249 of record CM055118.1, on the reverse strand, counting down.
ATAAACAATAGCCAGGGCAGGGTCATACACAGCAGGTAGGCAGATGGACAAAGGGATATTCCAGAAACATAAACGTTAGCCAGGCCAAGGTCATACACAGGGAGATCAGCAGATGGAGTAAGGAACACAGGACAGGGAGAGGATGGATGGATAGGTCAGGACAGGGAGACAGGATCAGGAACTCAGGTAGCAGATTCAGAAACAGGTTCAGGTAAACAGGCAGCAGGTACAGATCAGGGCACGAGGACGATACCAGGGCAGTGTGTGTGTGCACTTGCCGGGTATTTATATTATACCTGCCAACAGGCTCAGGTGACCCCTGATTGCAGGAAGTAACATCTGCACCACACTGCCAGGATCTATCCGCTGGTGGACGCCAGTACTGCGGCCCAAGGATGACATAACACCAGCAGAGAGAAGTTCCCCTGAGAGTTCAAAACTGCCAGGAGACACCTGCTGGTGGACCTCAGTACTGCACGCCAGATGATAAATATTACCAGCGGATGGAACCTTTCCTTACAGTAGGACAAGCTGAAGATACACCAGCAATGCACCACTGTCAGCAGTGGGTTTAAATAGGCCGGGCATCCATCACGCCGGGCGTGCACCGTTGCGCATGCGCGTGCGCATAGTCACGCCCAACCATGGTTCTGCGCGCCCTTGTGCGCGCATGCACATCAAGGCGTCTATTTCCCTATTTCCCTGATAATAAGACATTTCATAATATAAGACCACTAACAGATAAATTAGCAAATATCATTGCAGAAGACAAGGGAAAAAAATCAGAACCTATTTGAATCAAAGGGATGCAAAACCCAAGTGAAACTGTAGGATGCTTTGGATGTATTAAAAGGAGATAAATGCTGTTCTTGGACAACCTTCAAAAAAAATTTATAATTAAATTATGTGTATTTAAATTATTATTTGAACATGGCACAATTACCTAGGAAAACAATTGACTCTGGGAAGCTGGCAGTGACTTCACTACAGGCTCTACACTGCTCATGCACAAGATGCGCTGTGTTTGGAGACTGGTCTCGCATTATCCAGAAAAATGTGACTTGTCCCAGGAGGTTCTGGGTGGGGAGAGGGCCGAGCTTCTGCTCATCTCTTCATCTCTTGTCTAGGCAAGAAAAATGGAAGTGATAATTGGTACTGATCAGAAACAGGTACCCACTCCCAAGAAATATAAGACAATATCCAATGATGACAGAGGAGGGAGGTGGAGGATGAGCAGAACATCCTATTTTAGGTGATTATTTTAGCATGTCACGGACTAATCTGAAGTTAGTAGTGCAGCATACAGTGGATATAGAAAAGAATCAACCACTTGAACATAATCACATTTCATTGCTTTGCAGCTTGAAATGAAGACACACAGGTTTTGGTTTATCCAGAAAGATATGAAAAGATATGAAAGATATACCGTATTTTCTGGCGTATAAGACGACCTTTATACTTAAAAATATCCCCCAAAGATCGGGGGTCATCTTATACGCCGGTATTAAATGCCGCCCACTTGATGTTAGCCCGCTGGATGCGCGGTAATACTGTATGTAGTTTCAGCTACATACAGTATATCGCGCTGAGCCAATCAGGGTGAGCAATGTATTCTATTAACGAATACAAAGCCTGCTCGGATTGGCTTGGAGAGTCAGAGAGGCACGGGCTGATGATGTTCCAACCTCTATCAATCACAGCGAGCGATGTATTCTATTAATGAATACAAAGCCTGCTCGGATTGGCAGAGGTTGTAACATCATCAGCCCGCGCCTCTCTGACTCTCCAAGCCAATCAGAGCAGGCTTTGTATTCATTAATAGAATACATTGCTCGCCATGATTGGCTCAGCGCGGTATACTGTATGTATACTGTATGTTACCGAATGCGCTGAATAAAGCCTGTTTCTGTCAGCGGTTGTTCCAGCTACCCCTCGGCTCCTCTTCCTTCCATGGCCATCTCTCCATCCACCACCAGAGCTTTGAAATTAAGCACCTGACCCTCCATCTGGCTCTGCACACATTGGTTCTCCCTCTACAGTGAATTTTGCCGGGCACATGAGGTATTTACCACCAAAGCATTGCTTCACAAAGTTGCACAAACGTATTATTGCTCTTTCAGTATGTTACCGAAGCTTCTAGACAGACGAGTCGGAAGGGGGTCGTCTTATACGGCGACTATATCCCAAAACCAACCTTTTAGCTGGGGTCGTCTTATACGACCAGTCGCCTTATACGCCGGAAAATACGGTAACACCAACATGTCAGGAAAATAAAAAATAAAAATTTAAAAACAGAATCACTGAGTTGGAAAAAGGATCACCCCCTTGTGTCAATATATGTTGAACCTCTTTTTGCTTTAATTACAGCCTTTAGTTTGTTGGGATATGTCTCTACTAACTTTGCATATCTAGACTTTGCAATATTTACCCACTCTTCTTTGCAGAACTGCTCAATTTCAGGTAAATTTCATGGCGACTGTTTGTGGACTGCAGTCTTCAAGTCATTTCACAGATTTTCAATGGGGTCTGACTAGGCCATGCAAAGACATTTACCTTTTTCTACTTCAACTACTGTGTGGTAATTTTTGTTGTGTTCTTTGGGTCATTGTCATGTTGGAAAGTACACAGGACACTCACACACTCCAGGAGACACTCTCAGTTACTGACTACATCTGCCAGGACTCTCAAGCCATTTGGCAACCACAGCCCTCTCTCGGCATACCCCCCAGGCATTGGACATATGGCTTGGCCTCAGATATTGATCCAAGCCGGCGAACCTCAGGAAGGGTAAGAACCCCACATGGACTTGCTCCACACATTTGTGTTTTCCCTGAACATGTCCCTATACTGAGACAGTCTGTTGGATTGGAACATAACCTGTATTGAATACATGAAAGCTGACTGTTGATTGAATCAGCCATGCATGTGCGATATCATTATATTTCAACTCTCAATATCAGGTATTTGATATGTTACTGATCCTTTGGACAATCCTGGGCGAAGCGCTAGATTACAGTGGTACTGTATGGCTATAATGGATTGACTTTTTCACAGCTCTTTATATAAGGGATATATTCATGGACTGACGGTTTGACCTAAATCCATCAGCTGTGCACCACATCCAATGGTGCTACACTATTCCCAAGGGAGGTAAAGCATCAGTTGTGACATTGAAGGATATATTCCACCATAGACTATTTTTTATTCTCTTACACTGTGCTCTATGTAGTGGTCACTCACCACAATTGCAGACAGCTGTTGATTGGCTACACATACACACCCTGGAGACAATCCAGCCCATAGTCCTCATCGAGGACAGGATTCACACATGTGATTTATTACCGCTAACAGCCTCTATCCACAGGACTGCCGCCATCTTTATATACTCAATTTTCTATTTTCCCTTGGCAAGAGGGGTCTACATTTGAGTTCCATTTATGTGTAGCGGGGCATCTATTCTATGTCCACTTTTAAAACATAACAACGTTGTTTTTTCTATTCCATGCAGTGTTTTTATAGATAATTGATACTCTGGAGAAATGTGTCCCATCTGGGGGGTCTGAGTACTGCCCCAGTGGGAGTCGTTTATATTTTGTGTACATTCATCAATAAAGTATTGTGAGGGGGCTAGCTCGGCAGCGGGTATGTGTGACCCCCGGGATGGGCTCCCCACCCAAAACAGGCCCAGCAGACGGAGGTTGTGGTTTTCAAAATCAAAAAGGTGCGGTTTATTTTCTATTTACAGTGACAAAAACACAGCAAGGCAAAAAAAACATAAACAAAATAAATCCTGGTCAAGTTGACCTCTGACTAAACATACAGGTTTCCTAACTAACAACTGGGATCAGCCTAGTGCTGTCCTAGTCCCTAAGTCCCTGGTTTAGTAAAAGTCCAAACAAATAGCCACACAGGCTTTGCCTCACCGCACAGGGGTTCACTCTCCCTAGACAGTCCACACAGGTCTGCTTCCAGGCATGAGCTAACATCTAATGAAGCTGGGAGTTTTTTATAGAGGCCTAAATGAGCTGACAAGGTTCAGCTGGTCTCATCTCTGTCTGCACGACGCCCCACACTCTCCCTAGAGGTATGAGTCATCAATGAGCCCACTAGTCTCAGCTGGGCTTATACAACTCTCCACCTAGCTGTATAAGTCAGCGTAAAGCCTGAATCTGGGCGAAATATATCTACCCCCCTGGATGCAACCAGGTGACTTTACCTTCCTGCTGTCACATACCCCCCCCTCTTGTTTTAACCTCGGGGTTGGAACACCAGCAATCAGGCATTCATGTACTCGAGACAAAGCATCCACATTCCCCATTTGAACGCCAGGGCGATGCTTTACTGTGAAGTTGAATTCCTGGAGGGCCAGGAACCACCTATTCACTCTTCTATTTGTTTCCTTGTTTTGAGCCATCCACTTTAACGGAGCGTGATCCGTAACCATGTCAAAGTGCCTACCTAGCAGGTAGTACCGAAGGGAATCTAGAGCCCACTTCACCGCTAAACACTCCTTTTCAACGGTGGCGTAATTTACCTCATGGGACTTCAACTTCCTGCTGAGGTAAATGACTGGGTGCTCTTCCCCGTTCCAGACCTGGGACAATACTGCTCCTAACCCCACATCTGACGCATCACTTTGTACGACAAAGTCTCTAGAGAAGTCGGGTGAGTACAACACTGGCTGGCTACATAAGGCTTGTTTCAAGAATTGGAATGCTGCCTCAGCCTCGGGGGTCCATTTAATCATGACCGACCCTTTCCCCTTCGTCAGGTTGGTTAGGGGCACAGCCTTAGAAGCAAAGTGGGGAATGAATCGCCGATAATACCCAGCGATTCCCAGAAAGGCTCGTACCTGCTTCTTGCTGTTGGGACGTGGCCAACTCTGGATGGCCTCGACTTTGTTGAGTTGGGGTTTTATTACTCCCCTCCCAATGGTGTACCCAAGATATTTGGCCTCCTCCTGCCCAATGGTACACTTCTTGGGGTTAGCCGTAAACCCTGCTTCCCGAACAGAGTCCAGGACTGCTTGCACTTTTGGCAGATGTGAGGCCCAATCTGTGCTATGGACAATTATGTCATCCAGGTAAGCCGCAGCATACTTCCGATGGGGCCTCAGCATCTGGTCCATTTTCCGCTGGAATGTGGCCGGCGCATTCTGTAACCCGAACGGCATTCTTTTATATTGGAACGCCCCGTCTGGGGTTACAAATGCGGTTTTCTCTTTGGCCGACTTGGCCAGGGGGATTTGCCAATACCCTTTTGTGAGGTCAAGAGTCGTCATGTATCGGGCTGTTCCCAGCCGGTCGATCAACTCATCTATACGTGGCATGGGGTAGGTGTCAAATTTTGTAACTTTGTTCAACTGACGAAAATCGTTACAAAATCGCCAGCTCCCATCCGGTTTAGGCACCAACACAATGGGACTAGACCAATCACTTTGGGACTCCTCTATCACCCCTAAGTTCAGCATTCTCTGTACTTCCTCCCGTATTGCCTCCCGTCGGGCCTCTGGGATCCGATAGGGTTTTAACTTCACCCTTTCACCGGGCGGGGTAATAATGTCATGCTCTACCCCAGATGTTTGTCCCGGCAGCTCAGAGAATACCTCCTTGTTGCGAAGTACAAACTCCTTAACCTCCTGTTGTTGGGGTTGTGACAAGGTGGCTGCGATTCCAACCTCAGGAATCACGCAACCAGTTTGAGCTGGTGACCAAGTGTCTGCGACTAGGGACTCTCTATCCCTCCAGGCTTTCAACAGATTAACGTGATAGATCTGTTCGGGCTTTCGCCTTCCTGGTTGTCTGACCTTGTAATTCACTTCGCTCACTTTTTCCATTATCTCGTAGGGGCCTTGCCATTTGGCAAGGAATTTACTTTCAACCGTAGGGACAAGTACCAATATCCTATCCCCCGGGGAAAAGGTACGGGTCTTGGCTCCACGGTTGTACACTCTCTGCTGTGCCAACTGCGCTTGGGCCAAATGTTCCTTCACGATGGGCATTACCTGTGCAATTCGATCTTGCATCAGGGCGACATGCTCAATCACACTCCTGTGGGGAGAACTCTCACTTTCCCAAGTTTCCTTGGCAATATCCAACAGCCCTCTTGGGTGTCTCCCATACAGTAACTCAAAGGGGGAGAATCCCGTAGAGGATTGGGGCACCTCCCTAATAGCAAACATCAAATAAGGAAGTAGACAGTCCCAATCCCTTCCATCTCTATCCACCACTTTCTTCAACATTTGTTTTAGGGTTTTGTTGAATCTTTCAACCAGCCCATCGGTTTGGGGGTGATACACAGATGTACGCAATTGCGTCACTTTGAACAATTTACACAGCTCTTTCATAACCCGGGACATAAAGGGTGTACCTTGGTCCGTAAGCAGTTCTTTACAAATACCCACCCGGCTAAAAACAAGAGATAGCTCTTTGGCTATGGTTTTGGCCGAGGTATTTCTGAGAGGGATCGCTTCTGGATAACGGGTGGCATAGTCCATTATAACCAATATGTACTGGTGCCCCCTAGCGGACTTGATTATAGGACCTACCAAATCCATTGCGATTCTCTCAAACGGGACCTCAATGATGGGTAGAGGGACCAGCGGGCTACGGAAATGTGGCATCGGGGCCGACCTCTGACACACAGGGCAGGAGGAACAATAATTTTCTATGTCCTTCATCACCCCAGGCCAATAGAATCTCTGTAATACCCTCTCTCGGGTTTTCTCTGTCCCCAGATGACCTCCAAGAATGTGCCCATGGGCCAACTCCAACACCAACTTCCTGTAAGGTTTGGGCACCACAAGCTGCTCAACGGTTTCTTCTGCCCTTTTTGCCACCCGATACAGTAGGTCCTTCTCTACGCTGAAGTATGGGTAAGTGCCAGTATTATCTGGGTTCACTAACTCGCCATCTATTTTCACTACGTTTTCCCGTGCCTTTATTAGGGCGGGGTCTTTCAACTGTTCTGTGGCAAAGTTTTCCCTGTGAACCTCAAGATCAGAAAACTCCACAGACGGTAGGTTTTCGTCTGAGGAGGTGGGCTCCTCTCCAGTTTCTTGAGTCTCCCCTGCCAATACTGACAAGGGAAATTCCGGAGAGTCCTCACCACTCTCAGGGGAGTTCTGGCTATCACATTCCTGGTACATAGGGGCACCAGTGGGGGGCTCAGGATCATCCCACAGTTCCCAGAACTTCGGAAAATCCCTTCCCACAATGGCGTCATGCGGTAACTGAGATACTAAGCCCACTGGATGAGAGAGGGTACCTTTGGGGGTCTCGAAACACACCGTAGTCACTGGATACTCTCGGGTGTCCCCATGCACACAAATAACGGCTACCTTGCTATTCCCAGAGACCTCTGTTTTAACTAACTCAGCCTTTATCAGGGTCACAAGGCTACCTGAATCCAGCAATACCACAACATTTCTACCATTAATACACATTTTGCATAAATGTTTCTCAGTTCCCCGAATGGCAGTGCATGCGACTGTCGCACACAGCGACTGACGTCTGCCCGTCAGAAAGTCACACTGCATGGGTTCCTCCACAACCGGGCAATTTGCTGCAATATGTCCCGCTTGCCGGCAGCGGTAGCAAACGATCCTTCTTGCGGCCTCTTGAGCCGCTGATTTCCCAGGCTGTTCTCGCCAAACTTGGGGTAGAGCTCCCACCCTCTCACTCTCTCCACCCTCACCCCTTGGAATCCTCTTATCCGCCCCTGGGGATGGTCTGGTCTTAGGGTGGAAAGTCCGAGTGTCTCTGGAAGAGGCCGTCAGGTTCTCTGTAGCCAAGTATTTCTCCACACGATCCACAAGACCATCGGCCGTCTCTGGGTCTCCATGGCTTACCCACTTTTGGATGGCAGTAGGAAGAGCTCTCAAAAACCGATCCATTACAACACGTTCCACAATCTTTGGTGCGGACAAAGTCTCTGGCTGTAGCCACTTTCTGCTCAGGTGAATGAGATCATACATTTGAGACCTGGGGGGTTTTCCAAGCTGGAAAGTCCAGTTATGCACACGCTGAGCCCGGACAGCCAGGGTGACACCCAGCCTTGCCAATATTTCAGCTTTTAGCATCACATAGTCTTTTGCTTGGTTAGGCTCTAGGTCATAGTAAGCTTTCTGCGATTCACCAGTTAACAGAGGAGCCACTAGTCCAGCCCACTGCTCCTCAGGCCACTTTTCTCTTTCAGCGGTCCTTTCAAATGTGGTCAAAAATACCTCTGGATCATCCTCTCCAGTCATTTTTGTCAATAAACGACTCACCCCAAAGGACGCGGTATTAGTGGGACGGCTTTCCTCACTGGTCTGCGGACGTTGCTGCATTACTGCTTCCATCTGTTGTTGTAGTCTCTGCTCTTGCTTCTGCAACAGGTCTATGAAGCGGGCCTCAGATTGCTGTTGGGCTTGTTGCTGAGCCTCCAGACTCTGTTGTAAAGTTGCAAGGCTCTGTTGATGAGCTTGCTGCTGGGCTGCAAGGCTCCTTTGCAAACCTGCATTTGTCTGCTGTTGATTGGCATTTGCTAGAGCCAGCTGTTTCAGTATCTCCTCCATGCTGGCTTAAAAAAAAAACTGCCACTGGTTCTCCACCAACTGTGAGGGGGCTAGCTCGGCAGCGGGTATGTGTGACCCCCGGGATGGGCTCCCCACCCAAAACAGGCCCAGCAGACGGAGGTTGTGGTTTTCAAAATCAAAAAGGTGCGGTTTATTTTCTATTTACAGTGACAAAAACACAGCAAGGCAAAAAAAACATAAACAAAATAAATCCTGGTCAAGTTGACCTCTGACTAAACATACAGGTTTCCTAACTAACAACTGGGATCAGCCTAGTGCTGTCCTAGTCCCTAAGTCCCTGGTTTAGTAAAAGTCCAAACAAATAGCCACACAGGCTTTGCCTCACCGCACAGGGGTTCACTCTCCCTAGACAGTCCACACAGGTCTGCTTCCAGGCATGAGCTAACATCTAATGAAGCTGGGAGTTTTTTATAGAGGCCTAAATGAGCTGACAAGGTTCAGCTGGTCTCATCTCTGTCTGCACGACGCCCCACACTCTCCCTAGAGGTGTGAGTCATCAATGAGCCCACTAGTCTCAGCTGGGCTTATACAACTCTCCACCTAGCTGTATAAGTCAGCGTAAAGCCTGAATCTGGGCGAAATATATCTACCCCCCTGGATGCAACCAGGTGACTTTACCTTCCTGCTGTCACAGTATTTTCATATTTCTGAATTATACTGTGGTTGATTCTCCCTTAGACTATAATTTGAGACTTACTTTTTCTCAATACTCCACTTTCTTTTTCATTAGTCCCCATTGTCAATAGGGAGGCATCCCGTTTATTAGACAAATCAGTCATTCAGATACCATGATACAATATCCAAGCCTGGATTCCAGTATTTTTATTATATTTACAGTAAACCCCCTTCCCATTCACAAATTTCTGGCAGAGGGCAGCAGATTTTCCTCAAGAATTTAACAGTATTTTGCCCCATCCATTCTTCCTTCTATCCTGACAAGTACACCATCCTTCTATGGAGAAACTCCCCTATAACAGGATATTACCTACCTGTCCGCCAGACATATCGTTTGGTGTTGAGGCCAAACAATGCAGTTTTAGCTTCATCTGACCACAACACCTTTTTCCATGTAGCCTCAGAATCTTTAACGTGCGTTTTGGCAAAGATCAGTCGTGACTGCATTTGGTCTTTCTTGAGGAGTGTCTTTTTCTTGCAACCCACTCATACAAGCCACATTTGTGGAGAATTTGTCATATTTTTGTCACACGCATACAATGACCACTCTTTCCCGTTAAATTCCTGCAACTGCTTCAGAGTTGCTGTAGACCTCTTGGTAGCCTCTCTGACCAGTTTCCTCCTGGCTCTTTCATCCAGTTTGGAGCGACGTCCTGATCCAGGGAGGGTCTGTGTTGCACTAAATACCTTCCACTTCTTAATTATAGACTTCACTGTGTTTCTAGGCATTGATGAAGGCTTTGAAATTGTTTTTTGTATCCATCTCCTGACATGTGCCTGCCCACAACTTTATCCTGGAGATTGTTTGACAGTGCCATCGAGAAGGTGATTAGCTACACCTTATTGTGCTTACAAGTCATTTTTAGGGGGGGGGTCCTTTTTCCAACTCAGCGATTCTGTTTTTGACTTTTTTGCTAACATGTTGGTGTTATATCTTTAACTTGGATGTTACAAGTTGCAAAGAGTTAATACAGATGGATAAAACAAAAACTGTGTCTGTCTTCATTTCAGGCTGCAAAGCAACAACGTGTGATAATTTTAAGGGGGTGGGGGGTGATTTCTTTACCCAGTGTAAGTATGGGTTGGTAGAGGCAGTTTGTTATAAAGGTGGAGCTGTTCTGCAATGATCACTTAAAGGAATAATTATTTTATTTTATTTCTCAAGAATTCTAATCGTATCTTGTTTATCATTATTTTAATTCCACCTCAACTAGGTCAAAATAATTTTCATCCTAAAGCTTGTGGTCATGTAAAGAGCCAAAACCCATGCAATACATTTATGTATGGTCGTTTACACTCCAAATACCACAAACTGATAAAACAAGGTGCGTGTGGTATATTCAGCTGATGCGTGCAATAAAACTATTAGTACATAGAGAAAATATGTTTTTTTCATAATAAAATTGGCAAATAATGCATGGTAATGAAATTCTGCATACGTTATGATTTAGTAAATTTACCCTTATGTAAATGTTTTCAGCTGTTCAGATCTCTTAACATACCATGTAAATACGGCAACTTTAAAACTTAAAGTTTCTTTTCAAAAGCTTTACAATTCAGCAGGTTTGTAAAACAGTACATTACTCACTCCCTGCTTTGATTGTGCACATTACATAGGTACACATTTTTGGTACACCAGCCAGAATGCTATGCAATTTACAGTACAACCCTAAAAGCATTGTCTGATTAACTCCGGGGTAAGCAAATATTGTCTAAATACAGTCATCACATGTATTCTTACTTGAATCATGGTGTGCTTTGTGTATTTCTTCCAGAGCTTCCTGTAATAAGACCAGTCACTTCTGCTCTCACTCCTTGTGCAGGACAGATGGTCTTGTCTCCTCCCCCTCCTATAGATTCCTGCAGGCAGTCTGAGGTGAGTGGACCTGTTGGGCCCCTCCCACAGCTCTGCGCACTGCATAGACTATGTGCAGCACAGTGAGAATATCACCACTACTTTTACAAGGTAGTATCTGGTTTTATAAAGGCTTTTGCTGCACACAAAGTGGATTTCTATCTTTTGTGGCTATTTATGAAAATATTTAATTGGTTACAGGTACATGATCTCGCACTTCTGGGTCTGCGGTGACCTGCTCCTGCTGTGATTGGAAACAACAGGAGCCAATCAGCGGGTCAGGGGGACCCGATGTCCCCTGGAACCTGCCGATCGTTCCCGACAGAGGAAGAACGACGGTCTGTCTTTGTAAACAAGGCAGATTGCCGTTCTGTGACAAGGGAAGACAGAGATCTTGTGTTTCTGCTAAGCAGGAACAGGGATCTCTGTCTTCCCACAGTTAAAGCACATCCCCACACAGTTAGCAAGCACTCCCTAGGGACACATTTAACTCTTTGTTCGCCCGTTAACCCCTTCCCTGCCAGTGTCAGTACAGTGACAGTGCATATTTTTTAGCACTGATCACTGTATTGGTGTCACAGGTCCCCAAAGTGTCACTTAGTGTCTGATTTGTCCACCCCAATGTTGCAGTCCTGCTATAAGTCGTGGATTGCCGCTATTACTAGTACAAAAAAAAATATCCCATAGTTTGTAGACGCTATAACTTTTGCACAAACCAATTAATATACTCTAATTGGGATTTTTTTTTTTACCAAAATAATGTAGAAGAATACATATTGGTCAAAATTGATGAAGAAATTGGGATTTAAAAAATAAATAAATTATTGGATGTGTTTTATAGCAGAAAGTAAAATATATATATATATATATTTTTCTAAATTGTCGATCTTTTTTTGTTTATAGCACAAAAAATAAAAACTGCAGAGGTGATCAAATACCACCAAAAGAAAGCTCCATTTGTGGGAAAAAATTACCTCAATTTTATTTGGGTACAGTGTCGCATGACCGTGCTAATGTCAGTTAAAGTAATGCAGTGCCATATCACAAAAAATTGCCTGGTCATGAAGGGGGGGTAAATCTTCTGGAGCTGAAGTGGTTAAAATTATTTTTTGTGCCTGCAGTTAAGCTTTAAGACATATTTATGACCAAAAAAGAAGAGCAGTTAGTGGATCAATACATGGATCATCAGGCAGTAAACTTAAACAAACCAGAAGTTTAGTCATTCACAGCCCATCATCATCTGTGCATAGATCAAACAATACTGGCCAGACATGCACTGACTAACAGCAACATGGGAATACGGTAGATTAAAGGGGAAAAAAACAAGTCTGGAGGATAGACCATAAAGGATGTCATAGTGGAGCCAGAGCTCTAACCAAGTGAATTTGCAAAAAAACAGACAACATTAAAGTATGATACAAACTAGTAAGGGAGCTGTCCAGCAGTTCTGGTTATGGTTCCCAGTGGAGAAATATTAACAGAGCTGCCAATAGCAACTGTAGCAATGAATAAAGCAGATATTGACATTCTGTACTCACACGAAGTAACAGATCATTTATAACTTAGTCGGGTAGTTAACTACATCCACACTTAATGGGAATTGTGTTGGCAAATCTCAGGATGATTTTGAACATTGGATATATTTTCAAAGAATTGCTTGTTTGGGAAGAAGCATGCTTCATAGCACAAATATGTTACATTCAGCCATATATATTATGAATAGTTAGATCTGTAAGCAACCAAAGGTCTTTTTTTTTTCATATAACAGACTTGTTCTTGCAGGGATTGTCTGTAATTATCCATCACATTATCCCGATGATGAGTTCCTACTTCACTTTCTGCATGCATGTTTCCAATCAGTCACTTAACATTTTGAAGCCAGAGGTAACTAGCATTTCAGGTCAGCAATAGCAACATATATATCAATGTCTGTCTCGGTACACTTTAAAAATAACCCGAAAAATGTACTTCTACCTTTCACATGTTCGCTGTGTACTCCCATTCACACAACATACTTAAAAGTAATTTACAAAAGAATATTTCTTACATTTCTGGTTGTTTTTTTTGGAGCAGGATTATACATAAGGCTCTTTTAGACAGCTTGTATTGTTCAGAATAACTTGCAAGGGACACATTTAGAGACAGATTAGTTTAAAAATGCATTTGGACAAGCATTTTGGCTACTTCACAGGACCAAGGAGGAGGGCACGTCAGTAATCAAGGTAGCACTGAACCAGCCCAGAATGTAAGGATGGCTCTTACCAACCACCTTGACGTGTTGCCTCCTTAAAGGGGTTGTAAAGGTTCGTTTTTTATTTTCTAAATAGGTTCCTTTAAGCCAGTGCATTGTTGGTTCACTTACCTTTTCCTTCGATTTCCCTTCTAAATGTTTTTTTTCTTTGTCTGAATTTCTCACTTCCGGTTTCTCCTCACTAAACTTCACACCATCATCCGAGCTGTGTTTTTTTTTTAACCAGAAAAAGGTTTTTATTAATGAGAGCACAAGGCATTACATCTTATACATGACAAATGTATGACACTGTGGATATATACATCAAGAGTATCAACTGTTTTAACTTTCCAGTCTAATATACTTGCACAGACAATACTGGAATCATACTCCTGTATAGATAGGGTAATGCCATATCCAAGTGCTCATTCTACATATAGAGAGAATGGTAGTAAAAATTAAAATTAAAAGTAAGAATATAAAAGAAACAAAGGGAAAACCAAACAGTAGATAGTAATTGAATGTTAATAACAAACCAACCATTGACGTTTCACCTTGACTCAGACTCGTCAGTTAGAAACAACTCTCCCTGTAGTGTGACAGCAAAGAAGACATGCATGCGTTTAGATAGTCAGTCATTCATCCCTCATCCCATTAGTAGCCTATCCAGGGCCAGCTGTGGCGGTGCCACTTCTGGGGATCTCAACCAGTCCTGCCATATATTGGTAAATTTGTTTGGTGATTTCCTATGCTGATAGGTGTATTTTTCACGGATAAGAGTGGTGTTAACCATTTGTATCCATTGTGCCTCCTGTGGTATACGTGCTGACAGCCACAACCGGGCAATAAGTTTCCTGGCCAAGTATAGCAGTCTCGTAATAGCAATATATATTGGCGGTAGATATAAATCTTCATCCAGACTGCCCAGCAGGCACACCAGTGGCTCCAACCCAAGCTGGACCTGAAAGGTGTTCTTTATTCTGGCAACAACATCGCTCCAATACCTCACTAATTTGGGGCACCTCCAAAGCATGTGGATGAGATCACCTGGGTGAGCCTGGCATTTGGGACATATGGGAGAGTCACGTCTACCCCATCTATGAAGTTGAATAGGTGTGCGATACACCCTGTGCAGTATAAACAGTTGAGAGAGTCTTTGTGCTGCCAACACTGAAACCACCGGACCCACCCCCAGTATCTGATTCCACTGCTCACCATCAATGGGACCTACATCTCTCTCCCACCCTTCTCTGCACGGTAGTAAGTCTGGGGCCTGTATGTGTGATAGAAGATGGACATAGATTCTAGAGATGATTCCCTTTTTTTCCGGGTCAGTAAATATAGATTCGAGGAATGTAGAGTTTTCTAGTTGCAGACTAGAGTGTCTGTTCTGATACCTAATGGCATGTTGTAGTTGTCTGTACTGAAAGTGGTGTCCCCTAAGGGCAGGAAATTCATTTAGCAACTGGGTGAAAGGCTTTAAAACTGAACCATCCAGTATTTGGGCAAGAAATCTGACCCCAGCTCTTTCCCACTCTAATGGATCGGGCACTCTATTTAGTTCCATGTAGAATCGGTTCCTCCATATAGGAGTCTGACGGAAATAACCCGTCACACCCAATATGGACTTGACCCTCTTCCAGATTTTTATTAGTGACCGAATTGTAGGGCAGGTTATAGGGGCTTTAGAGAAGCCCAGCTCCATATTGGATAGTGCAGTGTAATTCGTGTCACTGCCCAGGAGGAGACCCCTGGAAGGATCCAGCACCGTCCCAAGATCCCAGCCTGTGAAGTGCTGTAACTGTGCTGACAAATAGTACATTTGGGGGTGTGGAACCGCCATACCCCCGTGATCTCTAGGAAGCTGCAGAGTGGCCAGTTTAATTCTTGCCCCTCCACCTCTCCATATAAGAGCCCTGAACTGCGAGTCCATACACTGGAACCAATATTGTGGTATCCAGAAGAGCATTGTGTAAGATATATAACAGTTGTGGTGCCCAGATCATTTTTATGAGATTAATACGGCCAGTCACCGACAGCGGCAGCCTACTCCAACTTGCTTGTTTCTGCTGAAATTTTTGCAAAATAGGTTTAAGATTTAAAGCTATGTAGTCCCGTGTTTCCCCAGTCACCATTATTTCCAAGTATTTAAATGATGAAACCACCTGTATGTGGGACACGTCCTCCGGCAAAGTTGCCGGCAACGGATCTAATGGTAGTAAGGCAGATTTATGCCAATTGATGGCAAATCCCGACAGCCGACCAAACTGGTCTATTAGTTTCATTACTGCTCTCAGAGAGCGGTCAGTGTCTCCCAAATATAACAGCGTGTCATCCGCGTACAAGGAAATCTTTTCCTCTCCTAGTCCTCTACGGAAGCCTGTGATGTCTGGCGAGGTCCTCACCATAGCCGTTAGCGGCTCCAATGCAAGGGCGAACAGCAGGGGCGGCAAGGGACACCCCTGCCGTGTGCCCCGATATAAAGGAAATGGCTCTGAGAGGGAGTCATTTATCCGCACCCTAGCCACCGGAGCAGCATACAGCAACTGCACCCAGGAGATAAATCTATCCCCCAGACCAAATGGCCGCAGAACCTCCCACAGGTATCTCCACTCGACGCTGTCAAAGGCCTTGGCAGCGTTGAGGGAAAAGATGGCCCTGTTGCCCGGGTTATCCACCGGTATCTGGGTATTGAGGAACAGTCTTCTAATGTTCAGTGCTGTAGATCTAGCCGGGATGAAGCCGGACTGGTCAAAATGGACCAGTTCCGCCACAACTCCGGACAGTCTTGTGGCCAGCACTCTAGCCAATAATTTGACGTCTGCGTTAAGCAGAGATATGGGTCTATAGGAGTCTGGCTGCAGTAAATCCTTGCCCCGTCTTTGGTAATACAATAATAATAGCCTCATTCATAGAGGTGGGTAAATTGCCATCCTCTAGGGCGCTGTTCAGTGTTTTTAGAAGGGTGGGCAACAAAATGTCACCATATTTCCCATACGTCTCTGTGGGTAAACCGTCAGCCCCCGGGGACTTATTATGAGCCATCTGTGCTACCGCCGCCATCAATTCTTCCAGTGTCAGTGGTGCATTAAGTGCTGTAAGTCCCTGCGGCGCTACCCTGGGAAGAGAGCACTGGTCCAGAAAGTGGGCCAAGTCCTCTTGTGTGGGATGCACCTTGGATGTATACAGGTCTTTAAAAAACTGCGAGAACACTTCAGGTATGTCGGTCGGGCCCGTAACTGTCACTCCATCTGTGTTTTGAATGGCCTCTATATGAGTCGAGCACTGCTGGTTTTTAGCTACCATAGCTAGTAAATGTCCTGTATTTTCTCCTTCATTGAAGTACTTTTGCTGCAGGAAGAACCTCTTGTTCTCCGCAGCTGTTATCGAGACCTGCCTGAACAGGGCCTGTGCCTCCTGCCAGCTGCGTTCTGTCTCATCCGAGCGGTGTTTAGTCAGCCAGAACAGCTTACTGAACAGCTTACTGAGGAGGAACAGGAAGTGAGAAATTCAGACAAAGAAAACAAAGAAAAAAAACATTTAGAAGGGAAATCGAAGGAAAAGGTAAGTGAACCAACAATGCACTAGCTTAAAGGAACCTATTTAGAAAATAAAAAACAAACCTTTACAACCCCTTTAACCACTTGTCCACCGCCCACCGTCAAATGACGGCGGGCGGAAGACTCTATTGTTCTGACTGGACGTCATATGACGTTGCGCCTTTAAAAACCACTAGGGGGCTCGCGCGCCGCGTCACTGGGGACCCGTTGCGCGTGCCCAGTGGCCGCGATTGCCCAGTAGCCAAGCAGGACCGTGGATATGTGTGTGTAAACACAGATCCACGTCCTGTCAGGCAGAGGAGACCGATGGTGTGTCCCTTGTACATAGGGACACAGATCGGTCACCTCCCCCAGTCAGTCCCCTCCCCCCACAGTAAGAATCACTTCCAGGGAATACATTTAACCCCTTCCTCGCCCCCCTAGTGTTAACCCCTTCCCTGCCAGTCATGTTTATACAGTAATCAATGCATTTTTATAGCACTGATCTCTGTATAAATGTGAATGGTCCCAAAAATGAGTCAAAAATGTCCGATGTGTCCACCGCAATATCACATTCATGATAAAAATCCCTGATCGCCGCCATTACTAGTAAAAAAAAAAAAAAATAATGCTATAAATATATCCCCTATTTTGTATCTGCTATAACTTTTGCGCAAACCAATCAATATACGCTTATTGCGATTTTTTTTTTACCAAAAATATGTAGAAGTATACGTATCGGCCTAAACTGAGGAAAATGTAAAAAATTTTTTTTTTAATGGATATTTATTATAGCAAAAAAGTAAAAAAATGTTTTTTTTTTTCAAACTTGATGCTCTTCTTTTGTTTATAGCGCAAAAAATAAAAACCACAGAGGTGATCAAATACCACCAAAAGAAAGCTCTATTTGTGGGAAAAAAAGGATGGAAATTTCGTTTGGGTACAGCGTCGCACGACTGCGCAATTGTCATTGAAAATGTGACAGCGCTGAAAGCTGAAAAATGGCTTGGGCAGGAAGGGGGTGAACGTGCCCAGTAGGCAGGTGGTTAAGGTCCAGACTTCCATCCTGCTTCAAGGTCACTGGCTTTGACAGCTTGGCTACTGAAGCCCAGGTCCTGAGGAAACAGGGTATTTTTGACTCCATTATACCAATGCTTTTGAAGGCTAAAAAGTTCACTTCTTAGAGATTTTATTATTGCACATGAAAGGCTTACTTTGTATGGTGCAAGGTACGGAAGTTCCTTCCTAGATGGCACTCCATAGGACATATCGTCTCTTTTCTTTAGTGTGGTCTGGATCAGCGCTTGACCTCGAGTACCAAAGGGCCATTCTCAGCCCTGGCTATTCTTTTTCGTTCAATAGATTTTTATTTTTCAAATCAAGTATAGATATCACATAGATACAGCATGACAAAGGGTAATATCATGTATAACATATCACATTTTTTCAGCATAAAACATAGACTCAGCAACAAATCCTACAAAGGTGTTTCAGAGAACAACTATGGGTCAAGGAACTGAAGTTATAAAATAACCCCTGGTAAATAGAAAGAAGAGCGGTATAAAAATAATCCAGAGAGTCAGACAGTCTGGGAAGTCCTACCCATCCTGGGCACCCCAAATGGGATCATCCTGTGCCCCGGTCAGGCCCCCCTCCCAGCCCTCCCCCCTCACAGATACCTAACACCAGGTTATGAGGAGTTCAAATGTAAAAGACAATCATACTCCATCTCTGAAGAGCATATTGAATACGATTCATAGAGTTGCCGAAACAACTACACAACAATTAATTATGCCAAACCCTTCAATCATATCTATCAACTGAAGGTAAAAAAAAAAAAAAATATTAATAAATAAGACATAAAAAGAAAAAGGAGAAAGAGAAAAAGGGAAAAAGAGAAGAGAAGAGGAAAGAAATCACGTGCCTAATGTGATGTTTAGGAAATGGGGTGATCAGAGTCGATCCCGACCACCAGAGAAATACCACAGTAAACAGCCCAAGGTTCCCACACAGCTTCAAATTTAGGGATTGTATTTGATAAAATACAAGCCAACTTGTCTTGCATCATAATCCAAGAGATTATTTCGTATTGCCAGCATGGAAACCCTTGGTTGCCTCCAAGATCAAGCAATAGTAAGTTTTGCCCCAAGTAGCATAAAGTGGATCAGTTTTCGAGTGGGTTTGGAGACGTTAGGAATACAGGCATTGAGGAGAGTAATAGAAGCAGACCTGGGAATCGAGCACTTAGTGACCTTGAGTATGAGGTTAAATATTCTCTTCCATACCGACCTGATCCTAGGACATTCCCACCAGACATGCACAATCGAACCCAAGAGTTGTCAGCCTCTAAAGCAATTGGGATCCGATGCTGGATAGATGGTCGCAAGCCTGGCAGGAGTCATATACCACCTCATAAGAACTTTCAAGTTTGCTTCTATAAGGGATGTGTTCAAAATACCTTGGAATGAGTTAGAGCTAGCCTTTTGCCAGGTGCCCAGGTCCCAGTTTAGCTGGAGGTCATCCTCCCATGCTGTCCTGTATGAGGGTTTCGTAGTTGGGCAAGTAAGCAAAGTGTAGATGACAGAAATACCTCCCCTTTGTCCCATGGCCAATCTACACCAGAGCTCATAATCTGTAAATTTGGGAGGAAGAGGTTTCTCCTTCCAAATATCATTTAAGAATTGTGAAATCTGTCCAAATCTAAGTTTTTCAGAATCCGGGAGGTCTAATTTACTTAGACAGTGGGACATAGTTATAGGGCCCTGAGATGTAAAGTAATGTCCTATCTGATATAGTCCTTTGTTTATCCACCAACTGAAAGCTGTGTTATCTAATCCAGGGTAAAAATTTGGGTTATTAAATATGTGTGCCAGGGTTGTGCATCAGAAACTAGAGCAGGAAGAGAACGGAGTCTGTCCCACAGGGCAAAGGATTGAGAAAGGGAAGGGGATAAAATGGGTGGTCTCCGTTTTTGGGGGCACCAAAGTAGGTAGTCTAAGGAGAATCGGGGGACAGCCTGTTCCTCTAATAGTACTCAGTCCGGTTTTTCTTTGAGTAAATTACAGAAAACTGGGCTAGTCTGGCGGCTAAGAAGTAATTATATAGAAGAGGCAATCCCACCCCCCCTTTTTCCTATGTAAATAAAGAGTGTTCTGGGGGATTCTGTAACCAGATTTGCCCCATACAAATTTGAGAATCTTACTTTGTAGGGACTGTATCTGGTCTTTCCTGATGGGTATGGGGAGGGAGCGAAATAGATACAAAATTCTAGGGAGTAAGGTAATTTTTATGGAGTTAATCCTGCCCAACCAAGATAGCTCATATTTGGCCCAATTATTTAAATCTAAGGTAAGTTTATGGAATAGGGGAGGATAATTGCTTGCGTAAAGAGATTCCGTTCGTGCAGTTAGGGAAATTCCTAGATACTTGATAGAAGAAGGGTTCCATTCAAATTTGAATGATTGTTGGAGGAGGGAAACTGTGGATGACGGGAGGGATATATTCAGTGCTTGTGATTTGGCAAAATTAACCTGCAGCCCGGAAATTTTTGAGAAATCAGAAATGACTTTGTATAGGCTTGGGAGGGAAGTAATGGGAGAAGTAAGAAAGAGGAGTAAATCGACCGCGAATAGTCCGCATTTGTGCGTCTGATCCCCACAGGTTACCCCCTTTATGTCAGGATGTTGCCTAATGGCTATGGCCAGGGTTTCAATCGCTATGGCAAAAATAATAGGGGACAGTGGGCATCCCTGTTTCGTACCTCTGGCAATATTTATCAGGGAGGAATAATATCCCTGTAAACGGATTTGAGCTTTGGGTTGGGAATAAAGAGCTCTGATCACACCCATGAAACGTGGACCGAAACCCCATCGCTCTAGCAGGGAAAGGAGATACTGCCATGACACAGAGTCGAAGGCCTTCTCCAGATCAAGTGCCAAAAGAAAACCCTGTTGTTTCTGACCTCCATCCCAGTAGGACTGTAAAATGGAGACAATATCAATCGCCCTTCTCACTTGATCTGGGCCTTGTCTTCCCGGTATAAATCCTACCTGGTCCTTATGGATATATTTATTGATAAAAGAGGAGAGGCGGTTAGCCAGAATTTTAGTAAGTATTTTTAAATCATTATTTATCAGCAAGATAGGACGATAATTGGAAACTTCTTCCGGGTTTTTATCCGGTTTTGGTATAACTGTAATGTAAGCGGTATTGAGTTGCGTACCCAATTGGGGACCTTGAGTTTTAAAATTTAAAATCTTCGTCAAATGTGGGATAAGGGTGTCTGTGAATGCCTTGTAGTAGGGAACTGACAGTCCATCAGGTCCCGGTGCAGACCCCGTTCTGAGTCCCTTAATAACCGCTGTCACCTCCTCAACAGAAAATGGAGTTTCAAGGATATCTCTATGTTCCACATCCAAGGATGGAATAGGTAGGCCATCCATGAATGTGGACACTGAGTCCATAGGTAATATTGAAGGAGCGCTATAAAGTTTGGAATAAAACATCTGAAATGCCTCGAGAATCTTTTCCAGGTTAGCTGTGGGTTCCTGTCCAGCAATGCGGATCTTAGGCATGGAATAAATCTTCGTTCTAGGGGACAATTTGGACGCTAACATCCGACCTATTTTTCCTGTCTGAGTATAAAACGTAAGTATATGAGTATAAAATCTCTCCGCTTTTGTTGTGAGAACTAAATTGAGTTCCAGTCTTGTCTTATCAATTTCAGCCAGTAAGGTTGGGGATGGATTCTTTTTGTGTTGTGTTCTCAGGGTCCTGTATGACCTCTCCAATCGCTCAATGTCCGCTACCCGTTCCTTTTTGATTCGTGTGGAAATTTGAATAATCTTTCCTCTAATAAAGGCCTTGTGGGCTGCCCACTGGGTTTCAGCTGAGATATCCTCTACATTATTTAAGTGGAAGTATTCATGAAGAGCTTTATCAATTTCTGCCTTTGTGGTTGGGTTGGAAAGTATGGACTCATTCAATCTCCAATGACCCCTCTTTGCCATACCGGCCTTAGTGCGAATGGACATGATCACCATGGAGTGGTCAGACAGGACCGTGTCTCTGATGTGGGATTTAATTACTGCCGGGAGTATGTAAGAAGGAACCAGGATATGGTCAATCCTGGCATAGGTATTGTGTGGGTGAGAATAATGAGTAAAGTCTCTCAGTGAAGGGTTAGATTCTCGCCAGACATCGGCTAATCCAGGGTTCGACAAAACCCGGGCGCCAGGTCGCAAATGCGACTACAATTAGCGACCTGGTGCCTGAGGCAGCACAGCTGAGGTTTCCTGTGTCTCCGTGCACCCCCCCCGCAGGATCTCGTCGGGCCGCGCTGGCCGGTAATTGGGGCTGCGGCTTTGCGGCCTTCTGCAGGCCTACGATTCATTCTGTAATCTGGCGCCCGCTTGTGGTGGCCGTTGGTATGACAAGACAACCAGCAATGCTTGCCTGTTTCACTGCCCGTCCATCTCCTTCCCTTTACTTAGAAGTTAACCCCCAAACATTATATATATTTTTTATTCTAACACCCTAGAGAATAAAATGGCGGTCGTTACAATACTTTCTGTCACACCGTATTTGCGCAGCGGTCTTACAAGCGCACTTTTTTGAGGAAAAAATACACTTTTTTAATTAAAAAATAAGACAACAGTAAAGTTAACCGAATTTTTTTTTATATTGTGAAAGATAATGTTACGCCGAGTAAATTGATACCCAACATGTCACGCTTCAAAATTGCGTCCGCTCGTGGAATGGCGTCAAACTTTTACCCTTTAAAATATCCATAGGCGACATTTAAAAAATTCTACAGGTTGTATGTTTTGAGTTACAGAGGATTTCTTGGGCTAGAATTTTTGCTCTCGCTTTACCGATCGCGACGATACCTCACATGTGTGTTTTGAACACCGCTGTCATATACGGACGCTACTCACGTATGCGTTCGCTTCTGCACGCATCGGTCGTTAAAAATAAAAAACCTGGCTCCTAACTTTTTTAGCTGGCTCCTAGAGTCCAAGCAAATTTGTTAAGCCCTGCGCTAATCCTCTTTCATGTAGTAGCTTGGCTATTTTCAGACTTATCCTAGTGGGTCTTATGAGTTGGGCAGAGGGGGGTTTGGATTTATCCAACCCCTGATCGAAAGCCGCATTGGAATCTCCCCCCCAAACGACTGTGCCTTCCAACAGAGGAGACAGGGTGTCCAGGATGAGACGGAAAAACGTATCTTGCCCGGAATTGGGGGAATAGTATGAGATCAGAGAGTATAAATGACCCTCTATTGTGCCCTTAACTAAGACAAATCTACCCTCCGGATCATTAAATTCAGAAACAAATTCAAAGTGACAGGATTTGGAAATAAAAATAGCAGCTCCTTTTGTTTTATTTTCGGCACTGGCCAAAAAGAATTGGGGGAATTGGGGGTGTATGTATTTGCGATTGTACTGCCTAGGAAAATGGGTTTCTTGAATCATGAGAATGTCAATACCAAGAGATTTATAAAAATCAAAAAATTTTCGCCTTTTAATAGGGGAGTTCAGACCCTGAACATTATGTGTGGCTATTTTGAGTGAGCTCTGCATAGGGTTAGCCATGGGAGTCAGAAAAGGTGCTGTGTCTGTCAACCAAGTCACTCACCTCTCCAACCATTCTGTTCTCCAGGTCTAGCAAACAGTCTAGTCCGACAGCTGGCAGTTGGGACATCACCCTGCGCAGGCAATCATTACATTCTGTAAAACAAGGGAAGATTAGGCACGTGTGAGAAAGATCAGATACAGGAAAGGATAGAAAAGATAAGAAAAAGTAGAAAAAATATAAAAAAATTCCCATAGATCAAAAATGGAAAAAAAGGACAAAAAATACTAAAAAGAAAAACGTTCTGGGAGAGGGGAAACTCCTCCCCAGAATCTCTACCAAGGTAGAGCAGATAAGGCCCATTCCCTGAGGGGAAAAGACAACCTCTCCCCCAAAGGCCTCTAGGAGTCTCAAGGGAAAGGTAGAGTTACATGGGGCCCACCCCAGCCAATTGTTTCCTTTGTCCATGAATTTCACTGCGAACAGGAAAGCCCACTTATATTTTATGTCCTTTTGAGTTAGGGCAAGGAGTCGTGGTTTCAGAGACCTTCTGCGGTGCATAGTAGAAGGGGAAAGATCTGCGTAGATTGGGACAGAATGACCCTGACACTGAACATTATGCATGGTGCATGCCTTTCTCATAACTTCTTCCTTCACTGCGTAAAAGTGAGGTTTAGCTATTATGTCTCTCAGTAAGCTGTCCTTTCTAGGGGTTCCCAGGGACCTGTGGGCTCTATCCAAATCCAGGAGGTGTTGTGGAATATCAGGGAGCAAGGATTGGATTACATTTTGTACAGCTGTTGGGATGTCAGTGATGGATTCAGGAAGACCTCTGATACGTATATTATATCTTCTGGACCTGTTCTCCAAATCGTCTATCCTATTTAGGGCCACATCCAGTTGCTCTTGCACCAATTGAATATGTTCTGAATTTTGGTTTGTGGTGGACACCGTTTGGTCAAGCTTGTTTTCAATATGTTCAATTCTGGTCCCCAAATTTAGAAAATGAGCTTTTAACTCCCCAGTAATTTTAGCTGCCGTTTGGGAGAGCCCCCTGTCAAGAAGTTCAGAAAGAGCCTGGTACAAATCAGTCACAGAAAAAGCAGAGGCATTAGCTACAGAGCTGACAGGAAAAGAGACATTCTGACACACAGTAGTAGGTTCCATAGGGGCTATGGCATAGTTCTCCAGAATATGTCCCCTCAGGGATTCAGTGGAGATTGGAGATGGATAAACATTCAGCTGGGTACTCTCATGTATCAGGGGTGGGTATTGTTGGAATATCTGCTCAGACATTCTCCTGCCCTCTGGAATTACCTCAGCTCCGCTGACAGGAAGCTGCGCCGCGGCCACCATCTTGGATTTTTCGGCTGGGTTTTAGAACAGTAATTGCGGCTCACAGGAATGTATTTTCCAGAAACTAAATATATGGGGGTGTGCCCGGGTATCTGGGGATGCCGTGGGTACTGGTGGCTCCGCTCTCAGGTTGGTATTTCCCGACTTATAGGCGCCGCTGGGCTGGGGTGGTGAGGAGCTCCTGGCTCAAGCAGCCATCTTCAGAACTCCGCGCATGCGCCCTCGGCTATCCTTTTTAGAGACTCTGGCTGCTCAATCTCTGGTAAAAGCCATGGTACAGGGGCTAGCTCACATAGGTGTCTGTTTAATAAACGGAGAAGTTTTTTCTCAGTTTAGTTCTCGGCAGTTCTCAGCAGTTCTCAGAGGAAAATTATCTCCTCTGCAGCCGGTTTAATAAACTGAGAACTTCAGTTCTCAGAGGGAGAACACAGGAGAAGTGTTTCCTCTGAAAACGGCCGAGATCAGTGTAAAAGTGGGTGGGCTTCCTGTATTCTCGTGAGATATTGTGAGATTACGGTGCAGCCGAGTTCAAAAAGTGAAACTAAAGTTTAAAAGAACATGTATTTATATGTTTTCAGGCATGTGATAACTATATATATATCCTGTATATATACACATGTGTGTGTGTGTATATATATATATATATATATATATACACAAACACATATATACAGTATTTATATATATATATATATATATATTGTTAGGGGGTTTAACTCAGCAGCGGGTGTGTGTGACCCCCTGGATGGGTTCACCACACAAAAAACAGGCACAGCAGACAGTGGTAGGAGAAAACAAAAGGGTGTGGTTTTATTTGAACTATATACAGACAAAAAATACAGCAAAAACAAAAGAAACAGGAAAATAAATCCTGGTCAACTTGACCGCTCACTACACACGTTGGTGTCCCTAACTAACAACTGGGTACAGCCTTGTGCTGTCCCAGTCCCTAGCTCCCTGCTTTTTAAAGTTCTTAGCAATAACCACACAGGCTTTGGCTCACCGCACAGAGATTACACTCCCCAGACTATCCACACAGATCTGGTTCCAGGTTGGAGCATCTCCCCTTAGCATGCTGGGAGTTCCTGTAGAGGCCCTAACGAGCCCACTTACTTCAGCTGGGCTCATTAACTCTTCCCCTGCAAGACTCCCAGCACTCCCCCTAGTGGTATAAATCGGCATAAAGCCTGAATCTAGGACATATATATCTCCCATCCTGGATGCAACCTGGTGATTTTACCTGCCTGCTGTTACAATATACTGTATATATATATACACACACACACACACACAGTATTTATATATATGTATTGTGACAGCAGGAAGGTAAAGTCACCTGGTTGCATCCAGGCGGGTAGATATATTTCGCCCAGATTCAGGCTTTACGCCGACTTATACAACTAGGTGGAGAGTTGTATAAGGCTAGTGGGCTCATGGATGACTCATACCTCTAGGGAGAGTGTGGGGCGTCGTGCAGACAGAGATGAGGAGACCAGCTGAACCTTGTCAGCTCATTTAGGCCTCTATAAGAACTCCCAGCTTCATTAGATGTTAGCTCATGCCTGGAACCAGACCTGTGTGGACTGTCTAGGGAGAGTGAACCCCTGTGCGGTGAGACAAAGCCTGTGTGGCTATTTGCTTGGACATTTAAAACCAGGGACTTAGGGACTAGGACAGCACTAGGCTGATCCCAGTTGTTAGTTAGGAAACCTGTATGTTTAGTCAGAGGTCAAGTTGACCAGGATTTATTTTATTTATGTTTCTTTTGCTTTGCTGTGTTTTGTCACTGTAAATAGAAAATAAACCGCACCTTTTTGATTTTGAAAACCACAACCTCCGTTTGCTGGGCCTGTTTTTGTCTGGGGAGCCCATCCCGGGGGTCACACACACCCGCTGCCGAGCTAACCCCCTCACAGTTGGTGGAGAACCAGTGGCAGTTTTTTTTAAGCCAGCATGGAGGAGATACTGAAACAGCTGGCTCTAGCAAATGCCAATCAACAGCAGACAAATGCAGGTTTGCAAAGGAGCCTTGCAGCCCAGCAGCAAGCTCATCAACAGAGCCTTGCAGCCCAGCAGCAAGCTCACCAACAGAGTCTGGAAGCTCAGCAACAAGCCCAGCAGCAATCTGAGGCCCGCTTCATAGACCTGTTACAGAAGCAAGAGCAGAGACTACAACAAATGGAAGCAGTAATGCAGCAACGTCCGCAGACCAGTGAGGAAAGCCGTCCCACTAATACCGCGTCCTTTGGGGTGAGTCGTTTATTGACAAAAATGACTGGAGAGGATGATCCAGAGGTATTTTTGACCACATTTGAAAGGACCGCTGAAAGAGAAAAGTGGCCTGAGGAGCAGTGGGCTGGACTGGTGGCTCCTCTGTTAACTGGTGAATCGCAGAAAGCTTACTATGACCTAGAGCCTAACCAAGCAAAAGACTATGTGATGCTAAAAGCTGAAATTTTGGCAAGGCTGGGTGTCACCCAGGCTGTCCGGGCTCAGCGTGTGCATAACTGGACTTTCCAGCTTGGAAAACCCCCCAGGTCTCAAATGTATGATCTCATTCACCTGAGCAGAAAGTGGCTACAGCCAGAGACTTTGTCCGCACCAAAGATTGTGGAACGTGTTGTAATGGATCGGTTTTTGAGAGCTCTTCCTACTGCCATCCAAAAGTGGGTAAGCCATGGAGACCCAGAAACGGCCGGTAAACTTGTGGATCGGGTAGAGAGATACTTGGCTGCAGAGAACCTGACGGCCTCTTCCAGAGACACTCAGACTTTCCACCCTAAGACCAGACCATCCCCAGGGGCGGATAAGAGGATTCCAAGGGGTGAGGGTGGAGAGAGTGAGAGGGTGGGAGCTCTACCCCAAGTTTGGCGAGAACAGCCTGGGAAATCAGCGGCTCAAGAGGCGGCAAGAAGGATCGTTTGCTACCGCTGCCGGCAAGCGGGACATATTGCAGCCAATTGCCCGGTTGTGGAGGAACCCATGCAGTGTGACTTTCTGACGGGCAGACGTCAGTCGCTGTGTGCGACAGTCGCATGCACTGCCATTCGAGGAACTGAGAAACATTTATGCAAAATGTGTGTTAATGGTAGAAATGTTGTGGTATTGCTGGATTCAGGTAGCCTTGTGACCCTGATAAAGGCTGAGTTAGTTAAAACAGAGGTCTTTGGGAATAGCAAGGTAGCTGTTATTTGTGTGCATGGGGACACCCGAGAGTATCCAGTGACTACAGTGTGTTTCGAGACCCCCAAAGGTACCCTCTCTCATCCAGTGGGCTTAGTATCTCAGTTACCGCATGACGCCATTGTGGGAAGGGATTTTCCGAAGTTCTGGGAACTGTGGGATGATCCTGAGCCCCCCACTGGTGCCCCTATGTACCAGGAATGTGATAGCCAGAACTCCCCTGAGAGTGGTGAGGACTCTCCGGAATTTCCCTTATCAGTATTGGCAGGGGAGACTCAAGAAACTGGAGAGGAGCCCACCTCCTCAGACGAAAACCTACCGTCTGTGGAGTTTTCTGATCTTGAGGTTCACAGGGAAAACTTTGCCACAGAACAGTTGAAAGACCCCGCCCTAATAAAGGCACGGGAAAACGTCGTGAAAATAGATGGCGAGTTAGTGAACCCAGATAATACCTGCACTTACCCATACTTCAGCGTAGAGAAGGACCTACTGTATCGGGTGGCAAAAAGGGCAGAAGAAACCGTTGAGCAGCTTGTGGTGCCCAAACCTTACAGGAAGTTGGTGTTGGAGTTGGCCCATGGGCACATTCTTGGAGGTCATCTGGGGACAGAGAAAACCCGAGAGAGGGTATTACAGAGATTCTATTGGCCGGGGGTGATGAAGGACATAGAAAATTATTGTTCCTCCTGCCCTGTGTGTCAGAGGTCGGCCCCGATGCCACATTTCCGTAGCCCGCTGGTCCCTCTACCCATCATTGAGGTCCCGTTTGAGAGGATCGCCATGGATTTGGTAGGGCCTATAATCAAGTCCGCTAGGGGGCACCAGTACATATTAGTTATAATGGACTATGCCACCCGTTATCCAGAAGCGATCCCTCTCCGAAATACCTCGGCCAAAACCATAGCCAAAGAGCTATCTCTTGTGTTTAGCCGGGTGGGTATTTGTAAAGAACTGCTTACGGACCAAGGTACACCCTTTATGTCCCGGGTTATGAAGGAGCTGTGTAAATTGTTCAAAGTGACGCAATTACGTACATCTGTGTATCACCCCCAAACCGATGGGCTGGTTGAAAGATTCAACAAAACCCTAAAACAAATGTTGAAGAAAGTGGTGGATAGAGATGGAAAGGATTGGGACTGTCTACTTCCTTATCTGATGTTTGCTTTTAGGGAGGTGCCCCAATCCTCTACGGGATTCTCCCCCTTTGAGTTACTGTATGGGAGACACCCAAGAGGGCTGTTGGATATTGCCAAGGAAACTTGGGAAAGTGAGAGTTCTCCCCACAGGAGTGTGATTGAGCATGTCGCCCTGATGCAAGACCGAATTGCACAGGTAATGCCCATCGTGAAGGAACATTTGGCCCAAGCGCAGTTAGCACAGCAGAGAGTGTACAACCGTGGAGCCAAGACCCGTACCTTTTCCCCGGGGGATAGGATACTGGTACTTGTCCCTACGGTTGAAAGTAAATTCCTTGCCAAATGGCAAGGCCCCTATGAGATAATGGAAAAAGTGAGCGAAGTGAATTACAAGGTCAGACAACCAGGAAGGCGAAAGCCCGAACAGATCTATCACGTTAATCTGTTGAAAGCCTGGAGGGATAGAGAGTCCCTAGTCGCAGACACTTGGTCACCAGCTCAAACTGGTTGCGTGATTCCTGAGGTTGGAATAGCAGCCACCTTGTCACAACCCCAACAACAGGAGGTTAAGGAGTTTGTGCTTCGCAACAAGGAGGTATTCTCTGAGCTGCCGGGACAAACATCTGGGGTAGAGCATGACATCATTACCCCGCCCGGTGAAAGGGTGAAGTTAAAACCCTATCGGATCCCAGAGGCCCGACGGGAGGCAATACGGGAGGAAGTACAGAAAATGCTGAACTTAGGGGTGATAGAGGAGTCCCAAAGTGATTGGTCTAGTCCCATTGTGTTGGTGCCTAAACCGGATGGGAGCTGGCGATTTTGTAACGATTTTCGTCAGTTGAACAAAGTTACAAAATTTGACACCTACCCCATGCCACGTATAGATGAGTTGATCGACCGGCTGGGAACAGCCCGATACATGACGACTCTTGACCTCACAAAAGGGTATTGGCAAATCCCCCTGGCCAAGTCGGCCAAAGAGAAAACCGCATTTGTAACCCCAGACGGGGCGTTCCAATATAAAAGAATGCCGTTCGGGTTACAGAATGCGCCGGCCACATTCCAGCGGAAAATGGACCAGATGCTGAGGCCCCATCGGGAGTATGCTGCGGCTTACCTGGATGACGTAATTGTCCATAGCACAGATTGGGCCTCACATCTGCCAAAAGTGCAAGCAGTCCTGGACTCTGTTCGGGAAGCGGGGTTTACGGCTAACCCCAAGAAGTGTACCATTGGGCAGGAGGAGGCCAAATATCTTGGGTACACCATTGGGAGGGGAGTAATAAAACCCCAACTCAACAAAGTCGAGGCCATCCAGAGTTGGCCACGTCCCAACAGCAAGAAGCAGGTACGAGCCTTTCTGGGAATCGCTGGGTATTATCGGCGATTCATTCCCCACTTTGCTTCTAAGGCTGTGCCCCTAACCAACCTGACGAAGGGGAAAGGGTCGGTCATGATTAAATGGACCCCCGAGGCTGAGGCAGCATTCCAATTCTTGAAACAAGCCTTATGTAGCCAGCCAGTGTTGTACTCACCCGACTTCTCTAAAGACTTTGTCGTACAAAGTGATGCGTCAGATGTGGGGTTAGGAGCAGTATTGTCCCAGGTCTGGAACGGGGAAGAGCACCCAGTCATTTACCTCAGCAGGAAGTTGAAGTCCCATGAGGTAAATTACGCCACCGTTGAAAAGGAGTGTTTAGCGGTGAAGTGGGCTCTAGATTCCCTTCGGTACTACCTGCTAGGTAGGCAATTTGACATGGTTACGGATCACGCTCCGTTAAAGTGGATGGCTCAAAACAAGGAAACAAATAGAAGAGTGAATAGGTGGTTCCTGGCCCTCCAGGAATTCAACTTCACAGTAAAGCATCGCCCTGGCGTTCAAATGGGGAATGTGGATGCTTTGTCTCGAGTACATGAATGCCTGATTGCTGGTGTTCCAACCCCGAGGTTAAAACAAGAGGGGGGGGGTATGTGACAGCAGGAAGGTAAAGTCACCTGGTTGCATCCAGGGGGGTAGATATATTTCGCCCAGATTCAGGCTTTACGCCGACTTATACAACTAGGTGGAGAGTTGTATAAGGCTAGTGGGCTCATGGATGACTCATACCTCTAGGGAGAGTGTGGGGCGTCGTGCAGACAGAGATGAGGAGACCAGCTGAACCTTGTCAGCTCATTTAGGCCTCTATAAGAACTCCCAGCTTCATTAGATGTTAGCTCATGCCTGGAACCAGACCTGTGTGGACTGTCTAGGGAGAGTGAACCCCTGTGCGGTGAGACAAAGCCTGTGTGGCTATTTGCTTGGACATTTAAAACCAGGGACTTAGGGACTAGGACAGCACTAGGCTGATCCCAGTTGTTAGTTAGGAAACCTGTATGTTTAGTCAGAGGTCAAGTTGACCAGGATTTATTTTATTTATGTTTCTTTTGCTTTGCTGTGTTTTGTCACTGTAAATAGAAAATAAACCGCACCTTTTTGATTTTGAAAACCACAACCTCCGTTTGCTGGGCCTGTTTTTGTCTGGGGAGCCCATCCCGGGGGTCACACACACCCGCTGCCGAAGCTAACCCCCTCACAGTATATACACACACACACACACACACACATATATATATATATATATATATATACAGTATATATGTATATATACACTAACACATGAATATATATATTCATGTGTTTGTGTATATATATGTGTGTGTATATACATATATATATAAATACTGTATATATAATATAAATACTGTATAAATGTGTGTGTGTGTGTATATATATATATACACACACACACACACACACACAGTATATATATATATATATACACACACACACATATATATACAGTATCTATATACACACACACACACACGTGTGTGTGTGTATATATAAATTATATATATATATATATATATATGTTGTTAATATTCCTTTTTAACCCACTGGTGCTGATATTAGGAAGAAATAAGCCTTCTTCCTCTAATCACACCAGCTTCTCTCCCAGATTCTCCACCTCTGAGCTGGTGAATCTGGAAGGGAGATATTTCAGTGGAAAGGCTGTGAGATCTTCAGATCTCACTTTATTAAACTGGCCGTTTGTGACAAAACGGTCATGTGCTGTGATGAGTAGTGGAGAACATGTTCTCTGCTCCTTATCTTAGCTTATTAAACCGGCAATGCTCTGAGATAAGCGGTGATCATCATGATCTCGGCTTATCACGGTTTATTAAACGTACACCATAGTCCATACTGTTCATTCCCTGGTCTGTCCATGGGATCTGAATCTGGTCTTGTAGGCTCTCCAAAGGCCCCCCTTGGTGTTCATTCATGACATACTCTAGTTTGGCACATCAGCAAGAAAGGCCCTCAGAATTGGTGGTCTAATGTTGTAGAGAGCCCTTCCAAATTGGTTTCTTCCTTTAACCTCAATCAAGACATTGTCCTGCCCCCTCTTTGTCCTTTTCCTAAACATTCCAAAGACATTGCCCTTGTTTGGAGGCAGTTTGTACCATGCAGGTTTACCTCTCAACCACAGTAACTGTCTATCAATACTCTCTTTTCCTTCCAGAGAGTTCCCCGCAGATCATTCCTTGATTGGTTGTTTGGTGCCATCATGTTTGCATTTAACAAAGCCCACTTGGTCTGCTTTAATGAGTGTACAAGTAACAATCACTAGTCTATTTGCCAACATTTTTGCATACATTTTCAGATCAGTATTCAAAAGGAATATGGGCCTGAAGTTTTGCAGGCAGTTAGGCTCCTTTTCTGTCAATGCGTAGAAATTTGTGAAGCCTATCTCTTCAGTATACTGTATGTATTTATATACAAGGTACTTTTTTTTTACATTACAGATTATTCTGCAAAATTGTTTGCAAGGATTTACACATCATTTTAACTTATTTAATATAAAATGCTGTTCTAATGCAGTCTTAACAGACCGCTAACACCTTGCCAATGCCAGAATCACTGTCAAATGATGTCCACAGACATAGGAGGGCCAGATCCAACTTCCCGCCACTGCCGCCAGCAGTGTCACAAACATATGCCAGGCCTGTAGTTGAAGATACATTCAGTAAGACTAGTTAGATGGTTTTGGACACTCTTTAATTTTTGTTTTACATTAAAGCGGAGTTCCACCCGTTTTTTCGTTTATTAAAAGTCAGCAGCTACAAAAAGCATAGCTTCTGACTTTTAATAAACCGACACTTACCTGCCCCACGATCCAGCGATGCGGCCACCCGGAGGCTCGCTCCTCTCCCCCTCCTTTCCTCGGCGCTGTCATAGCAACTGTGGGCACCCGGCCGTGACAGCTTATGGCTTCACGGCTGGGCACGCAGTGCACATGCGCGAGTCGCGCTGCACTCTGCTATTGGCCAGTCAATCTTCTGGGACCTATGACGTGTCCCAGAAGATCGCTGATGGGGAGGGGCCGCCTAGGGCAAGAGGAGTTGTCGCCTAGGTGGGCAAAATAAGGATGCAGGAAGTGGGACAGGAAGTCCCACTAAAAATAATGCAAACACCTCCCCCCCCCAAAAAAAATGACATGCCAAATGTGGCATGTCAGGGGGCGAGGAGTGCTTAACCTCCCTGACGGTTTTCCCGAGTGTGGCTAAGGGTTTAATTTCAGTACCATTAGCGGTAACCCCGAATCACACTCGGGATTGCATTGCAGGATCCTGGTACAGTATACTTACCTTGTTCCCAGGATCCTGCGATGTCCCCCCGCTGTGTCCGCGGGCTGTGTCTTACACCCGATGCCTCTGTGTGCCAGGCTCCGCTCCCTGCGAGCGTCGCGATGCATGGGGGCGGAGCCTGGCGGCAAATTTAAAAAGTACTAAATTCATAACACATACAGTACACTGTAATCTGTAAGATTCCATTACTGTATGAAATTATTTCACATCCTTTTTGTCCCTAGTGCTTTATCCAGTGCCCTGCATGCAGTTTTACTTTATATATACTGTTCTTTCTGCCTGGAAACTTGAGATTGTCCATGACAACCAAAAATTGTCCCTTTACGTCAAAAGTGGGTTTAAAACAGCTAAAAAACAGCGATAGTAAATTAGAACACTTGCAGAATTGAGCGATAGTGAATCGTGGGTAAATAAATGTTATTTTTATATTATAATTTTTTTATAATTATTTATAGTTATTTATTGTATTATAATTTATGATTTAGTGTTTCAAACTTTATCATACCCGGGATATCTACTAGACTCTTGTTTGGACAGATTTAAGTGCGTTATGAATAAGAATTAAAGGCCTATAATTTAAAATGCCAAATTTGTACTGCTTTGAGTCGCAAACATTTGACATAATCATACCGCCAGGGTGGCTACAGCGGAAGTTCCACTTTTGGGTGGAACTCCGCTTTAAAATCTGGAATTTTCAGTTAGGCACATAAACAGGTTCATCTGAAGGGAAAACACACTCTAGAACTTATCTGAAAGTTTTCGACATGCAAAATAAAATGATTATGACTGGGCTCTGTTATATAAATGCTAAAGTGAAGAATATCTCAGTAAGTTTTAGCATGTAAATCAAACAGATAAAATTAAAATGACATAGGAACAGGGTCCTATAGCTCAAATGTTTCATGACCAAAATCGTATCAATCTGACCCTGGTGAATATTAAATAATAGTCTGACTTAATTACCAATGCATCATTCATATACAGTGGGTACGGAAAGTATTCAGACCCCCTTAAATTTTTCACTCTTTGTTATATTGCAGCCATTTGCTAAAATCATTTAAGTTCATTTTTTTCCTCATTAATGTACACACAGCACCCCATATTGACAGAAAAACACAGAAATGTTGACATTTTTGCAGATTTATTAAAAAAGAAAAACTGAAATATTACATGGTCCTAAGTATTCAGACCCTTTGCTGTGACACTCATATATTTAACTCAGGTGCTGTCCATTTCTTCTGATCATCCTTGAGATGGTTCTACACCTTCATTTGAGTCCAGAAGTGTTTGATTATACTGATTGGACTTAATTAGGAAAGCCACACACCTGTCTATATAAGACCTTACAGCTCACAGTGCATGTCAGAGCAAATGAGAATCATGAGGTCAAAGGAACTGTCTGAAGAGCTCAGAGACAGAATTGTGGCAAGGCACAGATCTGGCCAAGGTTACAAAAAAATTCTGCTGCACTTAAGGTTCCTAAGAGCACAGTGGCCTCCATAATCCTTAAATGGAAGACGTTTGGGACGACCAGAACCCTTCCTAGAGCTGGCCGTCCGGCCAAACTGAGCTATCGAGGGAAGAAGAGCCTTGGTGAGAGAAGTAAAGAAGAACCCAAAGATCACTGTGGCTGAGCTCCAGAGATGCAGTCGGGAGATGGGAGGAAGTTGTAGAAAGTCAACCATCACTGCAGCCCTCCACCAGTCAGGGCTTTATGGCAGAGTGGCCTGACGGAAGCCTCTCCTCAGCGCAAGACACATGAAAGCCCGCATGGAGTTTGCTAAAAAAAACACCTGAAGGACTCCAAGATGGTGAGAAATAAGATTCTCTGGTCTGAGGAGACCAAGATAGATCTTTTTGGCCTTAATTTTGGCCTTAATTGTAAGTTATGTGTGGAGAAAATCAGGCACTGCTCATCACCTGTCCAATATAGTCCCAACAGTGAAGCATGGTCGTGGCAGCATCATGCTGTGGGGGTGTTTTTCAGCTGCAGGGACAGGACGACTGGTTGCAATCGAGGGAAAGATGAATGCGGCCAAGTACAGGGATATCCTGGACGAAAACCTTTTCCAGAGTGCTCAGGACCTCAGACTGGGCCGAAGGTTTACCTTCCAACAAGACAATGACCCTAAGCACACAGCTAAAATAACGAAGGAGTGGCTTCACAACAACTCCGTTACTGTTATTGAATGGCCCAGCCAGAGCCCTGACTTAAACCCAATTGAGCATCTCTGGAGAGACCTAAAAATGGCTGTCCACCAACGTTTACCATCCAACCTGACAGAACTGGAGAGGATCTGCAGGGAAGAATGGCAGAGGATCCCCAAATTCAGGTGTGAAAAACTTGTTGCATCTTTCCCAAAAAGACTCATGGCTGTATTAGATCAAAAGGGTGCTTCTATTAAATACTGAGCAAAGGGTCTGAATACTTAGGACCATGTGTGATATTTCAGTTTTTCTTTTTTAATAAATCTGTAAAAATTTCAACAATTCTGTGTTTTTCTGTCAATATGGGGTGCTGTGTGTACATGATGGGGGAAAAAATGAACTTAAATGATTTTAGCAAATGGCTGCAATATAACAAAGAGTGAAAAATTTAAGGGGTCTGAATACTTTTCGTACCCACTGTATATCACAAAGCATTTCTAATTTGCATAACAGAAGTAAAGTAACCAATAAAGAATAAAATTGTTAGGTCCCTTTAAGTGGTAGTAAACTCATGTGGTTTATTTTACCTATAGGTAAGCCTATAATAAGGCTTACCTATAGGTACAGTAAATATCTCCTAAACATGCACCGTTTAGGAGATATTTACTTTAGCAGCAGCCGGTGACGTCACTGGTACTTGCACACTGGGCTCTGAATGGACTGTGCTATCCATTCAGAACTCTATTGCGCGGGGATAACTCCCACACACATTACATCATCGCTGCGTGGCCATTCATTACGGCCAAAGCCCACAAACCCAGAAGGGAGACCGGGTAAAGATGGAAACACCTACAGCACTGACCACGCTGCTGGAGGGCTTCCTTTACAGGTAAGTGTGTCATAATGTGCTAGAATGGTACAGTATTTTATTTACCTATAGTGTACCTTAAGGTGAGGTATTTGGGGACCAGAAATTGTCTCAAATCAACTCAGTGCCTCCCATTCCAGACACCGGAGTTTCAGCAATGACCAAGGAGCCTGCCCTATGCTGTCCCTCATGCAAAATAACCTTTCCCTATGCTTCTCACTCTCCTTCAAAAGTGCGTTTCTGTCCCTGACCATTTACTCGCCAGAAGTATGCCACAAGTGATGTGAGCTCCCTTATTTAGGAGGTTTCCTCACTCAAAATGGCTGCTGAAGTCTCTTGAGAGTTCAGTTTCCAATCAGACCGTTTCTCTTCTTGGTACTGTATAGAATCTCTAAAGGCTCAACTCCCTTATGAGACTATCCTTCCCTTGTAATAATGGCACAGAGCCACCTACATATAGGAAGGCTACCTGCACCTGCTTGTAAGAGGGGTTTTGTGATTGGTTGATTTTGCACTAAGCAAATGTCACTACTCCTGCTCCAGCCCTGCAAGAACACAATCCCCCTTACTGAGGCCAACCCCAAGAAGAAGGACTGTCTACACAATAGTTAATTCACTGCACTTTACTTATGTTGTTCAGGGAATGGCAACACATGACTAGCACATACATTCCAGAGTCACTTGAAAAAAAACACAGTCAATCACAGAAAGAGGACAATCAGCAATAGTCACAAGTAAAAGCTTGAGCAGCACCTTACAGCCATCTCCCTTTGGTCTCACCTCTGCTCAGGTTCATAAGTACTCACAGGACCGTGTTCTCTGCAGACACCTCCTACTAGCTGGATACACCTCACCTGGGAACCCTCCAGCGAAGCAGCCTTATCCAGGGATTTCCAGCCTGGCCCAAAAGGCCTTTTGCAATCCGCCAGAGTCCCTACCTCCTTAAGGGAAAGAATGGGAAAGAATGTCTACAGCCATCTCCTCCTGCATACAGGTCCACTCCACCTGGCCTCCTGCCTGTCCACAGCCCACATGTGTAGAGCCAAGCACATAGTGCCACTACCTTCTGTACCAGACACCATTCTGATACAGAGCCACCTATTGGCAAAGTGGCTAACTGCACCTGCCTACATGCTTAAACACATATACAGTACAGTAGATCTAGAACCTACTGACTGGTTCCTTACTGAGGCCTTTCTTGGCCTCTAATTTCCATACTATAAAGCTGGCAAATTGTGGTTCACAAATAAGAGCTGTGTTCAAATAAAAAAAAAGAGTGCAATCCACTGTAAGCAATCCTTCGAGCTTCTGGGTGGTATGGCATGCTCCCAATAAATTAAATAACACTTATACCAAGTGATGGTGCCTTTTAAAAGTCAATAGGCTAGCATTCCTAAAATTTGTACTCCTATGCTGTAGATTCACGCAAGGTTGGCATAACACTGCCTTTAGATAAGAATTTCCTTCCAGGCGGAATTTCCTTCCAGGCGGTCTCCGATGAGAGACTCACACGTCACTGGCAATCTGCTGCACCAGGTCTCCGAGTGAGGAGCTCCCCCCGGTCCATTACGCCTTCCGGATTCAGGTACCCACTCCCGGGGTCCCCTAGGATCTCCTTCCCTCGCGGAACTCAGTGTTGGGCACTGAGCTCCAGACCTCCATCTGAGTACCTCACCCCAGGCTAAAGGTGCCTGGGATGGAACACGACCTCCGGCTGTCCTCTAGGCCTAAGCCCGCCTAGAGAACCGACACGAACCACCGTCCACAGGCTGAAGGTGCCCTGGACTCCCTCTTGACAAAGATGGCCGGCCACTTTATACCCTCTCCCAGCAAGCACGGCGGGTTCCCCGCCCCACCATACCGCTGCCGAGGGAGGACAAAAAGGAGGCACGACACACAGCAATGATTCAACCCCAGCCCAGGGCGACAGCGCCAGCTGCTGGGCTGCAGGGAATTACACATCACCAATGTCTCTATCAAGTTCAAATTTACACCCGGGAAAGTACATACCCGCTACACTCTCCCCCTGGTGGTTTGACACTGGTCCCCAGTGTCTGGGGTAAATCATGCCCTCAACGGCTGTTATAATCCAATCCAGAAACCGACTAACAATTGTACAAAATAAAACTTTTAGAAAAAACTATCTAACTAAACATGGTGTCTGAGCCTTGTAAGAAAAAGGAATAAAGACAGAAGAGAAACAACAGCATTGACTCATAACTTTGAATCACATATTCACATTTTACTTCCCCCCCACCCTCATCCTGACTAAGACCCACCCCATCCTCAGCGGTCTTGATGGGATGCTCTCCTGCAGAGGGAAAAGAAAGGATTAACACATATAACCCTGACACCTGTATTCGTGTGAGAGAAAAGAAACTTCTCCGGGAAGAAATCCCTTTTCTCCAAAGAGTGCGTGCGTGAAAAGTGTTTAACGTTGCGCAACACTGCCACCTGGTGACAGCACCGCGGTAACTGCACTCGTGGAACTTTCTTCTTTTCTTTGGCCCTATCTACCCAGAGTCCATGATCTCTTACAGAAAGTGAAGAACAACAGGAACAGTCCTTCATTTCTTTGGGTACAAAAGCAACGGGCCCCAGAAAGTCTCTTTTCTCCTACAGGTAAAAACGGGGATGCGGCAGAACAAGTGGCTTCAAGTGCTGATCCATGGTCTCCAGATGATACTCCACATCTTCTCCTTCCTTGCGCCGGATCAACACCTTGTCTGCATGGATGTGCCGTCCCAACATCCATTCTGCCTTGCAGTCTTTAAAACGTTGAGAGGCCTTTGGAGAGCATGCCAGGTACCTGCGGGTGTGGGGAACCTGAAGGTGGGTCCACACAAAGTCATTGTACCAGCGCTCCCGGTACACATCCACCTCATAAAGCAGTTCCTTCGACAAGTACAGATACTCCCATCCGTAGTCCGCAGCAACCTTCTGGCCAAATAGGCGTTGTAGTCTCGCCAAAGGAGGCATGGTAGCTTTGTCCCCTTCGCCAGGCAAAACTATTGAGTCCGGGTGGCGAGGGACCTTGCTCACATCTGATCTGGGCATTGGTGCCCGCAGTAACAGTCTCTTTTCCCCAGTCTTCGGTACAGATGGCACCGGGGATGTAGAGGCAGGCTGGGGATGGGACCTCTCTTCAGGCGCTGGTGCCTCCACCCGGGGTGTACTTTCCCCTGTAGACATGGGTGGATCCCTGGTCCTCCGGAATGAAGCGAGAGGTACTTTGTCCCAGCCCTTTTCTGCAAACAGTTCATCTATTGCAACGTCGTCTCCCATGTCCGAGAGCGACTCCAGGTCAGAGGTGTCACACTCCTCCGCAGGCAGGTACCCTGTAGTGGAGACTGAGTTTTCACCTCTTCCCACACACCAAATCTCTCTGCCAGGCTTACCTCGGCCTTTACTTAAATCGGGACGTCCGGAACTCTTGTCGACGGATCCATCCGGGCCGGGCGTAAGCGGGCGAGACGGTCCACCACAACCGCTGGTCGGGGCTACCATGCCGGTCTTTCTCTTCGGTGGTGGACGCTGCGAGATCGTGGTGACTGAGTCAGCATCCTCGGATTTCTCCCGTTGAATTTTTATGACCTCCTTCGCGGTCGCTGCAGTGTGCGCAGGGATGGCTGTCACAGCAGTGATTCCTCCTCTCTGAGTGGTGTTGCCCGTAGCACGACCAGGGTAGATGGTTCTCGGCTTCTCAACCGCCGGATCCACTTCGACCAGGAACTCCCCACAGGCCTCACATTGCCCGAATGGCTTCAGCTGGCACACCAGTCCCGAACAGCCGGGACAAATCACACCCAGGGCCTCAACGTCCATGCACGAATACAGGGCGAATCGACCCCTTGGCTTTAGCCGGATCCCCGTATCTGTTACCGGAGCAGCAGCAGTCAATGTCGTGGTGGAAGGGTGAACTGGAATCCACGATGTATGTCCGAACATGGCGACCTGTTGCTGATCCATCGCACACTGCAGAGTTTTTGCGCCAATGTCCCACGTGTAGTCCTTCACACGTATTGGACTCCTCCCCTTTGCTCCAGTTCGCAGACTTTTCTTCTTTTCTGTTTCTGAGTCACGCCCACGAACTAAGCAAAGGGGGTGTGCCTGGTGGCACAGTGCAATAGAAGCCCCCACGTGTAGTACTTCACACGGCTGAACTTCCCCCTTTTTCCACTCTTCTGTGCGGGCCTTTCCCTTCATTGGGTCATGTCCATGACTTCGAGCAGGGATGCACTTCGGCCAATGAAGGCCTGCCTACTCGCGTAACTCTTCCAGCAGACACGTTCAATACTGTGGTGCACAAACACTATACCGGACCCGAGCCCCCACGTGTAGCGCCCTCCTCACTCCCCTCTCTTTCTTCAGCTCGTCTGTCTCTTGTCTAGGGGTATCTTTTAGAGGGGAAGGGAGCGGGGACACCATGCCTGGCCTTCACCACATGTGTCAGTGTGATACAAGCAAAGTTCTTTTACCTTCAGATCAGTGTTGTGCACCTGGAGCCTCCACCGAGAGTTACCTTGAACAATGTCTGTCAGGAAAATGAGCCCCACACCGTTAAAGTTCAACACTCCTTTATTCTTCTTGAATGAACACAATCAGTTGAACTCCCTTGGTAGAAACAGAACAGAAAAGGAGGTGTGGATGCGAATAGGCCCAGACACAATGTATTCTCCACTTTCCTTCCTGAAAGTGGGTTGCGGTCTCCGAGCGAGGGGGAATTTCCTTCCAGACGGTCTCCGATGAGAGACTCACCCGTCACTGGCAATCTGCTGCACCAGGTCTTCGAGTGAGGAGCTCCCCCCGGTCCATTACGCCTTCCGGATTCGGGTACCCACTCCCAGGGTCCCCTAGGATCTCCTTCCCTCGCTGGAACTCAGTGTTGGGCACTGAGCTCCAGACCTCCATCTGAGTACCTCACCCCAGGCTAAAGGTGCCTGGGATGGAACACGACCTCCGGCTGTCCTCTAGGCCTAAGCCCACCTAGAGAACCGACACGAACCACCGTCCACAGGCTGAAGGTGCCCTGGACTCCCCCTTGACAAAGATGGCCGGCCCCTTTATACCCTCTCCCAGCAAGCACGGCGGTTTCCCCGCCCCACCATACCGCTGCCGAGGGAGGACAAAAAGGAGGCACGACACACAGCAATGATTCAACCCCAGCCCAGGGCGACAGCGCCACCTGCTGGACTGCAGGGAATTACACATCACCAATGTCTCTGTCAAGTTCAAATTTACACCCGGGAAAGTACATACCCGCTACACATAATATTTGCATCACAGTCAAATGCAGAGATGAAATGAGCTGAGGCACCAATATATGTGTTGAAAGTATACAAGCCACCATACATAGAAGTATAGGTTCACAGCTTGATATGGTGCATGCATGCCACAAGAACTGGGACAACAGGCTGGCATATAACTATTCCAGAAAGGTCTGATTGCACAATGTTTAATAAGTCAACATCAGATATATAGAGTACACAGCATTAAATATGACTGGTCAAATATGGAAATTGCTTGACCAAATTGCGCCATGTGGCATGTATGGGATCTTGCCACATAAGTGTGCAATATGCAGATGAAATTGCACAAGTTGGGATCAGACAGCGGGCCCCCTATAGGTAGAACATATGTGTTTTACTGCTTCCTCGGAAGGACGTGCCCCATCACACTTGTCATTAAACCTGTGTTAAATAGGTAAACAAACACGTCCTCCTACTTACCATACCCATCATTGGATGAAAAAAAAACTAAGGTGAAGGTAAACATTGTGCAGGCTTCTGGAAGGTAAACCTGGAAGTAATTATTTGGAATTAATAAATTAAAGGTCATATTGCCCATTACATAATTCCCATATTAATAGCAAGGTGCAGAAAGAAGGGAGAAAGTTCCTAGTAGTTGGATTCTGTACTGACCTCAGTTAGCTCCCCATTCTTTCCATTCTCATGTTATTTTCTACTTCTGTATTTACCTGCATACAGTATATTTTTGACACATTTAATAGACAGTCTAAATGTTGAGCCGGTTAACTGAACTTAGCCCGGCCATTGTAATGTTCTTAACCTGTAATGTTCTTATCTCTCCACTGGGGCTCCAACATCTCCACCAACTCTGTGTAATATTCTCATCCTGTAATGTTCTTATCTCTCCACTGGGGGCTCCGACATCTCCACCAACTCGTCACAGCGACATCACCCGGCTCCTCCTCTTATCCCTAATTAAACAGCCGCTGCCATTTGCTTGACGTTCGTGCTAGGAACCTGATGCCAGGCAAATACCTCCATCAGAAGACTGCCGTCTTCACTCACTATTGGGTCGGTCAGAGCCCCGACTTCCATCTCTCTATTGGGCCCAACAGAGTGCCGACTGCCATCTCTCTTTTTGGGCCGGACAGAGCCCCGTCTGCCTTCTCGTTTTTGGGCCGGACAGAGCCCCTTCAACTTCCAGCTTTTGGGCCGGTCAGAGCCCCTTCCACACTGGTAGTCAGAGGCTCTCCACTGACCTACCATCAGTCAGCCTACT
This sequence comes from Rana muscosa, assembly GCA_029206835.1. NCBI lineage: Eukaryota > Metazoa > Chordata > Amphibia > Anura > Ranidae > Rana > Rana muscosa. The sequence continues at coordinate 507,406,891 of CM055118.1, read as the reverse complement.
CTGCTGGCAGAACTCCCTACCTATACCACTACAATAGGAGACCAGTATATCTCTCCAGAAGCCACTGGGTGACACCAACACCAGAAGTCCACTCACAGCAAGTATCCTTTCATTTACTATAAACTGTATTCCTGTGTACTGCTAATACACTCAAGTTACCTCTGGTGCTCCCCCTTATGGCTGTGTATTACCACACTAAATAAAACCACTTGATTTTCCAATTTATCTGAGTCTTCCTTCCTGATGTCTGTCAAATTGAAGTTAACTGTTTAATATATCATATTCATAGAAGCTGTGATCCACGCCAACCATTATAGTTACACTGCCTGAAGCATTACAGACATACACAGCTCGAATTTCAACCGGTTCAGCAGGAACCCGGCCAAGATTTGAACCATTAATGGGCAGGCTGAATGTACCAAGTTGATCGATCGATCAATCAACTTGGGTACAGCCAGCCTGCTGGATTCCCTTACGATTATCGCTAGCGACTGCTATAGCCACTAGCAATAAACATTGTCTTCTCCTGGAAAGGATGGCTAACCCCGCCAGGAGAAAACAATAGCTCGGCAGGAGGGATTCCCCTGTCAGCACTATCCATGTTGATGGGGGAATTGGGTATGGCTGGCCTAAGCAAATTTGCATATTTTAAAATAGAAAACCTTACAGTGGTTGTAAACCATTTTGTCTTACTTTTATCTCTAGGTAAGTCTAGAATAAGTCTTACCTATAGATAGTGGAAATATCTCCCAAACGTGCGCGGTTTAGGAGAAATTTCCCTTGTAGTGCGCCGATGTAGTCATCAGCGCATGCGCTGTGAAGAAACAGACCTTCGTGCTGTTTCTTCCCCAGCGTGTGCCGAGACTGACAGCTCCCACACGCATGTGCGGGAGTGACGTCACGCTGCTTCAGCCAGTCACAGAGCCGGAGTCCATGGCCTCTGAAGGAAGAGGAGGCTTGGTGGCAGACAGCTATCTTTGGACTTTGTGAGAATGACCTTATTTATGGATTACAGGAGTGCATGTGCTTGGGGATGTAAATGCCAGAGGTTACTGTAAGTACAGGGACTTATTACATTGAGTTCGAGATTAGCTGGCCATTCCTTCCTCCCGCCAGGAAAGGCTGCTACAATAATTTTTTGGGCTAAAGTTTCTCTTCCTGCTAATTTCTCCTGATGTTTTGGAGTATTCTGCAGCCTCACCCCTCTCCTGTTCAAGTTTTCTGCAAAAAAAATCCATTAAAAGACATCCCCTAGACTAAGCCTATGTTTGTCGGCGTGCTTTGAACTGTGTCTACGTCTGGCAGCTCCTGCACTAGCAAGGGAGACCTGCGTAAAATCACAGTGGCTCCTTTGGGGAGAGTACTACAATAAATGCTCATTTTATTTAAAATAAGCATGTCAATTAATGACATGCCAATAAACTATATACAAGTATATTTCATCTTATTCAGTATGGAATCCCCATAGTATATTAAATTACGTAGTTAAAAATAAAAAATAAAAATTGTCGGGCTTAGTCAGAGAATTTACTGGCAGGCCATGGCAATAGACATGGGTCCTGTTCTTTAATAATACACTGGGGGGAAAAAAGAAATTAAGTCATGTCACATAAAGGGGTTTACTTTATGAAAGTCTAAAGAGAAAAATTCTCAAACTTTAACATTTTTCTATGAAAAACAAAGTGCACTATGACATGGTAGATTTATGAAGACATTGTATGCTTTGCATGGAATTCATTAGTGTGCATCTTGTGTTTACTGTTGGAATGAAAATAATTATAGTCCCATTGTGCAGAGTAGACTTTGAAAAGTCAAAGCAGTCATATTTGGTAGCTGTAATAAATAATGGTGGAAGCATAAAAATAGAATGATTTGAAATGTATTTTCAGCATATTAAAGAATGCAGACTTCGGTTATATGCTGTGCCAATAGTTATTTAACTGTCTGCTTTTTGTTTTGGGATGTCATATATAAGTGAAAGAGATGCCTTGTGCCTGTTTCTGGCTGTGAGATATGAATTGTGCAGTATCAATTCTTCATACACCCTTGCTATCCTCAATTAGAGAACAGCTACCTGTAAAATATTCACTATGTATAATGTCCCAATGCACAATGTCCTGTTTTGTCTGTTTAAATATAATTAGAGATATGTTTTGAATGTTTTATAATTTGAATAGAAGCAAATTATTTGATAAATGGTTCTCAGTAGAGGTGGATTAACTTTTCAAATTTCACGCTTTCATATTCCACATAAATTGTGTATAAAAAATAGGATTTTTATAACAGCTTACCTGTAAAATCCTTTTCTTGGAGTACATCACGGGACACAGAGCGACATAGTCATTACTAATGGGTTATATAGATACCGTCAGGTGCTGGCACTGGCAACTTCCAAAACCGGAAGTACCCTCCCCTATATAAGCCCCTCCCATCCGGGAGCACCTCAGTTTTGTAGCAAAGCAATAAGTGTCCCCAAAGAGGGGCGGGAGCTCTGTGTCCCGTGATGTACTCCAAGAAAAGGATTTTACAGGTAAGCTGTTATAAAAATCCTATTTTCTTTCTCGTACATCACGGGACACAGAGCGACATAGTCATTACTAATGGGATGTCCTAAAGCAATGCCCAATGAGGGGGGGGATACACCATATATAAGCTGAGTGCTATCAGACATGAGGATCTTTTGCGGCCTGCAACACACTGCGCCCAAAGGCGACATCCTCCTGACTTCTAACGTCCACCTGGTAGAACCTAGTAAACGTGTGAACTGAAGACCATGTTGCGGCCTTACAGATTTGAGCCAGGGAGGCCTGGTGATGCACTGCCCATGAAGTTCCAACTGCTCTCGTGGAGTGCGCTCTAACTTTGAACGGAGGCGGTCTCCTTCTCAAGCCATAGGCTTGTATTATGACCTGTCGAATCCACTTGGCTAAAGTAGATTTCGACGCTGCCTGACCCTTTCTGGGGCCTTCCGGCAGAATAAACAAAGTATCCGTTCTGCGAATCTGAGCAGTGGCTTTTAGATAAGCTTTAACTGCTCTTACTCCATCCAAAGAATGCAATAACTTTTCCTCTACCAAAGTAGGTTTGAGGAAAAAAGAAGGAAGAACCACATCTTGGTTCAAATGAAACCTCGATACCACCTTAGGAAGAAAGGCTGGATGAGGGCGTAACACTACTCTATCCTTATGGATAACCAGATATGGCTCCTTACAGGACATAGCTGCTAATTCCGACACTCTTTTAGCCGAACAAATGGCTACTAGAAAAATCAATTTCCTGGTGAGAAGAACCAAAGAAATATGCTGTAATGGTTCAAATGGTTGTTTCTGTAGAACCGACAGAACCAAGTTTAGATCCCATGGACATATGGGAATATTAACCGGAGGACTAATACGCATCACTCCTTATCTAAAGGCTTTGACTAGTGAATGCGAAGCCAAGGGCCTTTGAAAAAATATTGACAAGGCCGAAAACTGACCTTTGATAGTACTCAAGGCAAGCTTCCTATCTACAGCCCACTGTAGGAAGTCCAGACTCCTACCTATTACGTACTTATGTGGATGCCATTTCTTGGCCTCACACCAGGCGATGTACGCCTTCCAGATTCTATAGTAGATCTGCCTGGATACCGGCTTCCTGGCATTGATCATGGTAGATACCACAGGATTAGAGAGCCCTCTCTTTTTTAGAATGTGGGCTTCAATAGCCAGGCCGTCAAACCTAGGGCTGGTAAGGAAGGGTGGTATATCAGTCCTTGCGAAAGCAGGTCCGGACAACGTGGGAGAGTCCAAGGACTCCCCACTGACATTTTACAATCTCCGCGTACCACGCTCTTCGGGGCCACGCTGGAGCCACCAGAATCACTGGTTTCTTTTCTACCCTGATTCTGCGGAGTAATCGAGGAAACCATTGTGGCGGTGTGAATGCATATATCAGCTTGAACTGATCCCAAGGGAACACTAGGGCATCCGAGCCGCAAGCTAGGGGATCCCTTGTCCGAGAGACAAACCTGTCCACCTTTGCATTGAATCTGGATGCTAGAAGATCTACATCCGATGTTCCCCACCGCTGACATATTGTCCAGAAAACCTCGGGGTGAAGGGACCATTCCTCTGGGCATAATTGCTGGCGACTTATAAAGTCCGCCTTCCAATTCTCCACTCCTGGAATGAATACCGCAGATATGGCTGGGACATATCTTTCTGCCCATTTCAGGATGTAATTTACTTCCCTCTGGGCTGCACGACTCCTGGTGCCCCCCTGATGATTGATATATGCCACTGCTGTGGCATTGTCTGATTGAATTCTGACAGGGGACCCTTGGAGTTTGGATGTCCATGCTACTAGGGCATACCGGGCTGCTCGTATCTCTAAGAGATTGATGGGCAGGGCCTTTTCTGCATCCGACCATCTGCCCTGGAGAGACCATTGCTCCAGTACTGCTCCCCAGCCTATAAGGCTGGCATCTGTAGTGACCACCTTCCAAGAAATCGGACTGAAGGATTTCCCTCTTTCCAGATTCTGGGGAACCAACCACCAACGGAGGCTCTTGCGAACGGAAGGGGACAAGGACATTGTAAGTCTAGGGCCTGAACTATTTTGTTCCAGGCTGACAGTATGGCCCCTTGCAAATTCCTTGAATGGAATTGACCGTAGGGTACTGCTTCGAATGATGCCACCATTTTTCCCAGCAGCCTCATGCACAGGCATATGGACGGCTGTCTTTTTTGTACCCACTAAGTGGATCAACTCTTTCAAAGACAACACCTTTCCTCGAGGCAAGAATATTTTTCTCTGGCCTGAATCCAACCTTAGCCCCAAGTATTCCAGACTTTTGACTGGTTTTTAGGGCTGACTTGTCTCGGTTGATAATCCAACCGTGAGATTCCAGATACTTGATTGTCTTGTGAACGACCACGTCTAGTTTTTTCACTGAGTGGTCTATCAGCAACAAGTCATCTAGATATGCCATTATCATTACACCTTGTGTTCTTAGATTGGCCAATAAAGGGCCAGAATTTTTGTAAACACTCGTGGTGCTGTGGCCAGACCGAAGGGTAAGGCTCTGAACTGAAAATGGCGCCCTTCTACTGCAAAGCGTAGAAATTTTTGGTGGACTGGAAAGATGGGAATGTGCAAATAAGCATCTTTGATGTCGATCGCGGCTAACCAATCCTCCCCTTGTAGGGCAGTGGCCACTGATCGGATCGACTCCATCGGAAAGTCCTGATATACAGGAATTTGTTTAGCCCTTTTAGAATTAATATGGGCCTCCCGTCCGCGTTTGCTTCGGGACTGTAAAGAGGTTTGAGTAAAACCCGAACCCTCATTCTTCCAGGGGAACCTCCATAATTACTCCTTGGAGCAATAGTTGTTCTAGTGCCAACAGGAGGGACTCTCTCTTCCGGGGATCCCTTGGCACGTTTGACCTCAAAAATGGGAAGGAGGAGAGTCTTTTAACTCCAAACTGTATCCCAAACATACTGCGGAGAGCACCTATCTGTTTTGATCGTGTCCCGCCAGGTCTCTTGCGAACAACTGGAGTCCTCCCCCCACCCGACTGAGTGGGGGCAACCCTTCAATGAATTTAACTTTGGGGGAGGTTTTGTACCTCCCCTGACCCAGGGTTTCTCATTACCCTGCTATTGTCCCTGTTTTTTACCCCCGGGAATTGACCGAGGAGGCCGTCGGAACTGTTACACAGCCGATGCCCCAGGGACTGGAGAAGCAGGCCTCTTAAAGAGGGACCTCTAACTCTGTTTTTAACCGGCAAGAGCGTATTTTTACCGCTGGAAATTTTCTGGATATATTTGTCCAGGTTTTCCCTGAATAAGCGTTCACCATGAAATGGGATGCTAACCAGCCATTCCTTACAGGGAGCTTCAGCAGACCAGTTTTTGAGCCATAGAAGCCTACGCATATGTACTCTAGACAGCGTAAGGCGGGAGGCCTGATGGACTGAATCCTTTATGGCGTCAACCGCAAAGCCTAAGGCTCTAGGTAGATCAGCTAGGGCAAGGCCTGCTGATCTGTCAAGTCCCTCAAGACCTGTTTTAACTGATCCTTCACTGCTTAGCAGACCCCAATAGCTGCTACTGCTGGTTGTGTCACCAAGCTTGCTGTAGAAAGAAGCAGACTTTCATAAGGACTCCAATCTTTTATCTATTGGGTTCTTGAACATTTGGACATTATCCACTGGACATGTCAGTGATTTATACATACAAGAGATGGCTGCGTCCACTGTAGGGACCTTCCATATTTTTTTTTTTTTTTTGATGAACTTATCCTCCATGGGATAGACCACCGGAAATCTCTTGGGGGAATAATATTTCCTCAGGACGTTCCCAATCCTGGTAAATAAGCCCTTTCAGTAAAAGGGTGAAGTGGAAAAGAACAGACAGTCTGGGGGCTTCTAGCGACCCCAACGAGGATACAGTAGTGGTTGATGGTTCCGCAAGGTGCATTTTTAATGCCGATCGGACCATGTTAGTCAGAGACTGAACCCATAATCTTTTAGCTTGAGCTGCTGAGAAAGGTTCCTCCACTGTTGATTCCTCTATAACAGAATCAACCTCATCCTGATCCCCTTCAGGCAGGTCGATCCCTGTATGGGACTGTTGCTCTGCTAACAGGCACTCTGAAGGAGGAGACGGAGATCGGCGTGCTTTCCCTGACAGGGAGGCAGCGATCAATGTTGACAATCTCTCTCTAATCCTCCCAGAGCTGAGGAAAAAACCTCCTCTGTTACATACACAGGAGCAGGTGACTGAGGACAGCCACAGTACCAAGTACCCCTGCGGGGTCTCTATGGTCACTTACCTCTGAACTTCAGGGGAGACTGGTGCAGCAGAAGCATGCCCACCTCAGAGCCCGATGAGACCCCCTTCGCTTCCTGGAAGATTCAGTTCCGGAGCTTCTGGACGGCATATTCTTAAGCCTAAAGCTGAGGTATTCCAGCCGTAATACACCACTTTTACTGAGAATAGTCTAGCACAATTGCTGCTATATCACAGTTGGTGTCTACTAAAGTGCCTTTCTAGGGGATGCCTGCATCAACCGCCTCTGTGTGCCTTTATCTGTTGCTAGCTCTGTCTGTGCATTCAATAGCCAGCTATATTGTGCTTTAAAACACGCTGGACGCCCGCACATGCGCAGTAGCGCCGCGGCGCACACCTGAGCGTCATCCACCCGCTCCGCCCCTTTTTTCAGATCGCCTCTATGAATAGAGGCGCGTGCACGCGCACGCGCGCGGGCACGTGCGCCTTCGGCGCCCTTTTTTAAAAACAATAAGGAGCTAGACGGGAGCCAGGGCCCCCTTTGCCGCAGGGCCCGGGGATGGATGAGCGCAGCAACAGGGCAGAGGAGACAGCTTCCCAGCAGAGAACATACCAACTGCCTGGATTTGATTCTGGAAGAAAAAAAAATCCACATTACAAGAAAAAGAACCATAGCGGCCTCTAGTGTCTAACACAGGTACCGCGGTCTTACATTTTTTTTTTTTTCTTGCCTACTATTAAAATTTTTACATTTTCTCAGTAGTAACAGGTATACACAGAATATTAGCGGGAATACCTTAGGTAACAGGCAGAAAGACAAAATAGGCTTGGGGGTCCCTCAATAGAACCAAGTTCCTGAGGGCCCCCACTTACCTTTTCCTCGCCGCAGGACTTTGTTTGGTCCACAGAAGCCCAAACTTCACCTATCACGGCAGGCATTGTAATCAAACCTTCAGGGACCGGGTTCCCAAGGATTCCACTCCCCTGGACCTGTATAGCACCCTGCACAGAAAACATCTTGGTCGTGGGTATGACCAGAGCTCTGGATCCCAGGGTCCAGCTCTCCTAAGAGAAGCATTACAGGCAAAACCTTGCTCTTCTCTGCAAGGCCCGGGTACCGACCGTTTAGCTATGAAGCTTTTTTGGTCGGATCCGGAATAGCTTACTGAGGCCCAAAAGAACCTGTACGCAAGCTCAGTGAAAAACACATGTTTCTTCTTGGCCAACACCTTAGACACTGGCAAAAAACTGAGGTGCTCCCGGATGGGAGGAGCTTATATAGGGGAGGGTACTTCCGGTTTTGGAAGTTGCCAGTGCCAGCACCTGACGGTATCTATATAACCCATTAGTAATGACTATGTCGCTCTGTGTCCCGTGATGTACGAGAAAGAAACCACTTTTAGTGAAATCATCAAGTTCCTACTCCCAATGTCGCAAATTCAAAAGATGTAAGCTTCAAAGTTCCGATTCAATTAACTCAATTATCTTTGCAAACATATAGAATTGAAAACCATTTGAGGATTAGGAAGGAGCTATCTAGATTTTTACAATGCTTATAGAAGAAATCATCAAATGAAGGCTAGACATTTCACTAGATGTAACCTTATATTTATCCTCCAGTCCAAGTGTATTGTTGACAACCTCAAGATGGTAGATAGTGTTTTTTTTTTGCATTCACTTGTTTTGCTTCTTTGAGCAGAACACCACTAATTCCATTATTACTGTAATTCTTTACATTCTCTCGCCCCCACTCTGTACTTTGAGTTTAATACTAGTCCATCCATAAAGAATGGATAACATTTGCAGTCACTCACAAGCGTTCTATGTTCTAGTGAACTGTTGATAGCAGCCGTATTGTGGGCTGAACATATATGTATGGATGACAGGTTCACTTACACAATCCTCCCAGTCTCAGTATTTTCCATGCTGTTTTACTTTATACATATAGTAATGTTTTGTAAAAAGCTTCAAATTACAGAAGGTCTTGTGTTCTAAATCGAAATTTCCATGTGTATTTCTTTTGCCTACCATGTTGAACTTCAGGCAGTATACAGCTGCTTGTGTGTAGCAACACGCCTGTCGGGGTGATCATAATGTTCCTTCTTTTGTACAGCTGCTTTTGGTCCAGCTGTCCTCAAGTCAAACTGAATATCTAAGCCAAATTATGTCATGGCTTTACTCAGAATAGAGTGATTAGCACATTTCAGATAGACAGTGAACAGCCTCTGGGAAACCCCCAATATTATTTTACAGTGAAGTTATGCAGATTCTGATTAATGTTTAAATACAATTTCTTAATCAGAAGATTTCTGCAACCGATACTTCTTCTTCAGAACAATGATTATGTTTCAGTACCTTTCTCTATTTTATAGTTCCAAAAGATCGTTTTACATGTGAACTTTATGAATGCAAATTGCGTTCTGTTAAGCTTGTCTTAAATTTGTTACATGTAAGGAAATGTTTGGAATATTTTTTCTTATGCATGCTCTGTATGGATGACAAAGGACCTGGAGCCTATAATATGTCATTCACATTTTAAGATAGAGGAAGGTGTTTAAAATTGGTTCTGCAGGTGAGTCCCGAAATTTTTATCCACCTCATTCTGCCATTGAAACACCATCCAGCAAATCCAAACATTAACAAAACAGGTATGACATTCGTCTATTTGTGTGATGTTGCTAGCTGATGCTTCCTTTTGGATTGCCTACCCTTTCTTTACTTGGAAAAGTTCCTGGAGAGGGGTGAAGAATGAAGATGATGAAAATAGGAGGGGGGGGCACTAGGGCAAGAAAGTTCAGTGGTGGTGTAAAAGAGTGCATCTACAATTGTCTGTGGCACTGCTTGAGGTGGCAAGTACGGTCTATTTCTTCCTCAACGGGTACTCATGGTGCTGATTAGTAGCAACTGGTGATGATAATGCTACAAGTATTCTGTGATATCAGGAACTGGGGACATAAAGTATCAGCTTTTCCAGATTTCATAAATTTTTATAAACATCAACCTCTTGACACTTGAGGGCAATATTCTGATGAACTATTTGGAAACAAATGCATTCACCATACAAATTACTGTTTTAGGAATATTATAAGCTGGGACACTTTAAACCACTGGTTCAATCTAAGACACAGAAATCCATCAGTTATGTTTTCAGGAACAGTGGAATGGATAAACCTTGATCACAGGAAAAGAAAGACAGAGCGTATAGGCTATATTCGCAAAGTGTATCCTTGATTAAATTGATAAAGCAAATGTATTTTAAAGAGGAACACAGGAATGTAGTAATTCTTAAACCCTGTACACACGATCGGTTTTACCGATGAAAACAGTCCGATGGACTTTTTTCATCAGACAAACCGATCGTGTATGGGCCCCATCAGTCTTTTTTCCATCGGTTTTTATAAATAGAACATGTTTTAAATTTTTCCGATGGATCAAAAACCGATAGCAAATTCCGATCGTCTATGGGCAAGTCCATCGGATAAAAAACCCACGCATGCTCAGAATCAAGTCGACGCATGTACAGAAGCATTGAACTTAATTTTTCTCGGCTCATCGGAGTGTTTTACGTCACGGCGTTTGGAACGGTCGGTTTTTTGACTGATGGTGTGTGTAGGCAAGACTGATGGAAGTCAGCTTCATCGGATTTCCGATGGACAAAACCATCGGATTAGAATCCATAGGATATCCGATCGTGTGTACGAGGCTTTAGACATTTGGCTTCTACTGTTGCCTTCAGAAGGTTTGGACACTGGCAAACAAGAAATATATAATCCCATCTCCAACTGACATACCTCAGGTTTGTGAGCAAGCAGGCCAATAACACAAAGATTATATGTCCCTCAATGCACTATAAGAAAAGCACTTTATGGTAAAGAGAAAAATACTGTACATTCATTGAGGGACACAGGAATATAGTATTTATTGGACATTTGGTATATCCAAAAGCAGTGCAACTGAGGGATGGGCAACAGCCACAGAGAGATCTAATGGATCTGGAGATCTTACTAAAATCAGTATCTGGGGGGGGGCGTGGCCTGGCGCATGGCAGGATAGGAAAAGAGACAAAAGCGGTGCCTTCTAAAGAATTTGCTGATCACTGGGACAGCTGCCAGCTTGCAGATAGAAGGAAAATTGGAAACATAAGCAAAGAGACAAAAGCGGCGCCTTCTAAGCGTAGCAGTAGGACTGTTTAATAAGAAATTCAATGAAATTGGAAACACAATCACAAACGAGCAATAAAAGTGGGCATATCTGATAATGTCATCATCCCGGGGGCTGCTTGTGTCCAGATGTCGGTGATCGGGGTGTCTGTGTATCCTCTCTGGTGCCAGCAACGGTGGTGGAACCCAGCACTCTCGGCAGACAGGGACGGAAGACAGTATTCCCAGGAACACAGCAGCGATGTTGTCACTTCCGGGTGTGAGGTCAGCGGGCTGAGAGCCTGAAGAACGCCTGCACCACCTTGCTGCTGTGTTCCTGGGAATACTGTCTTCCGTCCCCGTCTGCCGAGAGCGCTGGGTTCCACCACCGTTGCCGACAGACACCCCGATCACCGACATCTGGACACAAGCAGCCCCCGGGACAGAGCGGATGATGACATTATCAGATATGCCCACTTTTATCGCTCGTTAGTGAGTGTGTTTCCAATTTCATTGAATATCTTATTAAACAGTCCTACTGCTACGCTTAGAAGGCGCCGCTTTTGTCTCTTTGCTTATGTTTCCAATTTTCCTTCTATCTGCAAGCTGGCAGCTGTCCCAGTGATCAGCAAATTCTTTAGTACTCATATGGACTAATTTTCATTGACACTGCCCCCTTTGAACATTCAGACTGATCCCTCTCCCCTATATAGTTGTTTGTTTCATGCATCCGTACCCAGAGTGCGCTTAATTAACCCTTTGTTCTGCATGGCAGGATAGGACGCTGATTCCCTCGGCTCCCGCTCTGATCGAGCTTCTCACAGCTCTCCCGCCAGTCAGCAACCCTCACAAAGCATCTCATGGGATGGCGAATCAGCAGTGAAGGTAGCCGACTCAACGGCTACCAGAAGGGAGATGAGATCAGCCGTTTCTTCACTCGCAGCTCCCCTGCATCCAAGATGACGTTGACCCGCTCCGCCGGAGCACTCGCGGCCTCACAGGTGAGCTCCAGGCACCGTACTTACTCACTCCAGGACTCTGAACGTGGCTCGGTCCACTTAAGAAGCCCCTCTCCAGTGTCCCAAAGCTCCAGAGATGGCTGGGACTTGGACACTTATATTAAAGCGCTCCCAACCAGGCAGGACTTTGAGGCCTATGTGATCAGGCTAGAAAAGTCATATAAGCAGGATCTCACTGACCTCCGCAAGGACATGGGGCATCGCATAGAGGAGGTAGAGCAAACATTGGAGGACACTATATCCAAACTGAAAGATCATGATGTAATTTTACAAGAGCATACTACACAGATTCAACAATTGTTTTACAACCTGGATGATCAGGAAAACAGAAGCCGCCGTAACAACATTCGCATCCGCAGGCTCTCTGAAACGGTGGAACCCAAAGATCTTGCTCCAGTAGCGGCTGCCATATTTAACCAACTCCTACAGCTACCTAAAGACTCCCCAATGGAACTTGATCGCGTACACAGGGCTCCTGGACCCTAACCCAGCTTTTCCAAGGGACGTTATCTGCAGGATCCATTTCTTTAAAATCAAAGATGCCATTATGCAAGTTGCCCGCTCACAAGACTATCTTGTTTAGCGAAACACCGATCATGCTCTTATCAGATCTATCTAAGCAAACCCTGGCCTATCACAGAAGCTTAGCAAGCCAAGTGCATTAAATACGGCTGGGGCTTCCCGTTTCCATTATCAGCCTCCCATAACGGAAAATCAACAACATTCCGCACACTTGGTGACCTCGCCAAGTTCCTTGGAGCTTTTGAACTTTCCCAGAAAACCATCCCGGAGTGGCCCCTTAAAGCTCCGACACCAGGCCTTCCTTTGACCACTGGCTGGAAGCCTCACTCAAAGAAAATCGCTGTACTGCATCTAAATCTCCTGTGGATTGATACTCCTATATGACCTGGTCTTGCTTACTAGGACTTGTATGAAAAAGAAAAGGGTATGTGCCTGATTCTCAGTGGGGTACCTCCTACATATGCTGATTGGTTGATTCATTTACATAAAACGGGATCCTCCTTGAAACATAGGGTGCCATGAAAGAAAACCTGGAGGGTGTTGGGACAGGGGCCCAACAGAAAACACATTGCCAGCTAACGTTCACGTGGTGAGCTTTTGCAGTCGAAACCTGACTCTCAGCCAAACATAGACCAATTAGATTTATCACCCCTTTTGGCACACAGTGGCATCAGGTGAGTTCCGTGCTCGCTGAGCATTGGCACATACTTACAGGATGTGAACTACTTAGAGGGATAGTTGGTGATAGACCTTTACTGACAGCTAAGAGAGCTAGGAACCTTAGAGATGAACTTGTATGTAGTGAATATAAGCGTCCAGTTGATAAAAACTGGCTAACTGAGATGCCACGCACTACAGGCATGTTTGCGTGTGGACATTGTGGCACATGCAAATATGTTGAGAAAACTAAGACCTTTAGAGACTCATCCTCTAGAGCAGTGGTTCTCAACTCCAGTCCTCAGGACCCACTAACAGGCCAGGTTTGCAAGATAACTGAAATGCATCACAGGTGATATAATTTGCTGCTCTGGGATTGCAGTATTCTAGTCTGCATCTCCCCCAAGGTAATACTTAAAATCTGGCCTGTTAGTGGGTCCTGAGGACAGGAGTTGAGAACCACTGCTCTAGAGAGATCTATGAGATTAAGTCATTTATCAATTGTAGTACATCACGTGTTCTCTATATTTTGGAGTGTCCGTGCCATCTTCTCTATGTTGGAAAGACAAAACGCCAACTCAGAGTCAGATTTGCAGAACATCTCAAAAGTATCCGCCTTAAGGAAGACACCCCTGTAGCCCAGAATTTTTTGAAACATCATAATGGGAAGACACTGGGTCTCCGTGTTAAAGGGGTTCTACGCGCATAACCTTTCGGAGAGACGGGTGACTTTGACTCTGTCTTAATTAAAAATTAAAAATCCTGGATATTCAGGCTTCAGACACTTGAACCCAAGGGCCTAAACTTTGAGCGGAGCCTGAAGGTGTTTCTAGAGCCCTGAACACCTATGCTCTCTTCCTGTCTCTCTTTTGGTCAACTGTGTACTGATTGAGTGCTTTGAACCACTATCAATACCATTGATTTTCATGAACTTTTTAGAATTTTTGTGTTTTTTGAATTTTTATTTGCCTCAGCCTGCCCTCCGTCAGTTAGCCCTCTGCTAAATATCTCCCTCTCTGGTAGTTAGATTACCTACCACTGATAGAATATGGTTCAGTTCTTATTTGTATCTTTATGAGGACACTGAGATTTGGTCATTAAATGGGCTGTGCAAATTAGAAAAGATCAGAAAAAATATTTTAAAAATAAATAAAAAATAATAATAAATCAGCAAACTAGGTTAAATAAGCCTCTCTGTATATCTGTATATTAGTCGACATAAGTTAGATGTGCCATGCTAGATATTAAAGTTATCATTTCTCATATGATGTTATATTATGAACTGTATGCTTTGATATACCTAGCTTTAATTGAATATATTTAACCTTCCTTTCCCCCAGTTTATTATTAGATTTTCCCCTTTTATTGTTTCCTTCATTGTATACATTGGAGAAAAAAAACGTTGTTGTTTCCACAAGATTGTGCTATTCCGTCACTCAGCGGCTTCTGGCTCTTGATTGGCTAACAAGCATTATTTAAAGTGAGCATTTATTTACCGCTGTTACATCCAGATGAAGTGACTGGTGAGTCACAAAACGCGTCATGTCCGACGATAAGCAGAGTCTAGACAAGCCTTCCTCATTCCCCCATCCTTCTTGACATCCCCTCCGCCAACATTAAGCGTGTCTTTTGAGAGTCACTAAAATAACTGTTTTGCCCCCAGTGGCTGGATATCCACATTGCATTGATCCTGCTCCTGAATTGTGTTTATCTGTTTAAACCTCTGCAACAACATCGGTCACGCTTGATGACATCTGAACTCTCTGTATAGAGAACACGTGACTGGACGACAGATGCAGCCCATGATGAACTGCCTGGGAACTTTACAGACACCCGTAGCAGGATGAAGGTGCATGGAGAGGAGTTGATTCACCGGACCATCTCTCCTGGTAATTTACAGACACTGGCACTATTAGGTGGAGTCAGTGTGATCTTGGCGGATGGACTTTTGAGTGCAAACTCTGGATGAGTAAGTTGAATCTGAGCCAATAGCTCACTTATCTTGTCCATGTACTGCCTCACACGGCATTTATTCCCATAGATGCTTCCAGCCCTGTCGGGCATAACCTCCTTTGCAGCTCAATTTAAAACACTTTCTTCTTTTGAAACAACCATTTCATCTGAAACTGTTCGCATTGCATTTGGTTCACACACTGTGAAAAAACTTCACCAATATCTGCAATTTATGAACATTTTGCTGAAAGTATCATCTACTTATACCTGAATCTGGGCCTTCTATGCTGACCATTGACACCTAGGTGTTGTCTGGACTACCTTTGCAATGAAGCTGTCAGCATAGCATTTTCATATCTTCTCCCAAATTTTCATCCAGGTTTCAGCTATACTTTTAGTTTTTTTACAGATGAACTCTCTCTGACTTCTGATCGATTTGGTTCTTATTTGACGTAATTTATGTCCGGACATTAGGGGTCATTCATTTTGGGATTTTTGGGGTTTTGAGTGGGGGGTTGCTTATCTACTGCTGCTTTTTTAGCATTTTCAACAGTGCACTGTGTGTGTTTTTTCATGTATTTTATTCTGTTGTGTATATGTACTGGAGAAACCCTACTCTCCTTTAGGATGTGGTATCACCTTTGGATGAGTTGTTTTTTGATATTTTGCATTCAACAATAAAGTCTTTACATTTAGCTGATTGAGTTGTAGTTGATTCACCGTAAAACTTTCTGTTGGGCCCCTGTCCCAACACCATCCAGGTTTTCTTAACTAGGACTTGAAGTCCACCACATGTTGCCACTACCAGGCTACTTGGCGTTCTCGCCGCTTATTGTTGCCTTAGAACATTTTGCTGTTGTTTTTTATTAGATATATCCTGTTCATTATAACTTCATCCTGGCTATGAGCATTCTCATATGACGTCATTGGTGACCCCCGCAGGGTGTATGTTTTTGTGGAAGGTTATACTTTTATCCCTCCTTTCTTTTTTATTACGCACCCACAACTATTTTCCTATATGCTGCAATTAATAATAAAAATATATTCATTCTAAAATCAGTATCTGAAAGAATCAACACCTAAACAGGCTAGATAAAAGACCAAATATAAAAAGTGCCATGGCCAAAGAAAGGAGAATCAATCTGGAATATCAGACCAGGATAAATAATCACCTCTAAAGTGAAGAATGATGGACCACAACTAACAATGTTCATTGTTAGTTGACTCAGAGAGGAGCTTAAGCCCAGGTGGCAGCCTTGCAAATCTGCAAAACAGAAGCTTGATGCTAAAAAGATCCAAAAGCAGTAACAGATCTGAGTGTGCTTTAATAGGGAAGGGATTATGAACTCTATTCCTTCAGCCTATAGGCTTTAATAATAACTTGTCTGATATACCTAGCTATGGGGGAGTGAAAGGCAGAAAGAACTTTAAGAAGCACAAAGAGAGAAGCCGATTTCCTAAAAGCAGCAGTGGCTGAGAGTCAAACTCACAGCATATGCCACGTCCAAACAGTTAAGATCATTTTCTCCAGGAAGTTTCAGAGCAGGACATAAGGAAGGAAAGAAGCAAAGCCGGATCTAGGGGGCTGCTGGGGTGAGCTATGCCCCCCAGATTTCAGCTGTGCCCCCCAAGACCAGTAACATTGGTTATCTGGAAGTAGAGAAGCTGGAAGGCAGTGAGCATTCACTGCGATGCCAAGCTGGTATGACTACACAGTGCCCTACCCGTTTTTTGTACTACATAATTTGTTTCCATGGTGCAGAGGAGCAGACTAGGATTTGTTGCTACAATGCTAGTTGCTGGCCCACACATACCTTGGAAATGATTAATGTTGTTCCAGGGTGGGGATTTAGAAGAGGATGCAAGTCCCGCTTCCATTCAGACCTGCTCCACTTTCCGCCTCCTCTAATGATGCTGCAGCCATGGTGAAGATTCAAAGGTGGGACTCCATTTGTTAAGGGGGGCTGAGGACTGTTATTTGAAAGAGGCTGCCTCTGATGTGATTGTGGCTGGCTCTGATGTGATGGGGGGGCTCTGATATGATAGGATGCTCTGACGGAATTCCGCTCAAGCTTGGCTTGCATAAACATGGTCACACAAAAGTTCTCTGAACTTTCGACTGTCAAGAGCGCGGTGATGTACAACACTACGACGAGCCGAGAAAATGAAGTTCAATGCTTCCGAGTATGCGTGGAATTTTGCGCGTCGGAATTGCTACAGACGATCGTAATTTCCAATTGGAATTTTTTTCAGTGGAAAATTTGAGAACCAGCTCTCAATCTTTTGTTGGCGGAAATTCCGACAGCAAAAGTCCGATGGAGCATACACACAGTCGGAATTTCCAACCAAAAGCTCACATCGGACTTTTCTTATCGGAATTTCTGACCGTGTGTACGCGGCATTAGACTTGGCATTGGAAGACTGAGAGGGACTGGCAGTCACGCAAGCCTTTTTCTGCTGGGGAAGAGAGTATTTTTATCCGCTGTGATGTATTTATTGAAGGAGGGACCAAACAAAAGGGCCTTCAAAAACATAACTGCTGAAGGCATTTCTTGCATGATGACCAGCATTTGAGCCATATGGATAGAGAGAACTCCCACCCTGGAAATTGGGTGAAGCGTATTTTCAATAGGATACTGTTGGGGGGAGCAGCTCCAACACTAAGCAAGAGTGCACTGTATAGCATCATTACTTTAGTTTGGAAGAAAGCTCTGTAGAAGGCATGTCATCCTAATCAAATGTCTTTGAAGGTGAAGGGTCCCCCTCAACTGCCACCTCCTCTCAGGCATTGCATGTCACTTATGGGCGAAATCAAATACGAATTCAGCAGGGAGGTCGAAGGGGCACAGCTGTGACACCTACTGTATTTATGGCCTCAAAAAGCTAGAAATTCCACCTGTGATATCTGACATTGTGGCTGAAAATTCTTCCCTAGAAACAAAACAGGAACTGGTCTGGCTGATGGGCCAGTTGAAGGCAGGAGGTTAAAGCTGAGCCCGAACTAGCAAGTTCAACTAACTACAGGCATACCCCACTTTTAAGTACACAATGGGACCAGAGCAGGTATGTAAAACGAAATTGTACTTAAAGTGAAGCAATACCCTTTTTCACTTCTGGGGCGTCAGGGGCTGTAGTGGGGGTGTCAGGGGCTGTAGTGAGGGTGTCAGGGGCTGTAGTGGGGGGGTCAGGGAGTGTGTTTCCAAGTAGCGGGAATCTGAACTATCCATGCACGGATTACTAAAGGTGCAGCTTTAGCTTGAGAGCCACTTTACATACACTCACGGTTATGTCCTTACTCGCGAGTTTATGTAAAGTAAGTGTATTTAAAGCGGGGTATGCCTGTAATTATTTTTCCCTGCTTTAATGATCTGCTATGCCTATAAAAAATTGTCCTCAGTGTTGTACTCACAACTTCTGTAGTGGGAGGGTGATGCCTCAGTGCCAAGTACTTGTAGGCTGCAGTAACTCACGTATTGCACTCTGAGAACCAGGAGATGTTGCCGTTTCACAGTCCCATCTGCAAAATAGGAAGAGGCAGGGTGCGCCGGCAAAGTAACTCCCTTGAGAAATAGGTGGTGCAGGAACAGAAGGTGCTCAGCCACACAGGCGCAGTAGCAACAGTTAGGGCAAGTGCGCTAGACACCACTCTGGAAATGCCTGCGGGCACAGTAGGACTTTACTAGGCACACCTAGATTGCCAAAATGAAAAATTAACCCAAGAAATCCTGGTTCAATCTGCAACCATTGTAGGGGTCACCAGTAATTTCCAATACACCCCAATGGGGAAGCTTGGAAAAGTGCACCCTTGGATAAATGTTTAAAAGGCCTTTGGTCTATACCCATCAATTCAGTAAGTGAAATAAAATGAGGAATTAACCCCTTTCTGACTTCACCCTTTGCTCTGAAGCAGGCAGACCACGGTACTGAACCTTTGAATAACCCTATTGCTAACTCCACATGTTGCACTGCTGAAGAGTCCATCAATCTGCACTGAAAAAAAATAAGGCTGCACAAGTACAGTAGTGCCTTATGCAAGACTATAGGAAATATTTAAAAATTAACAAATCTGTTGCGCTAAATCCACAAAAAATAAATAAAATAAGCTGCTGACACTATATTGCTGGGTACAATGAACAGTGATGAAAATAAAAGGTGTAGCGCTAAAAAAAATATATAGTGATAAATTATAAAGAGTTCATAAATAATAGACTGCTGGAACGATCGAATCAAAGTCCACATCTTAGAAAGCCTTCATATCGGTAAGGACAGAGACCATCACCATCACCCAATAATACTGACTTTTACCAGTGTATAAGGTTTACACATTGAGAGTATTAGATAGTAACCCCACCGATTCCCTCCTGCACAAACAGATCCACTCCACATTAGGTTGGACCGATCCTCTGGTCCAGGCATGTCCAAAGTCCGGCCCGCGGGCCAATCGCGGCTTGCATTCCGGTTTCGGACGGCCCACTTGGTAATCTTGACATATATATCTTTTGTGGCCCTCAACAAATCCCCGAGCGCCGGGGGCCACAAAAGATAGGTATGCTGCCTTGGAGGTGACGGGACGAGTGCCATGCATTCAGGAGAGTATTTCCTGTTTACACGGCGTCCTGGGTAAAAGGAAGTCCTGTCTCCTGCGCTGCCATTGGACAACTGTTCTGTCCATCACAGGAGGCAGGACTTTCAATTAAAGGGGCCCGCCGAGAAAACAGGAGTTTCTCCTAGATGTCTGTCGGCGCTCGTCCTGCCCCCTCCCTGTCTCCTCTGCAGGCTGCACTGACCGCAATGGTAAGTCTGCATTCATGTCAATGTAGTGAGTGCTGCATTCATGTCAATGTAGTGAGTGCTGCATTCATGTCAATGTAGTGAGTGCTGCATTCATGTCAATACGGTGAGTGTTGCATTCATGGCAATGGAGTGAGTGCTGCATTCATGGCAATGTAGTGAGTGCTGCATTCATGGCAATGTAGTGAGTGCTGCATTCATGGCAATGGAGTGAGTGCTGCATTCATGGCAATGGAGTGAGTGCTGCATTCATGGCAATGGAGTGAGTGCTGCATTCATGGCAATGGAGTGAGTGCTGCATTCATGGCAGTGGAGTGAGTGCTGCATTCATGGCAGTGGAGTGAGTGCTGCATTCATGGCAGTGGAGTGAGTGCTGCATTCATGGCAGTGGAGTGAGTGCTGCATTCATGGCAATGGGGTGGGTGCTGCATTCATGGCAATGGGGTGGGTGCTGCATTCATGGCAATACGGAGGGTGCTGCATTCATGGCAATGGGGTGGGTGCTGCATTCATGGCAATGGGGTGGGTGCTGCATTCATGGCAATGGGGTGGGTGCTGCATTCATGGCAATGGGGTGGGTGCTGCATTCACAGCAATGGGGTGGGTGCTGCATTCACAGCAATGGGGTAGGTGCTGCATTCACAGCAATGGGGTAGGTGCTGCATTCACAGCAATGGGGTAGGTGCTGCCTTCACGGCAATGGGGTGGGTGCTGCATTCACGGCAATGGGGTGGGTCCTGCATTCACGGCAATGGGGTGGCTGTAGATGGGCACTGATTAGGCTGCATTGATGGGCACTGATCCTTATTTTGCTTCACAGTTCTTTATTTAAAATGTAAGATTTTTTTTCCTGAAACTTCCTTTTTAAAGTGAAGGTGCGTGTTATAAGCCGATAAATACGGTATATCCAAATAACACAACCAAGCTCATCTCTTCACCACACAGCCACAAAGGCAAGAGAATTCTTGTTGGGCAGTGTATTAGTGCTCAGACGAACACACTTAGACCAAATTTTAATGGTTTAAAGAATGTCAGGCAAAATGGTCGGCCCGCAAGCATGTTCACTTCATCAAATCTGGCCCTCTTTGAAAAAAGTTTGAACACCCCTGCTCTAGACTGATCCTCTTCCCAAAAGGTATGCAACAGATCACTTCCGCTCGGTAGGACGTATAATAAAAGTACTCCGATATCCACATATATATAAAAAGAGGAAGGAACGCTCATTGAGCAGGCATCCAGGCAAAACAATTTATTTAAATAAAAAAATATATAAAATGTATATAAAAAAAAACTCCCAACCTAACAAGAACCAGTATAGGTGTTAAAGGTGCGCTCCATACACCGGAAATGATTGCATTCCAATACAATGGAGGGCATGGGAGGTGAGAACTTTCGGCGGGTGGTACGCACCTGGCTCCTGGTATCTGAGCCGTTATGTCCCCTATGGGTAATTCCTGTGTGTGGAACGCACTGAGTTCTCAATGCCTACGTTTGTTTGTATTGTCGGGCGTGACTTCCGGGCCGGGGAGCAGGTGATTTCCAGCCTGTGGAGCGCACCCGACTTCCTGTATTGGGGCCAGCCTGTCCTCTATAAATAGGAGCTTCACACGCCATATCCACGCCCCTGATGATGCATTTTCATGACGAAACGTTGGGTGGAGCTAGGGACGTGTGACGTAGGCAGAGACGTGGCGGCCATCTTGCCGGTTAGAAATGCTGGCCGTTTCTTTTATGCTTGCCAATGCTCTATCAAATGTGAGTGTATATGTATATTTTTTATTTAAATAAATAGTTTTGCCTGGATGCCTGTACAATGAGCGTTCCTTCCTCTTTTTATATATATGTATATATCACAGTACTTTTATTAAAAGTCCTAACGAGCGGACGTGATTATAATTTATCGCTATATATATTTTTTTTAGCGCTACACCTCTTCTTTTCATATAGGAAATATTTGGCACCAAATTTAAACAGCCAGCAGTTCTTCAGATCCATGACTGTGACACACTTTTTAAAGTGCTCCTCTGTAGCCTTGGCATAGGAGTAGCAGCACCCTGAGAGTTTAAGGGTGCAAGTCCCTACACTTACTGTGGCAAAGATCTTCACAGCCTGGACAGGATTTAACTGATCAGACCCCGTCCTGGCTTGGCTCCCCAAAATTGGCATACCCATTAATGGGTCTCTGGAGACAGGGCTCCACCACTGGCAGACCACAGACCTGGACCTGTATAGCACCCTGATGCCAATGTGCCAAGGCGAACACTCACGCAGGATTCAGCTCCGAAGTTACATTACAGACTGGCCCCTGCATCTTCTCCAGGCAGGCTCCGGGTGAGGAGTCAACCAATCCACCATCTGTGGGAAAAAGCGGCATTGGCTATGTTACAGCTAGAAATCAAATCTTGATAGAGAAAACATTCATATAAAAGAGGTAAGCTTCAGTAGGACACTAGCAAAAACTAAGGCTAGCATGAAGTGGGAGGAGTTATATTTTGCCAGTGTCCAATCACCTGAAGATAGCTACATATACAGTGCCTTGAAACAGTATTCATACCCCTTGAAATTTTCCACATTTTGTCATGTTACAACTAAAAATGTAAATTAATTTCATGTGATAGACCAACACAAAGTGGCAGATAATTGTGAAGTGGAATGAAAGAGAGAGAGACTTTTTTTTCCCCATTCTTCTTTGCAAAATAGCTCAAGCTCTGTCAGATTGGATGGAGAGCGTCTGTGAAGAGCAATTTTTAAGTCTTGCCACAGATTCTCAATTGGATTTGGGTCTGGACTTTGACTGGGCCATTCTAACACATGAATATGCTTTGATCTAAACCATTCTATTGTAGCTCTGGCTGTATGTTTAGGGTCATTGTCCTGCTGAAGGTGAACCTCCGCCCCAGTATCAAGTATTTTGCAGACTTGAACAGTTTTTTTTAAGATTGTCCTGCATTTGGCTCCATCCATCTTTCCATCAACTCTGACCAGCTTCCCTGTCCTTGCTGAAGAAAAGCACCCCTACAACATGATGCTGCCACCATCATGTTTCACGGTGGGGGTGGTGTGTTCAGGGTGATGCGCAGTGTTAGTTTTCCGCCACACATAGCGTTTTGCTTTTAGGCCAAAAAGTTCAATTTTGTTCTCATCTGACCAGAGCACATTCTTCCACATGTTTGCTGTGTCTCCCACATGGCTTCTCGCCAACTGAAAAGAGGATTTTTCTTATGGCTTTCTTCTTGCCACTCTTCCATAAAGGCCAGATTTGGCGCTATATGTGTGCCAAGTTTGGGGTCCAGGGGACCTACGGCTGGCCGGAATCAGGCGCACAAATGTGAAAATAGACACAGACTCGAGTATAAGCCGAGGGAGGCATTTTCAGCACAAAATAATGTGCTGAAAAACTCGGCTTATACTCGAGTATATACAGTATCATTTTCTTTTCACTGTGGGAAATTTCAAAGGGTATGAATACTTTTTCAAGGCACTGTAATTTAACAGCCATAGCTGAAGGCTAAAAACCCTTTGTTCTGTACTGTGCGCCTAAGAAATAGTTTAAACGATGAAGTATGAACACAACATATCAAGGAGAACCTTTTTAGGATTAGAAAAGGATAATACCCATCCTGACTAGTGGTACTAATTGGTCTGATAAACAATTTTTGTGCATTGCCCAAATTCCACATATTCCAAAAGGAATTTCCTCCCTATCCCATGAGTGCTTAAAGAAAAAAGTGGGATTGGATCTGCTATACTAAAAAAGTGTAGCCGATATATAATTTGGCCTGGCAGAAACTTTGCAAAACTAGGACACAGTCTTTTTACATAACACTCCCTGGGCATTCCAAAATGGGGAAGCTAGTACAAAGCAGACACTAGGGTAGACATAGGGATTGATTTAATAAGGGCAACTCACTGTGCACTCACTGTAGATCTGAGGGGGAAGATCTGAAATGAGGGTAAGCTCTACTGATTTCTATCATTCAATCATGTGCAAGCAAAAATGCTGTCCTTGCATGTCCCCCAGTCCCTCTTTCTTCCTCTTTTTGGTGTAATATCTATATATTATTTAACGATTACACATGCATTAACCTCACCTGCAGCAGGTTTAACTGCCCCATTTATCTCTAAATGCTGGGCTGTTTTGATCAGGAAAACAGGAATAAGTGCAATTTTCATTTTCCGTTTGGCTTTGTTCTGTGATTTTGGCTGTATTTATACCATGAAGTAGAGGTGTATATTTTAACTGATGTATTAGAATATATAAAGCTCACCAAAATAACTCTGGATACCAACCTAGGCAGAGATTAGAAATGAAAACCGTTACACCTCAGGGTAACAAAAATAAATACATTTGTGAAAACTTGTGAGCCAAATTCCTTGAGCATTAGAATGCAGATTCCTTAATGTAACTAAATGCATGTTAACGTAAACCCATCATAGCAGAAACATAGGAGTTCTGACGGTTGATTTTTTTTCTTATACATTTTTATTTCCCTTGCCGTTAACCTAATTCTATGGCTTTACTATTTAGAAAAAATTGGGAGGGTGCCTGATTCACAGTGGGATATTTTGGGAAATAAGCCAATTGGTTGATTCGTTTATATATAAATTGAAACGGGATCCTCCTTAAACCATGGATAACATACCGGTATATAACTTGGGAGGGTGTTGGAACAGGGTCCAACGGAAGTTTAATGGGTGAATCAACCACAACTCAATCAGCTATTATGAAAAAGACTTTATTGGCTGAAATGCTGAATATCAAAAAATGCAACTCATCCTACGGCTGTGACACAGCCTAGAGGAGAGAGGGGTTTCTCCAGTATATATACAAAACAATAAAATACATAAAGCACACACATATGCAGTGCACTGTTGAAAAAAAGCTAAAAAGAGCGAGATCTGCAAGCCACCCCCCACTACAAGACACCAACCCACACGCAATAATGTACCCCTATTGCCCGGACATGATCATGTCAAAAAGGAGCAAAAATGTGAGATGATCAAAAAGGATCAAAAAAGGAAAAACATAGTTCCTAAAGCATGTGGAGAAGGGCTGACCTAAATTAAGTCTGGGTAAAGACAATATGCTGGCAGCTTCAGTTTAGAACTGGTCCAGGTGGCACCAAAATGTCATAGGTCAGCATAAAGAAATCCCTCTGTTGACTTGCATGATAGTGCTGCAGAAAGATGTCCCTGAGTAACGAGTGTACAGAGAGTAGCTTTTCCACAATATATAGATCATCTGCTATATGAGCGATAGTAAAACAGTGATGGTTTTCACAGAGAATCTAAAACTCAAAATAGTGATTCAGAGGATAGATCTGCTCATGAATGCTGGAAATGTCTGTGGAAAGGAGGTGTAGTGTGAGGCGGTCACCGGACATGGGAGGTGAGCTTATTAGCTCTAATTGAACCTGCCCGTCCACATTTGGTATTGCACTGTCCGTCCGTCAAACTCACACAGTCTACTGTTTCAAAAGTACCTTTGTAAGTAGATTGCCGAGGGTGTAATGAAGGAAGGCAGCTCCTCTCCACAAGTGCAGGTCCTGCTCCGTGCCTGGTCCGTTCGGCATGGATGGCGTCCGTTCTCCGGTCACGTGTTACCTCCTCTGAAGGTTCAGAAGGTCATCCAACGTGACAGACGTCTGTCTGTGAAAACTTCACTAGGAAAACACCATAGAGGAGCAGTTGCAATGTGAATCTCCAGCCTCTGGGGGCAAAAGCAGTCTTTTTGAGATCACTCACTGAGCTCACTAGAAATAAGCGGAGGGGATGGCAGGTATATTGGGGGAATGAGGGGGGCTAACCAGAGCTATGCTCAATGCCGTCAGACATGGCGCGTTTCGTGACTCTTCGGTCACTTCATCTGGATGTTTTTTTAGACACTGACCTGGAACAAGTACACAGATCAGAACTACTAACTTCCTCCAAGTTAGTAATCTATTGACCAGGAACTTAGCCAAGGGGCTAGTAACTTCTGAAGTCAGCACTGGCAGCTGCCATATTTCTTTCATGACAGGTTTACTTTAATCATCATTTCTGATTTAAAAAAACACACAGAATGCATAGGACTACTTAGAAACTGTATATTTATAGAAAATATTTTGTATATAAAGAGCTTGAATAAATTATGGAACACTATGTACATATGTAAACCTTATTATATTACAAAAGAGCGCAAACTCTTTGGTATGACATCATGCGCACAGACAGATTTGTAAATGTCTCTATTGCACAAAACAAAAGCCATACGATTTATAGAAATCTAAACTAATCTATACAAGTACCTAAAATAATAAAGCTTGACAATTCTAAATATATATTTACTGTATACATATATTTATACCTCATAAATAGCATTTTTGCTTCTGTAAATACAAAACATAGCATACCTTATCAGGATTGTGTTTTCCAAACATTAAAACAAAATAAAGACAATAAGCAAACAAGTCAAAGACAGTACAAACTGTTCAACGTAATAAAGCTTATTTGTTTCCCAGCATAATAAGGATTTTTCAGCTGTCGTCTAGCAACCAAACATTGCAAGCAATAAAAAGATGTGGTTTGACGTAGCACAACATAAGAATAATCAGTTACTTTATTTTATATGAACTGGACCATTCAGAGTCAGTTCTTGCCCAAATGCATTGCAGATCCAGGTGTTTGTGCATAGCTGGAGCAGATGGTTAACAATCCTAGGGTGAAAAAGTGAAAGACAACACCCTCTTTCTAGTATGCAAATAAACAAAGCATAACAAGTTTTGGAGATCTGACTGGAAAGATAATTACTTTGGTGTCTTGCAGGATGAGCCTTTGCCGCTGTTTTAGCTAAATGACTGACGATGACGTTACTCTAGGATCCCACGTTTCCTAAGTGGGATGTACTAGGAGAAGGATTATTTTTCTGCCTCTAGAGCATCCTGAATACATACGTAGTCAGCCCGAGAACAGGATCCAAAGCTAGAGGGTTCAAGAGAGCACAGTTGAGTAAAGGAACAAAAGGCAAAAGTGAAGAACATGACATAAATGGAAATGGTTCAATGCTAAAAAGCCATTCTCTTCTTTTAGTATTTTTATAGGATCGGTTCACCTGAGACTGATATTTACATTTTGGATTATGCTGTCAGGCTGAATCGTCCACTGGTATTATTTGGTGGCTTCAGCAACTCTGGCTTCCATCAATGTGTGGTAGCAATTTTAACCACTTGCTTACTGGGCACATAAACCCCCTTCCTGCCCAGGCGAAATTTCAGCTTTCGGCACTGTGTCGCTTTGAATGACAATTGCGCGGTCGTGCGACGTGGCTCCCAAACAAAATTGACGTCCTTTTTTTCCCACAAATAGAGCTTTCTTTTGGTGGTATTTGATCACCTCTGCGGTTTTTATTTTTTGCGCTATAAACAAAAAAAGAGCGACGATTTTGAAAAAAAAACACAATATTTATTACTTTTTGCTATAATAAATATCCCAATTTTTTTTAAAAAAAAGTTTTTTTTTCTCAGTTTAGTCCGATACGTATTCTTCTACATATTTTTGGTAAAAAATAAAATCGCAATAAGCGTTTATTGATTGGTTTGAAAGTTATAGCGTCTACAAAATAGGGGATAGTTTTATAGCATTTTTATTAATATTTTTTTTTTTACTAGTAATGGCGGCGATCAGCGATTTTTATCGTGACTGCGACATTATGGCGGACACATCGGACACTTTTGACACCATTTTGGGACCATTCACATTTATACAGCGAACAGTGCTATAAAAATGCACTGATTACTGTATAAATGTGACTGGCAGGGAAGGGGTTAACACTAGGGGGCGAGGAAGGGGTTAACTATGTTCCCTATTTGTGATTCTTACTGTGGGGGGAGGGGACTGACTGGGGGAGGAGACCGATCTGTGTCCCTATGTACAAGGGACACAGCATCGGTCTCCTCTCTCCCTGACAGGACATGGATCTCTGTGTTTACACACAGAGATCCACGTCCTGCTTCTATAACTGACGATCGAATGTACCTGGCGGACATCGCGGCCGCCAGGCACGCTCCTCGGCATCACGTGATGCGTGCCGCACAGCTGTTCCCCGCCGCGCGCCCTCGGCGGCGCGCGGCGGGATGTAAACAGAGAAGGACGTCCTGGGGACGTCCTCTCGGCACTTGAGAGCCGCGCTGCAGCCGTCTTTCGGCTATAGCGCGGGTCTCAAGTGGATAAGGAGGTCACCACCGGACTTGCAATTTATTTTATATTACAAAAAAAGCAGCATGGGAACCAAAACTTTCCTGCTTGACCTCGAGGGCAGGGCAAGGAATTTCAACTAGATCTCAATGCCTTGGTCCTTAATAAATTTAGGAGCTGAAGAATAATTTATCACATGGCCTTTAATTATTTCTTGGCCTTATTTTTTCACTCTTTTAGGACTAGAGAAAAGTGTATTGTGTTAGCTTTGTAATGTGATCACTATGTGCTATCACAGTGATCAGATTGGACTTCCTTTGTAAAAACACACCAACCTGAGTGCTGTTTATGATAATGATATCCTGAATGTAGTGCTACAATGAGTACTGGGGGCATAGGCCTACAGCAGGTGATTTGTACACTATTCATAATGTGTGTAGGTGCTCCACAAATGAGATATTAATATGGATGGTTAGAAAAGGGCTAAACCTACAGGTATAAGTACCATTAGTAACATTGAGATTCACATCTCAACCATGCCTACATGTTGAAGATTATAATAGTCTACTTGGTACAGATTCTTATATTGCCTAGATGTAAGGCTGGTGATGTAGTTGTCTAGTGCGCTATTGTGTTTATGAGAACATATAGGATGGAAAGTTTGAACAGAGCTGTAAAATTGTATAAATGGATATCTCCCCTGAGTACATGGCTTCATTGGTACGAGTTCACAGGTAATCCAGAAATTCAAAGTACACATAAGGTCAATCTACAACTATAAATGTTAATCAGACAACAGAAGTTGAGATATCAGAACAAAATTCAAGCCAAGAAGTTAAAGTTCTTTGTTTTATGTTACAGCAAGTAAAAGTATTTGTACCATGAGAGGTTATGTACACATACCCCTTTCATTGCAATTTAACTCCCAAACTGGAGGAGGGGTAGAGAGGGCTTTGCATAAACGATTGATTGCTATGCAGTATCTGAACCACTGCCCTAATGCACACCAGGCAAAAAGAGATGTTAAAGCGGAGTTACACTCAAAAGTGGAACTTCCGCGTATCTGTCCCCCCACCCCTTCCCCATTGCCACATTTGGCACCTTGCAGGGGGGAGGGGGGAATAGGTACCTGTTTTAGACAGGTATCGCTCCCCACTTCCAGGAGACGGGGCCGCAGCACCATCTCTCGGAAGTTCGGCCCCCTCCTCCTACCTCCGCCGCCGGACAAATTAGAAAGCGTAGCGTGCTTCGCGCATGTGTAGTAGGGAACCGGCAGTGGAGACATTTGGTTCCCTTAACAGGAATGACGGCTGCACCCGACAGCCGATCCAAAGATTGGCTGGGGTGCCGACACCGCAGGCTCCCTGGACAGGTAAGTGTCCGAATATTAAATGTCAGCAGCTGCAGTATTTGTAGCTGTTGACTTCATTTTTCAGATGGGGGGGGGGGGGGGCGGCTAGTCCTCCTCTTTAAGAAGGAAGAAATACACTACTTTGCTTATTTGGCCATTATCAAATATCCATCAAAGGCTGAGTAGATGAATTCTGTTATTTCACTGAGATCATTGGTGTCTGCGTAAGTCCTCTCCCCTACTAATAAGGAATAGACATCAAAATAAAGGGCAGTTAAGTCCTTAGTTCTACAAAAATTGAGCTTAACCAAAGCCACTAAAACACCTAACGTATTTACAGCACCGACTTTTACATTCATAATTCTTAAAAGGCTGAAATGTAAAATAGACATTCATCCTGTATTATAAGGAATATTTTTCGTCCTACCTGGAACAGATCTGAAATGTATACTTTTATATTTAAGTGCACACTAAGCACTGGCCATACCAAAGATATATATTGCTCTCTAAAGGGATATCTATTTTACATACATATACAATAGGCAGTAAGCTACAGAAAATACATAAATCTTCTGTTTCTAGGGAAATCCTCCTATGCCAGCTATAAACTAAGGATTTTGGTTTTCATAGAAATAAATTCTAAATTCATTATTGACTGGGAGAAGAATATCATCTTGCATCCAAAAAAGTTTAAGAACATTTTTATAGATCTGAAACATTTAAGATACTTCTCTGGAGTATGCTAGATACTTGGAATATAACGTATAACATTGATTTTACAAAAGAAAAAAAAATCCAGCTAAAGGTGTACCATTAGTGTACATTTACAAACTTAAAAAAATTACAAAATATTGTGATGCATATATGAGCATAACCCAAATGCCTGGGACAATCAGTAAAAACTTTTTCTAAACAGCTGTTGGTCAAAACCAATAAGTCTACAGTGCCATGTTATTGTTCTTTATCACAGTATGGTGTTCCACCAATGTTCAGTTACAGGGACTCTTCAGCAATATTCGTAAAGGTGCATGTGAAGAAATTATTTTCATAAACAGTATGCTGTTTATGAAATGATGATAATGATGATGTATAATGATGTTGTCAAACGATTTTACAATCCAGGACTTTGCCAATTCAAGATGAATCACTTTCAGAAGACATAAATTATCTCCTTTGGGGTTGAGAAATACAGTGAAAAAATATGGCCTCAGCTAAAGGTTTTTTTTTAAAAAGTCAAGAGCCAAACTTCATAGTTTTGTAGATTTGTCACTGCTGAAGGTATTAAAATTCTCTGCAGTTTTCTTTCGTAAATTTTCTATCCAGCTTGTGCTGCCGCTGAGCATTGTTCTTGCTAAGCTTGAAGAGGATTGGGGGACATTTAAACGCATATTTTTACCAGATGTAATAAGTTCACCATAGCCTTCTTGGTGAGCGAAAGCATAACCTGATCTTCTGGAACTAGTTCTGTGTACCCGGCGCATACGGTTTGCCAGGGGTTTCCGTTTCTTCTTAGCCTGCTGTAAATATCGAACCTTAAAGTAAACAAAAAAAAGTATTAAATCTTCGCAATTCAAAACTATACCCACAGTGCTTGCCCAACCTAAGCTTTTAGGACCAGTTCCCATCTGTGCTGTACATTTTTGGTGCATTGTGTCTTGGGAGCATTACCACTGAACTCTATTGAACATGCATTTTGATAAAAAAAATTAAAAAACACATCAGTCGGCAAGCGGACATCTTTATACACCCACCGGAGTCTTGCTTTTCACATAAAATCAACTTATATTTCACTATATAAGCTGAGTTTACTGTTAAAAATAACTTTGAAAGCCTAACATCCCACCCTCCACTGGGATCTGACCCACTACTCTGGGATGATCTTGGATCGGGCATATATCCTGTAATATGTCTTACTGTTTTTGTTATGGCTACTGTCTCCTTGGGTTTTTCTCCTCTTTATTGCCCAGGGTGCATCTGTGTAATGTTCTCTATTTGTACTGTTAACTTGCTGACCTCACTCCTAATCCTGCACCATGGTTTAAGCCAGGGCTCGACAAATCCGGGCGCCAGGTCGCCATGGCGACTAGAAATTGTGTCCTGGTGCGTGGGCTGTGGGGTCTTGGCTGGGAAGGTGAAGATGGCCCGGCCTCGTAGGCCTTCCAGACACAGAGTACTGCCCGGCACTGTCATCATTATGGAACGCGATTAGCGGCGGCAGCGAGGATGGAGCAGTAAGAGACATGACTGACATGGCTGGAGGAGCAAGCGGCCATCAGAGTGCAGTCCAGCTTGGGATCCCTGGCGGTTCGTCATCCCCGCTGCTGTTGCTCTCACCCAGGGTATTACTGGAGCAGGCCCGGCTGAGGGAGGCGGCAACCGGGCTCAGGGACATGGGGGCTCCGGAGTCAGTGGTTTCCCGGCACAAGAGCACCCTGCTCTGGGTGGAAGAGAAGCTGAGCCGGGGAGAAGAGGTGCTGAGCCAGGAGCAGTTCATTGAAATGCTGGAGACCCGGGCCAGTGGCTGGGAGGAGTGCGAGGAGGTAATCCCCATGTCGGGCACACACTGCACACAGCAAAAGTTTTTTTCTTTTCTTTTCTTTTTTATCAATTAGATGCAGAATTTATAAATCTCTGTTATTTTTTAATATATATTTTTACCTTTTTTTGTTTTTGTATTAATTGCTTTATCATATTCTATATTTTCCCATAGTAGGCTTGCTATACTTTATTGCATATACTTTATTGCATATTTCATTTTCCTTGTGTAGCATTGAAGTGGATACTGTCAATGTAATATGAGCCCTATGTATAAGAGCATGGCACGCAGTCTTCTGCATAAATTGTCCAATACTTGAGAAAAAAGGTGACACCCCCCCTGAGATGCAAGAACAATATATGACGCAGACGTTGAATCTGACAGTTCCCCCGAGCGGGCTCATTGCAGAGTAAGGCTGCTTTCACACTGGGGCGCTTTTCAGGCGCTATAGCGCTAAAAATAGCGTCTGCAAAGCGCCCTGAAACAGCCGCTGCTGTCTCTCCAGTGTGAAAGCCTGTTAAAAAAAACAACAACATTGAAAAGCAAGACTCCGGTGGGTGTATAAAGATGTCCGCTTGCCGACTTCTAACCCTAGGCTTACTGTGGACAAGTGCGGGTGTACGAAGATGGCCGCGACGCAACATCTCTTTGGTTTGGGTAGTGGCTGACATCTCTCCCTGCCCGCCCTCACTCTGGGACACAGCCACTGGCAAGTGTCAATCCGCATCTTGTGGCAGGCAACATTGGCAAATGACAATCCACATCTGGTGGCAGGGGATGGGGCATGTGACGTGGCAAGTGACAATCCGCATCTTGTGGCAGGCAACGGTGGCAAATGACAATCCACATCTGGTGGCAGGGGATGTGGCAGGTGACATGGCAAGTGACAATCCGCATCTGGTGGCAGGCAACGGTGGCAAGTGACACGCTCTGGGCTCCCACTGATTCTGCATTATGGTGAGCTGTTGAACTATTTAATTTTATATTATAATGTAATAATAGTAATAATGCGCTTCAATCATCCTGACACCATATCAGCCATGGCGCTGTGATGATTGAAGCACCAACACCAGTCATTGCCCTGACAAATTGCCCGCAAAATTTTCTGGTATTGCCCCTTCCGAGACTAGACTCCGGATCCGCCCCTGCCTTGACATCAAATGGCTATGTACCTTATGGAGTCTGACAGGAAGTTCTAGGAAACCCGAACCTAAAGGGCTGGCAGACCTGACTGGAAGATACCTCAGACAGAAGTTGGCTAGTCTTGCATTCCTTCAAGATAGGACTTCACAATTTTGCTGAGTCTTTGCAGCATACTATCGCTCTCTCTGAGGGTAACACTACTGTATTCTTCGGAGATTCATAACTGCTTCCAGGCAGGTCATTGCTGTAATGAGACTAGTTGGTCTCTCTATGATGGCTCCTCCCTTCTGAGACTAGACTCCGGATCCACCCCTGCCTTGACATCAAATGGCTATGTACCTTATGGAGTCTGACAGGAAGTTCTAGGAAACCTGAACCTAAAGGGCTGGCAGACCTGACTGGAAGATACCTCAGACAGAAGTTGGCTAGTCTTGCATTCCTTCAAGATAGGACTTCACAATTTTGCTGAGTCTTTGCAGCATAGCTGAGGGTCTCTTTTTTGCATTTTCAGAAGGACTTCAGCCTGCGACCACTGCAACTCTGACTTTGGACACCTTTTCCTCCATTGGCATGAATACCCAACAAGTAATAGATTGTGATGATTGGTATGCCTAGTAGCTGATAAGCTGAAAGATTAGCTAGCTTAGCTACCTCCAAAAGGGACTTGTATTCTCTGTGGAGTCACTGTTCCTGGTGCAGAAAGCAGATCTTCCCACTAAAAAAACAGTTAATAAAAGTTCTCAAATTTCCAGTGGGCCACTCGGACCACGTGGCTTACTACAGACTACTTCTCTACCCTTTTGCGACCGTGGGATGCAACCAATGGGAAAGAGCTATAGTTTGTTCAAGTGAGATACTTATACTATCGCTCTCTCTGAGGGTAACACTACTGTATTCTTCGGAGATTCATAACTGCTTCCAGGCAGGTCATTGCTGTAATGAGACTAGTTGGTCTCTCTATGATGGCTCCTCCCAATTCGATCAGAGTCTAAACTAGAACATTTTTCCAGGACCTGGAAGATATTGCGCCGGGCTATTTCACGCAAACCAATCAAGATACGCTTATTGCGATTTTTTTTTACCAAAAATATGTAGAAGAATACGTATCGGCCTAAAGTGAGGAAAAAAAAAATTTTTTATATATATTTTTTGGGATATTTATTATAGCAAAAAGTAAAAAATTTTGAATTTTTTCTAAATTGTCACACTATTTTGATCAAATACTACCATAAGAATGCTCTATTTGTGGGGAAAAAAAGACGTCAATTTAATTTAGGAGCCAGGTCGCATGACCGCGCAATTATCCGTTAAATCGACGCAGTGCCAAATCGCAAAAAGTGGCCTGGTCTTTAACCAGCCAAAATGGTCCGGGGCTGAAGTGGTTAAACAACTTAGTTGTTTGATTAGCTTAGTACCTGAGCATTATTGAATAGAGACCCACACAGTCAGTTTGGACAGAGTTAAAACATCCACTTTTGCCTTTTGATATGCCAACTTGCCATAGCAACTTCCCAGAAGTAAGCTACCACCAGCTACGGCTGAACCATCTGGCCAGTCTGATAAAGACCCCCTAGCCAACTGCTGAGGTAGAGGTTCCTTTAAATAAACGCAACTATTTGCCTCTGGCCTGCAACTTGGCATGCATTTTGACCTACACACCAGCTACCACCAGACCACTATCGCCCCAGATAATTATTGTAGAGATTTCCTTCGCCTGCCTCTTCTGGCAGTTAAATACATAGTGGTTCCTTCAGGGCTAATAAGGACCTGTCCCTGTTGCAGAAGCAGGTTGACTCTCCTCCTCTGGAGAAGTGTTGCTGGTGTTGAGGGCTGGAGAGATTTACAATCCATTATGCCCATAATGTGCACTCTTTTAGGATAGAATATATCTACCTGCCCTTACCGTAATGAACGTTGCTGGTCTCTAGGAAAGCTGAATGCTAGTGGCCTACAGGTGAGCTGAAAGACTGCAGCCATGCCTGGGAGTATTTGTTAAAAAACATCAGTAGTAACCACTACAAGCAGCTAAACCACATATCCCTCTGTGGTGTACCACTAATAACAGAAGCAATTACACATTGATAACAGGTAAAGGACTAAGGAAATGTAACTAAGCATATTCTTGACTTTCATTTTA
This sequence comes from Rana muscosa, assembly GCA_029206835.1. NCBI lineage: Eukaryota > Metazoa > Chordata > Amphibia > Anura > Ranidae > Rana > Rana muscosa. The sequence continues at coordinate 507,371,695 of CM055118.1, read as the reverse complement.
GCATCAGAACCAGCATGTACATGCATAATAATAAACACATAGCAGTCATTAGTACTGTAATCACAGGCAAGCAGCACAGGTTAATAGTCATCAGACACTTAGCACTAGCAGGTTAAACCTAGACAAATGTACTGCAAAGGTCCACACCACAACCAAGCATTAATACACAGTAAGTCAAGCCTGCAGGGCCAGGCCCTGCTGAGTTATTAGGAAAGGCTCAGCGCCACCTGCTATCAGCCTAAGCATTAGCAGTACTGCAGACACAGACCACAACCTGTGAAGCATTAAACAGAGTGGCACAATGGACAGCCAATAGGATTCACATGTGTGACCTATGCTTTCAGTGGTGCAAGTTAACAGCATACCTGCGGACATCAATAAGCCAGGCCTTTAGGCCGGGTTCACACTGGGGCGACAAACGCTCCGACATTGGGAGCTCATGTCGCATGACGTGTGAAAATCAATGTTTCCCTATGGGAGCCGTCTTAACTGGTCCGACACATGTCGGTCCAACTTTGAAAATGCTCCCTGTACTACTTTGGTCCGACTTTGATCCGACTTCAGCCCATTGACTATCATTGAAGTCGGATCAAAGTCGGACCGCAGTCTTGCATGATCCGACTTTGGCATGCGACTTGTGCTCTGCTGCTCTTGAGGGGGAACTCCACGCCAAATTTTAAATAAAAAACCGGCATGGGTTCCCCCTTTCAAGAGCATAACAAGCCCTTCGGTCTGGTATGGATTTTAAGGGGAACCCCCCTAAACCAAAAACAGCGTGGGGGTCCCCCTCAAAATCCAAACCAGACCCTTATCCGAGCACGCAACCTGGCAGGCCGTAGGAAAAAAAGGGGGGGACGAGAGTGCGCCCCCTCCCTCCTGAACCGTACCAGGCCGCATGCCCTCAACATGGGGGTTTTGGTGCTTTGGGGCAGGGGGGCGACCTGCGGCCCCCCACCCCAAAGCACCCTGCCCCCATGTTGATGAGGACAGGGCCTCTTCCTGACAACCCTGGCCGTTGGTTGTCGGGGTCTGCGGGCGGGGGGCTTATCGGAATCCAGGAGCCCCCCTTTAATAAGGGGGCCCCCAGATCCCGGCCCCCCACCCTATGTGAATGAGTATGGGGTACATCGTATCCCTACCCCTTCACCTGGTGGGAAAAAAATTCAATAAAAAAAACACACAGGTTTTTAAAGTAATTTATTACACAGCTCTGGGGGTCTTCTTCCGACTTCGGGGGTCTCTTCCATCTTCGGGGGTCTCCGGTGTCGTCTCCGCGCTCTCCGGTTCTTCCTTCCTTCTGCCGGGCCTCCGCTATCTTCTTCTAGCTCTTTTGCTAGCGGGGTCCGGTCTTCTCCGTCGCCTTCTTCCCTCGCTCTCCGATTCTTTCTTTCTTCCTTCTGCCGGCCCCTCCACTCTCTTCTTCCAGCTCTTTTGCTAGTGGAGGGGCCCGGTCTTCCCGTCGCCGTCTTCTTCCCTCTTCTCATTCTCAATGTTGACACGTCGCTTCCTCCCGCTGTAATGCTGGCTGTTCGCTCCGCAGCGATTTAATATAGGCTTCTCATGACGTCACAGTCACATGCTCCGGGTGGCCCAGGAGCATGTGACTGTGACGTCATGGGAGCATGTGACTGTGACGTCATGAGAAGCCTATATAAATCGCTGCGGAGGAAGGAAGAACCGGAAAGCGCGGAGACGACACCGGAGACCCCCGAAGACGGAAAAGACCCCCGGAGCTGTGTAATAAATTACTTTAAAAACCTGTGTGTATTTTTTTTATTGACATTTTTTTCCACCAGGTGAAGGGGTAGGGGTACGATGTACCGCAATACTCATTCACATAGGGTGGGGGGCCGGGATCTGGGGCCCCCTTATTAAATAGGGGGCTCCTGGATTCCGATAAGCCCCCCGCCCGCAGACCCCAACAACCAACGGCCAGGGTTGTCGGGAAGAGGCCCTGTCCTCATCAACATGGGGGCAGGGTGCTTTGGGGTGGGGGGGCTGCAGGTCGCCCCCCTGCCCCAAAGCACCAAACCTCCCATGTTGAGGGCATGCGGCCTGGTACAGTTCAGGAGGGAGGGGGCGCTCTCTCGTCCCCCCCTCTTCCCCTGCGACCTGCCAGGTTGCATGCTCGGATAAGGGTCTGGTTTGGATTTTGGGGGGACCCCCACGCCGTTTTTTTTGGCGTAGGGGGTTCCCCTTAAAATCCATACCAGACCCAAGGGCCTGGTATGCTCTTGGAGGGGTAACCCATGCCGGTTTTTTATTTAAAATTTGGTGTGGAGTTCCCCCTCAAGAATTATACCAAACACAGTGCCTGGTATTGGCGGGGATCCAAGTCGGATCCCCGTTCATTGAAAGTCGGACATATGTCTGCTTCATGTCGCAGGGCAAAGTCGGATCCAAAGAAGGACGGCTGTCGTGTCGCACAAGTGTGAACCCAGCCTCAGGGCCAGGCCTTGCTGAGTTAATAGAAAGGCTTAAGCCCAGCACAGCACACCTTCTATCAATCAGCATTAGCAGTATTGAGCAAGCTGAAGTTAGAAGCTGATTGGTTTCTATGCACAATTGTGACTAATTTTGCCTTCTCTAGCTTTAGTAAAAATAAACCCCAAAAAGTATTTCTACTCAGTAAGTTGAGACTGGAATGTTAGTATATGACCAAATATATTCGTTTTTTTAGAGTGTGTCTAGGTTGCCAATCAATAATAAGTTAAAAAACCTAATTACAGCATTGGGATACCTCTAATTAACAAAACCCTCCGACAAATCTCTCCCCCCTTCCCCTGTACCTCTGCTACACAGAAGGGTCATCAGTGGGAAAAACAGACACATTTGCGACATTAAATGGCATGCACCTTATTGGCCTCATTTTCCAGAAAAATTATTTCACTTTGAAATGCTTTAGCAGTTCATAAAAACAGAGGGGGGAATTAACAAATAGTAGCGAACATAAAAATCGGAGCAGATGCTGTTCCCAATTAACAAATTAGGAGCAATCAGTTTTCTGTTCTGCCATGGCTGTGACCAGGGGCGTCGGAACAGGACAGGCCCCAGCAGAGGGCAGCACAGCAGAAAGAGTAGAGGAGCCAGAGGACTCGAGGAGGCAAGACATACCACCCCCGCAACTTGTTGTCCAAGTCCCGCGGTAGCACCCCCCCCCCCGCCCAACAACTTGGTGTCCAATGCCCCGCGGCAGCACCCCCCCGCTTCTCAAAATTTGTTGTCCATCGTGCTTTTGTGCTTGGGGCCCCCAAATTCCTTCAAACGGCCCTGGCTTTGACTGACCTAGCACAGAGAACAGGAGAGCTAGAGCTGCAGGCTCGCATCTCTCTGCCTGTCACAAAAATCCTCTCTTGTAGTGGGAATGCCCCAGACTGCCTGGACTAAATGCTTGTTATTGACTACGACAGCAGAAAATGCTGATGCTCAGCTCCCTTACGATTGTAAGACCACACCTGCAGCCTATTCTCCTAATGGTCCAGACTTTGCATGCTCTCTGATGCCATCAAGTACAATGCAGAGCCTATAGACTTGCATAGTATGCAAGGACACTGAGGGAGTGTCCCGAAGCTGGAGCATAAAGAAGAAGATTAGAGCGCAGGTTTCTAGGGAAGTGGGGAAAAACTGCTTTTCCTGGTACCCTATACAAAAAAGTTCATTAAACACTCACAAATTATTCAAAAGACAATAGGGTTTATTTACTAATGGCAAGTGCACTTGGAAGTGCAGTCACTGTAAATCTGAGGGGGGCATGCAAGGAAAATAAACTGAATTTTTGCTTGCACATGATTGGATGATAAAATCAGCAGAGCTTCCCCTCATTTCAGCGACTGCACTTGTAGTGCAAAGTGGTTTTGTCTTTAGTAAATCAACCAGATTGTAATTGGTTAGAGCAGTGTTTCTCAACTCCAGTCCTCAAGGCGCCCTAACAGGTCATGTTTTCAGGATTTCCCTCAGATGAAACAGCTGTGGTAATTACTAAAGGCAGTGAAACTGATCAAATCACCTTTGCAAAATAAAGGAAAGCCTGAAAACATGACCTGTTGGGGCGCCTTGAGGACTGGAGTTGAGAAACACTGGGTTAGAGGTCTGCTGTGGTTACCAGTGATACACAATTGCCTTTCAGCTATGAATTAATGTATTGGAGCATCACTGTACTAGTACCCAGCAGTCATGGTGCCCTTGTTCTAGAACCTAGTGTCAGTGTGCCACTGTTTTGGAATCTCCAGTTGTCAATGTGCTATTCCTCTTGGGCACCATTTCTCAACTGGTGACCATTGATAATTCTTGTTTTCCAGATTCTGAACAATCTGCCACAAAAAACAGAAGATGAGAGACTCTGCTTTGGGACCACATGTTTGCCAGCTTTTATGCTTACAAACCAGCCACAATCATAGCATTGTTCAAGAAGCTCAACCATCACAGCATTGTAGTTATGGGACCCAAATATAGCCATACCTTTTTTATAAAACATGCATTTGTATGCATTTGTTCTGGGACCCCAAGTGAAAAATGTCATCTTTCAGAGAGTCACTGTTTTTTCCAGATAGAAGCCATTGCATGAGAACATACATTCAAGGGAATCCCAAAATAATTTTCTATGGTACTGTTAGGGCCCTGGCACTTAAGCAGTATATCTTTAGCCACAGAGCACATCGTTTAAATAAATCCTGCTATCTAGGGAATTAATCATCACATTTTTGTAGAACACATCTATGCTGCATTACCTTATCACTTAGTGTAGGACTCAGATCCACTTTCAAGAATCGGTAAGTCAACACAGGCATAACACAAATCACAGTGGTCAGGAATATCACAAGCCAAACGCTTTTGTGACTTAGAGAATTTCTAGCATTTCCTGTTAATAAATAAAGAAGAAGTAACAATTCATTTAGTTCATCAGTAAAATAATGGCAAATATCAACTTTGAGTTCATAAAAAATTACCTTTTTACTCATTACCTTTATATTTATTTATACTTGCTACAACTAGTTGTTTCTAAAACATTTTTTTATTATAAAGTGTTATTACAAACAGTTACACTTTATTTATATAATATATATTTTCCACTAAAATGTTTATTATATTTTATATATTTGATTGTTTAAATGGAGAGTCTATCACAGTTAAGCTGCTGCTAATTTATTTTTTATTCACTAGCAGCGACAAGTATTTTTAATTTAGCTACAAAAAAGTTGACGTCTATAAATGTATAGGGCAAATATTTGCTTTATATGTATCCACATGTAAGATTCTTCCTGTTGAACATGTACTACTTCAGTTTTGTTAGGCTTGCAGATGCACTCATTTTCAACTAAATAAAACGTTGCAATTTTACAAGAAACAGCAATTTCTATGTCAAACCAAAAAAACTAAAGTATGCTTTTTGTTGTCAATGAAATTGACATGGGAGCAAGAAAACAGGACAGAACCTATCAACAACATGTAATGATTTGGAATACATTTGTAGTGATGCACATGTACAGTGTTATTATAAGCTGCTTACTTTAAAACTGTTCATACGCCAAAACTTTTCTAGTCTAATCTTTGCAAACTCCTGCCTGATGTATGCTTATATTAGTGAAACATTGGGAGTTATTTACGATAGGCAAATCCACTTTGCACTACAAGTGCAAAGTGCACTGGAAGTGCAGTCGCTGTAAATCTGAGGGGTAGATCTGAAATGAGGGGAAGCTCTGATGATTTTATCATCCAATCATGTGCAAGCTAAAATGCTGTTTTTTATTTTCCTTGCATGCCCCCCTCGGATCTACAGCGACTGCACTTCCAAATGCACTTTCAGTGCAATTTCAAGTGCACTTTGCACTTGTAGTGCAAAGTGGATTTGACTTTCGTAAATAACCCCCATTGTTTTTGTTTGCTAACAAGTTATACTGGAAAGTGTTCGTTGTTGGCTTATAAATATTAATATAAAGTTAATTAAACATACAAAAAACATAAAGTACACTTACCAACAAATGGAAAGTGACTGGGGAAAATATCAAAGATCCCATCTCCGTGCATGGCAAATAAGATAGAAAAGTACACAGCGAGGCTGCCCCAGATAAAAAAATGGTTAATAGCGGTCCAGTAGCTGGTGTCCAGGCCAATCTGCAACACAGAAACTCTCATTAGGCATATTTTTTGATATGCCTAATACAAAGTTAGAACAGCAATGGAAGCATAGCTGTTCAAGGCAACCATAAGCCTACGAAAGGGGTTGCATTATTATCAGAAATTGAATATATTAAACGGTACATTCATTTTAATCAAAAGTTACCCTCTGGAGTACTTCCCTACCCTCACACACTCCTCTAATCGCTATAATCATATTCAAAAACCTACCTAAATGGCGCTTTTACTTACCTAAATCCGTGGTATGATATTCCTGTTTCAAACCTGCTCTCTTCTTCCATGCACAGAAGGTGTGGGCTTCTTTGGGTGTCCATGTCATTGCCTTCATGGCATGGACACTTGATATTGGCTTTTCATCATCAGGGTTCTCTCAGAATCTAGAACACAGACTTCAGTGATGTCAGTATGGGGGGGAACAATGGGGACTGACTGTAAAGAGCACATTTACAGCGGTCTCCCACACTTGAAAATGGCACCATCAAGGTATAGAACTGTTTAATTGGGTATGTCATTAAAAAAATAAACTGGGGCTGTGAGAGGGGGGCAGGACAAATTTTCAGTTCTGCCCTGAGATGGGCTTTAAAAAAACAAACAAAAAACAAATATATAATATAAACTTAATATATTATAAAAAGTTGTACAATCATTCGCTTTGGGTAGGCAGGGCTTGGAATTTAAAAGAAGTCATTGAAACGGACACTTCTCATCTACAGTTTTAATACCTCTGCTGCTGGTAGTTGTTACAGGAACTCTAGTGATAGCTACCATTAAAGTATAGATGCAGTTTCCACTTCAGATATTCAACACGGCATGAAGATCTTCACTAGAAACTGGGAAGAAAGGCTGGGAAGGGTTTTAAAACGAAGTTCCACCCAAAAATGGAACTTCCCCCTCCGGTGTCACATTTGTCAACTTTCAGCGGGAGCAGATACCTGTCTAAGCCAGGTATTTGCTCCCAATTCCGGGCATAGATATCTGCAGTATCCGTGGATATTTACGCCACATCCGGCCCCTCCTCCGTCCCCCCCGCTGTCTTCTGGGAGACACACAGGTCGTAGAAGACAGCAGGGACAAGTGAGGATGCGCAGCGCGACTCGCGCATGCGCAGTAGGGAACCAGGCTGTGAAGCCACAAGGCTTCACTTCCCGATTTCCTTACCGAAGATGGCTGCGCCTCCACCCGAGAGCCAGATCGGCTTCGGGTGCCGACATCGCGGGCGCCCTGGACAGGTAAGTGTCCATATTTTAAAAGTCAGCAGCTGCAATATTTGTAGCTGCTGACTTTTAAAAAAAAAAATTGGACGGAACTCCGCTTTAAGTGACAGGAACCATTTGATCTGCTTTGCAAAAACTAAAAATACAAAAGTCATTACCTGGACGCTGACCACTATTACTAGGCTTGTAGCAACAGTGACAGCAAAGGACTGATAGTCTGCTATGTGTTTTCCATCCTCTCCGGCCGTATTAAAAAATGCACCAAAAGGTATAAAGAACAGGGCAAAAGAGGTGTAAATCCCATGTAATACACATATAAAAAATCTTCGCTTGTTGAATAGTAGATTCAGCTGACCAGGCTCATAGAGTTTAGTGTAGTCCATACAGTTCTGTTCATTCACATCCTACAAAGAGATTCATAATAAACAATATTAATAAGATTAACACATTCTACACAAGGCGATTCATCACGATTCTTTTAAATAGTTTTTTAATTGATAAAAAATATATAACTGTTATACAAGTTATTTTGCAATTTACAAAGAGATGGTTAGAGACTGTTGACCTGATACAAGAGATGGTTAGAGACTGAGGACATGATACAAGAGATGGTTAGAGACTGGGGACATGACACAAGAGATAAAACTGGTTCAAAAAGATCCGTACATCCACTCTTCAAGTACCACCATGTGACAGGGGTCACTTGGGGCACAGGGGGAATGAGAACCCCACCATGATTTGGGATAGTCATATTCAAGGCTGTATATACATGGTATATATTGGGTGTATATTGTGTAATATTTGCTGTGATGGGGTGTAATTGCATTCTATTGTCTATTGTAGCTTGTGGTAATTAAGTCTGCTACTGTGGTGATGTGGATTGGAGCTTGGTAGACCGTCTGGCTGCCTATTATGGGATGTTTAAGTGTCTTTCTGTGAGGAGGGGAGGGGATCACCCCTCCTGCTAAGACTGTTTACTGAAAGAGAAGTTTGAACACACCTGACCTGTATGACCATTGTCATTGGACAGTTTAACCCGCCCTGTTCCCCAAGGATGGGAGGGAAGGGTTTTTGAAGAGAAATGTGTTACCATGTGCTTGTAATAAATTCATTCCCTGTTTTTGGAACTTCAACACAGAGTGTTTGTCTCGTATGTTTGGAAGGATTAATCCTATGGGAATCAGTCGCCTGACTGTTGAGGATCGGCAGTGGATGTGTGTCCAGAGAGGGAATATCTTAAACGGCGTTAACCCCTTTCATACTTGGGCAGCCGTTACACACCACTACACCAAAAGTAACCTACATGTGCAACAGCTGCTACTTTAAATAAAACAAATATAAATAAGCATTTACATTATAAACTAAAATAAATAGTAGCGCTAAACAGTATAAATCAATAAACCCTGTGATAGTGATCAACACTAATACATAAATAAATGATGAATAATAACGTTTGTGCAAAAATAGTCCATACATGAGACTGGATTGTCTCATAAAAGGAAAGCTGAATATATCCTGATGTGAAAGCATCAAAACTTTCACCACACCGTGTGCACTCAGTGTTTCCACTCTCCTTTGGTTAAACAATCACTGAATAGCGATGCCTTGCACGCTCATGCTTGGCAAAACAGCATCAACCGTTCTTACAGGGTTAAATATCCACTGATATCCTGGACTCTCCATATATAATGAAACAAAGTGCTCCAATAGTGCAGTATCGTTGTAAAAAGTTTATTCTATTAAAACAGCTTCAAACATTGCAATTACATAAGCTCAAATCAATGAAGCCTAGAGGCATCCACTTGCAGCAGCAAGTACTGGTGTAATGTGGTCTCAGCGGACACAGCATAGGTGAACTGAATCTCACCAGGGAACAATCTAGATCCTCTGAGCGTCACTTCTGGTATAGCGTCAAGTGTAAAAAAAAATGGGATTTTTGTACTCACCGTAAAATCCTTTTCTCTGACGTCCATGGACTGACACAGCTCTAATACTGAAACACGTGGGTATATGTCCCTGCTCGCAGGAGAAGATCTAGGCAGAATGTTAGATGTTAGAAACATACATTCTAGAAAAAAACAGAACTGAACAGCCCTGCCCAGGGGGGCGGTCCCTCCAGACATGACCCTCCTACCTGCAGCTAGCAGCCTCAGTTCGTAACAAAGCAGTACAAACCTTAAAGAAGGGTGGGTGCTGTGTCATTCCATGGACGTCAGAGAAAAGGATTTTACGGTGAGTACAAAATTCCCATTTTCTCTTATCGTCCATGGACTGACACAGCTCTAATACTGAAACACGTGGGACGTCCCAAAGCAGTATCAGAAAAGGGTGGGAGCAGTAGTAAAGGAAAAACCAAACTCCACTCCAAACAAGCAGAACTCCTCAACGGAGGAGTTGCAACTTTAAACAGCGGCCTGCAACCCTTGCGGCCGAAGGAAGCATCCGAAGATGCATCCACATCAACCTTATAGAACTTTGAAAAGGTATGAACGGACGACCAGGTCGCCGCCTTGCACATATGTGCAACCGACGCTTGATGTCGGAAAGCCCAGGAAGCACCAATTGCCCTGGTGGAATGCGCCGTAACCGGAAAGGGAGGCGCCCGCCCCTTAAGGGCATAGGCCTGTATAACGGTCTGTCTGATCCACCTAGAAAAGGTGGCAGACGACACCGCTTGGCCCTGTTTTGGACCAGAGATAGACACAAACAGTAAGTCAGACTTCCGAATGGAAAGAGTAGCAGACAGGTACACCCATAAGGCTCGTACCGCATCCAATGTATGAAGCGCAAACTCTCAGGGATGCGATGGATGAGGACACAAGGACGGAAGAACAATGTCCTCATTAAGGTGAAAGGCCGAGACCACCTTTGAAAGGAAAGACGGCCGTGGGCGCAACACCGCTGTGACGGATCTCGAATACCCCAGATGGGCACATCCGCCAGACATGTGTCTCCTGTCCTCCAAATGTACCCGCAGCCTGCAGATACGCCATAACCAGCCCTTAACCCCTCAATCACGAGACAATCCACACAGGTGTTGAGGGTTAAACATGCAGAGCATTAACAGTTTATTAAATCCAAAACATACACTTTTACACACAGTTAGGGACACTCCCCTTAGCCTTGTCATAGAGGGGGGGTAGGGGACAAGGAAGAACCAATGGGAACTTAACATTGAAACAGAGACTACAGTTAAACATAAAGGGATTATGGTAAGCAGGCAGCCCCTCAATACACATCCCCTGCGGAGGTATGCCTGCAGTCCAGACCATTGTCTATGTGCCATGACTCAACACAGCTAAACACAGCAACAAGAGGGGGGGGGGATGGGGGAGAAGGGATGTAGCATTACATTACATTATCTCAATGCCAGCTTCTCCCCCCAGTCTCTCAGTCTGGGCCATAATCTGTGGGTAAGCGGCCAGCCCACAGTCCCTTCCAAAACACACAGTGACAGTGGGTTCTGTCACAACCGCCTTATCCTTATGAAGGACCAAGTAAGGCGACTTGCGGGACGAGGCCGCCAACTCAGACACCCGTCAAACAGAAGTATTGGCCACTAAGAAAGCCACCTTCTGGGATAAGGTCAAGAGAGGAATCTCCCTGATATTTTCAAAGGGATGTTCTTGGAGAACCGAGAGTACCAAATTCAGATCCCAAGGAGGGGGAGGAGGCTTGACAGGGGGGGATCACATGGCGAACCCCCTGCACAAAGGTGCTATCAAGGAATGGCCCGCTAGCGGCCATTGAAAAAGACAGTCCGACCCTCGATGGTATGCAAGGCCAGCTTTTGGGTCACACCACGCTGTAAGAACAGCAAAACCTTGGGAACGGAATACGTCCGTGGACGCCATCAAGCTCCTTGCACATAGCGATGCAAGCCTTCCAGGTACGGTGATAGATCTTTCTGGAGGAAGATGTCCGTGCCACAACATAGATGAGATGACCGAATCAGAGAGACCTCGGTCCCTCAGCACCTGGCTTTAAAATGCCGTGCCAAAGCCGAGGACTGCAAAGCAGGATGAGGTATGGGACCATGAGACAGAAGGTCCACCCAAATAGGCGGTCACCAAGGAACGTCTGCGACTAGCCGAACTAGATCGGTGTACCAATGTCGCCGTCCCGAGCAATGAGGATCACTGGAATGGCCTCGACCACTACTCTGCAAAGCAGGCGAGGCAACAACAGTAGCAGAGGGTAAGCATACATCAGGCGATACTGCCCCCACGGGCCACCAACGCGCGTCTGACGCGTCTGCCCTGGCCACGAATCTCTACATCTTGCGAGTGAGTCGAGAGGCCAAAAGCTCCACATCCGGTGCCCAACCTCTGGTAAAGGAGGTGAAAACACCTCCGGACGTAAGGACCCTTCCCTTGGAATGCACACGGCTGACAGGACCGTCCTGCAGTGGGATGGGTATGATAAACCCAAGAAGACCCCGCAATGTATCGGAGAAGGGAGGCCCCGGCTTACGGGGTGCCTCAATTGTTGGCCAAGAAAGGCAACCTGACAGAGCTTCCCTAGAAACTCGGTCAGAGGACCAGTAACTCAGCCTCTACAGGTGGCGCAGACCCACCCCGGACACAGAGACCCTAGAGGCTAAAGCAGTTGCAGTGCACCTGCTGGTCGACTGATAGATGAAGCAGAGACTTTTGCCCAGTCATTGAGCTTCAGGAACGTCAGAGACGCAGCCACTACCGGGCGTAACGCTAACCTCAGCATGGCGAACACAGTCTAAGCCAGCGCTTCTGCTCCATTGATAAGTGCTGATTGTACAAACACATAGTTTATACTGTGTATTGCGTCAAAACGCGCAATTAGAGCGTGGGAGGAAACCCCCTCAGCCCCAAAGAGCATAGTACAACCACATACGGCGTATGTAGTTTAGTATGTGTGGATAAACATATTAAACACGTTTATACTGTGCCAGCGACGAAGGCGCGCACATCATTGGGGCGTAGGCGGAAACCAGACTGCGTACACAACCGTGTAGGCATGTTAGCATGCGAATAAACAAATTGCACATGTTTATGCCGTGCATAGCGCTGAAAATGCGCACACCATTGGAGCGCGGGGGAAAAGCCGGAGCACCCGGATGAAACCCACGCAGACCGCATACGCATACCGTGTAGGTACTATAGTATGTGTGATAAACATTTTGAACATGTCTATGTGTGCATAGCGCCAAAGGCGCGCACACCGTTGGTGCGTGGTAGGAAACCGGAGTACCCGGAGGAACCCCACGCAGACTGCACACACATACCGTGTAGGTATGTTAGCATGTGGATAATCAAATCGCACAAGTTTCAGGCTGCATACACATACCGCGAGGTATTATAGTATGCGTGATAAACATCTGGAACATGTTTAAACTGCGCAAAGAGCCAAAGGCGCCCATACCGTCAGAGCGAGGGAGGAAACCGGAACACCCGGAAAGAAACCCACGCAGACTGCACACAGATACCGTGCAGGAAAGATAGCATGTGAATAAACATATTGCACATGGTTATGCTGTGCATTACCCTTGGAGCATGGGAGGAAACCGGAGTACCCAGAGGAAACCCACACAGACTGCACACACATGACCTGTAAGTATTTATAGCATGTGCAATAAACATAGTGAACATGTTTATACTGTGCAGAGAGCCGAAGCGCACATAGCGTGAGAGGACACCGGAGCACCCGGAGGACACCCACGCCGACCCAGAGCGTATAATACATACATATACTGTGAATGTATTTAAAGTCGTGTATAAACATATTGTGTATGTTTATATCGTGTATGGCACTGAAGACACAGCATTGGAACGTGGGAGGAAACCCACGCAGACACAGATCAATAACCCATACATACACTGTGAATGTATCCAGTGTAGAGTTATAAGATAAGTTTTAATTATGGCACCGAGGCGCATAATCTTCTCTGTTATCATTCCAACCTGCTGAAATGTGCTGCCGAAGCAGTATGCAGGTAAAAGGTAACCTCTGACACCGCAGACCGTGGTCCTGTCAGAGCTCAGGGGGTTCCCCAGGAAATGTCGGGAAACCACAGGTGCAGAGACCCTGTTGTTGCCTCAGAGACATCACACAGAAGGCTCACAGGGACTATAGAAATAAATGAATAAAGTGCCCCCCCACCATGCTGCACCGACCGGGGGGGGGGCACTGTGTACTGTGTGCTCTTGACGCAGCGTGTGAGGAAACAGTGAGAGAGCTGTGTAATAGAAAAGCTTGAAAAGAACCAAAGGAGAAAGTGTCCGCCTGAGGTATCACAGCCACAGCATCCAGCTTGAGAGTGTCCCTCACAGCATCAATGAGTTCACTTACAAGCGCCTTGTCATTTACTGACTCAGAACTGGAGTCTTCTTCACAAGGAATGTCCTGTTCAAAAACATTAAAATATTCAGAGCTAGGGTCCTGAGCAGCAGCAGCTAGGCCCATATCTGAATCAGAGCACTCCCCATGTGTGAGATTGTGTGGGGAGAGGGCGCTTTATAGCTCCCTTGCTCGCACACCGCTTCCATCCTGACAAGAAATTTGTTACCAGGATTGCCGACAACTGGTCCATAGGGACCGCAGGTGCTGGAGCATTGCCAGTTGCCTCTGGCAAGAGTGGGGAAGCAGGTGAACCAGACTCCATATTTGCCACCCTCTGAGACCTTATACATCATAAAGTGAATAATACAGTCCACCCACTGGCTGTGCTGAGGCTGAGGAGGGGATACCCAGAGGACCCACCAACCCTTGTAAGGACCGCTCAGCTCTGCTGTATGTCACCGCGCTGCCAGTACGAGTGAAGTCTGAGGAGAGTGTAAGGAGATTCGCGCCGCAGCAGCGGTGATAGAGGCCAAAACCGAAAGTGAACGCACCGCGGCTTCAAGAAAATGTCCGCCGGCCGCAAGTAAGCAGCGCTATTGATCTGCAGCAAGATGGCCGCCGAGCGCAGCTTAAACAGTAAAAGCCATGCCAGCTAGTGGCTTCTCCAAACACTCACACGTTACAGCCCCAGCACACAGACATGAGCGCCCCCTCCAGGCCAGAGTGACCCCCAAGTACCCCCACACAGCACAGCACCAGTACAGGGTGCAGAGAGCAGCATAACCGGGGGGAGACGGGGAGAAACCCCCCAGACAGAGAAACACAGCCAGCATGTACTCACCTGAAGCAGGAGAGACTACTTACCCGTCCCATAGGGACCCACTGGCTGGTTTCAGACAGACCTATCACAGAGTAGTACTGAGTAGCTGTCGGCCCGGTCCACCGCAAAAGATACAGCAGGTACTGTTCAATCTTGTGAGGACCGCGGGAGCATAAAAGCCACCCGGCCACCCCTGGAGTCATGGGGCATGTTGTGAACTGAGTCTCACGCACACAAGGCGAGGATCAGCACGCTCGATGGTTGGACAGGGAAGACTACGAGGATACCAGGGTACCCAACCTGTTGCCCAGCCGACAGTTGATTGAAGGTCTCAAAAATAAAATAATAAAATTCCCAAAGGAATAAAAATAAAATCTTCCAGGAGACTGGCTCCTGAGAGAGCCACGTCTTCTCCTTCTGCTAGGCAGAAAAAAACTGAGGCTGCTAGCTGCAGGTAGGAGGGTCATGTCTGGAGGGACCGCCCCCCTTGACGGGGCTGTTCAGCTCTGTTTTTTTCTAGAATGTATGTTTCTAACATCTAACATTCTGCCTAGATCTTCTCCTGCGAGCAGGGACATATACCCACGTGTTTCAGTATTAGAGCTGTGTCAGTCCATGGACGATAAGAGAAAACTGGGTACCGTACAGCCACGTCCCAACGCATTTCGTCATAACGACTTATCCCATGATTAAGTCGTTTTGATGAAATGTCAGGACGTGGCTGTACGGCAACCATTTTTTTACCCTTGACGCTATACTGGAAGTGACGCTAAAAGGGTCATGATCTTTCGCTGGTGAGATTCAGTTCACCTATGCTGTGTCCGCTGAGACCACATTACACCAGTACTTGCTGCTGCAAGTGGATGCCTCTAGGTTTCATTGATTTGAGCTTATGTAAGTGCAATGTTTGAAGCTGTTTTAAAAGAATAAACTTTTTACAACGATACTGCACTATTGGAGCTCTTTGTTTCATTACATATGGCAAGTTCATGATATTGGGTGTCTTACCTGGAGATCGTGGATATTTAACCCTGTAAGGGTTGATGCTGTTTTGCCGAGCATGAGAGTGCAAGGCATCGGCATTCGGTGAGTGTTTAACCAAAGGGGAGTGCACGCGGTGTGGTGAAAGTATTGAAGTTTATCCAGGATATATTCACCTTCACTTGTTTGAGACAATCCAGTCTTATTTATGGACTATTTTTGCACAAACTTTATTAATAATTGTTTATTTATGTATTCGTGTTGATTACTATCACCTGTCACAGGGTTTATTTATTTATACTGTTTAGCGCTACTATTTACATTAGTTTATTCTGTAAATGCTTATTTATGATACAAGATGGTTAGAGACACTGGACATGATGCAAGAGATGGTTAGAGACTGTGGACATGATACAAGAGATGGTCAGAGACTGCATACTGCATTTTACTTGAGCCTTTCTTGCATTAAAGGTGCCAATAATGGCCAACAATAAATTCATATTAATTTAAATTGATGATATTAATTCAAAAGTCGAATATAATACAATTATATATAAAAATATAAATATTTTTTAAAAACTGTCATTTTCGGTTTGCGGCAAAGGCCATTTTCGGTACCAAAATTTCCATTCGGTGCACCCCTAACTATTGAAGCAATTCAATATTTTTTACTGTTATTTATGATTTGGGAAGCTGCTTTTATTAAAAGGTTAAAACAACCCAAATTGAAAAAAAATTGTCACATTTTCTAGCCCACACAAGTAAATGCCCTTCCCAGGAACAGACACAATATGCTCTGCCTACTGCGTTTCCACTGTGCAATGCAATCTTAAGAGCCAGAAAGAGAATGATCACTGGACAAGGGGTGGCAGTTAACAGCACTTAGCCATAAAGTTCAGGGTAGTTTGGCCCCAGTATTAAAGATGGCAGTGGATCAGAGAGGGGCACAGAGGTGAAATTTCTAGCTAATAAAGGTACAGTGCACGTCTTTTGATGTCTGCTCTTGGGTAGGAACACAGGTTCACTTTAAGTTATATAATATCATACCTGATCAAACAGCCCCATGGCTAGGACAGGAAGTGACGTATATACAATATTGAAAAGTGTAATAAACCACTGGTCATAGACTGTCTGTAAAAGAACAAAATACAAGTAAAAGAGTGAATGATTCAATCCGAATTAAGTGCACTCTGTATATATGTAGAATTGCCAACTATACATCTAACTGTGGTGGTATGGACCTACACCATACTCATGGGCTGAGAAAAAATTATGTCAGTCTGTAAAACATGGCATAGATGGATGGCTACAATTTTTTAGAACAGTGCATCCCATTCAATGTAAAAATCAACCACAACTTTATGACCAATGACAGGTTAAGTGAATAACACTGATTATCTTGTTACTATGGCATCTGAAAGTCAGTGGGATATTTTAGGCAGCAAGTAAACATGCTGTCCCTGAAGTTGATGTGTAGAAAGCAGAAAAATGGGCATCCCTGTGGTGTATGGGACTGTGTAGTTACAGAATAGTCAGTGTGCCCATGCTGACTAGTGCACACAGCCAAAAGTGCCAACAATGTGCACATGAGCATCAGAATTGGACCACATGGTCTGATGAATCATGTTTTCTTTTACATAGAAGCGTGATGGCAGAATAAAGACCAAGTGGTCCATTGAGCCTGCCTGGTCTGATGAATCGTGTTTTCTTTTACATAGAAGAGTGATGGCAGAAAAAAAAGACCAAGCAGTCTATTGAGTCTGCCCATTTTTTTTTTTTTGTTTATATCTATAACATGTTTTTTTAAATCTTCTTTTGAGTATAGAGCTATGTTTGAATTCACTTACTGTTGACTGACTCACTACCTCTGCTGGAAGTCTATTCCTAGCATCAACTACTCTTTCAGTAAAATTATACTTTCTAAGATTAGTTTTGTATGTTCCTCCTATTAGTTTGAAGTCATGTCCCCTTGTTCTTGACTTCATACTGAAAATACTGCCCTCCTGAACCATATTCACCCCCTTGATGTATTTAAACGTTTTAATCACATCTCCCCTTTCACTTCTTTCCTCTAGACAGTTCCTGAGTCTCTACCGATATGTTTTATCCCTCACACCTTTCATAATTTTTGCTGTCCATCTCTGGACCTGTTCTTATCAATATATTTTTTGTAAGCGAGGTCTCCAGAACTGGACAAGTATTCTAAATAAGGTCTAACTAAAAATTTATATAGAAGATTCGGGACCTCCTTCCCCCAGCTGGTGACCCTTCTAGTGACACATTCTAGAATTCTATTCGCTTTTCCCACTGCATAGGCAAACTGTTTGTTAAATTTTGCAGCCATCTGAAATAAGTACCCCCAAATCTTTCTCCTCTGCAGTGCTGGCCAACACCATCCCCCCAATAGTGCAGTCTATCAAGGGATTCTTTTTTCCTAGGTGAATTATTTTACATTTAGAGACATTTAACTGTAGTTTCCACCACTTTGACCAATTTTCCAGCAATGCCAAATCATCTTTCATGTTACAGATATCAACCCTATTCCACAACTTTGTGTCATCAGCAGACCTTACCAACTATTCATGTGGATGTTACTAGACATGTACCACTTACCTCAAAATTGTTGCTGACCAAGTACACTCTCTGTCAGGACCTGGATCACCTGCTGGTGGCACTGTGGTTCCCCGGGCAGAAGGTTGTAGTTCCAGTGTCCACCAGCAGGTGTCTCCCAGCAGCCAGCAGATCCCAGTAATCGGTCTCCACTTGGCTGCTGGGAGGGTATTTAGACCTCCTCTACTAGTGCCTCTTGCTTCAGTGTTTTACCTGCCAGCCATATGCATGCTTGCTGTTAAATCCTGAGTCTTATTCCTTCCTTGCACCTGCAGTGCACCTGGAAATTATTCACAGCGCTTCACTTTTTCCACATTTTGTTATGTTACAGCCTTATTCCAAAACAGATTTAAATTTAAGAATTTCCTCGAAATTCTACAAACAATACCCCATAATGAAAACGTGAAAGAAGTTTGTTTGAAATCTTTGCAAATTTATTAAAAATAAAAAACGAAAAAATCCTGTGTACATAAGTATTCACAGCTTTTGCCAGTATACTCAAAATTGAGCTTGGATGCATCCTGTTTCCATTGATCATCCTTGAGATGTTTCTACAACTTGATTGGAGCCTGCCTGTGGTAAATTCAGTTAATTGGGCATGATTTGGAAAGTTAACACACCGGTCTATATAAGGTCCAGAGAACAAACCAAGCCATGAAGTCCAAGGAATTGTCTTTAGACCTCTGAAACAGGATTGCATCAAGGCACAGATCTGGGAAAGGGTACAGAAACATTTCTACAACATTGAAGGTCCCAATAAGCACAGGGGTTTCCATCATCTGTAAATGGAAGAAGTTTGGAACGACCAGGAATCTTCCTAGTGCAGGCCATCTGGCCAAACTGAGCGATCAGAGGAGAAGGGCCTTAGTCGTGAAGGTGACTAAGAACCTGATGGTCACTCTGACAGAGCTCCAGAGTTTCTCTGTGGAGAGAGGAGAACCTTCCAGAAGAACAACCATCTCTGCAGCACTCCACCAATCAGGCCTGTATGGTAGAGTGGTCAGACGGAAGCCACTCCTCAGTAAAAGGCACATGACAGCCTGCCAGACCATGGGAAACAAAATTATCTGGTCTGATAAAACAAACATTAAACACTTTGGCCTGAATGGCAAGCGTCATTTCTGGAGGAAACCGGACACCGCACATCCCCTAGGCAAAAATCATCACTACAGTGAAGCATGGTGGTGGCAGCGTCATGTTGTGGGAATGTTTTTCAGTGACAGGAACTGGGAGACTAGTCAAGATTGAGGGAAAGATGAATGCAGCAATGAACAGAGACATCCTTGATAAAAACCTGCTCTGGAGCACTCTGGACCTCAGACTGGGGCGAAGGTTCATCCAACAGGACAACGACCCTAAGCATGCAGCCAAGATAACAAATACTTGGCTATGGGACAACTCTGAATATCCTTAAGTGACCCAGCAAGAGCCCAGACTTGAACCCGATTAAACATCTCTGGAGAGATCTGAAAATGGCTGTTCACCGACGCTTCCCATCCATCTTACAAAGAAAAACATCCAAGCCCAGCTAAACTTTGCAAAATCACATCTGAAGTCTCCCAAAAGCATGTGGGAAAATGTGTTATGGTCTGAAGAAACCAAGGTTGAAATTTTTGGCCATAATTCCAAAAATAGGATTTTTTTGTACTCACCGTAAAATCCTTTTCTCTGTCGTCCATGGACGGACACAGCTCCTTAAATCTTGACATGTGGGTTATGTTCCTGTTCATAGGAGAGGACTAGGCAGAACAGGTTATCTTAAAACATGTAAATTTACCAGAGTTGAACAGCCCCGCCCAGGGGGGCGGTCCTTCCGGTCATAAACCCTCATCCTGCAGCATGCAGCTCAGTTCTTCAAAAAGCAGTACAAACTTAAAAAGGAGGGGTGGGTGCTGTGTCCGTCCATGGACGACAGAGAAAAAGATTTTACAGCGAGTACAAAAAAGTCCTATTTTCTCTTTTCGTCCATGGACGGACACAGCTCCATAAATCTTGACATGTGGGACGTCCTTAAGCAATGTCAGAAAAAAACGAGGGGTGGGAACAGCAATCAAAAGAAGACTTAACTTCACCCCAAAAAAACAGAGCTCCCCAATGGAGGAGTTGCAACCTCAAACAGCCGCCTGCAAAACCTTGCGGCCAAAGGAAGCATCTGAAGATGCACTCACATTAATCTTATAAAACTTTGAGAAGGTGTGAACAGACGACCAGGTCGTCACCTTACACACCTGTGAGACAGATACTTGATGTCAGAAAGCCCAGGAAAAAACAATTGCCGTGGTCGAATGCGCCGTGATAGGAAAGGGAGGCGCCCGCCCCTTAAGGGCATAGGCCTGGATGACGGTCTGCCTGATCCACCTAGAAAAGTGGCCGACGAAAACCGCCAGGCCCTACTGTGGACCAGACAATGACACGAACAGTGAGTCAGATCTCCGGAACGGAGCCGTAGCAAACAGGTACACCCGTAGGGCACGTACCCCGTTCAAAGTATGTAGCGCATATGTAGCACAACCTCCATGGGATGCGAAGGCCGAGGACACAAGGATGGAAGTACAATGTCCTCGTTTAGGTGAAAAGCCGAAACTACCTTAGGAAGGATTGAGGGCTGCGGGCGCAGCACCGCCTATCCTTATGGAGGACCAATTAAGGAGACTTGCAAGACAAGGCCGCCAATTCAGAAACCCTTCTGACTGATGTAATGGCAACTAGAAAAACTATTTCCTGAGAAAGCGTTAAAAGAGGAATACTCCCTGGTGTTCTCAAAGGAAGGTTCCAGAAGTACAGAGAGAACCAGATTCAAGTCCCACGGAGGAAGCGGTGGTCCATACAGGGGAATCACGTGTCGGACCCCCTGTACGAACGTACTTACCAGTGAGTGAGCCGCTAGGGGTCGTTGGAAGAAGAAATCTGCCCCTTAATAGTGCTTAAGGCAAGTTTCTGATCTACTCCACGCTGTGAGAACAGCAGGATCCGAGAAACCGAATATGCCTGTGGGCGCCAAGACATCTCTCCAGACATAGAGATGTATGCTTTCCAGTGCGATGGTAGATCTTCCGGGAAGAAGATTTCAGGGCCCTCAACATGGCAGAGATTACCAAATCTGACAGACCACAGTCCCTCAGTACCTGGCTTTCAATAGCATGCCGTTAAAGCCAGTGACTGTAAAGCAGAATTAAGTATGGGACCTTGAGACAGAAGGTCCTCCTGCATTGGCAGATGCCAGGGAGCGTCTGCTACCAGTCTCACAAGGTCGGTGTACCAGGGACGCCGGGGCCAGTCTGGGGCGATTAGAATCACCAGAATCCCCACGGCCTCCACTCCACGGAGCAGACGAGGAAGCATATTCATTGGGGGAAAGGCATAAATTTGCAATGGACCTGGCCACAAACCTCGACACCTTGCGATTGAGTCAAGATCCACATCCGGTGTGCCCCACTTCTGACAAGGAGTTGAAACACCTCCGGGTGTAACGACCATTCCCCTTGGTCCAGCATCTGGCGACTCAGATAGTCCGCCTACCAGTTATTACGCCCGGAATGTAAGCAGCCGATAGAGCCGGTACGCTCCTTTTGGCCCATCTCAGGATGTGAGCGACCTCCGACGCTGTGGCCGAACTCCTTGTTCCACCCTGATGGTTGACATAAGCCACCTCCGTGGCGTTGTCCGACTGGATCCTGACCGGACGCCCTTGAAGCCTCTGCGACCACTTGGACAGGCACAGTCTAATTGCTCGAAGTTTGAGGACATTGATCGGCAGGAGAGATACTTCTGGAGTCCAGGGGCAATGGGCCGACTGAACCCCCCAGACTCCCCCCCCCCCAACCGGTCAGGCTGGCGTCCAACGTGATCACAGTCCAGTGGAAAGGAAGGAAAGACTTCCCGGACTGAAGTGTCGGGGATGTCAGCCACCAAGTCAGATAGGCCCTGACTAGGCGACTTACCTGATCTGCTGATCCAGACACAATGGGGATTTGTTCCATTTGGATAGAATCTCCTTCTGCAGCACCCGAGTATGGGATTGAGCATACGGTACTGCCTCAAAGGAGGCTACCATGAGGCCCAGGACTCTCATGCAGAAACGGAGAGACGACCAATTGCGGGATGTTAACGACCTCACTGCAGCCTGGAGTGTCTGCAACTTCTCTGGAGGGAGAAGACTCTCGCCTCCGATGAGTCCAGAATCAGCCCGAGGTATTCTAGGCTCTGAATCAGAACTAACACCGACTTCCGGAGGTTCAGTATCCATCCAAATTCTTGGAGAGTCTGACTGGCTATAGACACGTCCTCCTCTAATTCTGGGCTGGAAGCAGCTCTCAGAAGATGATTGCCTAAGCAACTTACGTCGGCAATGCCTCACTTTCTCAGCAAAGCTAGAATAGAGGCGAGCACCCTGGTAAAAACTCTTGGTGCTGACGCTAGGCCAAAGGGAAGAGCCACAAATTGATAGTGGTCCTCGCCGATCACAAAGCGCAGAAAACCTCTGATGCCTGTCGCATATGGGGACAAGCAAGTAGGCGTCCTTGATGTCCAAGGACGCCAGAAAATCCCCCGGATGATTTTGCACCCTCACAAAGGCATTGAGGGCCATGAGGTCCAAGATTGGACGGACACCCTCCTTCTATGGGACTATAAACCAAGTCAAATAGAATCCCTTAAACCCTTCCTCCAGGGGCACAGGTAAATTACACCGCACCTGAGCAAGTCTCGTACTGCTCCTATCAAAGCAGACCTACGAGCCGGAAGGAGAGGAAGATTCGAGGGAAAGAATCTGTATGGCGGACAAGAAAGAAACTATCTTGTACCCCGAAGCGACCACCTCGCAGACCCACTGGTCGGAGAGCAGGGAGGACCACCGAGCTACAAACTCGCGAAGCCGTCCCCCCACCCTGAGTCGGGCAGGGGCAAAACCTCATGTGGTAACCAGCTTATTAGCCGTCTTGGCCGGCTTACGCACCCAGGGACACCCCTGTCCCCCAACAGGAGACGGTCAGTCAGGGAGGATCTGACGGAAATACCGCTTCTGCGTGGAATAAGAGGGCCCTGCTGACGGCGTGGCTCCTGCCCCATAGAGGACAGTTGCACTTACCTCCAGTGACATCTTGAATAATGTCATCCAGCGAGGTACCAAAAAGCCTCCCACCTTTGAAGGGCAAATCTATTAGAGCTTTTTTGGATGCTTGGTCAGCGGACCAGCATGTCGCAGGCGGCGCAGTACCACCGCAGATACAGAGGCTCTGGAAATCCAGAGGGCCTCATCCAGAGTGGCATCACAGACATACACAAGGCCCTGGACCATTGGTCAGTCAGCCTTATGCACTCTTGAGGAAGCTGATGCTCCTTAACTGTCAGTTGCAAAATCTTTGCCCATTCAGTGAGTGTCTGAGGCACCAAAGCTGCAGCTAATATAGGTCGCAACTCTGACCCCAGCATGACGAACATGAAGCGGGTCACTGTTCCAGACCTCCTATCATTAGGGCCTTTAAAGGCAGGGGTCCCCTCTACCGGGAAAGATGTTACCTTATGTAGCCGAGAGACCGGGGGGTCCACGACCGGAAGAGAGGCCCATTTTTCAAAAGGCTCTCCTCAAAAGGATAACGAACTGTCATGCGCTGAGGGACCACAAAGGACCTCTGCGTGCCCATTCCTTATCTATGACTTATCGAAGTAACATAAGGAAAAACTTTCAAAGAGCGGTTAATTACTGTGATCAATAAGTGCACTCATATGTGTTCTGTCCAGCACTGACCCAGACGAGGGGTCCTCCCCACCAGGGAGGACCTGGTCCCCATCCTCTGACATACCAGAACCGGGGTCCTGAGCCGCAGCCAGTCCCGAATCTGAGTTAGAGCAATCCCCCAGAAGATGGCGGGGGAGGGGGCGCCTTTTTACCCCCCTTACGCCCGCACACCGCTCTACCCTGGCAACAAATGATTCCAGGACCGCCGACAGCGTATCCATGGGAACCGCAGGCGCAGGGGCGCCTTTGCTGCCTCTGGCAATTTAGGGGAAGAAAGGCCAGATACTGACTCCATTATCACCCACTGACAGCCCTCAGGCACTAAGTGAAAAGACACTTAAGAAGTCCATCCTCCTTGCTGCGCCGACCTAGGGGGTTACCCAGGGCACTCACCACCCAGAGGGAGACCGCTCAGCACCGCTGCCCGCCTTCCTTGTATACACGGCGTGTTTGTGAGGAAAAAAACTGAGGCGAACATTCAGAAAGCCAGTGCTAGAGGCCAAACCCACTCCAAAATGGCCGCCAGATGCCTCATATAAAAGGGCGCGGACCACAAGAAAATGGCCACCTGCAATACCGACCTGCGTCACAGCGCGGCCGAGACAAAATGGCCACCAATGGAATTTTCAATGGAGAAAAGCAGGCAAACAAAAAATGCCATTGGCGCTTTAAAAAATGGCGCCTGAGCAGCGCAATGTGGATGAGAAGGCCGTGCAGGGACTTTTGCAGGAGACAGACCCCCCTCACAGAAGCGGACCCGGCGCCCCACGGTCCCCCACAGGGACCCGGAGCCCCCCCACAGGTACACCCCGGTCGCAGCGGACCCTAGGGCATGAGGGGAAGGGGCGACAGAGCAGGGAAAGGGAGGACAGGAGAACCCCTTAATCCCAGGAATGCCCAGCTGTTCCATCCTGCCAAGACAGGAGGAACCGTACTTACCCGTACTTGCGAGGACTTGCTGGCGCGTCCCTGACAGAACCACAACCGATGGTACGGAGTAGCTGTCGGCCCGGTCCACTGTGAGTGAGACAACAGCAGCCCAGTCATATGTGGACCCCGGAGCATATGCTCACCGGCCACCCCTGGAGCCATGGGGTATGTCATGGCAGAACCAGCGTGTAGCTAAGGACTGGCATGCCTGATAGCCGGACTGGGAAGACTACAAGGATCTATAATATCCAGCCTGTTGCCCAGCGGGCAGTTGATAGAAGAATCGAAAAATAAAATAAATACAAATTAAAAATGTCTTCAAGACTCTGGGCCCAAAGGGAGCCACGTCCTTCTCCTCTGCTATGCAGAAAAAAACTGAGCTGCATGCTGCAGGGTGAAGGGTTATGACCAGAGGGACCGCCCCTTGGGCGGGGCTGTTCAACTCTGTTAAAGTTACATGTTTTAAGATAACTAACATGTTCTGCCTAGTCGTCTCCTATGAACAGGAACATAACCCACATGTCAAGATTTAAGGAGCGGTGTCCGTCCATGGAAGAAAAGAGAAAGAAATGTTTGGTGCAAAAACAACACTGCACATCACCAAAAGAACACCATACCCACAGTGAAGCATGGTGATGGGAGCATCATGCTTTGTGGCTGTTTTTCTTCAGCTGGAACAGGGGCCTTAGTCAAGGTAGAAGGTATTATGAACAGTTCCAAGTACCAGTCAATATTGACACAAAACCTTCAGGCTTCTGCTAGAAAGATAAACATGAAGAGGAACTTCATCTTTCAGCATGACAACGACCCAAAGCATACATTAAAACCAACAAAGAAATGGCTTCACCAGAAGAAGATTAAAGTTTGGGAATAGCCAAGCCAGAGCCCAGACCTAAATCAAATTGAAAATCTGTGGGGTGATCTGAAGAGGGCTGTGCACAGGAGATGCCCTCGCAATCTGACAGATTTGGAGTGTTTTTGCAAAGAAGAGTGGGCAAATATTGCCAAGTCAAGATGTGCCATGCATGTACTCATACCCAAAAAGACTGAGTGCTGTAATAAAATCAAAATGTGCTTCAACAAAGTATTATTTTAGGGTGTGCACACTTATGCAATCATATTATTTTATTTTTACATTTTTACTTCCCTCCACCTAAAAGATTTCAGTTTGGTGTTCAATTGAGTTGTACAGTTTATAGATCACATTAAAAGTGGAAAAAGTTCTGAAATTATTTATCTTTGTCTAATTTTTTAACATCACAGAAACCTGACATTTTAACAGCGTGTAGACTTTTTATAGCCACTGTATATACATGTTATTTTTTTCGTTTTTCACTTTTAATAAGTTTGCAAAGATTTCAAACAAACTTCTTTCAAGTTGTCATGATGGGGTATTGTTTGTAGAATTTTAAGGAAAATAATTAATTTAATCCATTTTGGAATAAATCTGTAACATAAAATGTGGAAAAGGTGGATCAGGTGACCTCACAACTTACAGGACCTAAAGAATCTGCTACTGACTACGAACCTCTAGGTCTCTCTTAAACTTGAGAGTAGAACTTTGCCTTACTGGGGATTTTGTTATCGCTGACTAAAAAACCTGTAATAATCTGCTTATGAATTTTGTAAAATCAATTACATAAGGTGATATCTACCTATAAAGTTTACAAGCTTAAAGTAGACGCAAAGCCTAAAATAGCATAGTTTAAAAGCCTGCCTCCCTGTAAACATCTTTTTTTTTTCACTTCTTTGGAGCAGTCACGTAGGTTTGCCCGCTGTGTTTCCATGAAAGACAACAGGGGTGAATTCACTCAGCCACGACATCACCTGCCGACTTCCATTGTGCTATTTGTTGTTAAGGGGGAAGAGTCCCTTCTCACCAGCTGTGTAATGACATTGACACTCAGAAGCAGTAAAAAAAAAAAGAAAAAAAAAAGGTGCTTACACTGTGATTTACTGCAAACAGTATAATATCGGCCATTTCTGTTATTGGCAGGATCATCAGGTGAAAAAGGTAAGTAAAGCTTGTGTGAAGGGGTTAACTCGGTAGCGGGTGTGTGTGACCCCCTGGTTGGGCTCCCCACACAAAAACAGGGCCAGCAGACGGAGGTTGTGGTTTTCAAAATCAAAAGGTGCGGTTTATTTCTCTATGTACAGTGACAAAAACACAGCAAAGCCAAAAAGAAACATAAACAAAATAAATCCTGGTCAGTTTGACCTCTGACTAAACATGCAGGTTTCCTAAACTAACAACTGGGATCAGCCTGGTGCTGTCCTAGTCCCTAAGTCCCTGGTTTAGTAAAAGTCCAAACAAATAGCCACACAGGCTTTGCCTCACCGCACAGGGGTTCACTCTCCCTAGACAGTCCACACAGGTCTGGGTCCAGGCATGAGCTAACACCTAATGAAGCTGGGAGTTTTTATAGAGGCCTTAAACGAACTGACAGGCTTCAGCTGGTCTCATCAACTCCCTGCCTGCACAACGCCCAGCCCTCTCCCTAGAGGTATGAGTCATCCATGAGCCCACTAGCCTCAGCTGGGCTTCATCAACTCCCTCCCTAGTTGTATAAGTCAGCATAAAGCCTGAATCTGGGAGAAATATATCTACCCCCCTGGATGCAACCAGGTGACTTTACCTTCCTGCTGTCACATACCCCCCCCCTCTTGTTTTAACCTTGGGGTTGGAACACCAGCAATCAGGCATTCATGTACTCGAGACAAAGCATCCACATTCCCCATTTGAACGCCAGGGCGATGCTTTACTGTGAAGTTGAATTCCTGTAGGGCCAGGAACCACCTATTCACTCTTCTATTTGTCTCCTTGTTTTGAGCCATCCACTTTAACGGAGCGTGATCCGTAACCATGTCAAAGTGCCTACCTAGCAGATAGTACCGAAGGGAATCTAGAGCCCACTTCACCGCTAAACACTCCTTTTCAACCGTGGCGTAATTTACCTCATGGGACTTCAACTTCCTGCTGAGGTAAATGACTGGGTGCTCTTCCCCGTTCCAGACCTGGGACATAAAGGGTGTACCTTGGTCCGTAAGCAGTTCTTTACAAATACCCACCCGGCTAAAAACAAGAGATAGCTCTTTGGCTATGGTTTTGGCCGAGGTATTTCTGAGAGGGATCGCTTCTGGATAACGGGTGGCATAGTCCATTATAACCAATATGTACTGGTGCCCCCTAGCGGACTTGATTATAGGACCTACCAAATCCATTGCGATTCTCTCAAACGGGACCTCAATGATGGGTAGAGGGACCAGCGGGCTACGGAAATGTGGCATCGGGGCCGACCTCTGACACACAGGGCAGGAGGAACAATAATTTTCTATGTCCTTCATCACCCCAGGCCAATAGAATCTCTGTAATACCCTCTCTCGGGTTTTCTCTGTCCCCAGATGACCTCCAAGAATGTGCCCATGGGCCAACTCCAACACCAACTTCCTGTAAGGTTTGGGCACCACAAGCTGCTCAACGGTTTCTTCTGCCCTTTTTGCCACCCGATACAGTAGGTCCTTCTCTACGCTGAAGTATGGGTAAGTGCAGGTATTATCTGGGTTCACTAACTCGCCATCTATTTCCACTACGTTTTCCCGTGCCTTTATTAGGGCGGGGTCTTTTAACTGTTCTGTGGCAAAATTTTCCCTGTGAACCTCCAGATCAGAAAACTCCACAGACGGTAGGTTTTCGTCTGAGGAGGTGGGCTCCTCTCCAGTTTCTTGAGTCTCCCCTGCCAATACTGACAAGGGAAATTCTGGAGAGTCCTCACCACTCTCAGAGGAGTTCTGGCTATCACATTCCTTGTACATAGGGGCACCAGTGGGGGGCTCAGGATCATCCCACAGTTCCCAGAACTTCGGAAAATCCCTTCCCACAATGGCATCATGCGGTAATTGAGATACTAACCCCACTGGATGAGAGAGGGTACCTTTGGGGGTCTCGAAACACACTGTAGTCACTGGATACTCTCGGGTGTCCCCATGCACACAAATAACAGCTACCTTGCTATTCCCAGAGACCTCTGTTTTAACTAATTCAGCCTTTATCAGGGTCACAAGGCTACCTGAATCCAGTAATACCACAACATTTCTACCATTAATACACATTTTGCATAAATGTTTCTCAGTTCCCCGAATGGCAGTGCATGCGACTGTCGCACACAGCGACTGACGTCTGTCCATCAGAAAGTCACATTGCATGGGTTCCTCCACAACCGGGCAATTTGCTGCAATATGTCCCGCTTGCCGGCAGCGGTAGCAAACAATCCATTTGGCTGCCTCTTGAGCCCCTGACTTCCCAGGCTGTTCTCGCCAAACTTTGGGTAGAGCTCCCACCCTCTCACTCTCTCCACCCTCACCCCTTGGAATCCTCTTATCCGCCCCTGGGGATGGTCTGGTCTTAGGGTGGAAAGTCCGAGAGTCTCTGGAAGAGGCCGTCAGGTTCTCTGTAGCCAAGTATTTCTCTACACGATCCACAAGACCACCGGCCGTCTCTGGGTCTCCATGGCTTACCCACTTTTGGATGGCAGTAGGAAGAGCTCT
Source organism: Rana muscosa (assembly GCA_029206835.1). Lineage (NCBI taxonomy): Eukaryota > Metazoa > Chordata > Amphibia > Anura > Ranidae > Rana > Rana muscosa. Next base: position 507,342,405 of record CM055118.1, on the reverse strand, counting down.
CAAAAACCGATCCATTACAACACGTTCCACAATCTCTGGTGCGGACAAAGTCTCTGGCTGTAGCCACTTCCTGCTCAGGTGAATGAGATCATACATTTGAGACCTGGGGGGTTTTCCAAGCTGGAAAGTCCAGTTATGCACACGCTGAGCCCGGACAGCCAGGGTGACACCCAGCCTTGCCAATATTTCAGCTTTTAGCATCACATAGTCTTTTGCTTGGTCAGGCTCTAGGTCATAGTAAGCCTTCTGCGATTCACCAGTTAACAGAGGAGCCACCAGTCCAGCCCACTGCTCCTCAGGCCACTTTTCTCTTTCAGCAGTCCTTTCAAATGTGGTCAAAAATACCTCTGGATCATCCTCTCCAGTCATTTTTGTCAATAAACGACTCACCCCAAAGGACGCGGTATTAGTGGGACGGCTTTCCTCACTGGTCTGCGGACGTTGCTGCATTACTGCTTCCATTTGTTGTAGTCTCTGCTCTTGCTTCTGTAACAGGTCTATGAAGCGGGCCTCAGATTGCTGCTGGGCTTGTTGATGAGCTTGCTGCTGGGCTGCAAGGCTCCTTTGCAAACCTGCATTTGTCTGCTGTTGATTGGCATTTGCTAGAGCCAGCTGTTTCAGTATCTCCTCCATGCTGGCTTAAAAACTGCCCGCATTCTCCACCAACTGTGAAGGGGTTAACTCGGTAGCGGGTGTGTGTGACCCCCTGGTTGGGCTCCCCACACAAAAACAGGGCCAGCAGACGGAGGTTGTGGTTTTCAAAATCAAAAGGTGCGGTTTATTTCTCTATGTACAGTGACAAAAACACAGCAAAGCCAAAAAGAAACATAAACAAAATAAATCCTGGTCAGTTTGACCTCTGACTAAACATGCAGGTTTCCTAAACTAACAACTGGGATCAGCCTGGTGCTGTCCTAGTCCCTAAGTCCCTGGTTTAGTAAAAGTCCAAACAAATAGCCACACAGGCTTTGCCTCACCGCACAGGGGTTCACTCTCCCTAGACAGTCCACACAGGTCTGGGTCCAGGCATGAGCTAACACCTAATGAAGCTGGGAGTTTTTATAGAGGCCTTAAACGAACTGACAGGCTTCAGCTGGTCTCATCAACTCCCTGCCTGCACGACGCCCAGCCCTCTCCCTAGAGGTATGAGTCATCCATGAGCCCACTAGCCTCAGCTGGGCTTCATCAACTCCCTCCCTAGTTGTATAAGTCAGCATAAAGCCTGAATCTGGGAGAAATATATCTACCCCCCTGGATGCAACCAGGTGACTTTACCTTCCTGCTGTCACACTTGAAAAAAGCAAACTAATGCAACTGCCACATATAGGACTTGTAAGCTGCAATATACTTTGTTCTTGGCTTTAATACACTTTATATTATTTTATTTTTTAGGATAGGGAAGAGTTAAAATCCATGCCAAGGTTGTTTTTTTTTTGCTGTCAGTTTTACATTGTAGATAATTATCTTAATACATCAGGAAGTGAGAGGAAATCCCATCTAACACTGTTGTCACCAGTAATGGCGTCCCCATTGTCTCCTGTTCTGGTGACAACTGAACCATTTTCAGAATTTCTATGTCTTTCTGTGCCAGTGACAACAGTCGAGTGTGGACAGTTTTACCCAAATAAACAAATACGTTTTCAATTTAGATACACATTAGAGCCCAACTCCAGACAACGAAAAAAACATCTATTGGATGGGGCATGCCTGCACCTCACGGATAATTGCTTGTTTTGGTCTAGGGAAGTAATAAAGAAAATGTATTTACCTAATCCTCCGCTCCTCCCCACATCTTCTTCTCCCCCAAGCTCCAGTGGTCTAGGGTCCTGACGTCATCAAGCACCAAAGCAGGGTTCAAAGCCTTGCACAGGATGTGATGACGCCGAGGGACAGTCATCCGCCGGAGTGCATGGGAGTACCGTCTGCCAGGGGAGAGGAGGAACAGGTAAGTAAAACTGTTTCTGCTCTCTCCTAGACAAAATTAGCTATTAATCCTTCCAAATGGAGGCACAACCCAACTACAAGGGATCATTTTACATGTTCCCAGAGTTGGGCTTTAGTATCTTCACCCTAGTAGTTGTAAAAAAGCTAAAAATCAAACTGCTCCAATCCGCTTTTCAAAATCTATGCCTAAACATAATTTCTAAGTTTTGAAATCAATGTTCCCAACTTTTAACCTGTGCTTTAAACATAAAGAAATAATCATATGTTTCATATAAAAACGATAAAATCAAGAAATATTTTTTTTTCCCTAAGTGACTGCAATCTGGCTAGTTTACAAAAATTCAGGTAATTGTAAATGTGATGTCAAGACCCTGATATGCAACAATAGATCAGTAAACTCAAACAAAGGGTCAACTACATAACAGACGAAATGTCTACACACAAACTACAAGCAAAAGAAAGAGTCAAACAGGTGGAATTAATACCGCACTAGGCACTGCCTTTGTATAATCTTTTTTTTAAATAATGACATCAGCCATTTGCAAAGAATTCTCTCTGTAAGAATTCATAGTAAAGCGGCATCAGACTCCTTTATTTAGTGAGTAAAATAAGTATTTGATCCCCAAGCAAAAATTGGATGAGAACCTTCTTCCCTCAGCCAGAACACTAAAGCCATGTTCAGTGTTAAAAAATAGAACATGTTTTAAATTTATCGGATGGAAAAAAAAACGATAGCAAATTACTATCGTCTGTGGGGAACTCCATCGGATAAAAAACCCACGCATGCTCATAATCAAGTCGACGCATGCTCAGAAGCATAGAACTTCATTTTTCTTGGCTCGTCTGAGTGTTTTACGTCACGGCGTTTTGGGACGATCGGTTTTTTGACTGATGGCGTGTAGGCAAGACTGATAGAAGTCAGCTTCATCGGATTTCCGATGGAAAAATCCATCGGTTTAAAATCCATAGGAAATCCGATCGTGTGTACAAGGCTTAAGGCTGTGTTCACACCAGTCAGGTGCGAATTCCAGCTCCGTTTTCCCTGCGAAGAGAAAAAACAGTTGTTTAGCGTTTCACGTCAGTTTTTGATCAGGATCAGGTCAGGATTGCATCAGTATCAGGTCAGGATTTTATTCTGTTCACAACGGAACACATCTGCGAATCAGATACGTGCCCATAAAAGATAATGGGCCAAAAATTCGCACCTGAGCTGGACCACACTGAATAGAAAACGCACACGTTTTTTGTGCAATGCGGAGTGCGAATGCACCGCAGATATGTGAACCAGCCTCATTAAAATGAATGAAATAAATGGTAACAAAATGAATCCGCCCTTCCTGTGTTCCCACCACTGCACTTGTGACAAAAATTTCAAATAGTGAAGCAGCTACTATAAATAAATCTGTAAAAAAATATTCTTAAACCCTATAAATAGTGTAGAAAAATATAAGCAGCGCTGTAAATAAACTGTAAGGAATGTCCGTTTTCACAAAAAATCAAAGTAATTCTGTCCTTGAAATATCACCCTGTGACATATGTGAGTATGTGCACAAACCCCAAGAATCCCATGACTAAGTCTTTATGACGAAACATGTCGGGGCGTGGCTGTGCGGCAACCGTCCAAGTGTACCAGTGATGTTACGAAGCTGATCGAGGAAGCGGTGATCCAGAGAGAAATAGCGGGGATGTGGTGAGAGATCAGTGTGTTACCTCGGGACCGCCGCCCCCAATACACTCGGCTTTGGGTTTTGTCTTTGAACGAGTTTGCTGTGTTGTGCAGTGCTCAAACCTATGAAGTTCATGTGAGTGTAATCTTTGAAGCTTTTACAGTGTGATATTAAACAGATTTTACAGTATCATACTATTGGAGTATTCTTTATATATTTACATGCGGAGCAATCTGGCAGTTAATTGGTTGGAACCTGGAACATCTGCTATCTGAGAGGTTTTTGTATATGCTTACACGCCGAGCACGAGAGTGTAAGGCAATTTGAGTTGGTGAGTTTTGCATCTGACGGGAGAGGAATCACTGGCACCGGGTGTGTCGGAAAATTTTAATTTATACACTATCAACCTGATTTTGATTTTTGATTTATGGACATTTCCAATAATATTTAAAAATATTTTTTGTGTTTGTGCACATACTCACATATGTCACAGGGTGATATTTCAAAGACAGTATCACTTTGATTGTCTGTGAAAACGGACATTCCTTACAGTTCATTAAAATGAATGTATTTTGAAATGTCCTGCGAATTGAATGCGGTGTAAGACGCATCGAATTCGCATAGGTGTGAACCCAGCCTAAGGATAGGTTGTGGATGGGTCTTCCAGCATGACAATGACCAAAAACATACCGCCAAGGCAACAAAGGAGTGGCTCAAAAATAATTACATTAAAATCATGGAGTGGCCCTGTCAGGTTCCAGACCTTAATTCTATAGAAAATGTATGGAGGGAGCTGAAACTTTTGAGTTGCCAAGAGACAGCCAAGAAACCTTAAGGATTTAGAGTGGACCAAAATCCTTTCTGAGATGTGTGCAAACCTGGTCACTAACTACAAGAAACGTCTTTTACCTCTGTGCTTGCCAACAAGGGTTTCTCCACCAAGTACTAAGTCATGTTTTGCTTGGAGATCAAATACTTATTTTACTCACTGAACTGCAACTTAATTTATAGCATTTGTTTTATGTATTAGACACCCTTAATTTCTTTGTAAGTGGGCAAACTTACAAAATCTACAGAGGATCAAATTCACTGTATTTTAGAATGGGGTGCCTTTAGATTGCGCAGAATTGAGTGCCTTGATTTAAAAAAAAAATGAGAAACACTGCTCCAAGTAATTCTATTATTTATACAAGAGAATTGCATTCAGACAACTTCATTTTATGACTTACTATTCTCAAAGTTTAAGTAAAGAAGAATGATGCAACCACTAGTCATACATCATTCAATGGATTTGCTATTTTTCCTATTTTGGTCTCTTCTCAAACCAATAAACGTAATCAGTGTCTGCCAAGTATTCTTTTTCTGTATGGACCAAAGTGGCTACTCCAGCTTGTTCCCGGTTTGTAAGTGTACCTCTACTGATGCTGCACGCCAACTCAATTTCACAAAAACTGAACCAACCATGGAGATCGTTTTCTTGAAGCTGGTCAAAGAAATGCTTTTTTCCCTAATTGGATAATTAATTTCAGACTTCGGGGGGATCAGTTTTAATGTATAAGGTGGTATCAATAACAAATGATGACTACACTTAAGTTGAAAAGCAGACGGCACATTGCTTAAATGCAAGATCAACTTTAGAGAGAGACAAAGTTGATTCTTGTTCTGAAGCCAAGTCTATGTTTTTTTTTTTGCCTTGTTTTAGCAATGGATAAAACTACACAATATTTTACTCTAAGGCCCCTTTCACACTGGGGCAGGGAGGTGCGCTGGCGGCGCTATTTTTAGCGCAGCTATACCGTCTGATTTGCCGCGATATTCGGCTGCTAGCGGTGTGGTTTTAACCCCCGCTAGCGTCCGAGAAAGGGTTAAAACCGCCCGTATACCGCTACTACAGCAGTGGTTTGCGGGCGGTATCCCATTGATTTCAATGGGAAGGAGCGGTATACACACCGCTCCAAAGATGCTGCTTGCAGGAGATTTGTTTTCCTCCCGCCAGCGCATTGCCTCAGTGTGAAAGCCCTTGGGCTTTCACATTGAGAATGCTGGGGCAGGATTATTTCAGGTGTTATTTATGCGCTATTTTTAGCGCTAAAACGCCTGAAATACGCCTCAGTGTGAAAGGGGCCTAAGGGAATTTGGAAAAGAAATTAAGGTAAATGTATAAACTAGTGATTCTTTCTTTTTGTAGGATGGCCAGTGACATTAGTGCCACAATGAGACAGCTTTCTGCATACCTACTGTCAGGAAAGGTTCCACTCGCTGGTAATACCATCTGATATATGGAGTGCAGTACTGATGTCCACCAGCAGGTGTCTCCTGGCAGTTTGGAACTGGCAGGAGAGCCTTTCCCGGCTGGTGTTATGTGATCTTTGGGCCGCAGTACTGGCGTCCACCAGCGGGTGGATCATGGCAGTATGGAGCAGATATCTCCTCCTGCAATTAGGAATCACCTGAACCTGATAGCAGGTAATGGTATAAAAACCTGGCAAGTTCAACACACTTTGCCTTGGCTTTGTCTTGTGCCCTGATCGGAACTTTGATCTTGAACCTGTTGCCTGAACCTGTTATCTGAACCTGACTCTGATCCTGATCCCAAACCTATTTGTACCTGTTCCCGTCAGTCCTGTATCCCTGGATCCCTGCCCTGCTGTCTGATCCCTTTCACCCTCTCCCTGTCCATTGCTCCTTGTCCCCCATTTGCTGATCTCCCGTTATGGCTTAGCTAGACTACGATTCCGGTATTCCCTTTTGGCTATATTTATTCGTCTGATTATTTTTATTTTGGGGTCTTGTCTAATATTGGTTTGTTGTGCACTGTGTGTTATTGGAGGTGGTTGCATTACATATTATTCACACTTCATTAACTACTTGCTTACTGGGCACTTAAACCCCCTTCCTGCCCAGGGCAATTTTCAGCTTTCAGCGCTGTCACGCTTGGAATGACAATTGCGCGGTCGTGCGACGTGCCTCCCAAACAAAATTGACGTCCTTTTTTTCCCACAAATAGAGCTCTCTATTGGTGGTATTTGATCATCTCTGCGGTTTTTATTTTTTGCGCTATAAACAAAATGTTTTTTAAAAAAATATATTTTTTTCCTCAGTTTAGTCCGATACGTATTCTTCTACATATTGTTGGTAAAAAAAAAATTGCAATAAGCGTTTATTGATTGGGTTGCGCAAAAGTTATAGCGTTTACAAAATAGGGCATAGTTTTAGAGCATTTTTATTAATATTTTTTTTTTTACTAGTAATGGCAGCGATCAGCGATTTTTATTGTGACTGCGACATTATGGCGGACACATCGGACACTTTTGACACCATTTTGGGACCATTGTCATTTTTACAGCGACCAGTGCTATACAAATGCACTGGTTACTGTAAAAATGACACTGGCAGGGAAGGGGTTAACACTAGGGGGCAAGGAAGGGGTTAAATGTGTAACCTGGGAGTGATTACTACTGTGTGGGGGAGGGGACTGACTGGGGGAGGTGACCGATCTGTGTTCCTATGTACAAGGGACACAGCATCGGTCCCCTCTCCCTGACAGGACGTTGATCTCTGTGTTTACACACAGAGATCCACATCCTTGTCTGTGTACACGCCAATCACGGGTACCCGGCGGACATCGCGGCCGCCAGGCACGCGCATCGGCATCTCAGTGGCCGGAATAGCCGAGGCCGTCTATTGACGGCCTCCCGGATTTATAGAGCCACCTTGAGGCCGTCATTTGAACAAATTATTACTTTCTTCACCTACAGTAGGTGCCGCCGATTTTGTGTCAATCTCGCCTCTTCTAGCGGCAAGATTGACACCCTGCGAGCCCCGTTGCGAGAGCCAGCGCCGAGCTGTCTCGTCATCGGGAAAGGAAAAATGTTGTTTTTCCTTTCGCAATGAGCGACACGCATTGCTGACATTAAGGCCGGTGGACGGAGATCCGACGTGGATTCCCGCCAATACCAGGCACTGTGTTTGGTATGAATCCTGAGCGGGAACTCCACACCAAATTTTTTATAAAAAACCGGCATGGGTTCCCCTCCAGGAGCATACCAGGCCCTTCGGTCTGGTATGGATTTGACGGGGAACCCCCTAAGCCGAAAAAACGGTGTGGGGGTCCCCCTCAAAATCCAAACCAGACCCTTATCCGAGCACGCAACCTGGCAGGCCGCAGGAAAAGAGGGGGGAGACGAGAGAGCTGCCCTCCCTCCTGAACCGTACCAGGCCGCATGCCCTCAATATGGGGGGTTTGGTGCTTTGGGGCAGACGGGCGACCTGCGGCCCCCCCACCCCAAAGCACCCTGCCCCCATTTTGATGGGGACAAGGGCCTCGTCCCGACAACCCTGGCCGTTGGTTGGTTGGGTCTGCGGGCGGGGGCTTATCGGAATCCGGGAGCCCCCTTTAATAAGGGGGCCCCCATATCCCGGCCCCCACCCTATGTGAATGAGTATGGGGTACATCGTACCCCTACCCATTCACCTGGTGGAAAAAAATGTCAATAAAAAAACACTACACAGGGTTTTAAAGTAATTACACAGCTCCGGGGGTCTTCTTCCGAATACGGGGGTCTTCTCCCGACTCCAGGGGTCTCTTCCGACTTCGGGGGTCTCTTCTTCTGCTCTCCGGTTCTTTCTGCCTTCTGCCGGGCACCTTCGCCATCTTCTTCCAGCTCTTTTGCTAGCGGGGGCCCGGTCTTCTTCGTCACCTTCTTCCCTTTTCTCCTCCTCGATGTTCACTCGTCGCTTCCTCCCGCTGTAATGCTGGGTGTGCGGTCCGCAACGATTTATATAGGCCTCTCATGACGTCACAGTCACATGCTCCCATGACGTCACAGTCAAATGCTCCGGGGCCACCCGGAGCATGTGACTGTGACGTCATGAGAGGCCTATATAAATCGTTGCGCACCGCACACCCGGCATTACAGCGGAAGAAAGCAACGTTTCAACATCGAAGAGGAGAAGAGGGAAGAAGACGCCGACGGCGACGGAAAGACCAGGTCCCTCCACTAGCAAAAGAGCTGGAAGAAGATAGTGGAGCAGCCCGGCAGAAGGACAACGGAGAGCGGGAGGAGACGACGGGGAAGACTGGGCCTCTCCGCTAGCAAAAGAGCTGGAAGAAGTTAGCGGAAAAGCCCGGCAGCAGGAAAAAGGCACCGGAGAGCAGAAGAAGACCCCCTAAGTCGGAAGAAGAGACCCCCGAAGTCGGAAGAAGACCCCCGGAGCTGCTTAATAAATTACTTTAAAAACCTGTGTGTGTTTTTTTATTGACATTTTTTTTACACCAGGTGAATGGGTAGGGGTACGATGTACCCCATACTCATTCACATAGTCGCATTGCGCACGCGCGAACAGTCGTTTGATTGACAGAATACGGAGCTTTTTATTCCTTGCAAGGAGTTTTTTAACCAGCATTTTAATATCTCAGGACTTGTTTCTTTGAGGTTCTGTATCGCATACTTTGTGAAAATAAATCCCCTTTTTTGGATGAACGCTACACTATGGAAAGTTTTTCTTTCTCTTTTGGATTTTATCCTACTTACTGAGGAACATCTACTCTGATCTGCCAAGAGTGTGTCTACTCCCAGTTCTGGCCAGGTGTTCAATCAACGTCTCTGGAGACTCTCCCACTGTGGATGAAGCGTTAATGCAGAATCATTCTGCCTTCCATGGAGTAAAACATCACTCTACTGAGCCTGTTTTGACCCCCCTGAGAAGGGTGGTCGCAGGCTGTCTGGTAAGCCTTCATTCTTCACCTTGGTGGCGGGATCTTTACTAAGTGTTGGAGCATTTTGCCTATAATTTTCATCGGATACCTGCACTCTGTAGAACTCTTATCTTTAAATAGAGGAGAAGATTTCATATATTTTTCACTGACACATATGAACTTTAAATTGTTTATTTGTAGTATTCACTCATGTTTTTGACACTTTTTCCCATTTTTCTCACTGTATAGCTATACACAGTTTTGCTCATCCAGCGCTACACCTTTTTGTATATTTATATTTGTTGTACCTTATATCAAGTTTTTTTTTGGTGTTTAGCAGCAGGTTTTCCTTTAGGGATTTATTCATTTATTGCACTTTAATAATTCGCACCTAGCGCAAATTTTTCTTTTATAACTACATTTAGTTTGCTTTACCTTCTCAAGTGGGATTCTTTCCAGGATCCAAAAACATACTGGTAGATTAAAGCTGGCCATACTCTAATAGAATTTTTTTCGAAATTTTTTGTTTTAACAACGTTAGTTCTATTTTCGAATGGTTAGTGGGATTACCTCGAAGGACCAGGATGGAAATTTCTCTCAAACAAACTCATTTCTAACAGTGAATGAAGTTTTCCTTTGGGTAAATCCATTAATTCCATGTTAAAAGTAAACAAAAATTTTAAGTACTTTCGAACGACATTTGTCAAGTCATCAAATGTACCAATTAGAAATTTTGTATGAATGTTAGTTTGAACTTCATTAGAAAAGCTAATGGTGTATAGCCAGCCTAACCAGGTAACAACAGCTCGCGAGCTTTCTGTTGACACGAACACCGCAAAATGCACCAAGGCTGTGCGTCTGCCATCGCTGGCGTCACTACTGATTTACCTCGGGCATCACATCTGGCTGCTGGAATGCACACCATTCCAGGAGTACACGGCAAGCGCACACTGAGGCTGTATATGTTGGTGCTGACTTATAGCACCATTAAATGTAAGTGCGCATTTTATATTTCTTATGATTGGCTAAAAAATAAAAATAAAAGTACTGCACTATGATCCTTTATTATACCTGTTCTAGGTCCGTTTTTTTTTCATTACATGTGGGAGAGCTATCTGGAGAAGTCTGTGGGCTAGAAAGCTGATATCACTGTAGGACCTGTCTGAAGGCTGGTGATCAAGGAGCTGAATTAATATAAGGCATGTTATGTATTAATGGTTGGTGAGTGTGCATTTTATATTTTATACATGCTTTTTGTGGTGGAGCACAATGTAAGGAGAATTACAAGCAGAACACATTTTTCATCACAGTGATTGGATTGCTTTATGAAAATTACGTTATACTTATAGGGACTTTCACTAGATTGTACTGTTTGATTTATGGTTCTTGATACGTTATATGAATTATGGATTTAATTTAGTAGAGCTATACCTTTCTTTTCCTTTTTAATAAGTTCCAAAATGGTGCCATCACTTTAAAGGGGGCAGCTGGACTCACAGATTTTTTAAATAGTTCTGTAATTGGTGCCAATACTTATCACCTATTTTGATTTATGCTTAGAAATTACTGAAGCCAATGATCCCTATGCTGACCAAGCAACTACCATTTCAGAAAGAGAAGTCAACAATTGTAATCTCCATGGTCTGTCAGTACAGATTTCCTGTACCATTAGCTAAACTTAAAGGCCAGTGTTGAAGTGCTTCTGTTTGCTTGAGAACTGCTCCCCCCAATGGTTCTCTTCTTACGCAAGTCTACAGGTATTCAAAAGCAACTGAGGCAGGTTATTTGCACGTGAACAACACAAGCAAAACATTCTAAATGGTCTCAGAAGCATCTCAAACTGCTTCCTGATGAACATTTATTCAGTTTAGAAACAGGTGAAGTTTTCAATTAGATCAGCCCCAGTACTGTGCTCATGTAAATTGAAGGTGAAACATTATCACTCACCTGGGCCGAGAAGCCACAAAAGAATCCAAACCAGAAATGAACTAGTGTAAAGGCAAAATTTTTATAGAAGAAATAGCAGAGGAATTTGCACATTCGGAAATAGGACCAGCGACCATGAACTAGAAGAAGTCTTTGCAAGTATCTAAACTGAGAAAAGGAGTAATCACTGGCCAGAACTGCTTGCATGCCCTCTTGTCCACTGATGCCAACTCCTATATGAGCACCTGCAATTATCAAAGAAAAAAAATGACTACAATGGTTATCTCAAAACCTAAATTTAACAATAAGAATTCTACAAAAAAAGATGGTGCCCTTGGTTAACTGAATTTTTTTTTTTCGTTTTTTTTTTAGGAGAATGGTGATGGAAACACCAGCCAGTAAAACAGTTATTTACCAATGCAGCTTTAAATTGTGGATGGATCATGTAGAAACACCCTTTCCTATAATTTTTCAGCCCCTGATCACACTTACTGTCTATGGGATTAGCAGTTAAAGCCAACATGGGCAGCAGCATGCAGAGGTTTGGTGATGCCCTGGGCCAACTCCTTGATTGTATGTCCCTAAGGGTCAGTTCATGCCGGTTCCCGAGCGATTCCAGCATATTTCCCTGCATTGTGTTTTGACAGCCCATTCATCCAGGGATGGACTGATAGTTGTGCCATCAACATCGGCAGAGAAGTCAGGGGCAGGGGCACATGGGGGTGGAAATAATAGGAGCTCAGATTTGGATAGACTGAGCTTGAGGAAGTAATAAGACATCCATCATGGTTGCAGTTGAATTTTTAGCCCACAGTGCCATGTGTCTCTGATTTCCAGGCAGAGACTTTACCAGTTTTAGAAGTTTTGCCCTTACTTGTTGTGGAAATGACAGTCCTGTTCTGTTCAGATTCTTCAAATTTTGATGTCAGTGTGTCTGATGGCGGGTGGCCGCATAAGACAAATCGTCAGCAAGTGGCTGCGGCAGAGTGGCTATATGGCTGCAAAGAGGCAGTCTGTGTCTGTACTATCCCTGGATGCCCGGGGGTGTCGCACCCTTGGCCCCACCCTCTGCATGCCACTGAACATGGGTAATGTGTTGAAGCAGACAGACATACACAAAACTATAAACAGAGTGATGACAAATGAGGGAATTTAAACTAGTAATCACCTTGTTTATAATAAAACCTTTGGCTGCATTAAAGTGCTTGTAAAGGCAGAAGGTTTGTTTTGTTTTACTGCACTTCATGGTTAAATGCTATTTTTTAACTGGTTCACGTCACGCCATAAAATATATATTTATAATTATCAAAATGCCATGCTTAATAAAGTTGAACATACAATAACTTAAAGCTGAAGTTTAGTTAAAAAAAATCCTTCTAGCTTTAGTCACATCACTTACTTGTAAAGACGTAATGTCGCACATTGTGCAGACAGATGGATTCTGTAGAACTCTACAATGCAGGGATGCCGGTACTCTTCTTGTTTCTGAATTTCCAGGGGGTTATTAGCTTTGGGTCTTCAGACAGAACAGCAGTACAGATGGTTCCGATGAGGGGACCACCCTCCCCTCCATTGAGAAAAGTTCTTCAGTTGCTTTCCCTACCTGTAGCATGATCCGTAAATGGGAGGTGTGTCTGTTGAGTCACAGGGCAGCTGTTCTATCTGAAGACCCAAAGATGTTAACCTCTGCAACGCTGAAAGCTCAGAGACAGAAAGAGGACAGGCATCACCGAAGTGAAGATTTCAGATTTCTCCAGGATCCAGCTGCCTGCACAACAGAGGACATACTTGAATACAGGCAAGTTGAGTTGAGTTGAGAGGTATCTTAATATAGCGCGGTCTTAACCCAAAGGTGTAAGTGATGTGACTAAAGTTTTGGGGATTTTTTTTTTTCTGCTAAATTTGAGTTTTAAAGTGATAAATGAAAAAAAAAATAAACATGTTAAACTTACCTGCTCTGTGCAACAGTTTTGCCCTGATTCTCCTTTTCTTGGGCACCTCACCAGTGCACCTGGCCCCCAGAGCAAGCAGTTTGCAATAAGAGCATCTGAGCAGGCTCACTCCTGAGCCGCTGCTGCGTGTGGTGTGCCCTGCACCCCTCTTTCTCCTCATTGGCTCACTGGCTGTGATTGACAGCAGCAGGAGCCAATGGCTCCCACTGTTGTCTCAGCCAATAGGGAGGGAGAGTCCCCGGAGAGCCGAGGCTCTCTTGCACATTGCTGAATTGCATGAAGGTAAAAAATGTGAGCCTTTAGAACAACTTTGAGCAATACAGTAAATTGTTGTACAAGTATCATTACATTCTCCTACTCAATAATCAGGTGAATGAATTCACAAGAAGAGTCTATAATGCTTCACTGGCTGTCCAAGTAACAAGTTACAACAGACTCTAATAGAGCACAACTAGAATTTTACTAACAATGTTCATTTTGGATAGAGTAAGGGAGGGTTATAACCCCTGTCAGTTTTTTTGCCATCTGTGTTTCACTGGGGATATTTACCTGCCCTTCCTGTCCTATAGCCAAAACAGGAAGTGAGAGAAAATCCCTCCAAATTAAGGGAATTCCTTGAGGGCCCCCAGGTCACCAGAACTAGTGTCCCCATTGGAAAGCGTATCCTCTATTACTTTTCTGTGGACAATCCAAAATTTGGGATTTTCTTTTACTTTCAGTGATCATGGTAAACACGACAAATAGGGTGAATCTCCCTAATGAGAGGACAGACAGCGATAAAATCTTAATAGGTCTTCTAATCCCTCTCCAATCCAAAACTAAAACATGTTGCCTTTAGTTATTCTTTAATGTAGTTCTTTGTTCCTTAAAAAAGTTCCTCATAAGCTTGAGACTGTCCTGTGCAGGTTTGGTTCCAGTGATATAAACACTACTCAGCAGGCTAAACTATGCATCTTTAGACAGAATTATACTATGCAATTTACCAGCAATAAGTAATTGTAGTACCGTATATACTCGAGTATAAGCTGACCCGAATATAAGCCGAGGCACCTAATTTTACCACAAAAAACTGGGAAAACGTATTGACTCGAGTATAAGCCTAGGGTGTCCATCTGCATACCTCACTGTGTCCATGACTAGACTGACGTTTAACATGGGAGTCTATGGAAGGGGTGCCCGGCTTTGAAAAATCGGTGCTCCCCAGACATAGGTTCCCCTAGACAACAAACTTTGCACACTTGTAGAGGAGCAATGGGGCTATATGTGTGCCAAGTTTGGGGTCAAGGGGACCTAAGACCGGCCGGTACCGGGTCCCCAAATTCACCAGAGAAACTACCATTTAACATGGGAGTCTATGGAAGGGGTGCCCGGCTTTGAAAAACCAGTGCTCCCCGGCCATAGGTCCCTGGGACAACAAACTTTGCACACTTGTAGAGGAAGAGTGGGGCTACATGTGTGCCATAGTATCGAGTATAAGCCAAGGGGGGCATTTTCAGCACAAACAAATGTGCTGAAAAACTAGGCTTATACTCGAGTATATACGGTACCTCAAAAATAGAAAATGACCCGACGCACTCAAGGGAAACAAGGACATGCTTCCATCCCTGTATAAACATATAAAGTAGGGGGGGGAGGAAGTGGGACTTTAAATGAATCATGTAGTTGTAAAATAAAAATGGAAAGGGAGTATTGATTGAATATTTAAATTTTATTATATGCCATATACCCCTAGAGCAGTGGTTCTCAACTCCGGTCCTCGGGACCCACTAAGAGGCCAGGTTTTAGGTATTCCTTTGGGGGAGATGCCGACTAGAAAACGGCAATCACTGAGCAGAAAACGATCTCACCTGTGATGCAGTTCAGTTATCTTGCAAACCTGGCCTGTTAGTGGGTCCCGAGGACCGGAGTTGAGAACCACTGCCCTAGAGGATGTCCATAATAAGAAAAAGCCCAAACATTCATTTGTATACCATAATAAAATATAGGCAATCATACATGATTTACAGGATGATCATGGTATTAAATGTTCAGCTAATAATCAAAGGACATAGTTGAAACAATCAATATACACATAAATACAAGAGTTACAAGATCAGGACACAAAGCAAATAAATATAATAAAAAATTCATGATTAAAAAGACGAAGGCTGAGCTGAACATCATAGATTGACAACCAAATAATACAGAAAAACTGGGCTGGACATCATGAGTTGAGAACCCGACGCGTTTCTTGGCTTCTACCAATCATCAGGGGTATGATGTATAATTATATAAACTCTAAAAATTGGGAAAATAAATAGGTAATTAATTGGTAAATGAGGATTGAAAATTACAATGGGGGATTGACAATGGGGGCCATATGATGAAATTACTCACAGAGCAGCCCGTGAGTTAAGTCCAGGTCCGGCAGCAGATTTAAAAAGCGATCCAGACACACCATCTCACCCCGGGTAGCAGCCAAGAAACGTGTCAGGTTCTCAAATCATGATGTCCAGCCCAGTTTTTCTGTATTATTTGGTTGTCAATCTATGATGTTCAGCTCAGCTTTTTAATCATGAATTTTTTAATATATTTATTTGCTTTGTGTCCTGATCTTGTAACTTGTATTTATGTGTATATTGATTGTTTCAACTATGTCCTTTGATTATTAGCTGAACATTTAATACCATGAGCATCCTGTAAATCATGTATGATTGCCTATATTTTATTATGGTATACAAATGAATGTTTGGGCTTTTTCTTATTATGGACAACCCCTAGGGGTATATGGCATATAATAAAATTTAAATTTTCAATCAATACTTCCTTTCCATTTTTATTTTACAATGACATGCTTCATTTAAAGTCCCACTTCCTCCCCCCCTACTATATTTAGTACCCGTTTACAGTAAAATACACATTTTTTATTTTATTTAGGCACCTTTCACACGAATCACGGATCAGGTCCGTCTGTCAGTTTTTCAGGTGGACTTGATCAGATCGTTTACTCCTGGACACCAATAAAGCAGAGTGGACTCAGTCCTCAGTTTATGCAGAGCAGAAATAGATGACTTATCTGCCTGCTCTGCTCTGATTAGCAGGGGATCAGTGGACAAATCCTCGGCTGATCTCAACTGATTAGAGCGGAAACAGATGACTCATCTGTCTGCTCGGTTTTGATCACCAGGGGATCAGTGGATGGATCCCCTGCTGATCTCAAGGGAGTCCACCTCATGTGAAAAGGGTAGCATAAAGTTAGGAACCTCTGTAATAAACGGCTTACTTTTTATCATACTGATATCATTCGCACCATCCCCTATGGCCAGAGTAACTGCTTTTTTATACTTTTTCACTAGTTCCACCACTTGTGCTTTTTGAAGAGGAGTGACTCTGCAGCAGATCACAGTCTTGCACATACATGCGATCTCCAGGAAATCTTTCTCCATGTCTGCTTCTAAGGCATGTGCCTGTAGTAAAAAGGAGTATCCTTTATTATTATGTTCTTAATGGTAAATCAAAACAAATCTTTCTTACAATGTATAACAAAACAATATTATCAGTTTTGAACAATTGCAAAGGAGGCAAAATAAATACTTTAAGGCCTCATGCCCACGGACGTTTTTACAGCCGCGTTTTTTACAGCTTAAAAACGCCTGTCCATGTTGTATACATTTTTTCTTTTTTTTTTTTTTAAAACAAAAAAAAAAACAAAAAAAAACAAAGAAAAAAAAAACGTCGGAGCTCAAAAACGCAATTGCGGCGTTTTTTGACGCTTCGCGTTTTTTTATGCCTAACGCTGACGCTGAGGACCGCACTGATCCTGTTTTTTTTTTACAGCTTAAAAACGTCTATGCTATTTGCAGCTCAAAAACGTCTAGGTGGGCATGAAGCTATAGACTAACATGGACAGGCGTTTTTAAGCTGTAAAAAACGCTCAGAAACGCGGCTGTAAAAACGTCTGTGGGCATGAGGCCTTAGTCTTAATGCAGGAGGTATTTACATTTCACCAATTAATGTAACCAAGCAAATCATTTCTCTAGTTTGACCTGTAGACATTTAGAATATCAAGTTTATGTTCCAAGACCCCCTACTACAATTGCATTTAATCAATTCAGTTTTATAAAATTTACCCTCCAGATAAACAATCACAACCACTTCAGGAGTTTGTAAATACACCAGCATCTACCCTCTTTCTGTGAGATGATCAGCACCAAAGCCCATACAATTAAAGCTGAACTTCAGGAATTATCTTTATTGTCAATTTATTTTACAATTGCTTGGCAGCATCTAATTATCCGTATTTTATGTCTAGAGTAGCGATGAGTTTGGGCATCCTCCAAACTCATCTCTAGCCAAACACTTGCACCCTGATTTTTACTCCAGGAATGACCCGGCCCACAGCTTATTGAAGTAAAGAGTGCAAGACTGCAGTTCAGGTAGAGATGAGTTTGGATACAAGGCATTCTTTTATTGGAAGAGGTGGAGATAAGGGGCAGATTATGTCAGGATCTACCCTCCTCCAATCCTCCCAGGAGCAAGCGTTCTTCTAAATTTCCATATGGACAACATAAGAATCAATTTCTAAAATTCCTGTCCATAGCAAAACACAAAAATAAAACATTTTTTTGCATAATTTTTTTTTACGATATCCAAAAGATGACTTGTTGTACCAGCAGGGCCAATTTGGAGAGCTTGCCATTTACTGCTTTGTGTGCATCCAGCAGTGATCACCACAGGTAATAGCTGACTATGCAGACAGCCGTGAATAGCTGTGGCGACCTGTCATAGTGAATGGGGCTGGCGGCCGCACTTAGCTGCTCATACAGAATCAAAAGATTCCAGCCGCTGTAATTTGCAGTGGCCCTAATCGCCGGTGTGAATGTAGCCTAAAAGTGACACCTCTAGTAAGCTGACTTCTCTGCAATGAAGGTCTTCTGGTAACAAACTTTCTTCAATAACATTACATCTCTGATGACATTGCACCCTTGGCATGTCTATCAATGCTCCATCGTGGTAACACAGCATTTTTGGCAATGTAACTTATCTATAACTAACACTGTAGCTTTGGTAACACAGCAATTCTAGCACTTAGGCCCCATGCACACAGGGCGTTTTTGCAGCTGCTAACAGCAGCGTTAGACGTTTTTTTTTACAGCTGCAAAACGCCCATCCATGTTATTCTATTGTGTCATGCACACATAGAGCTTTTATGAGCTCCAAGTGGCATAGGCGTTTTCCAGCTGCAAAAAAAAAAAACAATTCCAGTGCGTTCTGGAGCTCCAGGTTTGAGCTGCAAAAACGCTGCGAAAACGCGCAAAACCGCTGCGAAAACGCGCAAAAACGCAGCGATTTGCGTTTTTGAGCTCCAGGATTTTTTTTTCTTTTTTAAAAAGGTCAAAAAATGTTTACAAAACATGGACAGGCGTTTTTAAGCTATAAAAAAAGCGGCTGTAAAAACGCCCTGTGTGCATGGGGCCTTACTATTGCACCTTTGCTGCACAACTGAAAATCTTCAAAATTATCAATCTATAAGCACTGCAGTTCTGGTAATACAGAACACTTTAATGTTGCCTAACTGGTAACCAAGCAGTTCCTATAACTGCACCTCTAACAAGGAGCATCTAACACATCTCCTGCAACATCTTCTATAGAAGCACACTACCCCTGGTAGAAAGCATTAGTATGTTGCATCTCTACTCCCCAATACCTAAAATTGTATTAACATTGTACTTCTGGTAGTGTAGATATCTAGTAATGGAGGATCTGCTAACATGTCATCCTATGATTATTTTGCTTCTGTAGTAACATGGCACCTCTGATAACTATTCACTTCTGGTAACAGGGCATCTATATTAAATACGGAACTTAACTGAGCAGCGCAAACTAAAAACACCATTTAATCCATTTTAATATGCCCAACAAACTCAACCATCCATCCAGGTCTCCATGCGTTATTTTTTTTATTTTTTTGAGAAATCACTTTGAAAAATAACAAAAGCATGTCTAGCTGCGGCCATCTTGAGTAAGGGCAGATGATTCATGTAGGATTTACTTCCTAGAATCCATTTGACCTTAGCTCAGGCACACTTAGCTGAAAACCCCTCCTCCAAAAAAAAAGAAAAAATGCTCATGAAGACTCCTGGGATGTATGGCATCATTTTGACCTAGGCCAGAAACCAGAAAACAACTGAAGAAATTTAAAAAATAATGTTTAAAACAAGTAAATATAACATACTAGTAGCAGAAGGATTAAAGGCTAGTAGCATAAGGATTAAAACGTGGTTCTAAAGGCTCAAGGTTTTTTACCTTCATGCATTTTATGCATGAAGGTAAAAAACCTTCTCTGTGCAGCAGCCCCCCAAATACTTACCTGAGCCTGATCTTCCTCCAGTTCTCTGCATGAGAGCCTCAGCTCTCCAGGGAATCTCCCTCCTCATTGGCTGAGACATTGGCTCCCGCTGCTGTTAATCACAGCCAGTCAACCAATGAGGAGAGAGAGGGGCGGGGCTGATCCGCAGCTCTGTGTGTGGACACGCAGAGCAGCGGCTCAGGAGCGAACCTGCCTGGGTGCCCCCATAGCAAGTTGCTTGCTCTGGAGGCACTCAAAAGGAGGGAAGTGCCAGGAGAGCCAGCAGGGGACCCGAGAAAAGGAGGATCGGGGCTGCTTTGTGGTGCAAAACCACTGCACAGAGCAGGTAAATATGACATATTTGCTATTTTAATGTAAAAAATAAATAAAGCTTTAATATCACTTTAATGTTGTTGATTATGAGAGTTTAGTTCTGCTTTAATACTAGCCCCTGGTAACAATGTCTAGTAATATGTGGATAAGGCAAGCCAGTGGGAAGGATTTAAGGCTCCTTACTCATCAATCTGTTCCTAGAGACACATATATATTGTGACAGCAGGAAGGTAAAGTCACCTGGTTGCATCCAGGGGGGTAGATATATTTCGCCCAGATTCAGGCTTTACGCCGACTTATACAACTAGGTGGAGAGTTGTATAAGCCCAGCTGAGGCTAGTGGGCTCATGGATGACTCATACCTCTAGGGAGAGTGTGGGGCGTCGTGCAGACAGGGAGTTGATGAGACCAGCTGAAGCTTGTCAGCTCATTTAGGCCTCTATAAGAACTCCCAGCTTCATTAGATGTTAGCTCATGCCTGGACCCAGACCTGTGTGGACTGTCTAGGGAGAGTGAACCCCTGTGCGGTGAGACAAAGCCTGTGTGGCTATTTGTTTGGACATTTACTAAACCAGGGACTTAGGGACTAGGACAGCACTAGGCTGATCCCAGTTGTTAGTTAGGAAACCTGTATGTTTAGTCAGAGGTCAAGTTGACCAGGATTTATTTTGTTTATGTTTCTTTTGCTTTGCTGTGTTTTGTCACTGTAAATAGAAAATAAACCGCACCTTTTTGATTTTGAAAACCACAACCTCCGTTTGCTGGGCCTGTTTTTGTGTGGGGAGCCCATCTCGGGGGTCACACACACCCGCTGCCGAGCTAACCCCCTCACAGTTGGTGGAGAATGCAGGCAGTTTTTTTTTAAGCCAGCATGGAGGAGATACTGAAGCAGCTGGCTCTAGCAAATGCCAATCAACAGCAGACAAATGCAGGTTTGCAAAAGAGCCTTGCAGCTCATCAACAGAGCCTTGCAGCTCAACAACAGAACTTCGCAGCCCAGCAGCAAGCTCATCAACAGAGCCTTGCAGCCCAGCAGCAGACAAACGCAACTTTGCAACAGAGTCTGGAGGCTCAGCAACAAGCCCAGCAGCAATCTGAGGCCCGCTTCATAGACCTGTTGCAGAAGCAAGAGCAGAGACTACAACAACAGATGGAAGCAGTAATGCAGCAACGTCCGCAGACCAGTGAGGAAAGCCGTCCCACTAATACCGCGTCCTTTGGGGTGAGTCGTTTATTGACAAAAATGACTGGAGAGGATGATCCAGAGGTATTTTTGACCACATTTGAAAGGACCGCTGAAAGAGAAAAGTGGCCTGAGGAGCAGTGGGCTGGACTGGTGGCTCCTCTGTTAACTGGTGAATCGCAGAAAGCTTACTATGACCTAGAGCCTAACCAAGCAAAAGACTATGTGATGCTAAAAGCTGAAATATTGGCAAGGCTGGGTGTCACCCAGGCTGTCCGGGCTCAGCGTGTGCATAACTGGACTTTCCAGCTTGGAAAACCCCCCAGGTCTCAAATGTATGATCTCATTCACCTGAGCAGAAAGTGGCTACAGCCAGAGACTTTGTCCGCACCAAAGATTGTGGAACGTGTTGTAATGGATCGGTTTTTGAGAGCTCTTCCTACTGCCATCCAAAAGTGGGTAAGCCATGGAGACCCAGAAACGGCCGATGGTCTTGTGGATCGTGTGGAGAAATACTTGGCTACAGAGAACCTGACGGCCTCTTCCAGAGACACTCGGACTTTCCACCCTAAGACCAGACCATCCCCAGGGGCGGATAAGAGGATTCCAAGGGGTGAGGGTGGAGAGAGTGAGAGGGTGGGAGCTCTACCCCAAGTTTGGCGAGAACAGCCTGGGAAATCAGCGGCTCAAGAGGCCGCAAGAAGGATCGTTTGCTACCGCTGCCGGCAAGCGGGACATATTGCAGCCAATTGCCCGGTTGTGGAGGAACCCATGCAGTGTGACTTTCTGACGGGCAGACGTCAGTCGCTGTGTGCGACAGTCGCATGCACTGCCATTCGAGGAACTGAGAAACATTTATGCAAAATGTGTGTTAATGGTAGAAATGTTGTGGTATTGCTGGATTCAGGTAGCCTTGTGACCCTGATAAAGGCTGAGTTAGTTAAAACAGAGGTCTCTGGGAATAGCAAGGTAGCTGTTATTTGTGTGCATGGGGACACCCGAGAGTATCCAGTGACTACAGTGTGTTTCAAGACCCCCAAAGGTACCCTCTCTCATCCAGTGGGCTTAGTATCTCAGTTACCGCATGACGCCATTGTGGGAAGGGATTTTCCGAAGTTCTGGGAACTGTGGGATGATCCTGAGCCCCCCACTGGTGCCCCTATGTACCAGGAATGTGATAGCCAGAACTCCCCTGAGAGTGGTGAGGACTCTCCGGAATTTCCCTTATCAGTATTGGCAGGGGAGACTCAAGAAACTGGAGAGGAGCCCACCTCCTCAGACGAAAACCTACCGTCTGTGGAGTTTTCTGATCTTGAGGTTCACAGGGAAAACTTTGCCACAGAACAGTTGAAAGACCCCGCCCTAATAAAGGCACGGGAAAACGTACTGAAAATAGATGGCGAGTTAGTGAACCCAGATAATACCTGCACTTACCCATACTTCAGCGTAGAGAAGGACCTACTGTATCGGGTGGCAAAAAGGGCAGAAGAAACCGTTGAGCAGCTTGTGGTGCCCAAACCTTACAGGAAGTTGGTGTTGGAGTTGGCCCATGGGCACATTCTTGGAGGTCATCTGGGGACAGAGAAAACCCGAGAGAGGGTATTACAGAGATTCTATTGGCCGGGGGTGATGAAGGACATAGAAAATTATTGTTCCTCCTGCCCTGTGTGTCAGAGGTCGGCCCCGATGCCACATTTCCGTAGCCCGCTGGTCCCTCTACCCATCATTGAGGTCCCGTTTGAGAGGATCGCCATGGATTTGGTAGGTCCTATAATCAAGTCCGCTAGGGGGCACCAGTACATATTAGTTATAATGGACTATGCCACCCGTTATCCAGAAGCGATCCCTCTCCGAAATACCTCGGCCAAAACCATAGCCAAAGAGCTATCTCTTGTGTTTAGCCGGGTGGGTATTTGTAAAGAACTGCTTACGGACCAAGGTACACCCTTTATGTCCCGGGTTATGAAGGAGCTGTGTAAATTGTTCAAAGTGACGCAATTACGTACATCTGTGTATCACCCCCAAACCGATGGGCTGGTTGAAAGATTCAACAAAACCCTAAAACAAATGTTGAAGAAAGTGGTGGATAGAGATGGAAAGGATTGGGACTGTCTACTTCCTTATCTGATGTTTGCTATTAGGGAGGTGCCCCAATCCTCTACGGGATTCTCCCCCTTTGAGTTACTGTATGGGAGACACCCAAGAGGGCTGTTGGATATTGCCAAGGAAACTTGGGAAAGTGAGAGTTCTCCCCACAGGAGTGTGATTGAGCATGTCGCCCTGATGCAAGACCGAATTGCACAGGTAATGCCCATCGTGAAGGAACATTTGGCCCAAGCGCAGTTAGCACAGCAGAGAGTGTACAACCGTGGAGCCAAGACCCGTACCTTTTCCCCGGGGGATAGGATACTGGTACTTGTCCCTACGGTTGAAAGTAAATTCCTTGCCAAATGGCAAGGCCCCTACGAGATAATGGAAAAAGTGAGCGAAGTGAATTACAAGGTCAGACAACCAGGAAGGCGAAAGCCCGAACAGATCTATCACGTTAATCTGTTGAAAGCCTGGAGGGATAGAGAGTCCCTAGTCGCAGACACTTGGTCACCAGCTCAAACTGGTTGCGTGATTCCTGAGGTTGGAATAGCAGCCACCTTGTCACAACCCCAACAACAGGAGGTTAAGGAGTTTGTGCTTCGCAACAAGGAGGTATTCTCTGAGCTGCCGGGACAAACATCTGGGGTAGAGCATGACATCATTACCCCGCCCGGTGAAAGGGTGAAGTTAAAACCCTATCGGATCCCAGAGGCCCGACGGGAGGCAATACGGGAGGAAGTACAGAAAATGCTGAACTTAGGGGTGATAGAGGAGTCCCAAAGTGATTGGTCTAGTCCCATTGTGTTGGTGCCTAAACCGGATGGGAGCTGGCGATTTTGTAACGATTTTCGACAGTTGAACAAAGTTACAAAATTTGACACCTACCCCATGCCACGTATAGATGAGTTGATCGACCGGCTGGGAACAGCCCGATACATGACGACTCTTGACCTCACAAAAGGGTATTGGCAAATCCCCCTGGCCAAGTCGGCCAAAGAGAAAACCGCATTTGTAACCCCAGACGGGGCGTTCCAATATAAAAGAATGCCGTTCGGGTTACAGAATGCGCCGGCCACATTCCAGCGGAAAATGGACCAGATGCTGAGGCCCCATCGGAAGTATGCTGCGGCTTACCTGGATGACGTAATTGTCCATAGCACAGATTGGGCCTCACATCTGCCAAAAGTGCAAGCAGTCCTGGACTCTGTTCGGGAAGCGGGGTTTACGGCTAACCCCAAGAAGTGTACCATTGGGCAGGAGGAGGCCAAATATCTTGGGTACACCATTGGGAGGGGAGTAATGAAACCCCAACTCAACAAAGTCGAGGCCATCCAGAGTTGGCCACGTCCCAACAGCAAGAAGCAGGTACGAGCCTTTCTGGGAATCGCTGGGTATTATCGGCGATTCATTCCCCACTTTGCTTCTAAGGCTGTGCCCCTAACCAACCTGACGAAGGGGAAAGGGTCGGTCATGATTAAATGGACCCCCGAGGCTGAGGCAGCATTCCAATTCTTGAAACAAGCCTTATGTAGCCAGCCAGTGTTGTACTCACCCGACTTCTCTAAAGACTTTGTCGTACAAAGTGATGCGTCAGATGTGGGGTTAGGAGCAGTATTGTCCCAGGTCTGGAACGGGGAAGAGCACCCAGTCATTTACCTCAGCAGGAAGTTGAAGTCCCATGAGGTAAATTACGCCACCGTTGAAAAGGAGTGTTTAGCGGTGAAGTGGGCTCTAGATTCCCTTCGGTACTACCTGCTAGGTAGGCACTTTGACATGGTTACAGATCACGCTCCGTTAAAGTGGATGGCTCAAAACAAGGAAACAAATAGAAGAGTGAATAGGTGGTTCCTGGCCCTCCAGGAATTCAACTTCACAGTAAAGCATCGCCCTGGCGTTCAAATGGGGAATGTGGATGCTTTGTCTCGAGTACATGAATGCCTGATTGCTGGTGTTCCAACCCCGAGGTTAAAACAAGAGGGGGGGTATGTGACAGCAGGAAGGTAAAGTCACCTGGTTGCATCCAGGGGGGTAGATATATTTCGCCCAGATTCAGGCTTTACGCCGACTTATACAACTAGGTGGAGAGTTGTATAAGCCCAGCTGAGGCTAGTGGGCTCATGGATGACTCATACCTCTAGGGAGAGTGTGGGGCGTCGTGCAGACAGGGAGTTGATGAGACCAGCTGAAGCTTGTCAGCTCATTTAGGCCTCTATAAGAACTCCCAGCTTCATTAGATGTTAGCTCATGCCTGGACCCAGACCTGTGTGGACTGTCTAGGGAGAGTGAACCCCTGTGCGGTGAGACAAAGCCTGTGTGGCTATTTGTTTGGACATTTACTAAACCAGGGACTTAGGGACTAGGACAGCACTAGGCTGATCCCAGTTGTTAGTTAGGAAACCTGTATGTTTAGTCAGAGGTCAAGTTGACCAGGATTTATTTTGTTTATGTTTCTTTTGCTTTGCTGTGTTTTGTCACTGTAAATAGAAAATAAACCGCACCTTTTTGATTTTGAAAACCACAACCTCCGTTTGCTGGGCCTGTTTTTGTGTGGGGAGCCCATCTCGGGGGTCACACACACCCGCTGCCGAGCTAACCCCCTCACAATATATATATATATATATATATATATATATATATATATATATATATATATGCGCTCATAGGGAAAGGGATATCACCGCTCCAGGTAGGTCAGACAACAGTAAACCTCCTCCAGTTTAGAAGCCACAGGTGCTGGCAATGCATATAGCAATGAGATAGAAAGAAGTTCTGGACAGGCGCACTCCAAAAATTGCCTTTTATTCAAAAAATAGGATCAAAAATACATGCCACAGCAGAACTGACAAAAGAGCTGACGAGATTCACACTATCAAACAGTGCTTAACCAAACGCGCTCATGCAAGTCTTTATGGACCTTGCTTTGTGCAGTGGTCCAAATCATTTGGTGGAGGGGGGATTATGGTGTGGGGTTGTTTTTCCAGGGGTTGGGCTTGGCCCCTTAGTTCCAGTGAAGGGAACTTTTAAGGAGTCAGCATAGCAAGACATTTTGGACAATTTCATGCTCCAAACATTGTGGGAACAGTTTGGGGATGGCCCCTTCCTGTTCCAACATGACTGCGCACCAGTGCGCAAAGCAAGGTTCGTAAAGATTTGGATGAACGAGTTTGGGATTGAGAAACTTGATTGGTCCGAGTCCTGACCTCAACCTGATAGAACACTTTTGGGATGAATTAAAGCAGAGACTGCGAACCAGGCCTTCTCGTCCACATCAGTGCCTGACCTCACAAATACGCTTCTGGAAGAATGGCCAAACATTCCCATAGACACACTCCTAAAACTTGTGGACAGCCTTTCCAGAAGAGTTAGGGTGGGCCAACTCAATATTGAAACCTACGTAATACGTCATATATTTACATTTACAGAATTTATGATTTCTTGGCCATTTTTCTGAGAATATGAATGATAACACAAGCACTTTTTCTTTCACTCATGCTTAGTGTTTGGCTGAAGCCATTTCTTATCAATTAACTGTGTTTACTCGTTTTAAATCATATTGACAACAGAAAGTACCCAAATGACCCTGATCAAAAGTTTACATACCCCAGTTCAAAATACCGTGCATTGCCCCCTTTTACATCAGCTTGAAGTTTTTTGTGGATGAGGCTCTTTATCTTCTCAGATGGTAAAGCTGCCCATTCCTCTTGGCAAAAAGCCTCCAGTTCCTGTAAATTCTTGGGATCTCCCCAGAGTGGCTCAATGATATTGAGGTCAGGAGACAGATGGCCACTCCAGAACCTTCATTTTAGTCTGCTGTAGCCAATGACAGGTCAACTTGGCCTTGTGTTTTGGATCATTGTCATGTTGGAATGTCCAAGTATGTCCCATGCGCAGCTTCCTGGCTGATGAATGCAAATGTTCCTCCAGTATTTTTTGATAACATACTGCATTCATCTTGCCATCAATTTTGACCAAATTTCCTGTGCCTTTGTAGCTTACACATCCCAAAAACATCAGCGATCCACCTCTGTGTTTCACAGTAGGAATGGCGTACCTTTCATCATAAGCCTTGTTGACTCCTCTCCAAATGTAGTGTTTATGGCTGTGGCCAAAAAGCTCAATTTTGGTCTTATCACTCCAAATGACTTTGTGCCAGAAGGTTTGAGGCTTGTCTCTGTGCAGTTTGGCGTATTGTAAGTGGGATACTTTGTGGCATTTGCGTAGTAATGGCTTTCTTCTGGCGACTCGACCATGCAGCCCATCTTTCTTCAAGTGTCTCCTTATTGTGCATCTTGAAACAGCCACAACACGTTTTCAGAAAGTCCTGTATTTCACCTGAAAGTATTTGTAGGTTTTTCTTTGCACACGGAACAATTTTCCTGGCAGTTGTGGCTGAAATTTTAGTTGGTCTACCTGACCGTGGTTTGGTTTTAACAGAACCCCTCATTTTCCACTTCTTGATTAGAGTTTGAACACTGCCGATTGGCATTCTCAATTCCTTGGATACCTTTTTATATCCCTTTCCTGTTTTATACAGTTCAACTACCTTTTCCCGCACATCCTTTGACAATATTTTTGCTTTCCCCATGACTCAGAATCCAGAAACCTCAGTGCAGCACTGGATGAAAGATGCAAGGGTCTGCCAGGAGTCCAGAAACTCGTTGACCTTTTATACACACACACACACACACTAATTACAAGCAAACAGATCACAGGGGAGGATGGTTACCTTTAATAACCATTCAAACCCCTTTGAGTCAAATTATGTGCATGTTATCAGGCCAAAATCACCAGGGTATGTAAACTTTTGATCAGGGTCATTTGGGTAGTTTCTGTTGTCATTAGGATTTAAAAAGAGTAAACACAGTTGATTGATAATAAATGGCTTCAGCCACACACTAACCATGAGTGAAAGAAATGTTTTTGTGTTATCATTCGTATTTTCAAAAAAATGGCCAAAAAAATCAAATTCTGCCAGGGTATGTAAACTTATGAGCACAACTGTATATCTACCAACACATAAAGCTATACATTTAAAAATTATACCGTTTTTATAGAGCTACACGTATACATGTGGCACTGCGCATAGCTATAAAACCATTCCCTTTAACCATGGAAATAAAACTGACACGTGGAAGAAGTACAGCAGAACCACACATTTGGCTAATAAAAATAATTTACAGTTAATCCAGACCAACTTTTCCTGTGCTCCAGACAAGACTATAATCTTCCCTGTGGAACAGTTTATCATGGTTAGGTCTATTAGGTCAAACATAACAATGAGGTGAATGGTTCACTACAGGCATTCTCTTCACTATCCCTGTTCCAGTATTAGTAAAAGAAACACATTCCCTAATCAAAACACATTTATTTGGCAAGATAACAAGCTCTCATCTTACTGGAATCCCACCGGAGAGATTTCAACCATAGTACACTGGACATCAGACTTGTATTAAATACTTTTAGGTCAGTTTGAGCTCTTACATTCACAGGAAATGATGCTAAGCAGCTGCATAGCAGCTCCATGTCTACTGTTCACTACCAATGTACAAACGCATATTGAGTACAGACAATAGATTTAGCTGCCCACACAAAGCAGACCTACACTAAGTATGAAATGGTAGAAATCGTTACTAAACGCACCTTAAGACATTAAGTTATTGTCACCTGATCTGGCCCATTAAAGTTAGTTGGTAAATCTACAAGCACTCCCAACATGCCCAAAACCCCCCTGCCCCCCTCCCCATGTGACTAACAGACTGTAGAATGGCCAGGAGGGGTTTCTATATGACCCTGTGGTGGTCATATCTCCCAAATGCAGTCTTGGGTATCTTTACCCTTTAACCTGAATAGCCACGTAACCTAACTAACTTGTCACCACAGATGGGATCCCCGATATCATTTATTGTTTGTATGTGTGGCTTTTGCCCTTGCACAGCAAATCCTAAAAAGTCTCTGCTATAAAAAAAAAAAAGCTGAACTCCCATGAAGCAACAGCAGCTCTTGGTGTTCTTCTCCTGCATAAGCTGTGTTGTGAACCAGCAAAATGCTATAGAATGATCAGGCACATATTTTGGGAAGGTATCAAATAAGGTATCAAATAACGGACAGGTGCCATTTTGCAGATTTTTTTGAGTGTTTTAATTGAAGAAAAGATGGCTAAAGTGTTAACTGGTCCTTTGTATATAATAGCGATCCTCCGTCTATCATTAGACATCAAGTAATATAGTTGGGTCTTTGCCACAGTGCAGGGTCAAAAAGGACACAATTTTACTTTTTGTTAAAGATTATGGCAGTCCTTACCAGACTGTGTCCATTTATGACTAAGGCATATTCACTAGTTACAGTTTCCTCATACACAGATTCCAGCTTTATGTCGTTCATTTTCTCAGAGAATTGGTGGCCATTGAAAAGACTTCTGCTCTGTCCAAATGTTGCTTCCTTAACTTTCCTTGAAGAAGGAAAAGAAAGAAAAATTGGTTATCGTAGTACATACCACATGATTATAAAATACTAATGAAAATGCCAGATACCTCAGTTCTTCTCGAACCTCTGTTACTGTGCGACCAGAGACTACAAAAATATCATTCATGTCATCTGTGAGCATGTGGCAAGAGTAACCAATGTTCATGGCAGTTTCTAGGGGAAAAAATATTCCAATGACTTCTACATAAAAGCGAGATAATGATACATGAACTGGATGCACAATAACTATAACAATTGAGTGCACTCACACTGGTAGTTTTAACCCTGTCTGGTTCACCCCCTTGATCTGGTTTATTTGTGTAGTATGAACCTCCAAATCGTGCCTGGGAAAGGTTAAGATTGTTGTGCCCGGGACCACTTGGAAGAGGTGAACCTGGGCATCGTCTACTTGTGGTATGGAACACTTCACTTTAGTGTGAGCGCAAGCCGGCACAGAACACTTCAAAGATAACTGAGCACAGAAGCAAGGATTATGGTGGTCTGGTTGGATGTGATGTTGTAAGTGTGTCTGGGAACACTTGCTTAGCCCAGTGTGAGGGCTGACGAGTGGGGACAATCAAACCTGGGCACCATTCAGTTTCACTGAGCCCCGTGTGAGTGCACTCTAAGGTGCAAATAGATGGTGTCCAGGGCCTTCATTTCACATCTTCTAACACTGGCTCTTCCAGTCTAAATTATGTGTTTTCACTTTCTAAACATGGGTAGTTCCATGATACACAACCATGGGCTGAGATGAGCTTTATTATCACATTTTGCCTCTATATCCAGGCTTAAGGTGAACTGGGACAAATCCCTGATATTTCCAGTTGACCCTGATGCTATACAGAAAGCGGACCCGTCTTCCCCCTTACACTAGACGGAAAAGATTAAGTATCTTGGGGTGTATATTTCACCCAGAGTACAAGATTTTTGCACACTTAATCTTTTGTCCCCTCCTCCAGGTCTTCAAGACTAGGCTGAAAGCCTGGGCCAACCTCCTTTTATCATCAATAGTGAAAATTGATATACTAAAAATTAAGTTGTTGCCTCCATTGCTATATGTTATACACCACTCTCTGGTATGGATCCCTAAATCAATCTGCAAACAATTCAATTCTCATGTCACTAGTTTTCTATGGGGTTCTCGCCC
This sequence comes from Rana muscosa, assembly GCA_029206835.1. Classification (NCBI taxonomy): domain Eukaryota; kingdom Metazoa; phylum Chordata; class Amphibia; order Anura; family Ranidae; genus Rana; species Rana muscosa. Next base: position 507,311,671 of record CM055118.1, on the reverse strand, counting down.
CCTAGATTCCAGCTATCTATACTACAAAGGCCCTAAACTTAGGGAGGCTTGGCCTGTCCTGATTTCTTTTTATACATTTTAGCTGCAATGCTCATTATTGGATCATATCAGATACCTCTAACTTTGCAGTTGCTCTGGAAGTTTCCCTAGTGGGCTCCCACAAAACCTTGCGGAATACACTTTTTAGCTGTATTAAAGATCCTCATCCTGTTTCTTGTGAAAAAAAAGTGATCAAAGCATGGGTGTCAGTGATTCCTTATTTTAGAAATGGATCGAGACATTATTCTCCAAATACTGTACTCTCTTATGGCTCTCTACCGAAATTCTACTCTATTCTGGACCCCTCCCTGTGGGCTGGCAGTGGGGTCCGTTATTTGTTCAATATTTTTGAGGGTAGCGCATTGCAGACGTTTGATCAACTTAAAGCGGAACTTCAGTCATTTTTTATCTTTCCATCTATTAAATCCTCTGCCCTTGTTGTTTTAACTTTAGATAGTCATTTTTTTTTTTCTGCCAGTAAATACCTTATACAGCCCACTTCCTGTTTCTTGTCTGGTCATTAGCCTAGGCTTATGACATCATGCACAGCTCTCCCTCTAACTCTTGTGAGAGTTTGCCAGGAAGGGAGGGAGTGAGTTATAAGAGGGCCAATGAGAGCTGCAGATGGGTGCAGGTGTGCCTCTGTGTGTCTGTGTAAATCAAGGAAGTAAACAATCAGCAGATTCAGTTGCCCACAGTTAAAATGGATGCAGCCAGACTTAGTGGAGGGAGATTTCTGCAGCATATTTGGCAAGTACAGAATCACGGTATATATAAAATAATATGCAAAGTGGTTGGAGGGAAGCTTCAGAATGGCAAAGATGTTTTTATTACAAATTATGTGAGCAGACTGCAGTTCCTCTTTCGGTATAAATTTGAATTACCCTACGCCTACTTTTTTCAGTTCCTCCAGCATCGTCACTCCTTCACTGCACAATTTGGGACATCTCCAATACTCCTATATCAATCTTATATGTTGCTCCTTAGGGAAGAACCCCTTACAAAACCTTTATTGTCAGTTTACAAAGCATTACAACTGACTGTGCACCATGGGTTGGATAACCTTCGTTCCTTTTGGGTGGCGGAGCTTCCGGAGCTGGACACAGAGGACTGGGAGGAGGTGTGGGAACTCCCTGCCCCAGAGCACCAAACCACCCATGTTGAGGGCATGCGGCCTGGTACGGTTCAGGAGGGAGGGGGGCCGCTCTCTCGCCCCCCCCTTTCCCTGCAGCCTGCCAGGTTGCGTGCTCGGATAAGGGTCTGGTTTGGATTTTGAGGGGGACCCCCACGCCGTTTTTTCGGCGTAGGGTTTCCCCTTCAAATCCAGACCAGACCCAAGGGCCTGGTATGCTCCTGGAGGGGGAACCCATGCCGTTTTTTTCTTTAAAAATTGGCGTGGAGTTCCCGCTCAGGATTCATACCAAACACGGTGCCTGGTATTGGCGGGAATCCACGTCGGATCTCCGTCTACCGGAAATGCGTGTCGTTCATCGTGAAAGCAACATTTTTCCTTTCCCGATGACGAGACAGCTCGGCGCTGGCTCTCGTGACGAAGCTCATAGGGTGTCAATCTCGCTGCTAGAAGCGGCGAGATTGACATATATTGACACAATATCGGCGGCACCTACTGTATATACACAGGGGCTGCCCAATTTTTTTTAACAAGGTGTGGCATATCTGGTTAGAGTCTGATACTACCAATACAGAACAGAATAACCCAGTGGATAGAAAATCTTAAAGAGGAAGTAAACACCCAAAAAAATTCCTGTAAAAAAAAACCCTGCAAGAAAAAGGCATTATGTGGCACTTACCTGAGATCGAAGCCCCCGAAGCGCTCCTCGTTCCCCTCCATGGCCGCCGCCATGTCCCCTCGGAGCGTCTTCCTTCAGAAAACCGGCACGCTCAGTGCGCCTACGCCGTAGACATCAGTGCAGAGTTTTCTGCAAATATCTCCTTAACCGTTTAGGTTAAGGAGATATTTCTTGCACCTACAGGTAAGCCTTAATCTAGGCTTACCTATAGGTGCAAGTTGTCTGGTTGGGTTTACAACCACTTTAATGGTTTAACTCTTATTTGGATTTTAGTCAACCAAAGAGTGTAGTCATGGTAAATGTACTGTATAGCCTGTCAAAATAGTTCCCTGAATGCTAGAGGTTAATGGCACGGCTGGGACAGGAAAATGTGGATGGTATTGCTAGCCTGGTTGTGATCATCCATTGCTCAAATCCTTTGTGTACTTGAGCACTTATTAATTGTCAATCCTCTCCTTTAGCAGCAAGTTTTTTTGGGATGTTTAGTTTTAGCTAGTTGCTATGTTAAGTTTTGTATTATTTTGTCTTTTTCTTTGGTTTTGTGAGCCGGGGTATGCCCAGAGGCTCTGTCTCTGTACCTTTACTTCTTTAAAAATAATAATAAAAAAAAAAGCTCTATCCAGCGTTTTGAGCTTAAAATCTTCTACTGCTATATTTCTGTCAGTGGTAAAAGATTTCTCAATTTTTGTTGAAGTTAAAGAACTACACCCAAAACCTAATACTTTGTATGAATGGAGGAGTATTAGTAAACATCATATGCAAGATATATATAAACCCAGAGCACCGTTGTTAAAGTGCATGTGTGAGCAAAATTAGGAAAAAAAAACATATTCAGCACATTTCTGCAAGCAGAGTTATAGGTAATCTTGAATCAATAAATTTAGTGAGCTCTTAATTTTCTGTAGTGAACTGACAGCAATGCCTCTGCTGCACTAAAATCCCAAGCAGTGTTGTCATCAGACATAAATGGGGTGTGTTCTGTAGTCCACAGAAGTGAACTGGGACAGGCTGATAACATTGCTTAGAACAGTACATTAAAATAAATCGCTGGGGAAACATCACAGAAGGACTTCATGTGGAAAGTTACACACTGACGGGCAGTAAAGATAGGGGGGACTAGCAAAGTATTTAGAAGTCAACATTTTTTTTTTTATTCAAGTGGTATGCTTTAAATGCATAAAAATACAAATAAATTACAAATTAATGTTGCAAAGTATGCAGGACATAATAAGGATCCTAAATCCTAGCTTCTAGATGTGATGTTCCTGCAAATTATTACAATTTTAAGGTGCCAGCTGTGATTTCTGCTCATTGTACATTTGTCTTTGCTGTCATAACGTCTAATAAATGACATATTTCTAATATTCATAGCACGCAACCATGCAATATTACCAGTTGTATAAGGTATTATGGGCACCTGGAAGGAATTCTGCTCTCAGCATGTCACCACATCTGTTTTCTTTTTTTTCTTAAATATTCTTTTATTTATCCAGAAAATATCAAAAACTTATAAAAGCACATCTGTTTTCTAATCTTTGTTCAAATATCAGCAAAAGTGTGAAGGTGTAGTTAATAAACGTTTAGGGTATATATAAAGTATGTGTGACTGGATATTAGCAATATCTATATCTATTGTGTGAAGGACTGATCAGAGCTTGCTGGTATGGGTGACTGGACGTCCTCCATTTGAAGGAGGGGGTGTGTGGCCATATGTCAATCAAAACTTTGGTTAAATACCACTTCAGTGGAGAAAGGCAACAGATCATAATCTCTGCACCAGAGGGTTGGAGCTGATTCAGATGAGAAGCATCCTATGTACTGTATAGGCTGTATGAACCCCATCACCGTGGCTTTCCAACACTTAACTTCAGGGATCGAGCTGAGAAATACAATTACAAAATGGGAGCAGGTCTACCCATCTGCTTCACTGTTTAACCCTCCCTTTCCTTCTCGAGCTACAGTGGATAGGTAGGGGCAACAACCAAGTTGGAAAGAAGGAATGAGCTCTGGAGGAGGAGACAGGGATGTGTGTCTGAGCCAATAATGAAAAGGACAGGGTGAGGATGGAAGAGAAGGACTCTGCTGGCAGCTTCATCTATATAGGGCATGGCTCATAAGGAAAGAGAAATTGGCTGCAGTGTTTCACCAGGTAAACACTCAGCATAATAATTACAGACTGCCCCACAATCAAATCAAATATCAGTCTATCCTCTCATAACTTTAAATGCCCAGTTAACATTGTCCTCCATTGTCCCATGGTACAAGGTGGTTAATTGTCCATTTATTTGTGGGCAGCTGACCAATGACACGATAAAGTGAAATATATTTGAGGAGGTTCTTAGGAACATGGATATTTTATTTTATATGGCTCAGTCATTTATATTTATTGCTACTGACATATGGGGGTATTTACTGAAACTGGAAAAGACAGAATATGGAGCAGTTGTGCATGGCAACCAATCAGCTTCTATCTTCAGCTTGTCCGGTTAAGCTTTGAAGATGAAAGCTAGAAGCTAATTGGTTGTCGCGGACAGTTGCTTCAGATTCTGGTTGCTCCGGTCATAGTAAATCCCCTTCATAGACTATACTGCCTTCATAAAACAAAACTAAAATAGTATGTCATGTTCATTAATGTCACCCAGGCCAGAATAAAGATGTGACTAATATTAAAGAGATTGTAAACGTTCATTTTTTTTTCTTCTTAAAATAATAAACAGGGTTTTCTTATCTCCTCTGTGTAATGATATCGAACAGAGCGGTCCATTTCTGGGGTCCCCTGCAAGCGCTCTTGGCTACTCCTCCCTTTCGAGTGTGCCCATAGCAAGCCGCTTGCTATGGTGACACTTGTGCATGCTTGATCCTGAGCTGGGCTGCATGCGTCTATAAACAAACAGAGCATGACCCCCTCCTCTCTTCACATGATTTGATTGACAGCAACAAGGCCAATGGCCCGACTGCTGCCTCTAAGTCCTGTGAGGAGAGAGAGAGACTGCTCTTGGGCACAGCACTGGATAGAGATAGGACTCAAACAAGTATTTGGGGGGAGCTGATCATGGAAGGTTTTTTTATCTTAATGCAGAGAATACATTATGGTAAAAGTCCATATGTCTTTACAACCACATTAAAGTGGTAGTAAACCCTGGATTTTGATATTGATCATTTATATATATTTTTATTATATATGTTGCGGAGCTCCAACGTCCGCTGGGAAATCCTTGAAGCTGAGGAAGTACTGACTTATCCAAGACAACCTGTCACCCCCCCAGTAACTGGACGACACACAGTTCTGGGAGTAAATCAACCCTTTATTTTGCCCCAGCTGGCATTTTATATCATTTCCCATGCAAGGGGTTTCTTAACTAATTTTCCAGGGACATTCCCTTCAACAACTAACAGATGACAGGGATTTAATTACCTGGAACTATTTCTAACAACAAGGGATGCGTGAGACGTTGGTCTCCCCATATTTACCCATAACAATGCAACCATGCCAGACACATTACTAGGAGTGTAATTACATCCCGTAGCATATTAATAGGTGGCTTCATTAACACACTGACAATAGATGGATGGAACTCTACCTCAGACCCCCAATTAACCCAATTTACTTATTCAGACATCATTAGACATTCTGTCTCTACATTTCCTGGAATGAATCTTTGCTGTCACCGTTGAAGTGATCCAAACCATTTCTTAGTTTCAGTATTTTGCTACACTGCTCCCCCTTACCCACAAGCCGGCATACACAGTCTGATCCTTAACGGATCGGCTTGGGGATGTCCGGGGAGTACTCACGGATCACTTTTCCAGTTCAGTTTGCCGCGATAATCCGTCAGCATTGCCGTTCTGTTTCCCGGGGCGGTAGTGGATAGTAAAGTCATACGGTTGTAACGCCAGACTCCAGCGCAACAACCGGGCATTGTCCCCTGCCACTCGATTTAGCCATACCAACGGGTTGCGGTCTGTGAGTAGGGTGAACTGTTGTCCGTACAAGTAGGGCTGAAGCTTCTTTAGGGCCCACACCACAGCCAGGCATTCTTTTTCTATGGCGGCATAGCTCACTTCCCTGGGGAGAAGCTTCCTGCTCAAGTAAACTACGGGGTGTTCACCGCCATCTGCTCCAACCTGGCTCAATACCGCGCCCAATCCAAACATTGAAGCATCTGTGTGAACAAGAAATCGTTTAGATGGATTGGGAGCAGCTAGTACCGGACTATTAACCAGGGCCTGTTTGAGCTGTTGAAATGCCTGTTCACACTCTGGGGCCCATTCTACTTGGCGGGGTAGGTTTTTTTTGTAAGGTCAGTGAGGGGTTTGGCCAGGGTGCTGTAGTTCGGGACAAATTTTCGGTAGTAGCCAGCCGTTCCGAGGAATGCTAAAACCTGTGTTTTGGTGCGGGGGGTTGGCCACTGGGCCACTGCCTCGACTTTGGCGGGTTCGGGCTTTTGTTTCCCACACCCAAACCGGAGTCCCAAGTACTGTACTTCCGCCATCCCAATATGACATTTACTCGGTTTGAGGGTTAGGCCGGCCTCTTTGATTCGGTCTAGCACCGCTCCTACATGGCCCAGATGCTCCTCCCAGGTCTCACTAAAAATCGTGATGTCATCCAAGTATGCACATGCATAATCCTGGAAGCCATCAAGCAGCCTGTCTTCCATCCGTTGGAACGTGGCTGGGGCGTTTTTCATCCCAAATGGCATGACCTTAAACTGGAACAGGCCAAATGGGGTGACAAAGGCCGACTTGAGAATGGCATCTGGGGCAAGGGGAATTTGCCAATAGCCCTTACATAGGTCGATGGTCGTGAGGTATTGCCCTCTGGCCATTCGATCTAAGAGCTCATCTATCCTGGGCATTGGGTACGCGTCTGATACTGTATTGTCATTTAGTCGCCGGTAGTCTACACAGAAGCGGGTAGTTCCATCCCGCTTTGGTACCAAGACCACCGGAGAAGCCCAAGGACTCTCCGACGGCTCTATGACCCCGAGACGGAGCATCTCTTGTATCTCCTGTCTCATGTGCTCCCTGACCGCCTCAGGTATTCTATAGGGCGTCTGTCTGAGGTCTCTACTCGGTGCATTGCCAGCCAAGTGCATCCAGGGATGTTTGAGACAGTTGCTCCCTTCGTGACTAGCAATTGCCGTGCCTGGATGGGCTCTTGGGGGCTTAACCGTTCCCCCAGCTGAACCTCATCTAAAGTGCCCAGCGTCTCATCCTCCCCCAGAAGGTCTGGTAAAGGAAGACTTTCAAACTCGTCGAAGGCAGGCGCGCATATGGCAGCCACCTCCTCTATTCTCTCATAGTACGGTTTGAGCATGTTCACATGTAGCATGCGTCCACCCCCATTTCCAGAGCAAGGACCTATCACGTAAGTGGTATCGCATCTCTTCTCCACCACTTGGTATGGGCCCTGCCAGGCGGCCTGAAGCCTGTTGTGGCGAACAGGTTTTAAAATCAAAACCTTTTGGCCAATCTGAAAGCTACGTCCTCTGGCGCCCCTGTCATACCATTGGCGCTGGCGAGTCTGCGCCGCCTGGAGGTTAGTACGCACCTTCTGAGTCAGTTCCTCCAAGCGGTCACGGAACTCCAACACATAGGGTATAACAGGGGTACCATCCTCCCCTTCTGCTCCTTCCCAGTGTTCCCGGATTAAATCTAGGGGTCCCCGTACTTTTCGTCCGAAAAGTAGTTCGAAGGGGGAGAATCCTGTAGATTCCTGTGGCACCTCCCTGTAAGCAAACAGAAGGTGGGGCAGGAATCTTTCCCAGTCCCGACTCGTGTCCGTGAAAGTCCAGAGCATTTGTTTTAACGTGCCATTGAACCTTTCACATAGGCCATTTGTCTGGGGGTGATAGGGGGAACTCATAATTGACTTGATGCCACACAGTCTCCACAGCTGCTGGGTGACTTCCGCAGTGAACTGAGTGCCCTGGTCCGAGACTATCTCTCTGGGAAAGCCCATCCGAGAGAAGACCCGCATCAGCGCCTCAGCCATGGTCTCCGCGTGTATATTGGTCAGAGCTACCGCCTCGGGATACCGTGTTGCATAGTCCACTATTGTCAGAATGTACTTTTTGCCGGAGGGGCTGGGTTTGGCGAGGGGTCCTACAATATCTACGGCTACCCGTCCGAACAGCTCCTCTATAATGGGTAGGGGTTGTAATTTGGCCTTGTGGCGATCCCACCGTTTCCCTACCCGTTGACAGGTGTCACACGTTTGACAATACTGTCTAACATCTTTGGAGATGCCAGGCCAAAAGAAGGTGTGGGTAAGCTGGTATCTTGTGCGGCTGACCCCTAAGTGTCCGGACAGGGGAATATCGTGAGCTATCTGCAATAATTCTCTCCTGTATTTCTGAGGGACCACTAATTGTCGGGTTTGGACCGGTAAGGATCCGGCTGCGACTCTCTCAGAGTCGCGGTACAATAGCCCCTGGTGCCAGGAATATTTCTCTCCCTCTAATCCAGCTTGCGACTGGGTTACTTTGTCCCTATAGATCTGTAACGTGGGGTCGCTATGGGTTTCCTGCCCAAATGCTGCGGGGGTATCCCAGGGAAGGGGTTTAACAGTTCGGGGAAGTGTTCTTACCAGAGCCTCAGAGGGTGCGCTGTTTTCCGTGGTGTGGGCCTGGGACCGGGTGGTAACGGGGTAGATCTCGTTGGTAACCGGGGCTGATGCAAAAGCAGAAGTCAACTGGCTGAGATCGTTCCCCAGCAGGACATCAGCGGGAAGCTCCTGGATCAACCCCACCTTAATTAATCCGGAGCCGGTACCCCAGTTCAGGTGTACTCTTGCCGTGGGTAGCCTGTGTACTGCTCCCCCTGCAACCCGCACGGCTATGGAACTCCTGGTGTGGTCGGCCTCTGGAACCAGGTGTCGTTTGACCAGTGTGAGGGTGGCGCCGGAATCTCGTAGACCTTGAGCAGTCTTCCCGTTCAGCTGTACTGACTGGCGATGGTGTTGCCTGTTGTCGGTAGCCGCCTGTACTGGGTCAGCCTCATGTAGGTTACACCAGTGTTCCTCCAATTCTTCCGCTCTGCGGTTGACCGGGGCTGCTTCCGTGTGATAGCAATGAGCGGCAGCCCGTGCTGGAGGGGGTGGCCCTGGTCGGATCCATGCAGCTTGGTCCTGGTTCTGAGAGCAGTCTCTCTGATAGTGCCCAAATTGCTTGCATGAATGGCACTGCACTCCCTTGCGCCCGAGGTATCGATTTGCAGGGGGGTTAGGGATTAGCCCGGGTCGTTGTGTAGCTGGGGGCCCTGGGTTATGGTTCAGTGGTCTGGTGCTTGGTCGGAAGCTAGTCTGTGATGGCCGGCGGGCATCTTGATATTCATCAGCTTGCCTGGCCGCTTCCGAGAGAGTGGTAGGTTTGCGATCCCTTACCCACTCCTGTACCTCTGGGTTTAGTCCATTAAAGAATTGCTCCACTAAAAAAAGCTGGGTGATCGCGTCTGCTGTGGTTGCCTGACTGGCTTGCAGCCAAGCTAGGGCTGCCCTCTGCATTCGGCAAGCCCATTCGGTGTGGGAGTCCTTCTCCTGTTTTTTTGTGTCCCGGAAGCGTCTCCTGTATGCTTCTGGGGTGATGGCATACCTTGCCAAAATAACTTCCTTTACCCGGCTATAGCTTGCGATTTCCTCCTCTGGCACGGCTCTGTAGGCTTCTGCTGCACGGCCTGACAGCTTACCAGCTAAGATCCGTACCCAGTCTGTCTGGGGTACTTGGTACAGCTTGCATTGCCGTTCAAAATCCTGCAGGAAGCTATCGATCTCTTCCTCTGCTTCCACAAACTTTTTAAAGGCATCATGGGGTACTTTTAGTTTTGTCTCTGGTGCTGGTGTAGTCGTTAGCAGTCTCTCAGAGGCACGCTGTTCCGCTAGCCGGAGTTGGGTCTCCCGTTCTTCTCTCGCCGTCATAAAGGCATCCACTTGGGCTAACGTTGCCTGTACCAGCTCGGTGGAGGGGTTTTCCCCATAAAACGCTAGCCTGCATTTCACTTCTTGGTCAAACTCGGTCTCCATGGCTTCTGTAGCCATACTGTGTGCCCGATCTTCCTCGGTCAGTTCTGCAATCAACTCGGCTTTGGTTTTATTGCTGGCGATCTTCCCTTTTGCTTCCAGCAAATCCTTTAACGTTGCTCGTTTTAATCCAGCATAGTTTGTCTCCATTCACACTTCCATTCGTGTAACCGAATTTGCATGAACGCTGCTTCCTCTTGCTGCAAGGCTTTAATCCCACCGCTGCCAACCAGTGTTGCGGAGCTCCAACGTCCGCTGGGAAATCCTTGAAGCTAAGTACTGACTTATCCAAGACAACCTGTCACCCCCCCAGTAACTGGACGACACACAGTTCTGGGAGTAAATCAACCCTTTATTTTGCCCCAGCTGGCATTTTATATCATTTCCCATGCAAGGGGTTTCTTAACTCATTTTCCAGGGGCATTCCCTTCAACTAACAGATGACAGGGATTTAATTACCTGGAACTATTTCTAACAACGGGGGATGCGTGAGACGTTGGTCTCCACATATTTATCCATAACAATGCAACCATGCCAGACACATTACTAGGAGTGTAATTACATCCCGTAGCATATTAATAGGTGGCTTCATTAACACACTGACAATAGATGAATGGAACTCTACCTCAGACCCCCAATTAACCCAATGTACTTATTCAGACATCATTAGACATTCTGTCTCTACATTTCCTGGAATGAATCTTTGCTGTCACCGTTGAAGTGATCCAAACCATTTCTTAGTTTCAGTATTTTGCTACAATATATATTTATCATTATAAATATGCACGGTTCAAAAGATGCCCGGTTGGCAGCCACTGACGTCATCTCTGTGAGCTCTGTGCAGCCCGCAACCCCAGAAGGAAGATCAAGTGAAAAAGAAAATATCTGCAGTGGTGACAGCTCGCCACTCCCCCCCCTCCAAGTTTACTACCGCTTTAGGAATTACCTTGCTTGTCTCCAGTTAGGATCCAAAGCTTAATGTTGGCCAGCAGGAGACTAGCAATAGTATCTGTCACTCCTTCTTGCAGCTTGTCTTCGATTGCAGTAGCACCTAGTAGCTGTAAGAGAGAAATCAATAATGACCACTTTTTAAAACACAGTAAAAAATGGCATTTCATTAGGAAAAAGCATTCTAAAACATCAAATAACTTTACAATGCCACTTACTATTGAAGAATGATGTTGGTATTTTTTCAGAAAAGATAAAGCACTGTACCAGTGCCATGTCTATACTATTTTAGATACAGTAAACCCCCGCTCTATCGCGGTTCAGTTTTTGCGGTCCCGGTATATCGCGCTTTTTTAATTAGGACCTGTTATTCGGATATCGCGGTAATATTTCGCCATTTCGCGGTTATGTAGCGGTGAATCAGAGCGAGGCTGCGGTGGAACGCATGCCGCGCTCGTGGACCGCAACGAGCGTGGTAACGTTAGAGGGGGCGGTAACTTTGCCAACACAAGCAAGGATAGCCGCAAGGATGCCACCCAAACGCCCATCTAATGCCGCGTACACACGATCATTATTCACGGCGGTTAAAAAACCGCCGTGAATAATGACAGGAAAAACGAGGGAACCGCTTCGGTTCCAAGGGTTCCCTACACACGGTCGTTTTTCCCGTCATTTTTTCTCTTGACGAGAAAAACGACCGTCTGTGGGCTCCGCGGCAGTGTCTCCCTATGAGAAAACTGCCGCGGGAAAAAATGATGGAAAAAACGATGAGAAAATTTAGAACATGTTCTAATTTTTCTCGTCGTTTTTTATGTCGTTTTTCTCGACGAGAAAAACGACATAAAGCCCACAGACGATCGTTTTTCTCGGCGAAAAAAAAAATGCAGTTTTTCTCGTCGAGAAAAGAGGTCGTGTGTACGCGGCATTAGGCTACGGCTTCTGGTGAGCCAAAAAAGAAGAGGAAGTTCCTTACGATTCAGGAGAAGGTGAAACTTCTTGATATGATAAAGGAAGGACAGAGTTATGCTGCTGTAGCCCGCCATTATGGTATGAATGAGTCAACGATTCGCTACATCAAGAAGGATGAGAAGAATATCAGGGCAACTGCTGCACTGTCCATCAACCAAGCTGCAAAAAGAGTTGTTTCTTCCCGCAATAAAAACATTGTTAGGATGGAAACTGCGTTGGCCATTTGGATCCAAGATTGCAGAAGAAAAAGCATCACATTGGATGGTAACACCATCAGGACTCAGGCAAAGAAGCTGTACGATAATTTTGCCAATCAAGGAGGCTCTGAAGGAGGCGCTGCCGCAGCCGAACAGTCAGACAGCGACAATCCTGATCAGCCTTCTAGTACATCTTCATCAGGAGGTTTTTCTGCCAGCAAGGGATGGTTTGACCGCTTCCAGAAACGCTATCAGTTGAAGAGCGTTTCATTGCAAGGTGAAGCTGCATCTGCCGACAAAGAAGCTGCTGCAAGGTACACCAATGAGACCTTCAAGAGTATCATCGAGGAGGGTGGGTACCAACCAGTGCAAGTCTTTAATATGGATAAGACCGGCCTGTTTTGGAAGAGAATGCCCAAACTGACCTACATCATGAAGGAGGAAGCCCGAGCCCCTGGATTCAAGGCTTTTAAGGACAGAGTAACCTTGGTTATGTGTGGAAATGCTGATGGGTTTATGATCAAGCCAGCCCTGATCTACAAAGCCAAGAACCCCAGAGCACTGAAGCATAAAAACAAGAACCAGCTACCAGTCCATTGGATGCATAACACTAAGGCTTGGATGACTAAAATCCTCACAACTGAGTGGTTCCATAATTGTTTCATCCCAGCCGTCAAGGTCTACCTTTCCCAACTTGGCATTGATTTTAAGGTGCTTCTGCTGATGGATAATGCAGGGGGCCACGCCATGGATCTATCGTACGAAGGAGTGCAAGTTGAGTTCCTTCCACCTAACACCACGTCTTTAATTCAGCTCATGGACCAGGGTGTGATACGAGCATTCAAGGCGCTGTACACTCGCAACTCCTTGAATCATCTTGTCGAATCCATGAAAAATGATGAAAATTTCAATTTGAAGGACTACTGGCGTAATTACACCATTGCAACCTGTCTGGAGAACATACAAAAGGCCCTCAAGGAGATGAAGAAGGAGACTGTGCATGCCTGTTGGAAGAAGCTTTGGCCAGAAATTATTCACGATTATGAAGGGTTCTCTCCTGACAAAGTTCATCATTCAGCTGTGGACAAGGCTGGCGAAGTTGCTAGGAGGTGAAGGTTTTCAGGATATGACCCAGGACGACGTCAATGACCTAATTGAAACCCATTCAGCTCCACTAACCGATGAGGATCTGACAGAACTCACCAAGTCAGCGAGTGAGGAGAAAGTGGAGGAACAGGAGGAGGAAGAAGATGAAGGCTTGTCAGTTGAGCGCCTTGGCAGGGTCATGCATACGGCCAATGACCTGAAACAGATGTTAGCTGAGTGGGATCCTGACATGGTTCATTCACTGCAGTTCCAAAACAGCATTGATGGAGCCATCTAGGTGTACAAGAACCTCCTCGCCCAAAAGAAGAAACACGCCCAGCAACTGCCTATAACTATGTTCTTCACAAAACAGAAGAAGGCTGCACCCACCCCAAGTACCTCCACGGCCACCTCTGATGTAGAAGTGGAGGTTCTAGAGCAGCAAGAAGACGACCCACCTACACCTGAAGAAGCGCCTGCTGAACCTGTGCCTTCAGAAGAACAGTAGCTGCTCTTATTTGCTTATTTGCTGTCATCTTTTCTGCTGAGTACAGTACAAACAATACTGTACTCTATTTTTACTGTACTGTACAGTATACTGTTAACACAATATTTTTGTGTTTTAAAAACCCTCTTGATCTCTCTCTCTATGTTTTATGTGTTTCTATTGCTTAAAAGTGTGTTTAAAGACCTTTAAATGCTATTAAAAAGTTAACAAAACATGCCTAGGGTGTATTTAAATAGGGTCTTTCTATTTCGCGTTTTTTCACTTTTCGCGGGTGGGTCCGGAACGTAACCCCCGCGATGGAGGGGGGTTTACTGTATTCTCTTTTTTACATTTGTGCATGTGGAGGTTAGAATGTAAATGTAGACAAATCTAGAAGTTTTACGCAAGCTCAATCGCTATGTTTTATTTCCAGGAGCTGGAGTCCGATGCTCTGGCTGGGGCGTTCAACTCCCAAGGTAGTAGATATCAATAAGATTAAAGCCAGAGATTCAAAGTGCTCTTGCGAAAAAAATTCTTTATTGGCTACATGTATGAAAGCATGATACAAAAGATGTTAACGCGTTTCTGCTTTTGCAGCCTTCCTCATAGCATACAGAAATACAGTGGAACCTCGGATTCTGAGTAATGCGGTTAACGAGCGTTTCGCAATACGAGCACTGTATTTTTAAAAATCGTAACTCGGTTTGCGAGTGTTGTCTTGCAAAACAAGCACAATTCAGGCCAAAGCGGTGTGCAGTACCGCGTTTGGCCTGAGGTGGGGGGCGCCGGAGCAGAGCAGAGCTGAACATCGCCGATTGCAGCTGATCGGCGCAGTTCGGAAATGCACGGAAAGGCCAGAGGACAGCACGGCTGACCTCTGAATATCTCGGGAACTAAGTCTTTCCAAGGTTCGCCGAGGTGTCCTCGGGCCTTTTTGGCTGTTTCCGAGGCCCCCCCGCCTCTGGCCGCATGCGGTATTGCATGCCATTGAAGTCAATGCGAAACAAATTATTTTCGTTTCCATTGAATTCAATGGGGAAACTCACTTTGATATGCGAGTACTTTGGATTACGAGCTTTCTCCTGGAACGGATTATACTCGTAATCCAAGGTTCCACTGTATATATATAATATCCAACATACATCCCCAGAAGTGGAGGCGGTGTTTAATTAATTAAAAACAATCAGGGTAATTACTAGCACATAGAATAAGAAACCAGAGAAAAAAAAACTACCAGGCACAACAAAGAAAGAAAACAGCATACAACATATGAAAAAAGGAGGGGCTGATACATAGATAGAATCTGTTCAATAATCACTTGCATCAATTATAAAAGTCCTTTTCAAAAAAAGATTCATACCCATTCTATTATTCATGCCCTGAGGTGCCCTTGTATTGGGGTATATATCCACCACACCTCACGCTTTAAGAGGAAGTAAACCCCGACAACCAACGGCCAGAGTTGTCGGGAAGAGGCCCTTGTCCACATCAACATGGCCGGCACCCCGTCTGCTCCTGAGATGGCACGGATTTTCATCAAAGAAATAGTGAGGCTCCATGGAATCCCAGCTAACATTGTGTCTGACCGGGGGGTTCAATTTACCTCAAGATTTTGGAAATCTCTTGCCGAAACTCTGGAAATTGAGTTGTCCTTCTCCTCAGCCTACCACCCTCAAACTAATGGGCAAACCAAGAGGACTAACCAGACCTTGGAGCAGTACTTACGCTGCTTCTCTTCGTTTTCTCAGAATGACTGGGTATCATTGTTGCCATTGGCTGAATTCGCCTATAATAATTCCCGGCACTCTGCTACTGGACAATCTCTTTTCTTTGCCAATTACGGCTTTCATCCATCGTTCCTGCCCAGCGAAATCCCGGAATGTTCTGTTCCAGCCGTTTCAGAAACAGTGACCTTCTTTGAAACTAATAACAAGCTGCTTCAAGAAGCGATAACAAAAAGCGCAGGAATACAGTAAAAGAGCCTTTGACAGGAAGAGACGGGGGGAGTTGGTCTTGGAACCCGGCAATCTGGTATGGCTGTCCACTGCAAATTTAAAACTGGCTTGCCCATCAAAGAAACTAGGACCTAAGTTTTTGGGACCATTCCCAGTGAAAAGAAAAATCAATGATGTTGCCTATGAGCTAGAGCTGCCTGGCTCCTTCAGAATTCATCCGGTCTTCCACGTAACCTTACTAAAGCCTGCAATTCCTGACCCTTTTCCTGAGAGAAGTCCGGGTCCACCCGAACTGATGATGGTTGATGGGGAAGAGGAATATGAAGTTGAGGCAATTCTAGATTGCAGAAGAAGAAGAAACCAGACCCAGTACCTGATCAAGTGGAAGGGTTATGGTCCAGAGGAAAATTCCTGGGAACCAGAAGATAACATTCATGCCAAGAGACTTATCCAAGCATTCAATCGTTCCCATCCAGAGAAATTGGACCAATTGGGCATCCGGAGGCTGCCCGTTGGGGGGGGCAATGTCAGGAAAGGCTGGCTAGAGGAAGGAATGTTCCCCGCAGATTAACTCCTGCTCCCCGAACTTGTGTCAAGGAAGCTGCGTTGGCGCGTGCTAACGTAGGTTAGCGCATGCGCATCGGCGTGCGCATCGGCGCATCAACGTGCACGGCGCACCATGTGATCCATGAAGTGCCTATTTAAACCGGATCAGTGCACAGACCCGGTGCTGCCTTGTCTACAGCGTTCCCATGAGACTCCTGTTTCCTGCAACCTGCATCTGATTCCTGTTACTTACCTGGCCTGCTCTGACTATTCCTGCTCTCTGCCTGCATCGACCCCGGCCTGAACCTAGACTATTCTCCAGCCTCTGAACCTGTACCTCATCTGACTGTCCTGTGTATGACCCGGCTTGCCTGACCCTGCTCCTGCCTCTGCCTTCCAGTCTGTGGAGTTCTGGTACCGTTGACCTGCATCTCCTGCATTCGGTCATCCACCGTCATCTGGCACGCCATTCAACTGGACGCCCAGCAGATAGCACGACTACCGGCCCTCGTGCGACTCTGCACTCCTGCGCCACCTGTTTGCTCTATCAGGGGCCCAGAGTCAGAGGAGTAAGAGAAGCCTCCCTCTGCTAATCAGGCTCATCCCACCAGGTACGTAACAAAAAGCCTCTAGGATTGCCGACATAGCGTCCACAGATACATCAGGGGCACCAGCTACCATGTCAGATGTTTCAGGGGAAAAAACGTCTGCTTCAGACGCCATGCTGACCCACACGCCTGACACCCACAGGGACTCCAGGCAAGGAATCAATAGGCCACCCTCCTAGCTGCTACAGAGATGCAGGGTCTCCCAGAGGACTCACCACCCTTGGAACGGTACCGCTATTGCTGCCGTGTGCTCCGCCTGTGATGCTATCCCACAGCTGCCTGTGTCAGTCTGATCCTTATCAGCGTTTCCCTGTGTGAAATTCGCGCCAGTGAAATGCACCCTAGAGACTTCCGCAAAATGGCCGCTAAGCGGCTGTATTAAAAACAATGTGGGCCCTAAGAAAATGGCCGCCGAGCCGTCAGTAGAGGCAAAAGCGGCCGTGGGCCACAAAAAGATGTCCACCGAGCGGCGGTATATACATACAGGCGTGAATCATAAGAAACATGGCCGCCGAGCAGTCGATAGAGGCCAAAGCGGGCGCGAACCACAAGAAAATGGCAACTGAGCGGGGATATATACATATTGGCGCGAACCACAAGAAAATGCCCGCTGGACAGTCATCAGAGGCCAAAGAGGCGTGGACCACCACAAAATGGCCGCCGACAGCATGGAGGGAGAAGGCACGCACAGGTAAGCAGAAAAAATTAATTTTTTTTAAATGACAGCTACAGCGCAGCCCCGCTCCAGATGGAGCCCCCTAGGTGACCCCCAGCACCCAGCAACCAGCCTTAGCTCAGAGCCCAGGGAGGAGGGAAGGCAAGGAGAGAGGAAAGAAAATAGGATTTTTATAACAGCTTACCTGTAAAATCCTTTTCTTGGAGTACATCACGGGACACAGAGCGACATAGTCATTACTAATGGGTTATATAGATACCGTCAGGTGCTGGCACTGGCAACTTCCAAAACCGGAAGTACCCTCCCCTATATAAGCCCCTCCCATCCGGGAGCACCTCAGTTTTGTAGCAAAGCAATAAGTGTCCCTAAAGAGGGGCGGGAGCTCTGTGTCCCGTGATGTACTCCAAGAAAAGGATTTTACAGGTAAGCTGTTATAAAAATCCTATTTTCTTTCTCGTACATCACGGGACACAGAGCGACATAGTCATTACTAATGGGATGTCCTAAAGCAATGCCAAATGAGGGGGGGGATACACCATATATAAGCTGAGCGCTATCAGACATGAGGATCTTTTGCGGCCTGCAACACACTGCGCCCAAAGGCGACATCCTCCTGACTTCTAACGTCCACCTGGTAGGACCTAGTAAACGTGTGTACCGAAGACCATGTTGCGGCCTTACAGATTTGAGCCAGGGAGGCCTGGTGATGCACTGCCCATGAAGTTCCAACTGCTCTCGTGGAGTGCGCTCTAACTTTGAACGGAGGTGGTCTCCTTCTCAAGCCATAAGCTTGCATAATGACCTGTCGAATCCACTTGGCTAAAGTAGACTTTGACGCTGCCTGACCCTTTCTGGGGCCTTCCGGCAGAATAAACAAAGTATCCGTTCTGCGAATCTGAGCAGTGGCTTTTAGATAAGCTTTAACTGCTCTTACTACATCCAAAGAATGCAATAACTTTTCCTCTACCGAAGTAGGTTTGGGGAAAAAAGAAGGAAGAACCACATCTTGGTTCAAATGAAACCTCGATACCACCTTAGGAAGAAGGCTGGATGAGGACGTAACACTACTCTGTCCTTATGGATAACCAGATATGGCTCCTTACAGGACATAGCTGCTAATTCCGATACTCTTTTAGCCGAACAAATGGCTATTAGAAAAATCAATTTCCTGGTGAGAAGCACCAAGGAAATATGCTGTAATGGTTCAAATGGTTGTTTCTGTAGAACCGACAGAACCAAGTTTAGATCCCATGGACATATGGGAATATTAACCGGAGGACTAATACGCATCACTCCTTGTATAAAGGCTTTGACTAGTGAATGCGAAGCCAAGGGCCTTTGAAAAAATATTGACAAGGCCGAAATCTGACCCTTGATAGTACTCAAGGCAAGCTTCCTATCTACAGCCCACTGTAGGAAGTCCAGAATCCTACCTATTACGTACTTATGTGGATGCCATTTCTTGGCCTCACACCACGCGATGTACGCCTTCCAGATTCTATAGTAGATCTGCCTGGATACCGGCTTCCTGGCATTGATCATGGTAGATACCACAGCATTAGAGAGCCCTCTCTTTTTTAGAATGTGGGCTTCAATAGCCAGGCCGTCAAACCTAGGGCTGGTAAGGAAGGGTGGTATATCGGTCCTTGCGAAAGCCGGACGACGTGGGAGAGTCCAAGGACTCCCCACTGAAATTTTACAATCTCCGCGTACCACGCTCTTCGGGGCCACGCTGGAGCCACCGGAATCACTGGTTTCTTTTCTACCCTGATTCTGCGGAGTAATCGAGGTAACCATTGGCGGTGTGAATGCATATATCAGCTTGAACTGATCCCAAGGGAACACTAGGGCATCCGAGCCGCAAGCTAGGGGATCCCTTGTCCGAGAGACAAACCTGTCCCCCTTTGCGTTGAATCTGGATGCTAGAAGATCTACATCCGATGTTCCCCACCGCTGACATATTGTCCAGAAAACCTCGGGGTGAAGGGACCCTTCCTCTGGGCCTAATTGCTGGCGACTTAGAAAGTCCGCCTTCCAATTCTCCACTCCTGGAATGAATACCGCAGATATGGCTGGGACATATTTTTCTGCCCATTTCAGGATGTAATTTACTTCCCTCTGGGCTGCACGACTCCTGGTGCCCCCCTGATGATTGATATATGCCACTGCTGTGGCATTGTCTGATTGAATTCTGACAGGGGACCCTTGGAGTTTGGATGTCCATGCTACTAGGGCATACCGGGCTGCTCGTATCTCTAAGAGATTGATGGGCAGGGCCTTTTCTGCATCCGACCATCTGCCCTGGAGAGACTATTGCTCCAGTACTGCTCCCCAGCCTATAAGGCTGGCATCTGTAGTGACCACCTTCCAAGAAATCGGACTGAAGGATTTCCTTTTTTCCAGATTCTGGGGAACCAACCACCAACGGAGGCTCTTGCGAACGGAAGGGGACAAGGACATTGTAAGTCTAGGGCCTGAACTTTTTTGTTCCAGGCTGACAGTATGGCCCCTTGCAAATTCCTTGAATGGAATTGACCGTAGGGTACTGCTTCGAATGATGCCACCATTTTTCCCAGCAGCCTCATATACAGGCGTATGGACGGCTGTCTTTTTTGTACCTACTAAGTGGATCAAATCTTTCAAAGACAACACCTTTCCTCGAGGCAAGAATATTTTTCTCTGGCCTGAATCCAACCTTAGCCCCAAGTATTCCAGACTTTTGACTGGTTTTTAGGGCTGACTTGTCTCGGTTGATAATCCAACCGTGAGATTCCAGATACTTGATCGTCTTGTGAACGACCACGTCTAGTTTTTTCACTGAGTGGTCTATCAGCAACAAGTCATCCAGATATGCCATTATCATTACACCTTGTGTTCTTAGATTGGCCAATAAAGGGCCAGAATTTTTGTAAACACTCGTGGTGCTGTGGCCAAACCGAAGGGTAAGGCTCTGAACTGAAAATGGCGCCCTTCTACTGCAAAGCGTAGAAATTTTTCGTGGACTGGAAAGATGGGAATGTGCAAATAAGCATCTTTGATGTCGATCGTGGCTAACCAATCCTCCCCTTGTAGGGCAGTGGCCACCGATCGGATCGACTCCATCGGAAAGTCCTGATATACAGGAATTTGTATAGCCCTTTTAGAATTAATATGGGCCTCCCGTCCGCGTTTGCTTCGGGACTGTAAAGAGGTTTGAGTAAAACCCGAACCCTCATTCTTCCAGGGGAACCTCCATAATTACTCCTTGGAGCAATAGTTGTTCTAGTGCCAACAGGAGGGACTCTCTCTTCCGGGGATCCCTTGGCACGTTTGACCTCAAAAATGGGAAGGAGGAGAGTCTTTTAACTCCAAACTGTATCCCAAACCTACTGCGGAGAGCACCTATCTGTCTTGATCGTGTCCCGCCAGGTCTCTTGCGAACAACTGGAGTCCTCCCCCCACCCGACTGAGTGGGGGCTTCAATGAATTTAACTTTGGGGGAGGTTTTGTACCTCCCCTGACCCAGGGTTTCTCATTACCCTGCTACTGTCCCTGTTTTTTACCCCCGGGATTTGACCGAGGAGGCCGTCGGAACTGTTACACAGCCGATGCCCCAGGGACTGGAGAAGCAGGCCTCTTAAAGAGGGACCTCTAACTCTGCTTTTAACCGGCAAGAGCGTATTTTTACCGCTGGAAATTTTCTGGATATATTTGTCCAGGTTTTCCCTGAATAAGCGTTCACCATGAAATGGGACGCTAACCAGCCATTCTTTACAGGGAGCTTCAGCAGACCAGTTTTTGAGCCATAGGAGCCTACGCATATGTACTATAGACAGCGTAAGGCGGGAGGCCTGATGGACTGAATCCTCTATGGCGTCAACCGCAAAGCCTAAGGCTCTAGGTAGATCAGCTAGGGCAAAGCCTGCTGATCTGTCAAGTCCCTCAAGACCTGTTTCAACTGATCCTTCACTGCTTAGCAGACCCCAATAGCTGCTACTGCTGGTTGTATCACCAAGCAGATTTTCATAAGGACTCCAATCTTTTATCTATTGGGTTCTTGAACATTTGGACATTATCCACTGGACATGTCAGTGATTTATACATACAAGAGATGGCTGCGTCCACTGTAGGGACCTTCCATTTTTTTTTTTTTTTTTTTTGATGAACTTATCCTCCATGGGATAGACCACCGGAAATCTCTTGGGGGAATAAATATTTTCTCAGGACGTTCCCAATCCTGGTAAATGAGCCCTTTCAGTAAAGGGTGAAGTGGAAAAGAACAAACAGTCTGGGGGCTTCTAGCGACCCCAACGAGGATACAGTAGTGGTTGATGGTTCCGCAAGGTGCATTTTTAAATGCTGATCGGACCATGTTAGTCAGAGACTGAACCCATAATCTTTCAGCTTAAGATGCTGAGAAAAGGTTCCCCCACTGTTGATTCCTCTATAACAGAATCAACCTCATCCTGATCCCCTTCAGGCAGGTCGATCCCTGTATGGGACTGTTGCTCTGCTAACAGGCACTCTGAAGGAGGAGACGGAGATCGGGCGTGCTTTCCCTGACAGGGAGGCAGCGATAAATGTTGACAATCTCTCTCTAATCCTCCCAGAGCTGAGGAAAAAACCTCCTCTGTTACATACACAGGAGCAGGTGAACTGAGGACAGCCACAGTACCAAGTACCCTGCGGGGTCTCTACGGTCACTTACCTCTGAACTTCAGGGGAGACTGGTGCAGCAGGAGTATGCCCAAGATCCTCAGAGCCCGATGAGACCCCCTTCGCTTCCTGGAAGATTCAGTTCCGGAGCTTCTGGACGGCATATTCCTAAGCCTAAAGCTGAGGTATTCCAGCCGTAATACACCACTTTTACTGAGAATAGTCTAGCACAATTGCTGCTATATCACAGTTGGTGTCTACTATTGTGCCTTTCTAGGGGATGCCTGTATCAACCGCTTGCTGTATGCCTTTAAATGTTGCCAGCTCTGTCTCTGTACTTCATAGCCAGCTCACTACAATATTGTGGTTTTTTTAAACTGCTGGGACGCCCGCACATGCGCAGAAGCGCTGCGGCGTGCACAGAGCGTCATCCCCCAGGCTCCGCCCCCTTTCCCGGCTCACCTCTATATATAGAGGCGCGTGCACGCGCACGCGCGCGGGCACGTGCGCCTTCGGCGCTAATTTCAAATATGGTAACAAGGGACAGGAGCCAGGGCCCCTCTTTGCCGCAGGCCGGGGGATGGACGAGCACTGCAACATGGCAGAGGAAGCAGTTTCCTATTAGAGAACTCACCATCTGCCTGGACTTTGCTCTGCTGAGAAGAAGCTAGTCCACATGACAAGAAAACATTCCACAGCGGCCTCTAGTGGACAAACACAGGTACCGCAGTCTAATATATTAAATATATATAAAAAAAAATTTTTTTTTTTTTTTTTTTTTCTTGACCACCATTAAAAATTATTACATTTTTTTAGTAGTTACAGGCATGCACAGAATTTTGCGGGAATACCATTAGGTAACAGACAGAAAGACAAATTAGGCTTGGGGGTCCCCCAATAGAACCAAGTTCCTGGGGGCCCCCACTTACCTGTTCCCCGCCGCAGGACTTTGTTTGGTCCACAAAAGCCCAAACTTCACCTATCACGGCAGGCATTGTAATCAAACCTTCAGGGACCGGGTTCCCAAGGATTCCACTCCCCTGGACCTGTATAGCACCCTGCACAGAAAACATCTTGGTCGTGGGTATGACCAGAGCTCTGGATCCCAGGGTCCAGCTCTCCTAAGAGAAGCATTACAGGCAGAACCTTGCTCTTCTCTGCAAGGCCCGGGTACCGACCGTTTAGCTATGAAGCTTTTTTGGTCGGATC
Source organism: Rana muscosa (assembly GCA_029206835.1). Taxonomy (NCBI): domain Eukaryota; kingdom Metazoa; phylum Chordata; class Amphibia; order Anura; family Ranidae; genus Rana; species Rana muscosa. The sequence continues at coordinate 507,288,485 of CM055118.1, read as the reverse complement.
CGGAATAGCTTACTGAGGCCCAAAAGAACCTGTACGCAAGCTCAGTGAAAAACACATGTTTCTTCTTGGCCAACACCTTAGACACTGGCAAAAAACTGAGGTGCTCCCGGATGGGAGGGGCTTATATAGGGGAGGGTACTTCCAGTTTTGGAAGTTGCCAGTGCCAGCACCTGACGGTATCTATATAACCCATTAGTAATGACTATGTCGCTCTGTGTCCCGTGATGTACGAGAAAGAAAGGGCCACAACCACTTACTTGATCTCTCCAGGAATGTCCAATCAAGTCACCCTGCCGAAGCAGGGGAGCTACATACCTTTCCTGCGTGGATCATGCTGGAAGACATTCCGGACAGATCATCATCCGCACACAGAGGTGACTGTCGGCCAGGCATGCTGTGATTGAGCCCTAGGGTACAATCGTATGCATGCCCTGGAGCACGAGCTCACCGGTCAGGCTACTGCGACTCGGCCGTAAAGGTCAGCCGTAGCTGAGCGGTCCGATGCAAGCCCTGGAGAGTAAGCTCACCAGCCAGGCTACTGCGATTCGGCCGCAAAGGTCAGCCGTAGCCGAGCGGTCCGATGCAAGCCCTGGAGCGTAGGCCACCCGTAGAGCGACGGGCATGTAGTGGAAAACCCAGCGCATAGCTAGGGTCGGCACACGCTTGATGGCCGAAACTGGGGGGACTACAAGGATCGAGGATTCAGCCTGTCACCCAGTCGGCAGTTGATCGAAGTTCGCAGGAAACAAAAAACAAACGTATATAAAATCCCCCCCGGACCAGTGGGCCTGAAGGGAGCCATGTCCTTCTCCTTACTAGGCAGAAAAAAACTGATCTGCAAGATGCAGAGAGAGGGGATATACCCAGAGGGTCCGCCCCCTGGGCGGTACTGTAGAAGGTGTGATGAAACACTTTTTACAAGTTTTTCTGCCTAGTCACTCTTAAATGAAGGATAATACCCACTTGTCAATAGGAAGCTGTGTCTGTCCATGAACGAAAGAGTAATCACAGTACTATTCCACGCAATACACAGTGATAGCCATGATCTTCTAGGTGCAGGTCCAGTGGCTTCCCTCGGCACCACCGCCATTCAGAAAAGCCTTGTATTTTTTTTTTAAACGTTCTTGGATTAAACATGGTGAAGATTGTGACATCTGCCCCTCCTCTCAATCTCATCCAACCAGAAAACACCTTGTATTTATTGAAACTAAAATGTGTCCCCTGAATAGTAGTAGTGCAGAACCATCAACCCATGTGTTCAATGTGCAAAGGGGAAGCCACTGAAGCAGCACCCAGAAAATCATGGTTATCACTGTATGCAATGCAAATTACTACAGTGATTTTCAGCATCCCCAGCAGCCCTCTGCATAAAATAAATTGCGCTTTAATAACCAAATATTGTGATGTCCAAGCTGCTAAAAATTCTCAATAAAATCACGTTTTTGGAAGCTTTATAAATAATTTAAAGCGGTTGTATACTGTTGGACATTTTTTCCTTACCTGCAAGGTAAAGTCATAATGTGCTAGTATACATACTAGCACATTATGTGAAACTTACCTTAAAACGAAGCTGTTCCAGCGCCGCAATGTCGGCGCTGCAGCCGCTTCCATCTTCACCCGTATTGCTTCCGGGTTCGCGGGCTCTGGCTCTGTGACTGGCCAGAGCTGCGATGACATCACTCCCGCGAATGCATGCTGGAGCTGCCGTTCACGGCACATGCGCCAGTGATTTCACTGGCTGTGTGTAATGTAAACATCTCCTAAACGGTGTACGTTTAGGAGATATTTACACTACCTATAGGTAAGCCTCATTATAGACATAGCTATAGGTAAAAGGCAGTAAAGGAAGTTTACTTCCTCTTTAAACAATTCTTCATTCCTTCAAATTAAAATTAACCGCATCATGTATACCTACATAAGTTTGTAAATCAAGTCTGAAAGAAAGTATGACTAAAAATACATTATAAAAGACACCGCTTTTGTGAAAGAATATTATATTGTTGCTGTATATTGTGAACCGCCTGGAACTTATTCATGCAGACTTAAGCCTCGTACACACGATCAGACTTCCATCTGACTTTTCCATGGATTTTGGTCCAAAGGACGTTGTCCGTGAACTTGGTATGCATACACACGGCAGGACTTTTTCAGCCAACAAACACGAACGTAGTGACGTAATAGACATACTATGTGTTTTTTCTGCTCTTTACCGACACCTTTTGGACAACTTCTGCTATTGTTGGCTGATCTTTAGCATTGGTTCTGTGCATGCGTGTTTGTACTTTGAACTTTAGTCCGATGGACTTGTGTACACACGATCGGATTTTGCTCCATCGGACATTTGTTGCCGGGAAGTTTGTCTGTTCTCACAGCGAACATTTGTCCGATGAAAAATCGAAAAAGTTTGTCCGATGGAGCGTACACACGGTCGGATTGTCCGCTAAAACAGGTCCATCGGACAATTGTTGTCAAAAAGTCAGATCGTGTGTACGGGCCTAATAATGTTTCTAAAAGATCTTCTTTTTATTAATACTTACCTAGGTGGATGCAGCATCGGTTCGATGCTGCATCTGTCCCCCGGCGCCTCTAACACCACTGAAACCTGAGTGATCGAACACCGCCAATCTCTCGGTTCTCACAGCTCCCCGAGCAGAGAGCTGCTGACTGTCAGTCATTGCTCTCTGCTCTGCCCCCTCCTTGCTCACTGGAGCGCAGAGCTGTGGTGGTGGTGAGAGCAGCTGTCTTAGGCTCTTAGCAGCATGCCGAGATCCTGAGCCGGGTGCCGGTCCAGGGATCTGGGCGGATCCCGACTCCATGGTCGTGATGACACAGAGCCTGGACCGATTCTGTGACGTCAGCAGAGAGTGGACTTCAGCCCACATTCTGCTGAAAAATGGGTCACAGGAGTGCAAAACTAACTGCACGGCTGTGATCCATAGGAGAAGTCCACCCAAACAAGCTTTGGCTATACTTCTTCTTTAAGCATCCCAAGATTTAATTTGTGACAGTTCGGTGGGAATCCCGGTTGTTCTTTAGCATCAAACATAGTTTGCCACTTTCATCTCCTAGTTTCCTTTCGTCTCCAAATCTAATTCTGGAGCATTCAAAGTGGTAATAAAACCAAAAATTTGATATATTGCAGCTTGCTAATCATTAGATGTGGTGACTTCATTCGTTTTCTTATTTTAGGCATTTTTCCCCTTGTGATCTGCCCAGGAATACACCTCCTGTATTAGAGTGCCCCCACTCTGAATGAAGGAGCACAGGAGCACATTTGGAAAGCAGCACTGTCAGTCTGGGGGGAGGGGAGTGTTAGAGGCACTAGCAGATATACAGTATATCACAAAAGTGAGTACACCCCTCACATTTTTGTAAATATTTTATTATATCTTTTAATGTGACAACACTGAAGAAATGATACTTTGATACAATGTAAAGTAGTGAGTGTACAGCTTGTATAACAGTGTAAATTTGCCCTCAAAATAACTAAACACACAGCCATTAATGTCTAAATTACTGGCAACAAAAGTGAGTGCACCCCTAAGTGAAAATGTCCAAATTGGGCCCAATAAGCCATTTTCCCTCCCCGGTGTCATGTGACTCGTTAGTGTTACAGGGTCTCAGGTGTGAATGGGGAGCAGGTGTGTTAAATGTGGTATTATCGCTCTCACTCTCTCATACTGGAAACTGGAAGTTCAACATGGCACCTCATGGCAAAGAATTCTCTGAGGATCTAAAAAAAAAGAAAAAAAAAGAATTGTTGCTCTACATAAAGATGGCCTAGGTTATAAGAAGATTGCCAAGACTCTGAAACTGAGCTGCAGCACGGTGGCCAAGACCATACAGCGGTTTACCAGGACAGGTTCCACTCAGAACAGGACTCGCCATGGTCAACCAAAGAAGTTGAGTGCACATGCTCAGCGTCATATCGAGAGGTTGTCTTTGAGAAATAGACTTTTGAGTGCTGCCAGCATTGCTGCAGAGGTTGAAGGGGTGGGGGGTCATCCTGTCAGTGCTCAGACCATACGCCGCACACTGCATTAAATTGGTCTGTATGGCTGTCACCTCAGAAGGAAGCCTCTTCCTAAGATGATGCACAAGAAAGCCCGCAAACAGTTTGCTGAAGACAAGCAGACTAAGAACATGGATTACGGGAACCATGTCCTGTGGTCTGATGAGACCAAGATAAACTTATTTGGTTCAAATGGTGTCAAGCGTGTGTGGCGGCAACCAGATGAGAAGTACAAAGACAAGTGTGTCTTGCCTACAGTCGAGCATGGTGGTGGGGGTGTCATGGTCTGGGACTGCATGAGTGCTGCCGGCACTGGGGAGCTACAGTTCATTGAGGGAACCATGAATGCCAACATGTACTGTGACATACTGAAGCAGAGCATGATCCTCCCTTCGGAGACTGGGCCGCAGGGCAGTATTCCAACATGATAACGACCCCAAACACACCTCCAAGATGACCACTGCCTTGCTAAAGAAGCTGAGGGTAAAGGTGATGGACTGGCCAAGCATGTCTCCAGACCTAAACCCTATTGAGCATTTGTGGGGCATCCTCAAATGGAAGGTGGAGGAATCGCAAGGTCTCTAACATCCACCAGCTCCATGATGTCATCATGGAGGAGTGGAAGAGGACTCCAGTGGCAACCTGTGAAGCTCTGATGAACTCCATGCCCAAGAGGGTTAAGGCAGTGCTGGAAAATAATGGTGGCCACACAAAATATTGACACTTTGGGCCAAATTTGGACATTTTCACTTAGGGGTGTACTCACTTTTGTTGCCAGCGGTTTAGACATTAATGGCTGTGTGTTGAGTTATTTTGAGGGGACAGCAAATTTACACTGTTATACAAGCTGGACACTCACTACTTTACATTGTAGCAAAGTGTCATTTCTTCAGTGTTGTCACATGAAAAGATATAATAAAATACTTACAAAAATGTGAGGGGTGTACTCATTTTTTGTGAGATACTGTATATACACTATTAAATTGAAGCCAAACTCCAGCTAATACTGAAGTTGCACAAGCAGTTACAGTAATGCCGCGTACACACGATCGGATTTTCCCTCGGAAAAACCTTAAATGTTTTTTCAGACGGAATTTCGCTCAAACTCGGCTTGCATACACACGGTCACACAAATCCTGTCGGAAATTCCGACCGTCAAGAACGTGGTGAGGTACAACACGTACGACGAGCCGAGATCAATGAAGTTCAATAGGCAGTTCGGCTCTTCTGCTTGATTCTGAGCATGCATGTTTTTTTTGCACGTTGGAATTGCATACAGACGATTGGAGTTTCCGATGGGAACTTTTCCCGTTGGAAAATTTGAGAACCAGCTCTCAAATTTTTCTTGGCGGAATTCCGACAGAAAAATTCCGATGGAGCCTACACACGGTCGGAATTTCCGACCAAAAGATCACATCGGACCTTTCTTGTCGGAATTTCCGATCGTGTGTACGTGGCATAACAATTTATTTTTGGATAACTGTTTTAGATGAATAAATAAAATCTGATCATTGTAAACACCCCTGTCAGTGTTAAACGGTTTGTCCCAACATTCTAACTGTAACCCTGAAGGAGAGCTTGTACTGTTAAAAAAACAATAGACTGAGGCAGTTTTCAGGCATTTTAGCGCTAGAAATAGCGCCTGTAAAGCGCCTGAAAACTGCCTCCTATGCCACCGAATTTGAAAGCCTGAGTGCTTTCACACTTGGGCGGTGCGCTTGCGGGACTTTAGAAAGTCCTGCAAGCAGCATCTTTGGGGCGGTTTGGGAGCACTGTATACAGTGCTCCCAAAACACCCCTGCCCATTGCAATGAATAGACAGCGCTTCTGAACACCCGCAACATGGGCAGTTTTAACCCCTTCTTCGGCCGCTAGCGGGGGGTTTAAAGCTCCCCGCTAGCAGCCAAAAAATGCTGTTTAAACAGCGCGAAAGCGCCGCTAAAACAATCAACACTTTAGCGCTAAGGCACGGGCTCCCCCAGTGTGAAAGGGGTCTTACTAGCCAGATCACCAGTTGAAAATAAATGAAAGAAAGGCTAAAAAAGAAAAAGAATGCAGGTATCATATCTCCAGACTGGTTCACACCACAATTTCTATGTTCCGGATGTGCATTTTGATGCAGTTTTGGTACGTTCCAGTGTGTTTTTGGTGCTTTCCAAAGCATTTTTCCTCTCTATTTTTTCTTTATCTCAATTGAAGACAACTGAAGACATGTGCGCTCTGGTGCATTTTTGTTGTATTTTACCACATTTCAGATGTGTTAGATACAGAAAAAGAGCAACATGTTCTACTTTTGTTGACTGCACTGCACTGGTGTGAACTAGGGCCATGGGAATCCATGTAAAACACAGTCCGCGTGTTTTGATGCAGACTAAAAATGCACTAGACTGCATCCGGTGTGAACCAGCCCTGAAGCCCCATACACACTATCAGTTTTCTTGCAGGTTTTTCTCTTCAGGTTTACCAAAACCATCTAATATGAGGTCAAACCTTAAGAGTTTCAATTCGTATGCAATCAGGCAGGCCCTTGCACTACATGGTTTTGGTAAACCTGAAGAGAAAAACCTGCAAGAAAACTGATAGTGTGTATGGGGCTTAAGAACTGGTAAGCTGCAATATAATAAATGTTTGCTTTTGGGTTTAATACCATTTTAAAGTCTGCAGAAGGACAATGATTTCTACATTTCACTTCCATTACATGTTCTCTTGTGTTAATTAATAGCTAATAGAACTTTTTGCTGCTAAAATAAATATAAAGCAGATCTTTCAGAGGGAAGTGAATCTAGTATGTGAATCTACCTAACCCTTTGTGTATTATTTTAAAGACAAATAAGTGTATAAAGCACAGTTGAATTGATGTTTGTGTTGATGTATTGGATCCCATGTTAACTCAAAATGATAAATAATAGCTTTATCCTGAACCTTCGCTCTTTGGTTATTAGTTTTCTACACATTCACTTTCAACAAACTAAGCTGAAACATACCATCATGTCACTTTCTATTTGTTCATAAGCGTCTGCCAGGCGTTCCTCCCTGTTCTCCAAAGCAATGCTGGCTTCATGATGGATCCTCAGCCACCATTTAAAGTAATCTTCACTGAGGTCTTTATATGCCAAGGCTAAAGTCCGCAGGCCCTCCCCTGCACACTCCTAGAGAAACAACACAATGCCACATTTATAAACATTGCAAGTGTGAACTGAAAAATAGGATTTTTTGTACTCACCGTAAAAAAAAATCTTGTTCGTCCATGGACGGACACAGCCTTCTCAATTCTTGACGTGTGGGTTATGTTCCTGTTCATAGGAGAGGACTAGGCAGAACATGTTAGATAATTAAAAACACATGTTACATTAACCAGAGTTGAACAGCCCTGCCCAGGGGGCAGTCCCTACAGACATAACCCTCTGCCCTGCAGTCAGCAGCTCAGTTCGTAACAAGCAGTACAAACCTAAAAAAGGAGGGGTGGGTGCTGTGTCCGTCCATGGACAACAGAGAAAAGGATTTTACGGTGAGTACAAAAAATCCTATTTTCTCTTTTCGTCCATGGACGGACACAGCCTTCTCAATTCTTGACGTGTGGGACGTCCCCAAGCAGTGTAAAAAAAAAAACGAGGAGTGGGAACAGTATCAAAAAAACAACTAACTTCACCCCAAACCAGCAGAGCTCCTCAACGGAGGAGTTGCAACCTCAAACAACCGCCTGCAAAACCTTGCGGCCGAAGGAAGCATCAGAAGATGCGCTCACATCAACCTTGTAAAATTTGGAAAACGTGTGCACGGACGACCAAGTCGCCACCTTGCACACTTGTGAGACAGACGCTTGATGTCGGAAAGCCCAGGAAGCACCAATTGCCCTGGTTGAATGTACCGTGACCGGAAAGGGAGGCGGCCGCCCCTTAAGGTCATAGGCCTCAATGACGGTCTGCCTGATCCACCGAGAAATGGTGGCCGACGAGACCGCCAGGCCCTTTTGTGGACCAGACACCAACACAAACAGTAAATCAGACCTCCGAAACTGAGCCGTAGCAGACAGGGACACCCGCAAGGCACGTACCACGTCCAAGTTATGGAGCGCAGTCTCCCTGGGATGCGACGGTCGAGGACACAAAGACGGCAGCACAATGTCCTCATTCAGGTGAAAAGCCGAAACCACCTTCGGAAGGAAGGAAGGCTGTGGGTGTAGCACCGCTTTATCCTTATGGAGGACCAAGTATGGTGACTTGCAAGACAAGGCCGCAAATTCAGAAACCCTTCTGACCGATGTAATGGCCACTAGAAAGGCCACCTTCTGAGACAGTCAAGAGAGAAATCTCTCTGATGTTCTCAAAGGGAGGTTCCCGAAGAACCGAGAGCACCAGATTTAAATCCCATGAAGGAAGAGGTGGTCTAATTGGGGGAGCCACATGTCGAACCCCCTGCACAAAAGTACCTACCAGGCAATGGGTCGCCAAAGGCCGTTGAAAGAAAACAGCCAAGGCTGAAATCTGACCCTTAATGGTGTTTAAGGCAAGTTTCTGATCCACTCCACCCTGTAAAATAAGCAGGACCCTGGAAACCGAATACGTCTGTGGACGCCACTCCATCTCTTCACACATAGAGATGTAGGCTTCCAAGAACGATGGTAGATCGTCCTATAAGAAGATTTCTGTGCCCTCAGCAAGGTTGAAATGACCGAATCCGAAAGACCTCGGTCCCTTAGTACCTGGCTTTCAATAGCCATGCCGTTAAAGCCAGTGACTGTAAAGCAGGATGAAGTATGCGACCTTGACACAGAAGGTCCTCCCGCATTGGCAGCCGCCAGGGTGCATCTGCCACCAGGCGCACGAGGTCGGCGTACCAAGGACGCCGGTGCCAATCTGGAGCGATTAGAATCACCGGGATCCCCTCGGTCTTCACTCTGTGGAGCAGACGAGGAAGCAACTTTGGGGGGGATAGGCCTTCTTGGAAGCCTGGTCAGCGGACCAGCATTTTAGCCAGATTAGGCGGCGCATTACCACCGCAGATACAGAGGCCCTGGATATTAAGGGGGCCACATCCAGAGTGGCATCACAGACATACACAAGGCCCTGCACCAACTGGTCATCCAGTCTTACACACTCCGGAGGAAGCTGGTGTTCCTCCACAGTCTGGCGCAAAATCTTTGCCCAGTCAGTGAGTTTCTGAGACACCAAGGTTGCAGCCAAAATAGGCCGCAACGCAGACCCCAGCAAGGTGAACATGGACCTGCTCAGCGCCTCGGACCTCCTATCAGTATGGTCCTTAATTGCAGGGGTCTCCTCTACAGGGAGAGTGGTTACTTTATTTAACCGAAAGATCGGGGGGTCAACAACCGGAGAAGCCCATTTTTTCAAAAGGCTCTCCTCAAAAGGATACCTGACCACCAGGCGTTGAGAGACCACAAAAGTCCTCTGCGGCTTTTCCCATTCCTTATCTATGAATTTATCAAAGAAGGACACATAGGGGAACACCTTTACAGAACGGGTCGATTTGTGCGACCCAAAAGAGACTGACCCCTCAGTGGAAGCCTCATCTGCGTCCAGCTTAAGGGAGTCCCATACAGCATTGATAAGGTCACTAACAAGTGCCCTGTTTTGCACTGACCCGGACGGGGGGTCTTCCTCACAAAGAAAGTCCTGGTCCGTATCTTATGACAACCCAGAACCAGGTTCCTGTGCCGCAGCCAGGCCCGGGTCTGAGTCAGAACCTTCCCCTGGCGATGGCGGCGGAAGGGGGCGCTTTTTACCCCCCTTGCGCTCACACGCCACTTCCACCCTGGCAACAAATGATTCCAGGACTGTCGACAAAGCATCCATGGTAACTGCAGGTGCAGGGGCACCGGCTGCTGCCTCTGGAAAGTTTTGGGAAGAAGGGGCAGACACTGACTCCATGACACCACTGACAGCTCTCAGGGACTTCCGTCTCCACAGCGTGTGTGAGGAAAAAGACAGAGGAGAATTGCGCTGCGCGCCCCACAGAGAAACGGGCCCCCGACACCCCACGGTTCCCCACTGAGATCCGGAGTCCCCCCACAGATACGCCCCGGTCGCAGCGAGCCCTAGGGCAGAAGGAGATAGTGAGAGCAGGGAAAGGGAGGACAGGAGAACCCGTTATCCCTAGGACGCCCAGCTGTTTCCACCTGCCGAGGCAGGAGGAAAAGCACTTACCCGTCCATGCGAGGACCCGCTGGTGCGTCCTGGACAGACCTACAACCGTGTGGGAGTAGCTGTCGGCCCGGTCCACTGTGAGTGAGACAGCAAGCAGCCCAGTCATATGCAGAGCCCGGAGCATGTGCTCACTGGCCATTCTGAAACCATGGGGTATGTCGTGGCAGAACCAGCGCAAAGCTTAGGACTGGCACGCTCGACGGCCGGAACTAGGAAGACTACAAGGATCTATATATCCAACCTGTCGCCCAGTCGGCAGTTGATAAAAGATTCCAAAAAATAAAATATAAAAATCTTCAGGACTCTAGGCCGAAAGGGAGCCACGTCCTTCTCCTCTGCTAGGCAGAAAAAAACTGAGCTGCTGACTGCAGGGCGGAGGGTTATGTCTGGAGGGACCGCCCCCTGGGCGGGGCTGTTCAACTCTGGTTAATGTAACATGTGTTTTTAATTATCTAACATGTTCTGCCTAGTCCTCTCCTATGAACAGGAACATAAACCACACGTCAAGAATTGAGAAGGCCATCCATGGACGAAAAGAGAAATAAAATACAGTAAAATATTGGATTGACAGTAACTTGGTCTGAGAGTGTTTTGCAAGACCAGCAATTTTTTTTTATACATTTTGACTTGATAAACGAGCGATGTCTTGATATACAAGTAGCGTTACGTCACAACTAAGTATAAAAGAGAAGAGAAGCTCCTCTAAGTGTAGCAATATGGTTACATTTAATGAAGGTACAATATGTATCAACTTACATGGTTGATGACTAAGACAGGCACATCTAAATATGCAGGCATCCGGGGTAAAGCTGTCCACATAGATCATCCTCCGCACCGCCATAGACATCATCCCTTCCATGCTGCGCTCCACGAGTGTTTCGAGCCTCGCTTTCAGATCGCTCTACTGCAGGGTAGTCTTCCTGGTCACGACTGCAGACTGACAGTGGTGAGAGCTGGCGGTGCTGAGGATGGTCTATGTCAGGGGTGTCAAACTAATTTTCATTGTGGGCCGCATCAGCATTATGATTGCCCTCAAAAGGGCCGGTTGTATCTGTAAGATTAGATGTCCAGCGCATCCCCTCCCCTTACATTAGATGTTAAGAGCCAATCCACCATCAGAAGTTGAGTCCCCCACTCTCCCTTACATCACAGTGCACCCCCCTTTCCTTAAGCTGCTGCTGGGAAGAAGCTGGATGCATTGCTTAAAAGCAGAAAGTAAGTGTCTTGAGGAGGACCAGAGGAGGGCGAGGGCCACATGAGAGGGCCGGATTTGGCCCGCGGGCCTTGTGTTTGACACCTGTGGTCTATGTGGGCAGCTTTACACCGGATGGTGTATGGAAGAAATTCCGTCCACCAATAACATCACACCAGCGGGTATAAGGTCTTTGGAAAAATGGAGGCGACCGGACTTTCTGATGACGCCAATACAGTGAAATGCACAGAGGTCGGATAGCTGCTGACACATCCATGGACCGCAGAGGACGTCACATCTGATTGCCAGTGGAACGCACGCCGCAGCTTGGTAAGAGGAACAGCGGTGCTGTTTGAACTACTTTGCAAATCTTGAGGATTTTAATATATACAGATATGCTGATCGAGCTGGTGCTGGTCTGGGCACTTTAATGTGTAAGCGTATAGATTGTGGGATGAGTTTTTAAAGGGGATCTTTTTAATAAAACTGTTTCGCACGATTAACTTGTCATTTTCTTTTTGGGCGATTTGGTTGTCTTGGCTATATAACGCGTGATTGGTCCAGAGGGCCTCAGGTAAGTGCAATAGTAGCATCACTGGCGGTGGAGCATTTTTTTGTATCTAATTTTACGGATCACTTATACAAAAGCACGGTGGATGGGATGAAGTTTGACAAGCGCAATAACACAGAATTTTGTGTTTGAACATTTTTAAGGATTTTCTTTTGTTTTTGTTTCACGTTTTTCATAAATGTGGATATTGTTTTCATGATTTATTGTATGGTGTTGAATCATATGTAAATTGCAGTGATATTTTGAAGGCGCCAACCAGATATTGGTTGTAACACAGATTACTAGATAGTATTGGGGAGGATTAGCGGCCACTTTATTAAAATGTTTGATTATTTAGTGTGTTTTGGTGGTCATAGCAACTTTTTATGTCACACGGTATTTGCGCAGCAATTATTTAAAAAGCAATTGTTTTGGAACAAAATCATTCATAAATAAAAAAAAAAAAAAAAAAAAAAACTGTACAGTTGCCCAATTTTTTGGTGTAATGCGACAGATGATGTTACGCTGAGTAAATAGATACCTCGCATGTCACGCTTTAAAATTGCACACACTCGTGGAATGGCGCCAAACTTCGGTACTTAAAAATCTTCATAGGCGATGTTTTAAAAGGTTTTACAGGTTACCCGTTTAGAATTACAGAGGAGGTCTTGGGCTAGAAATATTGCTCTTGCTCCAACAATCGTGGTGATACCTCACGACGTTTGAACGTGGGTATAGAATTGGGTATATGGGATTGTATGATATATTTTTTTTTTTTGATGGTTGATCTAGATGGACTTGTGTCTTTTTTCAACCTGACTAACTATGTAACTATGTTTACCTACGCGGCCGCGACCTACGTATGCGTTTGCTTTAATTTTAATTTTATTTTTGTTCATTTTATTTACATTTTTGTATTTTTACACTTTCCCCTAAAAAAAAATATTTTTCATCACTTTTATTCCTATTACAAGGAATTTAAACATCCCTTGTAATAGGAATAGTGTGTGATCAGTCCTCTTTATGGACAGATGTGGGGTCTATAACATTTCTTCTCCAGGCTGGAAAGCCTGAGATTAAAAAAATAAAAAATAAACAATCTCAGGCTATCCAGCCGAGTCCCTGGCATTGTTTACTTCTGCCGGCCCAGACGCGATGTCATAATGTCACACCTGGGCCTCCAAGAGTCATAGAAACTGCCAGGGACCATCTGGCCCTCGGTTTTCTCTATGGCTAACTTTCGGCGTCGGTGGATTCCTTCTCCGGCTCACTGATCGCACGGGCGAGCCAGTAGAAGCACCGGAGGGCGGTGGGAGGGGTTTGGAACATCCCCTCCCGCCGCCTGTAAGAACGATCAAGCGGCTGAACAGCTGCTATGATTGTCCTTACAGTGCAGGGAATCGCCGGCTGAAAAAAATGATATCTAAATGATGCCTATAACTGCAAGCATCATTCAGATATCACCACTGAAAGACAGAAACGTCATATGACGTTCTGCAGTATAGAAGTGGTTAAATTCATAAGACATTAATTATAAAGTATTAGCTACACTTACATGTTTTGATTACTGCTGCATGATTTCCTTCTCAGGGCCACCTGTTCTGCAGAAAATGAACTTCAAAATCTGGCAAAGTACACTTTTGTCTATGGGGTGGCTCCATGGCCTTGCAGGGTTCCCTTGAGCCGCATGAGAACATGTTCATTAACAAGCTCCATCCTCCTCCACCAACCAGCTCTAGATTGAAAAGTGGACTGACCAATCCCTGCTCCTATGTGTTTACCCTATGTCAGGAGTTCAGGTGGCCCTGTGTAACTGCACTGTGCGCACTTCCGGTCAGACGTTTAGGGGACCAAAGGGAGGGAAACAGCAGCAGTAGTTAAAAATTGCGGAGAAATATTTTTCAATATATATTTGTTATAAAAAAAAAAAAAAAGAAGGAGAGTGCCGCTAGTGTTTTGGATCTGAAGGGAAATGTTAGTTTGGTGATGAGGGCTTATTGCTACTCTATTCTATTTTTTTTATGTGTTGTTATGCGCTTGTAAAATGCTGTATTCATAATTTCATAAGCATCATAAAAATTCATTTTTAGCTATAACAACTATCTTGAGTGATGGTGTTCTACAGATCATTACCAGTGTATAATACATTATGCCATACATATAAATATAAGAGTAGGAAAGATGATGGAGACTATAAATGATTAGGCAAACTGGGCAGGTTCCTTAACTTGATAAAATCTACTGAAGTAGGGCCTGTTAAGAAGTGATTATCTCTTCAATAAAGGAAAGATAAGGTAAATAAGGTAAGATAAGGTAAATGCATAAAAAAATTGAGAAAACTCACATTGAGGTGATCTGACGTGATGTACATTAATTCTTCACTATTGACATGAAGCCTCTCAAATAAAATAGTGTCTGCTCCTTTACAATAAAGTTTAATCTGTCCTTCTGGGTTTCGTACTGTGGAAAAGGAATCAATATATTAGCCAAAAAAATACCGACCATGCAGAATGCTGTGACAAAAATAATCATTACATGTTTTCCACTAAATTACTGCATTCTTTTATTTAATCCATAGTGGTGCAAAAAAAAATAAAAGTAAGCGTTAAGTGTAAAAAAAACATACATGTGAACACACATAAAAAAGTCCACCTGGACCATCTATCTAATTTTAAATGGTCCATGGTACCGCGCTGCCCTTTTCCATCATGGCCGAGCCGGTCACATCCTGACGTCTATCAACAGGGTGTCAGGAAGTGACGTCACGTCCGGTTTTCCGGACCAGCCGTGTGGTGCCATACAGAAGGCGCGGCTTTTGATGACGCGACGCGTCATACGTGCCGCGTCATCACGGACATGTGGGGCCTCCCTATGACGCTCCGAACATGCAGCTTAAAAGGACGCCAAGGAGGGCAAATGGCACCAGTTCCTCTCCTCAGCTTGACATCTGAAAGAGCTCTCCATTGTGGTGCAATACAGCTGGGTGATTTGGGTCGTTGGGGATTTTTCCGATTGCCTTTTGCCCTGAACTGAAGGAGCCAACATTTTAACTACAGACTGCTGGACAATCCAAGTTTGTGGATTCCACCTTTGTGTGGGTAAGTGTTTCTCTTCCCCTCGGTTGTGGGAAAGAAGCCATTTACAAGATTCTAATAGCCTGTTTTATTGTTATTTTGTTTTGGCAGAGTGCCTACCTGGGCCTTCTAACGCCTTTTGTTGGATATATTCATCCGACCCTCCTATAGGGAATAGGGGGTGAATATCTGTGACTTTTGGGGGACCCCTACTGCCTACTACTGTTACCATGGGGAATGCATCTGCTATTTGAGGATATGCTAATTTGAAAAGTGAGTCACTACCTTTATACACCCATGAGGGTGTTGGGAATGTGGTTCAATGTCTGTAAAAATTTAATTAATTCTTTTGATTTATTCTAGAGAGTGATACATAAAATCCCTGATGAAGTCTGTTTTAATTATGACCACTTAAAACGCGCTGGATGAACCGCTTTTCTGTCACCACCAGTTGATCTGGAGGTTCCCGAATTCTATGGCGGACAGTATCACTTTATCTGTTTCATCAAATCCTCATGTTTTTAATATTTAAATAGAATATATTGGAATTTCAATGAATGAATTTATAAACTTGTTTGTACAATAAATTTACTTTTTTCACAATTTTTGTTGCCCAAAAAATCCCACAATAGAGGTTTTCCATACTTCTTCAGTTAACAAGGGATAATGGCAACTACATGCATGTCCAAATACATGAGTCGTTCTAATTAGAAGGAGTAGGACCTTTCCCTGAACCCCCCGGGCGCAAGGCTCCTGACAGGGACAAGGTTACAAACTTGGCCTACCTAGCCAAAAGGCCTGGCGGACCCCTCTCCTCGTGGCCAGCTAAAGCCGACCACTGATTACTAGGTCAAGGGAGGAAGGAACTTAATGGCCACACATCCTCCCCCTAGACTTTAGGGCAAACCCTCCATCCAGTGAAAAAAACACACACAAATGTGAAAGATGACGTGAAGAGAAAAATAAATATATAAATAGGGGCTGTGCAATGTGCACTGCCTAGGCCCTGAGGCTTGGTAGCAAAAATTGCCCAAAAGGCCTAGCCCATAGAGGCGCAGTGCAGAAAAAGTATTTAGTGCTGTGACCATGTGCCTGTTCACACAGTGGGGTCCCACACCAAAGTGTTACTAAGAGCACCCCTGGGGGGACCACTCCCAGGGGGCACAGACACCATGGACTATCTGCCTTCCCAGCCCATGGCCAGACAAGGTAAATCCACTCAAATCAAGAGGAATTGGGCCGATCTAGTTTTCCCGGAGGAATTACTCCTGTGCCCTTACTACCAGTTGTTACGTTTTCCACTTAATTACTATTGAACCTACTAAACATTGGTAATGCATTACAAAGCAAGACCACTCTAATGTGTGGCTGCTTTAAAGTAGAGTTCCATCCAAAAATGGAACTTCCGCTGTCCGGATTCCTCCCCCCCTCCGGTGTCACATTTGGCACCTTTCAGGGGGGAGCAGATACCTGTCTAATAAAGGTATTTGCTCCCACCTCCAGTGAAAGATTGCCACAGTGTCCGTGGCGATAACCGTGGTGGTTTACGCCATGTCCGGCCCCTCCTCCGTCTCCCCGCTGTCTTATGGGAGACACACAGTTCCAAGAAGACAGCAGGGACCGCTCGCAGCGCAACTTGCGAATGCGCAGTAGGGAACCGAGGGACGTATCGGCTTTGGGTGAGGACATCGTGGGCGCCCTGGACAGGTAAGTGTTTTCTTATTTTAAAAGTCAGCAGCTACAGTATTAGTTTTTAGTGCTCCCAAAACGCCCTGCCCATTGGAATGACTGGGCAGCGCAACACAGGAGTTTTTAACCCCTTCTTTGGGGTTAAAAGCACCCCACTAGCGGCGAAAAGCACAGCTTAAACAGTGGTAAAGCGCAGCTAAAACGAGCGGTGCTTTACCATGAAGGCAGCCGCAGTCTGAAAGGGGTCTTAAGAGCAGGCAACAGGACATGATAAACACGTCTTAGAAGTAAGATATTTTACCAGTGCTGTATCTGCACCAAAAATGTTAAACAAAACTTCAGCTTTAAGGGCATTAACATCTTTATTCAAAACTTGCTGCAATCTTTGTAAAATGTTTTGTAAATGCTTGCAGTATGAATTTTTTTAGACAAATGTTTTCAAGCTAAGGTCTGGGTAATCTATGGCTCAGATAGGTCAAGAAGCCGTCCAGCTGCACATCTCACGAGAAAATCAAATGCAAATCCACATAAAAAAAAAAAATCATAGAAATTTCTGTCATATAATTGCTTGTTGAACTGTTGCCTGTATATGGTAGTGCTAAGGAAAACTGTGCATGTCCCAAGCTGTAAAACAGTAGGACAAACACTGATGCATCTGTCTACATAAAATCAAACCATCCCCTGAATTTTCTCTATTTCATGCCTTACTACACAATTTATTCTCACTGACTAGAAAAAAGGTTTACTGGCCTCTCTAGTCTCCATGTGGATTAGCAGACACGAAATGGGTGGAGAAAGAAATGTGATGAAAACAGAATTCTCTATCTATTCATGGTTTTGGTTAGGAAATCTCTGAGGACAACTGCAACTTACAGCCAATTTGTGTTTTAGGAGCTGGATTTTTTTTCCACATAGCCCATATAAACCTTCCACATCTAAGCTGGAAGAAACTTTCTCTATATGTAATGGCCTTCCTGGCTCACAAAGAACAATAAATCGGGATATAGGGTTATGGGGGATTAGAACACTTTTCACTTCTAAAGAACACGAACATTGGAAAACAACTTCTTTTACAAAAGAGATTTAATTTGTTTACAGTCTAAACTTTATTGTAAATAACATTTATTAAAAGACTGTGCCAATTGTTTGTATCATTATTAAAGTGATTGTAAAGGTACATTTTTTTTAAAGTGTTTGTAAACCTAAATTTTTTTTAAATGGGACAGGCTCATTAATTTGTTTAAATGACATTTGTCCTGTCATGATTACATTTTAGTGTAAAAATGGTAACGAAAACTGCGCTAAGTCAAGCTACAATCCAAAGCAAACTGAACAGCTGCAACATACCATGAAAATAATAGCATTTTGGAATTTACTTGAGTATAAGCCTAGAGGGGGAAATGCAGCAGCTACTGTAAGCGGAAAAGAGGGTCAACAATGCCCATTTGCACGCCTCACTGTGCCCATTGCAACCTCACTGTGTCCATTGCCAGCTTACTGTGCCCAACCTCACTGTGCCCATTGCCACCTCACTGTGCCAATTGCCACCTTACTGTGCCCATTGCCAGCTTACTGTGCCCATTGCCACCTCACTGTGCCCAACCTTACTGTGTCCATTGCCACCTCACTGTGCCCACTGCCAGCTTACTGTGCCCATTGGCACCTCACTGTCCCCAACCTTACTGTGCCCATTGTCAGCTTACTGTGTCCAACCTTACTGTGCCCATTGCCAGCTTATTGTGCCCAACCTCACTGTGTCCATTGCAGCCTCCCTGTGCCCGAGTCAGTGTACCTGAAAATCTTCTTAGACTGCGACGGGCGTCCATTGTTTAAATATCGTGGCTTCCTCCTGGTCTTGTTCCGTGATAGGCGTTTCCAGCAAACACTGTGTTGAGTGTTCCGCCTATCATGGAGGTCCTCTCATTCTCGGACTCCGTTTCTAGCAGGCACTGTGTTCAGTGTTCCGCCAATCACGGACGTCTTTTCATCCTCGGACAAGAGAACGTCCACGATAGGTGGAACACTGAACACAGTGTCTGCTGGGAAACGGAGTCAGAGAATGAGAGGACCTCCATGATAGGCGGAACACTCAACACAGTGTTTGCTGGAAACGCCTATCACGGAACGGGACCAGGAGGAAGCCGCGATATTTAAACAATGGACGCCGCCCGCAGTCTAAGAAGATTTTCAGGTACACTGACTCGAGTATAAGCCGAGGGGTGTATTTTCAGCCCTAAAAAAAGGGCTAAAAAACTCGGCTTATACTCAAGTATATACGGTAAATAATATGATTGTATCACAAGTAAGCTTTACAACCACTTTAATTAAAATAAAAAGCATATACTACTTACCTATTCGATTGCATAGAGCAGCCCTAAACCTCCTCTTCTGTGGTCCCCTGCTGATGCGGTCTGCTCCTCCTCTTCTCCAAGTGCTCCAAAGCAAGCTACTTGCTATGGCCGCACTTGTGCAGGCACACTCCCGAGCCAGGCTGTGTGCATCTATAGACACACACAGAGCAGTTTGGCCCAACCCCTGCTACCTCCTCACAAAATATTACTGACAGCAAAACAAGACAATGTCTTCCACTGCTCTCAGTAAAGCCCGTTAAATCAGGAAGAGAACAGAGTAGGGCTGTCGGCGGGGACAGTGCTGGATCAAGAGTGGTGTCAGGTAAGTGTGGGGGAAGCCTAAACAGTGGAAAGTTTTTCGCCTTAATGCAGAGAATGCATTAAGGTAAAGCCCTTCTTGCCTTTAGGAATACATTAACCACTTGCCGACCAGCCGCCGCCATTATACTGCAGCAAGTTGGGTCTATTACGGAAACCATTGTAGCTGTGTGTTGGTTCATGTAATAGTCACAGTGGGAGTGAGTGTGGCGCCAAAGCCATTGTGAGTGACCGGTGGCCGCGATGTCCGCCGGCCAGCCACGATTGCTCCACAGAGAGCCAGAACGGGGATCTGTCAATGTAGACCAGTGTTTGAAATCCTGAAAACATGACCTGTTGGGGCGCCTTGAGGACTGGAGTTGAAAAACACTGATGTAGACAAAAGATCCCTGTTCTGTCAGGGGAGTAGAGAGAGATTGTCTGTTCCTAGTGATCAGGAACAGCAATCCCTCTCCTCTCCAGTCAGTCCCATTCCTCCACAGTTAGAAACACCAGGGAACACATTTGTCCCCTTGATCGCCCCCTAGTGTTAACCCCTTCCCTGCCAGTGTCATTTATACAGTAATCAGTGCATTTTTATAGCACTGATCGCTGTATAAATGTCACTGGTCCCCAAAAAAAGTGTCAAAAGTGTCCGATCTGCCTGCCGCAATATCACAGTTCGTCTAAAAATCGCTGATCACCACCATTACTAGTAAAAAAAATAGGATTTTTATAACAGTATACCTGTAAAATCCTTTTCTTGGAGTACATCACGGGACACAGAGCGGCATAGTAATTACTATGTGGGTTATAGAGATTACCTTCAGGTGATGGACACTGGCACACCCAAGACAGGAAGTCCCCTCCCCTATATAACCCCTCCCATACCGGGAGCACCTCCGTTTTGTAGCAAAGCAATAAGTGTCCCCAAAAGAGAGGTGGGAGCTCTGTGTCCCGTGATGTACTCCAAGAAAAGGATTTTACAGGTAAGCTGTTATAAAAATCCTATTTTCTTTCTCGTACATCACGGGACACAGAGAGGCATAGTAATTACTATGTGGGAAGTCCCAAAGCAATGCCCAAATGAGGGAAGGGAGACACCATACATAAGCTGGGCGCCAACAGACATGAGGATCTAAATTGCAGCCTGCAACACACTGCGCCCAAAGGCGACATCCTCCTGACTTCTTACATCCACCTGGTAGAACCTAGTGAACGTGTGTACTGAAGACCATGTCGCGGCCTTACAAATTTGAGCCATGGAGGCCTGATGCTGCACTGCCCAGGAAGTACCAACTGCTCTCGTAGAGTGCGCTTTAATCTTAAATGGAGGCAACTTCCTTTTTAAGCCATAGGCTTGAACAATGATCTGTCGAATCCACTTAGCAAGAGTAGATTTTGACGCTGCCTGGCCCTTTTTCGGGCCTTCCGGCAGAATAAATAACATATCCGTTTTCCGAATCTGAGCGGTGGCTTGTAGATAAGCCTAAACCGCTCTTAATACATCCGAAGAATGTATTAATTTCTCTTCTACTGAGCTAGGCTTGGGAAAAAAGGAAGGAAGAACCCCATCTTGGTTCAAATGAAAACTCAATACCATCTTGGGAAGAAAGGTTGGATGAGGCTGTAGAACTATTCTGTCCTTATGGATAACCAAATATGGCTCCCTACAGGACATAGCGGCCAATTCCGACACTCTCCTGGCCGAGGATATGGCTACCAAAAAAAACAATTTCCTAGTGAGAAGAACCAAGGGAATGTGCCGCAAGGGTTAAAATGGTTGTCTCTGAATAACCAATAGAACCAGGTTTAGGTCCCATGGACATATGGGAGCTTTAACCGGTGGGTTAATACGAGTCACCCCTTGCAAAAAAAATTTAACTAGTGAATGTGAGGCTAGGGGCCTTTGAAAAAGTATTGACAAGGCCGAAACCTGACCCTTAATAGTACTTAAGGCTAACTTCCTGTCCACAGCCCACTGCAGGAAGTCCAGAACTCTGCCTATAACGTACTTACGAGGATGCCAGTTCCTGGCCTCACACCAAGCGACGTACGCCTTCCAAACTCTATAGTAAATATGCCTAGATACCGGTTTCCTGGCATTGATCATAGTAGATATCACAGACTTAGGGAGACCTCTCTTTTTTAGGATGTGGGATTCAATAGCCAGACCGTTAAACCTAGAGTTAGTAAAGAAGGGTGGTATAATCGGTCCTTGTGAAAGCAGGTCCGGACGAAGTGGAAGGGTCCAAGGACTCCCCACAGACATGTTTACAATCTCCACGTACCAGGATCTTCGGGGCCACGCTGGAGCCACCAGAATCACGACTTCTTTTCCAACCTGACCCTGCGGAGGAGTCGAGGTAACAACTGTAGTGGCGGGAACGCGTATATTAGTTTGAACTGATCCCATGAGAACACCAGCGCATCCGATCCGCAAGCGAGGGAATCCCTCGTCCGAGACACAAATCTGTCCACCTTTGCGTTGAATCTGGATGCTAGCAGATCTACGTCCGGTGTTCCGCACAGCTGACATATTGATCGAAAAATGTCGGGGTGAAGGGACCCTTCCCCTGGGGATAACTGTTGGCGACTCAGGAAGTCCGCCTTCCAATTCTCTGATCCTGGAATAAAGACAGCGGATATGCATGGGACATGCCTTTCTGCCCATTTCAAGATGTGATTCACCTCCTTCTGGGCTGCACAACTCCTGGTGCCCCCCTGGTGATTGACGCATGCCACTGCTGTGGCATTGTCTGATTGAATCATGACAGGGGACCCCCGAAGCTTGGATGTCCATGTTTTTAGGGCATACCGAGCCGCCCGAATTTCTAGATGGTTGATGGCCAGAGCCTTCTCTGTATCCGACCATCTCCCCTGGAGAGACCATTGCTCCAGTACTGCCCCCCAGCCTACAAGCCTGGCATCTGTAGTGACCACCTTCCAAGAAATCGGACTGAAAGATTTCCCCTTTTGCAGATTTTGGGGTACCAACCACCAACAGAGGCTTTTCCGAACTGAAGAGGTCAGGGACATCGGGAAGTCTAGGGCCTGAACCTTTTTGTTCCATGCTGAAAGGATGGCCCTCTGCAATTTCCTTGAGTGGAACTGGGCGTACGGTACAGCTTCGAATGGCGCCACCATCTTTCCCAGCAACCGCATGCACAGGCGTATGGGCGGCTGTCTTTTTGCACAAACCAGCTGAATCAGGTCCCTCAAAGAAGATATCTTTGCCAGGGGCAAGAAAATCTTCTTTTGGTCTGAGTCCACCCGCAGCCCTAAATATTCCAGACTCTTCACTGGTTGTAAGGCTGACTTGTCTAGGTTGATGACCCAACCGTAAGACTCCAGATATCTGATCGTGTCGTGAATCACTACCTTTAGTTTGGTAACCGAGTGATCTATTAACAACAGGTTGTCTAAGTACGCCATTATCGACACACCTCGAGTTCTTAGGTCGGCCAACAGAGGGGCCAAAATTTTTGTGAACACCCGTGGTGCCGTGGCCAGACCGAAAGTTAAGGCCATGAACTGAAAATGGCGCCCCTCTACTGCAAAGCGTAGAAACCTTTGATGACCCGGAAAAATGGGAACGTGCAGATAGGCATCTTTGATGTCGATGGAAGCTAACCATTCTCCCCCTTGCAGGGTAGAGGCTACTGACCGAATCGACTCCATCCGAAAAGACCGGATGTTCAGGAATTTGTTTAGACCTTTGAGATCCAATATGGGCCTTACGTCCGTTTGGCTTTGGGACTGTAAAGAGGTTTGAGTAGAATCCCAACCCCCGTTCTTCCATAGGAACCTCCACAATTACTCCTTAACAGATGGTCCAATGCCAAAAGGAGAGATCCTCTCTTTAACGGATCTTTTGACACGTTTGACCACATAAAGTGGGGAGGAGGGAAATCCCAGAGTTACTGTGGAGAGCACCCATCTGTCTCTGATCGTCTCTCACCAAGTCCCTGCGAAAAACTGAAGTCTTCCCCCCACCCGCTTGAGTGGGGGCAGCCCTTCATAAGACCGACTTGGAGACCGGTTTAGTACCTCTTCGGTTCCAGGGTTTTTTATTACCCTGAGGTTGTCCCTGAGTTTTGCCCCCAGAATTTGATCGGGGAGGCCGTCGGAACTGCTTAGAGACAGACGTCCCAGGGACTGGGGAGGTAGGCCTCTTGAAAGAGGTGCCCCTACACCTCTTCTTGACCGGTAAGAGGGTACTTTTACCACTGGAAATCTTCTGGATATATTTATCCAGGTCTTCGTCAAATAAACGCTCACCATGAAATGGAAAACTGTCTAGAAGCTTTTTACAGGGTGTCTCAGCTGACCAATTCTTGAGCCATAGAAGTCTACGCATGTGTTCTAATGACAGCGTAAGGCGGGAGGGCCTGATGGATCAAATCCTTGATGGCGTCAACCGCAAAGCATAATGCTCTAGGCAAATCAGCCAGATCATGAGCCTGCTGATCTGGCGAATCCCTTAAAACCAGCTTCATCTGATCTTTTAAGGCTTGGCAAACACCAATAGCTGCTAGTGCTGGCTGTGCCACAGCCCCAGCTGGAGAAAACGCAGATTTTAACAAGGATTCCAATTTTTTGTCTACTGGATCCTTGAACATCTGAACATTATCCATTGGACATGTCAGGGACTTGTTCACACAGGAGATGGCTGCGTCTACTGTAGGCCCACTCCATTTTTGGGTGAACTTCTCTTCCATAGGATAGATCACCGAAAACCTCTTAGGAGGAGCAAACGGTTTATCAGGATGTTCCCAATCCCTCTAAATAAGTCCTTCCAGTAACAGATGGACTGGGAAGGAACAATTGGCCTGTGGAGCTTTTAAAGACCCCAACGAGGAAACAGAAGCAGTCGTTGGTTCAGAAAGGGGCAACTTAAAGGCTGACCGAACCATGACCGTCAAGGACTGGACCAACAGTCTTTCAGCTTGAGACGCTGAAAATGGTTCCTCCACAGTCGACTCTTCTGAGGCAGAGTCATCCTCAGCCTGATCCCCCTCAGGCAGGTCAATCCCTTTGTGGGACTGTTGCTCTGCTGACAGGTACTCTAATGAAGGAGACGGAGATCTGGCGTGCTTTCTCTCTGGCAGAGAAGCGATTAATGCTGCCAATCTTTGCTCCAATCCTCCCGGAGCTGAGGCAAAAGCACAGGAGCAGGTAAACTGAGGGAAGCCGCAGCACCTAGCACTCCTGAGGGCTCCCTGCGGGTACTAACCTCTGATTTTTCAGGGGAGGCTGGTGCAGCAGAAGCATGCCCCAGAGCCTCAGAGCCCGATGGAGACCCTTTCTGCTTCTTAGGATTTTTAGTCCCAGAGCCCTTGGACGCCATATTCCTTAGCCCAAAGCTGAGGTATCTATAGCCAAATACACCACTTACTGACTTATATATAGCAGCAAGTACGCTAGACTATATCAGTCTGGTGCCTAACAAATGTGCCTTTCTAGGGGATGCCTGTATCAAATGCCTGCTGTATGCCTCTAGGTATCTGTTTACCACCAAGCCCATGCTCTGTCCCTCCACAGCAGCTCCACAGAAAAAAACTGCCCTTTTTAGGAGGTGCGCAGAAGCACGCCAGCGAGCACAGAGCGTCATCCGCCAAGCCCGCCCTCTTCCGGCCTATTTCTCACATATTGAGTGTGTGCGCGCACGTATGCGCCACCGACGCTGACACACATGGAGAGGCATGTAGGCAATAGGGAGAGGAGCCAGGACCCACCGCTGATTATATACAGAGCCCGGGGATGACAGAGCCTGTGGTAAGCATGACAGACGAATTTGCAGCTTCTCTATAGTGAGAGACTATCATCTACCTGGGCTTACACCAATAGGAGGAATAGCCCAAAGACACCTCACAGCGGCCTCTACTGGTTAAGTAAGGTACAGCACAATGTCTTGAATCCTATGTGAAAATGTATTTCAGGATTTACAATTTAGGCACGCATAGACCAGCGGGAATAACCATAAGGTAACAGGTAGAAAAAACACATTAGAATTGAAGATCCCCGCAGAACCAAGTTCTTCAGGGATCTCCACTTACCTTTTCCACACCGCAGGACCCTGTTTGGCACAGAAGCCCAAACTTCACCCCTCACGGCGGGCCATGTCAGCAGACCTTCAGAGACCGGGGTCCCAAGGAGCACCACTCCCCTGGACCTGTATAGCACCCTGCCAAAAAACATCTTGCTTTTGGGTATAACCAGAGTACTGGATCCCAGGGTCCAGCCCTCCTAAGAGAGGCTTTACAGGCAAAACCTCGTTCTTCTTGCCGAGGCCCGGGTACCGACCGTTTGGCTATGAAGCACTTTGGACAGATCCGGAATGGCTTGCCTAGGCCCAAGGACTGAACCTACACACAAGCCCAGACACATGTTTAACCGTGACCAACACCTTAGACACTGGCAAAAAAACTGAGGTACTCCTGGTATGGGAGGGGTTATATAGGGGAGGGGACTTCCTGTCTTGGGTGTGCCAGTGTCCATCACCTGAAGGTAATCTCTATAACCCACATAGTAATTACTATGCCGCTCTGTGTCCCGTGATGTACGAGAAAGAAAATAATAATAAAAATGCCATAAATCTACCCCCTATTTTGTAGACGCAATAACTTTTGCGATTTGTTTTACCAAAAATATGTGGAAGAATACATATTGGCCTAAACTGAGGAAGACTTTTTTTTTTTGGGGGGGGGGGGGGTGGGATATTTATTATAGCAAAAAGTAAAAAATATTGCTTTTTTTCAAAATTCACCCTTTTTTTTTGTTTAAAGCGCAAAAAATAAAAACCACAGACATGATCAAATACCACCAAGTTAAAGCTCTATTTGTGTGAAAAAAAGGACATAAATTTTGTTTGGGTACAACGATGCACGACCACACAATTTTCAGGTAAAGCGACGCAGTGCCGTATCACAAAAAAATGGCCCGGTCATTAAGGGGGTAAATCCTTCCGGTCCTTAAGTGGATAAAGTATAACTCCACTTTATTGAGCAACAACATATAATTCTCCAACTCTGCTTTTTAACATTGAAAAACTTCATTGCAAACCAAGAGTCCTTTCACATGGGCATAAGTCACATTTTATGCTAAGAAAAAACTGATGAACTGCATCAATTTACTGCAGTTTTCACATAGTTTTGTCCAGTTTACATCCATTTTGGCATTCATTTTTTTTATTTGTTGAAGAAACTAGTCATGCTTGACAAAAAACAAATAATCAGAACATATGTTAACATCCGTTTATGTCCACAAAAACGGAAAAGGATGCAGACCCTTTTCCATTTTTTTTTTCTGTGGACATACAGATGATACATTGACATCCACTTGCAATTGAAATACATTGTGGTTCAGTCTAGATCTATCTGAAAATCAGACAGATGGATCCAGACTGAACGCCTCTGTAATAGGGCCCTAATATCAGTTGCTGTTTGGTACCTGCATTCTCACACCTGCATTGTATTTAGTTACTCCTTCCATCGTGATGAGTAGGAAA
Organism: Rana muscosa; assembly: GCA_029206835.1. NCBI lineage: Eukaryota > Metazoa > Chordata > Amphibia > Anura > Ranidae > Rana > Rana muscosa. The sequence goes on along the minus strand of CM055118.1, from coordinate 507,261,646 downwards.
GTCTACCTGCTTTGGCTACATTGTCAGTCCAAGTGTTGTGACATGACAATGACAATGTTGTGACTATGACATTTCAGGGCGCAGTAACTTAAAGAACGCCCCCGTGATTGCATAAAACGAATATTGGAATATTTTATTCATCTTTTAAAGAATCTTAGCAAATTAAAATAAAATACATTTTAATAATATTAAGATTTTCAGTAAATAATATAGCAATTCCTTCAGAAATTGAATGTTACCCTATAACAGTAATCAGGTCAGTTATAGTACCCACATCAGTCTCCACAATGGGGAATGAAGGTTTGTTGTGTAAGGTGATGACACAAAGGTGTGCAATAGGGTTGATATTCTTAGAGGTATCTATAACAAAGAACATGATTTGGCTTTGCTGGAAGATTGGTCAAATCAGTGGAAACTGCAGTTCGATGTTTCTAAATGTAAACTAATGCATCTAGGGAAAACAACTCCATTGACAGAGTACAACATTGGGGGTAAAGTGTTGGCCAGAACTATAGAGCAAAAAGATTTGGAGGTACTCATTACAGATGATTGCAAAATGAGCAGTGTGGCCAGGTTATGTGAAAAAGTGAATAGAATTCTAGGGTGTATCACCAGAGGGATCACCAGCTGGTGGAAGGAAGTTGCAATTCCCCAATATAGATCTTCTTGAAGTAGACATCATATATGCATGCAGTTCTGGAGACCTCACTTAAAAAAAGATATTGATAACTTAAAATGAGTCCAGAGAAAGGCAACACAAGTGAGATGAGTTCTGAGGGATAACATATCAGGAGAGACTTCAGGAACTTAATATGAAAGGAACCCAAAAGGTGAACTTATCCTTTAATATAAAATATAGCAAAACCCAACGTGTTTCAGGAGTCAAGCTACCCCTTTTTCATTAGGTCTTATAAATTTTGTATAATGTGCCCCATTTGTCCTGTTTACCATTATCATTAAAAGTAAAAGAAAACCCTAAATTTTGGGTTGTCCCCAGAAAAGTAATAGTAGAGAAATCATCCAAAGGGGAAACTAGTCCTGGTAACCTAGGGGTCCCCAAAGAATTCCTTTAATTTGCAGGGATTTTCTCTCGCTTCCTGTATGGCTATTTGACAGGAAGTGAAGGAAGATCCTGGCAATGAGACACAGATGTTAAAAAAAATCTGACAGAAGTTATAACCCTCCCTTGCTCTATCGAAATTGAAAAAAAAGTTTTGCCTATATGTGACGGGAGTCACTTTTGGGCATAGGGTGACCAAGAAAATAATGAAACCTGAGAATATGATTGATTACTTCAAATGGGACAGTAATATTCATTAACAATATCTCTCAAGAAATATGAAGATTTGATCCCCTGTACACTGTAAGGTCTATGACCAGGAAGTATAACTCCTAATATGGGCATTCCAGGAAGTTCAATGTAAGAGACCGACCGTCTATTGCTTAATGATGTTGCTTTTGTCTGGATAAGTAAATTATGTTAATCTTTTCTGAGGCAGCTTTCCCTTCAACTATTATTAGGTGTGCTAATAAACTCCCCTGTTGTCTGCTAAGGGATGTATTGACACTCAGAATAATGTGTATTGGGGGCTCGTTATGTAACCATTGTGTTATGTTGTGGGTGGATCCGGGTCATTGTTCATGTGGTGACTGCAGTATTCTCAAGTGTTTAAAAAGAGCCTGTATTCCTTTCAATAAAGAGTCTGATTCCTGTTTGACCCTCAATACAGAGCCTTGTCTCGTACTTGGGGGGGGGGGGGGGAGAATTATTCGTATGGGTTTCTTGTTCGGCTGATTGGAGTGTTCGGTAGCTGCCTTTGTGTTCGGAAATGGAATGTCCTAAAGGGCTTTAACCCCTTTCATACTCGGGGTGGCGTTACACTATAGTTCTGCTTTAGGAGTAAAAAAAGAAGGAAAAGGGGGGGTGTGGGGGTTCGGAGGTCATAGTTGTAACAACCTCAAATGAATAGAAGGATGACCTAAGAGAACAGAAAGTGATCATTCTAGCGGGGTGAGAAGGTAGCAAATGTCTAGGAATCCATGGTCTGACAACTTGAACTGTGCAGTTTTTGTCACCTGGGGGGGAAATTTTTGCAACTGTAACAATAGCAGATGTGGAGATATAAAGTCAGCAGAGAACTTAACAGAATCTTAGTGCTGAAGAGTAGGACTATAAGTTTAGGGCGGAAAGATGGGAATAACCAAGCTAGGGAGGTTAGAGGAATTGGATGGATTTCTACCAAGTCTAAGGTGGCCCAGAGTGATTTAGCAGGGTTCACTTGTAATCCGGATAGAGAGGCGAAAGTACAGAGATTTTAATTTTTAACATCTTCCGATGCTAAAGTTGTTATTCAGCAGGGATCACAGAAAGGAATTTTTATGTTTATTATGAAATTAAGGTTCTTACACCAATTGCGTTAATAAAATAAATGTAATGATTTACATTTATAGTAACAAATACAGAGCTGCAATTAAATTGGGGTTTTTATATCTGATTGGTGTTTAGCTTTCAGCTTAAATAGATTATTTGCAAATCGCTTTTGTGCTAATATGATACTTTTTATTATAATCTGTACATAAAAAATAATCAGATAACACTAACAGAACGAAGATCAGACAAACACAGAAAATACAAAGGGAGACTTAGACAGAAGTTCAAGAGGAGCCAAAGGGGAGAATATGAGGGAAAGAACATGGGATTTGTCCAAAAAGAGGTAGACAGTGCTAGGAGAAACATACCGAAAAAATGTGGAGACAAAAATCAAAAGAAGAATACACATATTCTAAATATAACTATTTTTTTTGAGGGAAGATCTGATTTTGATCAGTTTGGAATTTTTATCTATCAGAACAAAGCAGCTAGTTCTTGTCTATTGACAACAAAAATGGCCAAAAAAATCAGAGCAATTTGTCTCTGCTAGCTTAATAGAAAATTCCAATTTTGTTAATTCCAATTTTGTTAAATAATTGAAATGGAATATGTACATAATGCCATGCACTTTTTTGCATTTTGATTTAAAGGAAACTATACAAAACCAAAGCAAAGGTTGTCTTTCTTCCCAACAGCATATATTCCCCTTTCCTTCACTAACCCACCAATTTGTTCAGGCACCAGATGAAAGAAATTGCCAGATACTTAAAGCGCATGTCAAGGCAAAATGATCAAAAACATTTTGTACATCTCTGAAATACATGAAATCTTTTTTTCCCTTTAAACACACTGGAAGTACAGAAAAACAACTAATGATGTGCCAGCAATATAGTCTGTTTTTTGCAAAAAAAAATAATTTTACAAATACCCAAACTTTTATAGTGTGCATTCATTTGGTGAGCATGCTTTGCCAACAGAGAGGGAGGGGGTCACCCTCCTCTGACAAATTCAGGACTACTTTTAGCACAGGAGCTGTGAGGAAGCGACTTTACATGGCACAAAACTTGCACAAAGCTCCATCTGATGGATACAAATGATATTAAAACATGTGGCCCTTTGCTTGCTTTTATCCGGCCCTTGGGGCACTAATTCTCCCACTGATACAAGACATTATTCTGCCATCGAACACCAACAATGGAGCACCATTTCTCCCACTGACCTTAATAATAGGGCACTATTCCTCCTTATGATAACAACGATGGGGCACTATTCCTCTAACCTAATACCAAATGTGGTGATGCTTACTCCTACTGATGCCAGTAAACTGGCCCTTTGTTTAGAAAGTTTGGAGACCCCTGCTCTATGCTGTCAGACAGTGTCCTGTCTCACTGTGCTCTGCCATGCTGTCTAGGAAATGCTCAGTAATGCTGAAGCTGCAGCACATTTTATGAGTTTTACAATTTACCCAGGCTTTCGACTGGTTAAAGGAAAAATGGTGTACAGTAAGCTAGTAAATAGTTCGAAAGTGTAAGTCTTGTTGATCCTAAGGAATACATATAAGCCAATTTGGCATTTACTTAATCCAGAAGGTCATATGATCTGGTGTGCGAGGCGAGGTTGGGGTCAGCAGGTCTAACATAGATCAATGACATAACACATGGCTTAAATGGCTGGCCTGAATGTGATGAATCACTGAAAAAGTGCAAATGATGATGGCATTTCTCTGACATCATAAGCATTTCCCCTACAGATTCAGGGTTTGTACTGATGGCTATTGGAAACCATGCACTGGTGCCCTACCTCTCCTTGTAGTTGCAGGTCTACAACAATGAAAAATGGATACCATTATCAAATCAGCTTTAACTTGATCCAGTTACCCCATGAACAAAATTATGCAAAAAAAAAAAGTAAAAGATTAAAATGAAATTATTATACAACACCTCCGCTACCAAATAAACCACATATTCCTACAAAGCGTGGTAACGCAGTGGCTTCTCTGGATGGTACTGATGATTTTGTGTGAGCACTGAATGATCCCATAGACACATCTCTTCAAATTGAGTTCAAGCCTAAGTAGCTTTAGCAAAGGCTTGAACTATTTCAAGACAAAGAGAAGACCAACAAGAAGGAACAGGACGGCACATTATGAAAAAATAAATAAAAAAACGTGCAAAAAAAAAATACCTTACCTATGACAGACATTCTTTTCCTGACATTGTTAAAATCTAATATTGCTAAGAGTTGATATGTTACAATTCTCCCCATTTCTTGCACAGTAACGGTCTCAGGCGTTCGGGACTTGAATATAAATCCAAAGTTTCGAGCAGCGGTAACTAATGCACCTTCATCCGGTGATTGCACTTGGTAATTCAGTTTTCCTATGTCATTACAGGAAAAAAAAACATAGCAAATGATTCTGGGTAAGATAAATACGGCATTAATATGAATTTGTCAGATAGATACTGTAATATAAAAAATAAAAAAAATGTGCTATTTTTACCTAGAATAGGTGAAAGATTCGGAATAGTAATTTTGTAATATTTAGGTTATAATGGTTTTAGGCCTATTTACCATTTAAATACTGTTTAGGATGATATTAGAAGAATCAAAGATTTTTTCAGACAATAACAGGAAATATGGAATCTACAGTGTTAAAATGATTGTAAACCTTTGTGGGTTTTTTTTTTTAATAATAAAAATAATACTTATCTGCTCTGTATTTTGCACAGAGCAGTCTCGATCCTCCTCTTCTGGGGTCCCCACCAGCGCTCCTGGCTCCTCCTTTTCTGCAAATGCCCCCAGAGGAAGCCGCTTCCTTTGGGGGTACCCATATGGGCTTGATTCCCATGCCGTGCTGTCTGCGTCTACAGAAAGTGCAGCACGCCCAAGCCCCCCCCCCCCCGCTCATTACAGAATTTGAGTGACAGCCATTGGCTCTCGCTGCTATCAATCTGTCCTATGAAAAGGCAGATAGTGGACGCGCGGCTCTCAGACACAGCGCTGCATGGAGTTCAGGCTCAGGTAAGAATAAGGGGGGCGAATAATCTTCATACAAAGAATGCATTACGGTGAAAAACATTAAGGCTTTAGAAAAACATTCGAATATAAATTTGAAACGAATACACAATTTAAAATGAATTTTATTTTTGCATACATTATCTAATCTTCAAAACTAACTTGTTTACAGTAAACAAAAAATAAACAATATTTTGTCCTATTAGTTTATTTGTTCAAATAAATTGAATATATTGAATTTCACGTAACTACAATAGCAGTGCAAGCCTGATTTTATGTCCAATTGCCTACTGTATTATAATAATAAAGGAAAGAGAAAATTAAATAACGGTTAATCAAAAAAAATGGAAAACATCCTTTTTTGGTCACATAAATTCCAGTGAGAAAGGTCAGGAGGAAGATGTGTGGGACCCATCTGTAAACATATACACCATGAGCAATTCTTCTGGAATCAGGTCTGAGTCATAGCAATCCTGAAAATTCCAGTATTGCAAACACGTGTCCGATCTAAAACCCACAACGTAGCAAAATTATAAATACTGGGAGTGCTTCTTTCAATAAGTCTTCTATAATGTGCAACTCCAAGAAGTCACCAGCAAGTGAAATTCAACATTTAGGTTAACTCCTTCAACTAAAAGACATTGTTTCCTATTTATTTTTTCTGTTATTTAACTGAAATCTCAGGTTACCTAGATTTGATAGGATAGTATAAAACAGAGGATTTCCACCTGGTTTCTGGAATGGAGGTTAGCAGACTATGGAAAAACCTGGTGCTGTAGTAATCTCAAGCAGAGATTGTTGCATGTTGCATAAAGAATCACTAAACAACATTATTATGTAAATTTGTATCCTATGGCGATATATAGCGTATCTTTTGAATGGTCTGGAGTCATAAGTGGATTACCCCAAGACTCTGTCCTTGGACCAATTCTGTTCAAAAGATAAGTAAAGGAATTATTTTTTTCCAGTTTCATACTTACCTAGGTGGATGCAGCATTGGTTCGATGCTGCATCGGCCCCCCGTCACCTCTGCACTGAGAACCAAGCGATCGAACACCACCGATGGCTCAGTTATCACAGCTCCCAGAGTAGAAAGCTGCTGACTTTCAATTAGCAGCTCTCCGCTCTGCTCCTCCTCACTCACTGGAGCGGGGAGCTGTGGAGGGGCGGGGAGTGGCCAGCTCAGTCTCTCAGCGGCTCGCTGAGAGGCTGACGGGTGTCGGTCCAGGCACCTGGCGGATCGACTCCCATTGTCCGCATGATGCGGTGCCTGGACTGATTTCTGTGACGTCATCAGAGAGCTGACTTCAGCCCGCTCTCTGCTGAAAATGGGTCACAGTAGTGCAAAACGAATTGCACTCCTGTGATCCATAGGAGAAGCTCAGCCAAACGAGCTTTGGCTATACTGCTCCTTTAACTTGTTCATAAATGATATTGAGGTTGGTATACTGTAAATAGTTCAGTAATTGCTGATGATGCAAAGCTAAGCAGGGGAATAACTTCACAATAGAATATAGCAACTTTACAAGAATTTCTTGATAAAATAAAGGGGTGGGCAACTACATGCAATTGAGGTTTAATATTGAAAATTTTTAAGTATTGGGGCTAAAAATATGAATGCAAGGTACGTGCTAGGGTGAAAACCTCTGGGGGAATGGAGGATGGAAAAGACTTTAGGGGTCCTAGTAGATCGAAGGCTCAGCAATAATATGCAATGCCAAGCTGCAGTAAGCAAGGCTAGCAGACTATTAGCATGCATTAAAAAAGGGTATTTACTCAAGAGATGAGACTATAATTCCACCAATTTACAAAATACTGGTTGAGCCATCCAGTTCGGGTCACAAGTCCTCAGGAAGGATGTGCTGGAACTGAAAGATGACAGTTTAAAAGACTTTACAGGTTACCAGTTTAAAGTTAAAGAGGAGGGCTGTTACCAGAATTGCTGCTTTCACTCTGATGTTCACAGCAATACCATACGTGTGGTGTGTTCGCCATTTATTCATGCATGCCAAACCTATGTGCGAGTTCCCATTTGCGCATAAACAATTGTGGGGGTGGTGGGGCACTGCACATTCTTTTTTTTTTTATGTATTCATTTATTTTACACTGTTTCATTATATTTTTTTTATTCAACTTAAGGCCCGTTTCACACTGAGGCGCTATTGCGCTAAAAATAGCGCCTGCAATGCGCCCCGAAAAAGCCCCTCCATTGTATCGAGTGTGAAAGCCCGATGGCGTGTGAAAGCCTTAAAACCGCGTAAAGGGTTCTTTACTGTTAGACCCCTTTCACACTGAGCTGCCTATAGCGTCGGCGGTAAAACACCACTATTTTTACCGCCGACACTATGGGCGGATTTGCGGCGCATTTCGGCCGCTAGCGGGGTGCATTTAACCCACGCTAGCAGCCGAAAAAGTGTTAAAACCGCCCGCAATGCGCTGCTGAAGCAGCGCATTGCGGGCGGTATAGCCGCGCTGTCTCATTGATTTCAATGGGCAGGAGCGATGGAGGAGCAGTAAACACACCGCTCCAAAGATGCGGCTAGCAGGACTTTTTTTACCGTCCTGCTAGCGCAACGCTCCAGTGTGAAAGCCCCTCGGGCTTTCACACTGGAGGCAATGTAACAGCTGTTTGAGGGTGGATTGCAGACGCTATTTTTAACGCTATAGCGCCTGCAATACGCCCTCAGTGTGAAAGGGGTATAAGAGCGATAAAGATGTGGAAATCCCTGCCACAGTTATGATGTCAGCAAGGAGTATCAATAATTTAAAAAAAAACTTGGATGCATTTCTTAGCGAATGCAATATACAGTGATAGGGGAAATGGTAGTAACGTAGACACATACATACACACAGGTTGAACTAGATGGACTTGTGTTTTTACTCAGCCTTGCAAACTATGTACTTATATGTTTACATTTGTAAAACTTTTGTACCATCAAATGATTATTTCATCCACTGAAACATGTTCTATAATAGAAGTAGAATTACATTACTTTTATTTAACCCTTTTTAAAAAGAAACATACTCCTTCACTTCGTTAGACTCATGTGTATAGAAAAGATCAGCTTGATGTAAACAAGAAATTTTGTACATGCACACGATAGTTGTACACTACGCTCTGTTTCCTATTGTCCAGTGTAGCACAATGATAGTTCTTTGCTGCTGCTGCTCAAAATGTTAGCCTACGAGTTGACCCAATGATCCAATGACACCAAAGTACTCCCCATGGATTAATTTATTAACAGTTGATAAAACAATGAGACATCATGTTTGTGGCTAGAGATTGGCTCTAGAGGCCAATCTAGAAAGTTTTGATTTCTTGATTGCTTTAACTGGCTAGGCAGTATTTACATCTCTGCAGATTCCCACCCTCCTGGCTTTCTAAAGTCTCTCACTCTTTCCTCCACTGTGTGAATTAACATGTAAAAACAATCATTTGAAATAAGAGATTTAAAGTGTCTGCCCATATTATGCTAGTCACATGTTACAATCTCTATCCAATTTCTTTAAGATTTACTGAAAACATTGCATGTGCACTTATTCATCAATCCAAGGTACAGAGTGATATGTTCAACTTTGACATCTGTGATAATAAAAATAAACTTTATTTTATATAGCGCCTTTAAAGGTAGCTTCTCAAAGTGCTTTACAAGGAAAACACAAGAAATGCACAGGTTAACAAAGGAAAAATGGATAATTAAGTTAAAGCGTGTCTAAAGAAAAAAGTTTTTAGATTTGGTGTTTGAATAAGTTTAGAGAAGATGACTCTCTGACGTTCTTTGGAAGTGAATGCCAGAGTTTTAGGGCATAGCAGGAGAAGGCCCTGTCTCCCATTGAGTGGAGGTGAGTGGAGGGGACACACAGATGACCAGAATTTAAGGAGTGGAGGTTACGAGGGGGGGTGGGAGTAAGTTGATAAAAGTTCAGAGAGATAATGGGGTGCGCCAAGCCATGGTGGGCCTTATAAGTGAGCAAGAGAATCTCAAAGTCTATGGGAAACCTGACGGGTAGCCAGTGCAAGGACTAAAGGATAGGGGTAATATGATCACTTGTAGTCCATTAATAGTGGATTTAGGTACATCAGCGAGTAGGGCATTGAAGTAGTCAAGTCGGGAGAACACAAATTAATGGATCAGCTTTTCAGCTACAGTGTATGATAGCATGGTACGCAGCTGAGCAATGTTTCTCAAGTGGAAAAAAGATGTTCTGACAACATTTTGTACATGTGGATCAAAGGTTAAATTAGCAACAAATATCACCCCTAGATTTTTTATTTAGACAAAAACTCAAGCACAGTGCCAACTATAGATAAGCTATTAGGACTTTAATAAATAAATAAACTTTATTACAGTTTAATTGAAGGAAATTGTGGGCCATCAACGTTTTTATATCACAAATACAGTTAGGTAGGAGAAAAGTATCCAAAGTAGAATCCGGTTAAGTGTGAATGTATATCTTCGTGTCGTCAGCCAGGGACACGCGGTGAGGTCAGTGGCTGCTGAGGCACTGGCTAGTATCAGAGCCAGATACACACAGGTTACATACGCGGCGATCGTTAGCGCGAGAGCAATAATTCTAGCACTAGACCTCCTCTGTAACTCTTAACATGTAACTTGTAAACATTTATTAAAGTGTCTCCTATGGAGATTTAGAAGTACTGAAGTTTGGCGCCGTTGCACAAGGGTGCGCAATTTTAACCACTTAAGAACCGGGCCTATTTTTCAAGCTTGTTGTTTACAAATTAACATAATTTTTTTTTCCTAGAAAATTACTTAGAACCCCAAACATATATTTATTTTTTTGTAACACCCTAGAGAATAAAATGGCGGTCGTTGCAATACTTTCTGTCACACCGTATTTGTGCAGCGGTCTTACAAGCGCACTTTGTTTGGAAAAAATACACTTTTTTGAATTAAAAAGTAAGACAACAGTAAAGTTAACCCAATTTTTTTTATATTGTGAAAGATTGTTACGCCGAGTAAATTGATACCCAACGCTTCAAAATTGTGCCCGCTCGTGGAATGGCGACAAACTTTTACCCTTAAAAATCTCCGTAGGGGACTCTTAACAAATTCTACAGGTTGCATGACTTACAGAAGAGATCTAGGGCTAGAATTATTGCTCTTGCTCTAACGATCACGGCGATACCTCCCATGTGTGGTTTGAACACCGTTTTCATATGTGGGCACTACTCATGTATGCGTTCGCTTCTGCACACGACCTCGACGAGGCGCGTTAAAAAAAAGTTTTTCTTATTTATTTAACTTTTTACACTGTTCTTTAAAAAAAAAAAAAAAAAAGTCACTTTTATTCCTATTACAAGGAATGTAAACATCCCTTGTAATAGAAAAAAAGCATGACAGGACCTCTTAAGTATGAGATCTGGGGTCAAAAAGACCTCAGATCTCATATTTACACTAAAATGCAATAAAAATAAATAAATTAACAAATGAACGCCGTTTGAAAAAAGAAAAATGTCCCTTTAAGAGCTATGGGTGAAAGTGACGTTTTGACGTCGCTTCCGCCCTGCAATGGTATGTAGCTGGGTGGGGACCATCTTGTGAACAAGCAAGCTATCGCTTGTGAAACGCATCGACTGCTGCCCTGTGTTTGTCTGACCCACTGTGACAATAAAGATGACATCAAGCTAATTTGGAGTTCCAGTGTGCGACCAATTCCTTGTTTCGTTCGTCTTCCACGGTGGTGAGCCGAGGTCTGCATCTGTGATCTACCTTTGCACCTTATTTTTGCCTGGAGCGGCGTGCTTCTCCTTGGTCTTTGCTTTGTATTTAAAGTGGCCGCTCTGTATTTAGTTTCTGACAGGCTGCGCAAGGAGCTCCAACTCTGGAACCAGTGGTGGCGTAGCACTTAGGCTATATACTCCCCAAATTTGGGGTGTCTATGACCCCAGGTCGCCGAGCTACGACCCTCAAAGCTCATTTTTTGTTAATGTTCATGGCAGGTAACGCCCTGCCTCACCTGCGTCCCCTGACTGCACATCCCTGCCGTCAGCATAGGAGTGATAATTAAGCCCATGTGATCTAAGCTGTTTGCCAAGTGGATACATGTAAATGCTAAAAAGTAAGGGACCCAAGATTGAACCATTAGGCTTAATGAAAAAGTTAGAATGAAGTTAGATTGAATGGTACAAGAATGAAAATGGTGATCAATCAAAATCTGAACAAAAAGGGCTGAAAAATAGGATTTTTTTACTCACCGTAAAATCCTTTTCTCTGAGTCCATGGACCGACACAGCTTCTCTATTGACAAAGTGGGTATTATCCGTTAATTAGGAGTGACTAGGCAGAAAAACTTGTAAAAAGTGTTGCATCACACCTTCTACAGTACCGCCCAGGGGGCGGACCCTCTGGGTATACCCTCTCAGTCTGCACATCGCAGATCAGTTCGTCAAAAAGCAGTACAAACTTAAAAGGAGGGGTGGGTGCTGTGTCGGTCCATGGACTCAGAGAAAAGGATTTTACGGTGAGTAAAAAATCCTATTTACTCTTTCGTCCATGGACCGACACAGCTTCTCTATTGACAAAGTGGGACGTCCCAAAGCAGTGTCAGAGAAAAAACGAGGGGTGGTAACAGCATAAAAACAAACTTCACCCCAAAACACAAAACAGCACTCCTCCAACGGAGGAGTTGCAACTCTAAACAGCCGCCTGCAAAACCTTGCGGCCGAAAGAGGCATCCGAAGATGCACCTACATCAACTTTGTAGAATTTTGTGAAAGTGTGAGCGGACGACCAAGTCGCCGCTTTACATAGTTGGGAAACAGACGCTTGATGTCGGAAAGCCCAAGAGGCACCTATTGCCCTGGTCGAATGCGCCGTGACAGGAAAGGGGGGCGCCTGACCCTTTAAGGCGTAAGCCTGGATTACTATCTGTCGGATCCACCTAGAGATGGTGGCCGATGAGACTGCTTGGCCCTTCTTGGGACCAGCCACTGAAACAAACAGTGAGTCTGACTTCCGGAACAGGGAAGTAGCAGATATGTATACTCTCAAAGCTCGGACAACGTCCAAGGAATGCAACGCCGACTCCTTAGGATTCGACGGCTGAGGACACAAGGATGGAAGTACAATGTCTTCGTTGAGATGAAAAGCCGAAACGACTTTCGGAAGAAAGGAAAGCTGCGGCCGCAGCACCACCTTATCCTTGTGGAAAATCAAATAGGGAGCCTTGCAGGACAGGGCTGCCAGCTCAGAGACTCGTCTAACTGACGTAACAGCCACCAAAAAGACCACCTTCTGAGAAAGTGTCAACAGGGGAATATCTCTAATATTCTCAAACGGTGCCGTCTGAAGCACCGAGAGGACCAGGTTCAAGTCCCACGGAGGTAACGGGGGGCGGACCGGAGGGGCCACATGTCGAACCCCCTGCACAAATGTACTCACGAGAGAGTGAGTCGCCAGGGGTCGCTGAAAAAAGACAGCCAGGGCAGATATCTGTCCCTTAATCGTACTTAGGGCAAGCCTTTGGTCTACCCCATGCTGTAAAAACAGCAGGATTCTGGAAACCAAATAGGTACGCGGATGCCATTTCATTTCCTCACACATGGAGATGTAGGCCCTCCAAGTGCGGTGATAGACCTTCCTAGAGGACGGTTTCCGAGCACTTCTCATAGTAGAGATTACTGAGTCTGACAGGCCCCGATCTCTCAGTACCTGGTTCTCAACAGCCATGCCGTTAAAGCCAATGACTGTAAAGCAGGATGGAATATGGGACCTTGCGATAGCAGGTCCTTCCGTAGTGGTAGGCGCCAGGGGACGTCTGCTACCAGACGTACTAGATCGGCGTACCAAGGACGCTGAGGCCAATCTGGAGCGATTAGGATCATTGGAATTCCCTCTGCCTCCACTCTGCGGAGCAGAAGAGGAAGAAGCCTTAAGGGAGGGAAGGCATAGATTAGCCGATACTGACCCCACGATGCTACCAACGCGTCCGTTGCGTCTGCCCATGGGTCTCTTGACCGGGCCACAAACCTCAATACCTTCCGATTGAGTCAGGAAGCCAGAAGATCTACGTCTGGTGTGCCCCATCTTTGGCAGAGGAGTTGGAACACCTCCGGGTGTAAGGACCATTCTCCCTGGTCCAGCATCTGGCGGCTCAGGTAGTCCGCCTGCCAGTTTTCCACACCCGGAATGTACACGGCCGACAGTGCCGGTACGCTCCTCTCTGCCCACTTCAGGATGCGAGCGATCTCCGATGCTGCAGCTGAGCTTCTTGTTCCTCCTTGATGATTGACATATGCCACTGCTGTGGCATTGTCTGACTGGATCCTGACTGGACGCCCTTGCAGTCTCTGAGACCATTTGAAGAGGCACAGCTTGATCGCCCGGATCTCCAGGACATTGATCGGTAGGAGGGCTTCCTCTGGGGTCCAGCGACCTTGCGCCGACTGGACACCCCAGACTCCCCCCCAACCTGTAAGGCTGGCGTCCGTCGTGATCACTATCCAGTAAACCGGAAGAAATGACTTCCCGGCCATTAGAGCCGGTGCTGTCAGCCACCATACCAGGGATCTCCTGACTAGGTGGCTCACTCAGATTTGATAATCCAGAGATGAAGGGCATCTATTCCATCTGGACAGAACTTCCTTCTGTAACACTCGAGTGTGGTATTGAGCATATGGGACCGCCTCGAAGGAGGCTACCATGAGGCCCAACACTCGCATGCAAAAACGGAGTGACGACCAATTCCTGGAAGTCAGCTGCCGTACTGCAGCCCGGAGGGTCTGCAACTTCTCCACAGGAAGGAATACCTTTGCCTCTGAGGAATCCAGAATCAACCCCAGGTACACTAGGCGTTGAGTGGGCACCAATACTGACTTTTGCGTGTTTAGTATCCAACCACAGTCTCGAAGAGTCTGACAGGTAATGGACACGCTTACCTCTAATTCTGAGCTTGAAGGGGCCTTCAGCAGAAGGTCGTCCAAGTAACCTGTGATAGCAATACCCCGCTGTCTTAGAAGTGCCAGAATCGGAGCGAGCACCTTGGTGAACGTCCTGGGTGCTGAGGCAAGGCCAAACGGGAGGGCCACAAACTGGTAGTGGTTCTTCCCGATAGCAAATCGCAGAAACCTCTGGTGTCTGGAGTATATGGGGACATGCAGGTATGCGTCCTTGATGTCCAAGGAGGCCAGAAAGTCCCCCGGATGGAGAGCCGTGACTACGGATCGAACCGACTCCATCCGAAATCTTTGTACCTTCACAAAGCAATTGAGGGCTCTGAGATCCAAGATTGGACGAACCCCCTCCTTCTTTGGCACAATGAACAGATTTGAGTAAAAACCCTGACCCCGTTCCTGTTCTGGAACTGGAATAACTACCCCGCGTTCCAGTAGACCCTGGACCGCCCCATACAGGGCCTCCCGACGGGTCGGTAGTAGCTGGAGATTGGAGGTGATGAATCTGTCTGGTGGACAAGAGAGAAATTCTATCTTGTAGCCTGAGGAGATTACTTCGCAAACCCACCTGTCGGAGACTAGAGCAGTCCACTGAGTCGCGAATTTATGAAGACGTCCCCCCACCCGAGAGCTGGGTGGGGGCGGACCTTCATGTGGACGCAGATTTGTCCGCAGGCTTGTTGGGTCTGCGGGACCAAGGACGCTTTTGTCCTTGGGCAGGCGCTTTATCGGCCTGGGGTCTTTTCCCTGTCGCCTTAAGGGGGCGAAAAAAACGCTTACGTGCAGTAAAGGAGGACCCTTGCCCTTGGCGTGGTCCCCTACCCTTGCTAGTTTGGGGAAGCAAAGTGCTTTTACCTCCTGTGGCATCCTTGATGATGTCATCCAGAGAAGCCCCAAAAAGTCTGTCGCCCTTAAAAGGCAGATCCAATAGGGCTTTCTTGGAAGTCTGGTCCGCAGACCAGCCCTTTAGCCAGATCAGGCGGCGTATTGCTACTGCATAAACCGAAGCTCTTGACAGCAGGGGAATAGTATCCATGTCTGACTCGCAGACAAACTTAAGGCCCTGGACCAACTGGTCGGCCAAAGTTATCTCATTAGGAGGAGCATCTCGCTCCTTTAACCCCTGGAGTAGCAATTTTGCCCATTCAGTAAGTGTCTGAGACACTAGGGCCCCCGCCAATGCCGGGCGTACTGCCGAGCCCACCACTGAGTATAGGTAGCGAGCGAGTGCTTCAGCCTTCTTATCCACAGGGTCCTTGAAAACAGGAGCCCCTTCTACTGGAATAGTGGTGGCTCTATTAAGTCTGGACACCGAAGGGTCCACTATAGGGGGAGAGGTCCATATCTTCAGAAAACTCTCCTCAAAGGGGTACCGTACTGCAAACCTCTTTGGGGCTGTAAAGACCCTCAGTGGGTTCTCCCATTCCTTGTATAAGAGTTTGTCAAAATAAGACCCACAAGGGAACACCTTAGCAGTGCGGGCAGGTTTACGAAACCCAAAGGGGACTGGAGTATCTGCTACTTCTTCAGTCCTTTCCAACTTTAGCGTATCCCGCACTGCAGTAATAAGGTCAGATACCAAAGCCGTCTCACGTACTGACCTGGACTTGGAGTCCTCCTCACTGTCTGATCGGTCACGGTCTGCAGTCTCTGATGCATCAGAATCTGGGCCATGAGCCGTAGCTGGACCTGGTTCTGCATCAGAAATATCCCCAGAAGATTGCAGGGGACGGGGGCGTTTATTACCCCCTGTATTCCCGTGTGCTGCTTCCACCCTGGCAGCAAACGCCTCTAGGATTGCCGACATAGCGTCCATAGACACCTCAGGGACACCAGCTGCTAAATCTGGTGTTTCAGGGGAGAAGACATCTGGCTCAGATGCCATGCTGACCACATGCTGACACTCACAGGGCTCCAGGCAAGATATCAATAGGCCACCCTCCTGCGCTGCAGAGATGCTGGGTTACCCAGAGGACTCACCACCCTGGATAGGTACTGCTATGCTGCGCCTGTGATGCTGTCCCCTTGCTGCTGTGTCAGTCTGCTTCTTTTATCAGCACTTCCTGTGTGAATTTTCGCGCCAGTGTAATGCACCCTAGAGGCCGGAGGCTCTCGCAAAATGGTTGCCAAAAACGTCTGTATGGAAGATAATGTGGGCTCTAAGAAAATGGCCGCCGACAGAAGATAGAGGTCAGGCAGCCATAGCCCACAAAAAGATGGCCGCCGAACGGCAATATCTGCATACAGGGTGGACCAACATGGCCGCCGATCACCTGATAGGGGCCAGTGGGTGTGGCCGAACCACAGGAAGATGGCCGCCAGGCAGTTACAAGAGGCCAAACTTGGCATGGACCACCTCAAAATGGCCGCCGACAGCATGGAGACACAAACACAGGTAAGCAAAAATGACATTTCTTTTAAATGTTAGTTACAGCCAGCCCCGCTCCAGTGGGACCCCCTAGGTGACCCCCAGCACCCAGCAACCTTTAGCTAGAAGCCCAGGGAGGAGGGAAAGGCAGGGATAGAGGGAAGAAAGGGGCCACAACCACTTACTTGATCTCTCCAGGAATGTCCAGCTAAATCACCCAGCCGAGGCAGGGGAGTTTTACTTACCTATCCTGCATGTATTCTGCTGGAAGACATTCCAAACAGATCATCGTCCGTGCACGGAAGGTGACTGTTGGCCAGGCATGCTGTGATTGGACCCAGAAGGGACGATCATATGTATGCCCTGGAGCATGACGCTCACCGGACAGGCTGCTGCGACTCGGCCGTAAGGTCAGCCGAAGCTGAGCGGTCCGATGCAAGCCTTGGAGCGTAAGCTCACCGGCCAGGCTGCTGCGACTCGGCCGTAAGGTCAGCCGAAGCTGAGCGGTCCGATGCAGGCCCTGGAGCGTAGGCTCACCGGCCACCCATGGAGCGACGGGCATGTCGTGGAAAACCCAGCGCGTAGCTAGGGTCGGCACACGCTCAATGGCCGAAACTGGGGAGACTACAAGGATCGAGGATTCAGCCTGTCACCCAGTCGGCAGTTGATCGAAGATCGCAGGAAACAACAAATGTAGCAAAAAATAAATAAATATATATATATATCCTTTTTCCCCCGGACCAATGGGCCCGAAGGGAGCCATGTCCTACTCCTTGCTAGACAGAAAAAAACTGATCTGCGATGTGCAGACTGAGAGGGTATACCCAGAGGGTCCGCCCCCTGGGCGGTACTGTAGAAGGTGTGATGCAACACTTTTTACAAGTTTTTCTGCCTAGTCACTCCTAATTAACGGATAATACCCACTTTGTCAATAGAGAAGCTGTGTCGGTCCATGGACGAAAGAGTAAAACACATTTAATGTGTGTGTCTAGTATTATTCTATCCACACACATTGCAGTCTGATACAATCATTATACCACAATCTATGAATAATATCCTAGCTTTATTGACAACTGTGTAGAGTGAGGGTCTGACCAAACTATTAATTTTAAGGTCAACCAGACAGAACTTCACGCTAAACAATGGTTGGTTAATCGAAAGGAGATTATAAAATGAGGGTGTACTTTGCATGGACAGATTTAGATTTACTAAAGACACTTTGCATAAATTTACGCAATAATTTAGAATATGCCTAGATTTTACTTTTGTGGAAAGTTAGCCACAACTTACAATCTGAATGTACAGTACATTTTACTAAAGCTGGTCACAGGTGGATCAAAGTTCAGCTGGTTCAGCAGGGGTCAGCCAAATTTCGATCCATGTGTCCGCTCCTGCTCAACAGAATCTAATTGATAGATTTCTTTTGAATGGGAATGTTGGAAAGCATTTTGACCAGCAGCTGCAGCGATTCAGCCGCAGTCGCTGATTGATGTATTCTGATAGGAGAGTCCTGCTGTCAGAATGCAATGTCCCGGCGGGGGGGATTCCTCCATCCACCTCGCTTGTGTGGATAGAGGAATTCGTTCTTTTTTTTTTAGCCGACAGAAGAAATCACCCATCTATGGCCAGATTAAGGTTAGGTTGAATGGCACATAAGCCACTGTTTTAAATGTTTAGTGGTAACAATTTTTAAAAGGGATTAAGATCTTCACTCAACAACTGCAGACCTGTTGGTTTAACTGCTAATGCTGGTAAGATATTTTAAGTGGGTAAGGGCCCACATTAAAGAGCATGTGTTGTAAAACAATACAAGTGAAAGCCATCACAGATTTATGAAATACAGATGTTGTCAAACAAATCTTTGTTTTTATGATGATGCAAACAGAAACTTTGATAAGGGAGTGGCTGTAGATGTAGTATATTTGGACTTTGCACAGATAAGTTAACATTAAGATCCTTAGGTTTAGAAAATGCATTCTGTAAATAGATACATAAGGGCTGTCTTCGGAAAATTGTAAATAATACATGATGTACTCTGTATGATCTAGGGTTTGTTTTCAGTTGGTGTACCCCAAGCCTCAGTTCTGGTAACCAATACATTTCAGTTTCAATTCAGATTTCCAACAAAGGGTTACAATAGGAATATGACAAGTTTTGCCCAAAAAAATTCCATTATAATTTAACATGGATTACAAACAAGTTAGCAAGGCTCATGATACAGATAAGGAAACTTACAGTTCACAATTGTCCTAGACATCAGTCCATCCAGTTCAACCTGTGTGGGTCTATGAGTGTGTATATATTTATGTCTCTGACAATTCCCATATCCCTGTATACCGCATTCACTAAGATGCCCATCTAAGAGCTTTTTGAACAATTCAACACTCTCTGCTGACACCACCAATTGTGAAAGGGAGCTCCACATCCTTACTGCTCTAACAGTAAACAATCCCATATGCAGATTGTGATTAAACTGCTTTTCACCCAACTTCACTGAATTGCCCTGTGTCTTCTTAAGTGACCTGAGACTGAACAGTCTTATCCCATCACCATTTAGAAATTTGTATATTGCATCCATATCTCTTCGTAAGCGTCTCTTCTCCAGGGAGAATACGTTTAATGTATTGTAGTCGTTCTTCATAACTGAGATCATATAGTCCCCTTATCTGTTTTGTTGCCCTTCTGTGGTCTCTCTTTAGTTCTTAGCACATCCTTCCCGAGGACTGGAGGCCAGAACTAGATGGCATACTCAAGATGCGGCCGAACCAGTGTCTTGTAAAGTGTTAGGATTATAGTTTTGTCTCGAGTAGATACCCTTCTTAATGCATGCTAATGCTTTGCTAGCTGAAGCTTTGCATTGCATGCTACTGCATGCCACTGCCTTTGGTCTACTAGGCCCCCCCAGATCTTTTTCATCCCCGATTCCCCCAGAGGTTCTGCCCCTAGGATGTAATCTGCATAAATATTTTTAGTCCTCACCTGCATTACTTTACATTTATCTATTGATCTGTAGTTGCCCACCCTTCTATTTTATTGAGGTCTTCCTGTATGGTTGCTATATCCTGTTGTAAGGTTATTGTCCTGCTTAGCTTTGTATCATCAGCAAAAACTGAGATTAATCTATTTATTTCAACCTTTATATCATTTATGTACAAGTTAAACATAATTTGTCCCAGGACAGAGCCTTGGGGTACCCCACTTACAACTCCAGTCCATTCAGAAGATACGCCATTTATCACCACCCTTTGGCCGTGTCCATGTAACTAGTTTTCAATCCAGGAACACACACCATCATCAATGCCAACTGATCTCAATTTGTAAATGAATGCTTTGGCAAAGTCCAGATACACCACATCCACTGGCCTTCCTCTATACAGATTATAGCTTACCTCCTCATAGAATGTTAAAAGGCTGGTCTGGAAAAAATTATCTTTCATAAATCCATGCTGGTTACTACTAATTCCACCAGTAAAAATACTTTCTTTCTCGTACATCACGGGACACAGAGCGACATAGTCATTACTAATGGGTTATATAGATACCGTCAGGTGCTGGCACTGGCAACTTCCAAAACCGGAAGTACCCTCCCCTATATAAGCCCCTCCCATCCGGGAGCACCTCAGTTTTTTGCCAGTGTCTAAGGTGTTGGCCAAGAAGAAACATGTGTTTTTCACTGAGCTTGCGTACAGGTTCTTTTGGGCCTCAGTAAGCTATTCCGGATCCGACCAAAAAAGCTTCATAGCTAAACGGTCGGTACCCGGGCCTTGCAGAGAAGAGCAAGGTTTTGCCTGTAATGCTTCTCTTAGGAGAGCTGGACCCTGGGATCCAGAGCTCTGGTCATACCCACGACCAAGATGTTTTCTGTGCAGGGTGCTATACAGGTCCAGGGGAGTGGAATCCTTGGGAACCCGGTCCCTGAAGGTTTGATTACAATGCCTGCCGTGAGAGGTGAAGTTTGGGCTTTTGTGGACCAAACAAAGTCCTGCGGCGGGGAACAGGTAAGTGGGGGCCCCCAGGAACTTGGTTCTATTGGGGGACCCCCAAGCCTAATTTGTCTTTCTGTCTGTTACCTAATGGTATTCCCGCAAGATTCTGTGCATGCCTGTAACTACTAAAAAAAAAAATTAATAATTTTTAATGGTGGTCAAGAAATTTTTTTTATATATATATTTAATATATTAGACTGCGGTACCTGTGTTTGTCCACTAGAGGCCGCTGTGGAACGTTTCTTGTCATGTGGACTAGTTTCTTTTCATCAGAGCGAGTCCAGGCAGATGGTGAGTTCTCTTATGGGAAACTGCTTCCTCTGCCATGTTGCAATGCTCGTCCATCCCCCGGTCTGCGGCAAAGGGGCCCTGGCTCTTGTCCCTGGTTTCCATTTTCGAAATTAGCGCCGAAGGCGCACGTGGCCGCGCGCGTGCGCGTGCACGCGCCTCTATATATAGAGGTGAGCCGGGAAAGGGGGCGGAGCCTGGGGGATGACGCTCTGTGCGCGCCGCAGCGCTTCTGCGCATGTGCGGGCGTCCCAGCATGTTAAAAACCACAATTTTGTGTGGTGAGCTGGCTATGAAGTACAGAGACAGAGCTGGCAACATTTAAAGAAGGCATACAGCAAGCGGTTGATACAGGCATCCCCTAGAAAGGCACATTAGTAGACACCAACTGTTTCCTATAGCAGCATTTATGCTAGACTATTGTCAGTAACTGGTGTATTTCGGCTGGAATACCTCAGCTTTGTGGCTTAGGAATATGCCGTCTAAAAACTCCGGGACTAGAAATTCCAGGAGGAATAGGGGGTCTCCATCGGGCTCTGAGGATCTTGGGCATGCTTTGGCTGCACCAGTCTCCCCTGAAGAATCAGAGGTTAGTGACCGTAGAGCACCCTCAGGAGTACCTGGTACTGTGGCTGTCCTCAGTTCACCTGCTCCTGTGTATGTAACGGAGGAGGTTTTTTCCTCAGCTCTGGGAGGGCTGGAAGAGAAATTGTCAGCATTGATCGCGGCTTCCCTGTCACAGGAGAAAAGCGCCCGATCTCCGTCTCCTCCCTCAGAGTGCCTGTTAACAGAGCAACAGTCCCATACAGGGATCGACCTACCTGAAGGGGATCAGGACGAGGTCGATTCGGTTGTAGAGGAATCAACAGTGGAAGAGCCGTTCTCAGCATCACATGCTGAAAGGTTATGGGTTCAGTCCCTGACTAATATGGTCCGATCAGCATTTAAAATGCCACTTGCGGAGCCATCATCCACTTCTGTCTCCTCGTTGGGGTCGCTAAAAGCTCCCCAGACTGTTTGTTCCTTTCCGATCCATCCTTTACTGGAAGGGCTCATTTACCAGGATTGGGAGCATCCTGACAAAATATTTACTCCCCCCAAGAGATTTCCGGTGGTCTATCCCATGGAGGATAAGTTCATCAGAAAATGGAGGGTCCCTACAGTGGACGCAGCCATCTCTTGTGTGAATAAATCACTGACATGTCCGGTGGATAATGTCCAAATGTTCAAGGACCCAATAGATAAAAAATTGGAGTCCTTATTAAAATCTGCTTTTTCTACAGCAGGATTGGTGACACAACCAGCAGTGGCAGCTATTGGGGTCTGCCAAGCAGTGAAGGATCAGTTGAAACAGGTCTTAAGGGACTTGCCAGATCAGCAGGCTCTTGCCCTAGCTGATCTACCTAGAGCCTTATGCTTTGCGGTGGATGCTATAAAGGATTCAATCCATCAGGCCTCCCGCCTTACGCTGTCTGTAGTACATATGCGCAGGCTTCTATGGCTCAAAAACTGGTCTGCTGAAGCTCCCTGTAAAAAATTGCTGGTCAGCTTCCCATTTCATGGTGAATGCTTATTCGGGGAAGACCTGGACAAATATATCCAGAGAATTTCCAGCGGTAAAAGTACACTTTTGCCGGTTAAAAATAGAGTTAGAGGTCCCTCTTTTAAGAGGCCTGCTTCTCCAGTCCCTAGGACATCGGCTGTGAAACAGTTCCGACGGCCTCCTCGGTCAAATCCCGGAGTTAAAAATCAGGGACAATTGCAGGGTAACAAGAAGCCCTGGAGCAGGAGAGGTACAAAACCTCCCCCAAAGTCAAATGCATGAAGGGTTGCCCCCACCCAATCGGGTGGGGGGAAGACTTCAGTTGTTCACAGAGACCTGGCGGGACACGATCCGAGACAGATGGGTGCTCTCCGCAGTAAATCTGGGATACAAATTGGAGTTAAAAAACTCCCCTCCTTCCCGCTTTATAAGGTCAAACGTGCCAAGGGATCCCCAGAAGAGAGGATCCCTCCTGTTGGCACTAGAACAATTATTGCTCCAAGCAGTAATTATAGAGGTTCCCCTGGAAGAATGGGGGTTCGGGTTTTACTCAAACCTCTTTACAGTCCCGAAGCCAAACGGGGACGTGAGGCCCATATTAAATCTAAAAGGGCTAAACAAATTCCTACATATCAGGACTTTCCGGATGGAGTCGATCCGATCGGTAGCCACTGCCCTACAAGGAGAGGAATGGTTAGCCTCGATCGACATCAAAGATGCTTATTTGCACATTCCCATCTTTCCAGCCCACCAAAAATTTCTACGCTTTGCGGTAGAAGGGCGTTATTTTCAGTTCAGAGCCTTACCCTTCGGTCTGGCCACAGCACCAAGAGTGTTCACAAAAATTCTGGCCCCATTATTGGCCAATCTAAGAACACGAGGTGTAACGATAATGGCATATCTAGACGACTTGTTGCTGATAGACCACTCAGTGGAAAAACTAGAAGTGGTTGTTCACGAGACAATCAAGTATCTGGAATATCACGGTTGGATTATCAACCGAGACAAGTCAGCCCTAAAACCAGTCAAAAGTCTGGAATACTTGGGGCTAAGGCTGGATTCAGACCAGAGAAAAATTTTCTTGCCTCAAGAAAAGGGGTCGTCTTTGAGAGATTTGATCCACTTAGTGGGTTCAAAAAGACAGCCATCC
This sequence comes from Rana muscosa, assembly GCA_029206835.1. Lineage (NCBI taxonomy): Eukaryota > Metazoa > Chordata > Amphibia > Anura > Ranidae > Rana > Rana muscosa. The sequence continues at coordinate 507,238,011 of CM055118.1, read as the reverse complement.
ATACGCCTGTGCATGAGGCTGCTGGGAAAAATGGTGGCATCATTCGAAGCAGTACCCTACGGTCAATTCCATTCAAGGAAGTTGCAAAGGGCCATACTGTCAGCCTGGAACAAAAAAGTTCAGGCTCTGGACTTACCAATGTCCTTGTCCCCTTCCGTTCGCAAGAGCCTCCGCTGGTGGTTGGTTCCCCAGAATCTGGAAAGAGGGAAATCCTTCAGTCCGATTTCCTGGAAGGTGGTCACTACAGATGCCAGCCTTATAGGCTGGGGAGCAGTACTGGAGCAATGGTCTCTCCAGGGCAGATGGTCGGATGCGGAAAAGGCCCTACCCATCAATCTCTTAGAGATACGAGCAGCCCGGTATGCCCTAGTAGCATGGACATCCAAACTCCAAGGGTCCCCTGTCAGAATTCAATCAGACAATGCCACAGCAGTGGCATATATCAATCGTCAGGGGGGCACCAGGAGTCGTGCAGCCCAAAGGGAAGTAAATTACATCCTGAGATGGGCAGAAAGATATGTCCCAGCCATATCTGCGGTATTCATTCCAGGAGTGGAGAATTGGAAGGCGGACTTTCTAAGTCGCCAACAATTATGCCCAGGGGAATGGTCCCTTCATCCCGAGGTTTTCCGGACAATATGTCAGCGGTGGGGAACACCGGATGTAGATCTGCTAGCATCCAGATTCAACACAAAAGTGGACAGGTTTGTCTCTTGGACAAGGAATCCCCTAGCTTGCGGCTCGGATGCCCTAGTGTTCCCTTGGGATCAGTTCAAGCTGATATATGCATTCCCACCGCCACAATTGTTACCTCGATTACTCCGCAGAATCAGGGTAGAAAAGAAACCAGTGATTCTGGTGGCTCCAGCGTGGCCCCGAAGAGCATGGTACGCGGAGATTGTAAAAATGTCTGTGGGGAGTCCTTGGACCCTCCCACATCGTCCGGACCTGCTTTCGCAAGGACCGATATACCACCCTTCCTTACCAGCCCTAGGTTTGACGGCCTGGCTATTGAAGCCCACATTCTAAAAAAGAGAGGGCTCTCTAATGCTGTGGTATCTACCATGATCAATGCCAGGAAGCCGGTATCCAGGCAGATCTACTATAGAATCTGGAAGGCGTACATCGCCTGGTGTGAGGCCAAGAAATGGCATCCACGTAAATACGTAATAGGTAGGATTCTGGACTTCCTACAATGGGCTGTAGATAGGAAGCTTGCCTTGAGTACTATCAAGGGTCAGATTTCGGCCTTGTCAATATTTTTTCAAAGGCCCTTGGCTTCGCATTCACTAGTCAAAGCCTTTATACAAGGAGTGATGCGTATTAGTCCTCCGGTTAATATTCCCATATGTCCATGGGATCTAAACTTGGTTCTGTCGGTTTTACAGAAACAACCATTTGAACCATTACAGCATATTTCCTTGGTGCTTCTCACCAGGAAATTGATTTTTCTAGTAGCCATTTGTTCGGCTAAAAGAGTGTCGGAATTAGCAGCTATGTCCTGTAAAGAGCCATATCTGGTTATCCATAAGGACAGAGTAGTATTACGTCCTCAGCCAGCCTTTCTTCCTAGGCTGGTATCGAGGTTTCATTTGAACCAGGATGTGGTTCTTCCTTCTTTTTTCCCCAGACCTACTTCGGTAGAGGAAAAGTTATTGCATTCTTTGGATGTAGTAAGAGCAATTAAAGCTTATCTAAAAGCCACTGCTCAGATTCGCAGAACGGATACTTTGTTTATTCTGCCGGAAGGCCCCAGAAAGGGTCAGGCAGCGTCAAAATCTACTTTAGCCAGGTGGATTCGACAGGTCATTATGCAAGCCTACGGCTTGAGAAGGAGACCGCCTCCGTTCAAAGTTAGAGCGCACTCCACGAGAGCAGTTGGAACTTCATGGGCAGTGCATCACCAGGCCTCCCTGGCTCAAATCTGTAAGGCCGCAACATGGTCTTCAGTTCACACGTTTACTAGGTTCTACCAGGTGGACGTTAGAAGTCAGGAGGATGTCGCCTTTGGGCGCAGTGTGTTGCAGGCCGCAAAAGATCCTCATGTCTGATAGCGCTCAGCTTATATATGGTGTATCCCCCCCCTCATTTGGCATTGCTTTAGGACATCCCATTAGTAATGACTATGTCGCTCTGTGTCCCGTGATGTACGAGAAAGAAAATAGGATTTTTATAACAGCTTACCTGTAAAATCCTTTTCTTGGAGTACATCACGGGACACAGAGCTCCCGCCCCTCTTTGGGGACACTTATTGCTTTGCTACAAAACTGAGGTGCTCCCGGATGGGAGGGGCTTATATAGGGGAGGGTACTTCCGGTTTTGGAAGTTGCCAGTGCCAGCACCTGACGGTATCTATATAACCCATTAGTAATGACTATGTCGCTCTGTGTCCCGTGATGTACTCCAAGAAAAGGATTTTACAGGTAAGCTGTTATAAAAATCCTATTATTTCCACCAGCAAATTCTTGGATATTTTCCCTCATCATCCCCTCCAATGTTTTACATACTATTGATGTTAGACTAACTTGTCTGTACTTTCCAGGTACATATCCCAGGCCTTTTTGGAATATCGGTAGCATGTTAGCTTTTCGCCAGTCAGTAAGCTCTCCCTATTGTGGTGGATATTTTGATTCTAATTCTTTTTCATATCCTGTACTCTAAATAAACCACCATGCCCCCCAACGGACACATGTATATATGTATTTATGAAACACTACCCTTGTAGGAGCTGTTGGTTTAATAGCGTCCAATCATTGGGAACAGGACGCTGCATGTGTATGTGTATGTATGTGTATATATATATATATATATATATATATATATATATATATATATATGTATGTGTATATATGTGTATGTATATGTATGTATATATATATATATATATATATGTAAGGGGACGGGTAAAATCTGTTTATGAGTTTACTGAAAGATGTTTTCTTTGAGAGAGAGCTCCCCCCATACTGTAAACAAAGGACGTATCATCTCCTGTTGGTTGGGAGGTTTCAGGTGAAACTTAAGTGTCCTTTGTCTTGGGGGGGCCGGTCACCGCAGGGGGCCCTTAGCAAGCTAATGTGGGAACTGGTTAGACTAAGCTGATAAAGCAACCAGTATTTCAGCTTTAGAGGGGGCAGGCTAGGTAAAGAGACCTGAGATTTCAACCAATCAGGTGGTCAGATTTGAACCAATGAGACCACCGGATTTTGGATTATAAATTAGTCAGCCAGAGCCATAATAAGCCCTTGCGAATGAAGATCTGACACAGACGACATGGTCACGTAATTTGCTCTCTCTCTCTCTCTCTCTCTCTCTCCCTCTCCCTCTCTCCCTCTGCCTCTCCCTCTGTCTCTCTCTCTCTGTCTCTCTCTCTCTGTCTCTCTCTCTCTCTGTCTCTCTCTCTCTGTCTCTCTCTCTCTCCCTCTCTCTCTCTCCCATGTTTAAGATTAATATTACTTCACGTTTGCTCTCTTAATCATATTATCATGTAACATTGGTATCATGTTTGTCATAGCAATATTCCTGTTGGTATTATCATGTAACATTGGTCATAGGTGATATAATTTTAGGTTAGAGCAATGTTCCTATTATGTATCGTGTAACATTGGTATCATCTTGCTATGAGGTGGTATCATTTCTGTAAAAATAAATGTAATTGTTTTCTCTTTTTGCACCGTTATCGTTTGATTTCATTTTATATAGACAAAAGGTTTAATCACTTATAGTAAGCATTTAAGCGAGGTTAGGAATATCTCCATAACACTATAGATTAGGAATAATTGTCTAGCAATGACATGGCCAAGTTCTTTGAGAACTCATGGGTGTAAGCCATCTGGTCCTGGTGATTTATTCACATTAAGTTTTTCCAGTCTATTTTGAATACTGGCATCCATTAACCATACAAAAACATTCTGTGCTCTGTTCAACAATATCATCTGGTCTATCATACCCCCCCCCCCTCCTCCCAACCTTAGGAAAAAATTAGAAGAAGAAAGTATTCAACACTGCTGCCTTCTCCCTGTCACTTGAAACCAAATTTCCCTATCCAACCTTTATGGGGCCAAAATGCTCTGGCTTTGCCCTTTAACTATTAATATACTAAAAATAATTTTGGGATTCTTTTTACTCTCCTCCGTTACGTGTATTTCGTCGCCTATTTTTGATGCCCCGATTGTGCTCTAACATTTCTTATTGCATTCCTTGTAGTGTTGGAATGTTACAGTAACCCCATGGCTCTATATTTTTTAAAGGATAATTTGTTTCTTTAATAAGCCTTTTTACGATTTACTTTAGCCATCCAGGTTTGGATTTAGTTCTTTTATATTTGTTGCCCAATGGAATTCACTGGCTGATACCCATAAATAATATATTCTTAAAGCACTCCTACTTTTCCTTCATGGTTTTTGTGCCTAGAATCTCCTCCCATTTAATGTCTTGAAGTATAGAGTGCAGTTTTATGGTGAACGTGATTACCCTGTTATCACCGTTTCCTAAGTTATCCCTTACTTCCATGTCTGCAATCATCTTTTCATTGTTTGTAATTACTAGATTAAACAGAGCTTTGTTTCTACTTGGGGCATCCACCAACTGACACGCGAAATTCTCCTGCAAGACAACTAAAAATTTACGAGCTTTAGTTGACTTAGCAGTTCCATCTGCTCAGTCAATATCCAGATATTTGAAGTCCCCAATATATTGGATAGCAGCGTTATCCTTCAAGCAGGCAATGCTCATTTTATGCATAAGTTATTTATAACTGGTAAAGTAAGTATAGGCCTAGGGTGGAGGTTCATGGGTTATGGTGTGAGGGGATATTTAAACACTGGTAGACTCTAGTGTGTAGATTATCAGCTTAGGTGACCTAAAGGGTTGTTGGTAGGGTTGTCCCGATACCGATACTAGTATCGGTATCGGGACCGATACCAAGTATTTGCGCGAGTACTTGTACTCGCGCAAATGCTCCGATGCTTCACCCGATACTTTTTAATTATTTTTTTTTTGTGGCCGGAGAGGGCGGGAGGAGTCAGTGGCTGGGGAGGGCGGGGGAGTGCGGGCGGAGTCTGGCCGGGAGGAGTCAGTGGCTGGGGAGGGCGGGAGAGGAAAGTGTGGGCGGAGTCTGGCTGAAGAGGGCGGGCACAGTCGGTGGACGGAGTCCGCGGGCGGAGAGCGAGTCCCTCACCTGCAGTTGAACCTGGTAAGCTGGCAGGGGTTCAGGGCGCAGCCGCATCAGGATCGGTGACCGGTGCTGTCACATTCGGTCGCCGTCAGCGGCTGAACGTCCCCACGCCCATCTTGGTACACCCTGCACTCGGCTGCAGTAAGCAGCAGCAGACATCTTGTTACACCCAGCCCGAGCTATATGGGCTGGGTGTAACAAGATGTCTGCTGTTGCTTACTGCAGCCGAGTGCAGGGTGTACCAAGATGGGCGTTGCAGCAGTTTTTTTTTTTTTCTTAAATCCTGTGTCATTTCCCCCCCACCCCCCGCAGCATTTTAGTGCCAGCCACCTATCAGTACCCACAAGTGCTACCTATCAGTGCCACCTATCAGGTGGCACTGGTAGATGCCACTGATTGCACTGATAGGTGGCACTTATGGGCACTGAGTGCACTGATAGGTGGCACTTGTGGGCACTGATAGATGGCACTGATAGTGCAATCAGTGCCCACAAGTGCCACCTTTCAGTGCCCACAAGTGCCACCTATCAGTGCCCACAAGTGCCACCTATCAGTGCCACCTATCAGTGCCCACAAATGCCACCTATCACTGCCCACAAGTGCCACCTATCACTGCCCACAAGTGCCATCTATCAGTGCCCATAAATGCCACCTATAAGTGCCATCGATCCGTGCCCATAAGTGCCACCTATCAGTCCCCATCTTTCAAACTGTCACATGACATTGAAAAAAAGTATCGGTAATCGGTATCGGCGAGTACTTGAAAAAAAGTATCGGTACTTGTACTCGGTCTTAAAAAAGTGGTATCGGGACAACCCTAGTTGTTGGATACGGGAAGAAGTTGGCAAAGGTGCAAATGAAGAAAAGAAATGTCTAGCACGGAGAAGAAGAGGAGGAGCAAGGGAGGGGGGAATAATACTTTTAATTGATTTCTAAATAATAAAGAATTTGGGATTAAAAGTATAATTTCTGTGTTTTCAGGTGACACAAAGCGATGTAGTATACAGTCCTTGCAAGATATTTTTAATTTACAAGCCAGCAGTCACCCAGTGCACTGGATGACCGAACAATTAATGTGCATAAATATGATGAACTTGGTGGCTAAAAACATTCATACATCATACAATCTAGGGCAGTACAACTGGGTAAAGCAATCAAGAGAAAAGGCCTGGTAGATAACAGGGCAATACAGAATGTGGCAAGAAAATGTTGAGACTGAACTCTAGGATCTTCATAAATTTATAAGAGTCTACAAATATATCTAAAACAACAGCTTTGGCTGTGCTGCATATATGACGTAAAATGTTGAAAAGGGCAAAGCACTGCAAATATGACTGGGCTAAAAACAATTGATATCCCAGTATTAGTTCTTGTTCCACATAATGATCTCTCACTTGTGCAGCAAATTAAATGTACATGCCGGTATGCTTAGTTCCATACAAACCTTCAATTTTCTCTTCAGACATGACGGTATGACAGAGAGATAACAATCTGAAAAACTCCTGCACATGGGGCTCCTCCAGCTTTATAGACTCAATTAAGCTGTGATCATAAAACTGAAACTTGCTATCCGCAAGTGTATTGAATGAGAAGTCCACTGGTGGTGTTTTCTGGAAAATACAAGGACAAACATACAACTAAATGAATCATTTAAATAGGAAAGCACCATCTGTAACATTTACATAGAAAACTTACACAGGAGAAAATACTATACTAATCAGTATAAAAATACCATATAAAATTGCACTATCCATGGAGAGCAGTGGGTAGGCTAAATTCTAACCCTAGAGGGTCACTTCTGATTTTACTAAAAATTTATTGCATACACTTTAAATGAGAAGTATGCCAAAGCTTGTTTGGACATACTCCTCATGTGTTCCCTTGCTTGTGCACACCTGTGACCCAGAGTCAGCCAGCAGTGAGCAAAAGTCCACCCAAATTCCTGATCAGCAGCTGGCTAAGACCCTGTACACATCTAGCGATTTGGGATTGTAGGCAGAATCGCTGCAAATCCAAATCGCACTGCAATGCTGGAACAATGAAACACGTGTGTTCAAGTGCTATTAATTTTCAATGGCACCTAAAATGCAGTGCGGTCTTGCCACAATTGTCATGCGATAAATTGTGCTAAAATCGCAGCAATACCGCATCAAGCAAAGCTTGTCGCCCAAGCTTCTTTTGGGTGACAAGCATCACGCAATGCGGTTTGCTGCAATTTCAGGGCATTTTATTGTGTGACAATGGCAGCAAAACCGCACTGCATTTGGGTGCCATTGAAACTGAACGCGTGCTGAGTTTTGCCAGCATTGCAGTGTGATTTGGATTCATGGTGATTTCGCTTGCGACCCCAAATCCCTAGATGTGAATGGGGCGCCTCAGCCTCTCAGTGGGCTGCTGTGAGCCTAAGCTAGCCGTTCCTACCTGCTCAACGGTCCGACGCTCCAGTGAGCGCTGGAGGGACAAAGTATAGAGTGATGACTGACAGTCACCGCTATCTGCTCAGAGCAATTAGGGATCACATGATTGCTCAGTTTTTGGGCTTAGAGGGCTTGGACAGATGCTGCAGCATTTATTTAAGTATGTATGTGCTTTTTTTTTCAATCCCACATTTCTCTTTTAGTTTATACGATGAATCTGGTGCTAGCATCTTTAACTCTTCGAGTGATAAGCTACTTTTGTTCCATGTCGCATTCTTTCTGGCTTATACCTATTGCATTCTCCCTCATATTAAAAAAATAGCTGAGATTGGAATGGTTTTAGGTGGTTTAACACTCCAGTAGCTATCAGAATCTCATCAGTTATGGCTGAATTGTCTCATCAATCCATTTCCAGCAACGTAAGAGTGATTGCAGTGTGCCAGAATGTAAACTAGGCTGTGCATGCGCAGCTCAGTGTATATTCTACAGGGGATAGCGAACAGGCAGCTAAGTGTATTTTTACTGCAGAAGAGTGTGCATTTTTTTTCAGCTTTAGTTCCACTTTAAGTGGATTCCACCATGCAGGTTATTGTCCTTTCCTCTATGGTCTCTTATTCGGGTCACAGCCAAGACTCAGTGCTCGTCAGCTAAGGGAGAGACAAGAAGCGATTAAGGCCCAATCTCGCAAAACAATCCACGGCCATCCTGCCTCCTGACGCATCGGAGATCATAGCCAGCCATGTCTAGGAAGAGGATGACTGAACATCAGCCGAAAAAACTGACAGCCTTCTTCTCCAAATACTCCAGCAAGGTTAGTCAGCCCCAAAATGGCGCCGGCGCGGTTGCGATACCGGAGGCATACACGGATCTACCCGACGATATTCCGGGAGATCAAGACTTACCTTGCCCTCCCCTGTCTCCTACCCTCAGAGCAGGAGACAACCCTGTCACAGGCAGCCCAGCGAAAACGCGGCTGCGGTTGGAGTCACCGCCGCTGCCGCGGACATCTCAACTTGAGGCCCCGGCTTTCAACCACTTCCAGGCCAACCAGGCCCTACAATCATCCATGGCCTCATTCCCCACAACGGGCCAACCACTGATGGATACTACATTAAAGGACATGCTACTTTCTCTCCAGTCCTCACTGATGACTGACCTTTCATCACTGTTCACTAAAATATCTACAGATATGCATCTTATGGATAACAGAGTGACGCACTTAGAAAGCAGCATGGAGGAATGCACTGAAACGGTGAACGACTTGGTCGACTCATATGCCGACATTAGAGAAGAACAATCCTGGGTGAGGGCAAAGCTGGCAGATCTAGAGGACAGGTCTAGAAGAAATAATGTAAAAATCAGAGGAGTCCCTGAAACCATCCTACCTCTGGACCTCCCTAAGTATGCCAAGGAGCTTATGCACTTAATCCTGCCCGACGCTTCACCCAGAGACTTGATTGTGGATCGAATCCACAGAATTGCAAAACCCTCTCACCTAGCTGCATCAGTCCCTAGAGATGTCCTAATGAGGGTACATTTTTTCCCTGTAAAGGAGCGGCTGCTCATGACATTGAGAAATAACCCTTCACTGCCTGAACCATATGCAGGGGTGCAACTATTTCCTGACCTCTCAAAATATACCCTGCAAATGAGGAGACAGCTTAACCCGATCACCAAGAGCCTCCACAACCACAAGATCCAATTTAAATGGAGATACCCTGCAACCTTGATCATCACAAGGAATGACGATTCGCATGTGATCCACACCCTCCAAAAGGGAATGCATCTACTCCACTCCTGGGGTATCATTCCAGATGCACTGCAGGATTCAACCCCTCCGAAGGAGCAACGCAACAACCGCACGACACGCCGCTCCTCACAGGGTCGCGGCACTTGAACAAATCAGCTTATCTTTTCTTTTCCTTCAACCAACATTTGGGCCTGAATACATCTACAAGTATGATGCTCTCCCTGGCTTCCAGCCTTTCGATTTGTTAGTAAGTTGAACAGTGACAGTTGTTACCCCTCCTTAGTGGTTTAGCTGAACGCGTACATTCTCTACTCCACCTAACGTTCTATCCGGTGGACACCCCATCGGAAAAGAATACTCTTCAAGTTCCAGTTTTTATCTTGTTTAGTTCTATAGTTAACCTTTATTGTTTTACAGCAGCATAGCCGCAAGTTTGGCAAATACACCACCCCTAGAGGGTCTATCAGAACATATACCTATAGACAGATCTGGTCTCTGAACCCAGGGAACCAACAAAGCCTCGACGTACCGTAAGTGCTTAAGCCATATCTGTTTTTCTGTGCCTACACACAACACCTGCAATGCCGACTACAGTACTATCCATAAATGCGAATGGACTCAACCACCCAGCAAAGAGGCATTCGCTATGGAAAACGGTCGTGGACCTAAAATGCGACGTCCTGTGTGTCCAGGAGACGCATTTTCTTTCCACAGCTGCACCTAAATGCACGAACAGACATTTTTCCCAGATTTTTTCCGCCCCCTTCACCTCTAAAAAAAGAGGGGTGATGATAGCAATACGTAACTCGGTATCATTCCAACTGCACAATGTTACCCTAGACCCAGAAGGTCGTTACATCATTCTTGTATGTACCATAAACAACAATAAGTATACTTTGGTGAATATTTACGCTCCTAATGTCAAACAAGCTCGCTTTCTTCGCAAAATTATGCGTACTATACAACCTCTGAGACATGGCAACTTAATTTTGTGCGGTGATTTCAACCTAGTACCTGAAATCCACATGGATTCTACATCCGCTTTAAAACGCAGGGAATCTCCCTTGAAAAAATTCATTGTTGAACACGACTTGTTTGACGTCTGGAGATGTTTGAATGGAGAGGAGAGAGATTATACATATTTCTCTCCTTTACATAAAACGTACTCCCGTATTGATAATTTTCTCACTGACAAATGGCTCCTTCAGAACATTAGCGCAGCTGTAATCCACACCACATCCTGGTCGGATCATGCCCCAATTACCATTACTGTGTCTGATTCATCGCAACAAAACAACACATTCATATGGAGGGCGAACAACTATATCTTGCAGCATCCAAATTACTCTCCAGAAATAACAGCCCAACTAAACGAATATTTCGAAATAAATTCAGGCTCTGTATCCGACCAGAGTGTGTTGTGGAACGTGCACAAAGCGTTTATCAGAGGTATGTTAATCAAACTTAGCTCCCGCCACAAAAAGAATAGAACAATGCAGATAGACTCCCTTCTGACCCAAATTGAAAAATTAGAACAACAAAATAAATCCAAACCCAATCCAACATACTCAGCACAAATCCTAACATTTAGGCGAGAACTACGTATCCTCCTCCTCCAATCATACGAACGAATCCAGACAAAACTAAAAGCCACTTCGTACTCCACATCCAACAAAGCAGGTAAAACCCTTGCACAACGTATAAAGGGCAGGCGTATAAAAAACAAAAAAGACCACATATTCCATCCCCACACAAAGGAAAATCTCAGAAACCCACAAGAGATAGCGGATGCTTTCAGCACGTACTACAGTGATCTATATAATCTACAGCGAGACCCCGACACGCACCAACCCACCCTAGACGAAATCACAGACTTTCTCTCACATATCAGTCTTCCGTCGTTAACGTTAGAGCAACTTTCCCGCCTCAATGACCCTTTCACAGTACAAGAAATAGCAGAGACTATCAACACTCTCCCCTTAGGGAAATCACCAGGTCCCGACGGGCTAACGGGAGAATACTATAAACAATTTGCGCATCACCTAGCTCCGCACCTTGTGAACATGTACAATGACGCGGCCTCCTCTGCTACATTTCCTCGGGAATCCTTACAAGCATTCATTATCACCCTCCCCAAGCCAGGGAAAGACCCAGTAACACCTCAGAACTTCCGTCCAATATCTCTATTAAACCTAGACTTAAAAATTTATGCCAAATTGATCGCCACACGACTGAATCTTATCATGCCCAACCTGATCCACAAGGATCAATCGGGCTTCACAGCGGGAAGACAAGCGTCAGATGCTACAAGGAGACTAATCAATATCATACATTATGCCGAGACTAGTGGAACGCCTTCCCTGCTCCTTTCTTTAGACGCGGAGAAGGCGTTCGACAGGATCAACTGGAAGTACTTACATCAAGTTCTCCAGAAGTTTGGTTTCACAGGTCAAATACTTAACGCTATCCTAGCACTATACACCTCCCCTTCAGCCCGGGTATTTTCTGCAGACATGATCTCCCAACCATTTAACATTACCAATGGCACTAGACAAGGCTGCCCATTGTCGCCACTGATCTTCAACCTACTAATGGAACCCCTGGCAGAACACATTAGACAGAACCCAAACATCTCTGGCCTCAAGATAGGACACCAAACACACAAGGTTAGTCTGTTCGCAGACGATGTCATTCTCATGACTACAAACCCGACATCATCCCTACCAGAAATACAAAATACCCTTCAGTGGTTCAGTAAAATTTCCTACTATAAGGTTAACGCTTCCAAGTCATACATATTAGACCTAGGAATAGATGCAACTTCCAGGAACCTACTCCAAACACAATTTCCCTTCACATGGGCGGAACACGACATAACATACCTGGGGATCCAACTGCCAAGATCGACAAAAAACCTCTTTAAGTGCAACTTTATCCCGTTTCTTACCAAACTTCAAACTGAGGCCCGTAAATTGGCCAAGCAGGAATTATGGTCGGGTAGACTCGCCGCATTCAAAATGTTACTTTTACCACATCTGATATACTTATACAGGACCATCCCCATCCCTATCCCGTCGTCATACTTTAAATCTCTCCAAACAACTCTGAACAAATTTCTATGGAAAGGCAAACCACCTAGATGCGCAAAACATACACTTATAAAACATAAACTAGCAGGAGGAGCGGGTTTGATTGACTTTGAAGATTACTATTGGGCATCCCTACTGACACAAATACAGGAATGGTTTCACAACCCTCCGAGCAAACTCTGGAGCATTACCGAAGCTGCAATGATTAAACATCATACATTGCAAAACTGGTTGCTGGGTACCCCCCTTGGAGCCCCCATCTCCAATGCCCTTCCTCCTACGATAAGAGCCTCTGCACAAGCTTGGAAAAAACTAATAAACCTAACTCCAACAATGGCAAACTCATTCTCTCCTCCGCTACCGTTAGAAATACTCTATCATTTCACTACAGATCTATATCTAGCACACTGGACACATAAGGGTATTAACCACATACAAGATTTACTCCAAGGGAACACATTAATGTCGTTCCAAACACTTCGACAGAAATTCGCCCTTCCCAATTCGGATCTATTTACATATCTACGAATCAAACATTGCCTATCTCACCTAGCTCAGCCATTCTACACACTCCCACCTAGAGCGTGGGCATACTTGACAAATCCCTTGAAGATAAAAGGAATTTCCCTTTTCTATAATATTCTACATCAGAAAATGGAAATGACTAAAACTAAACCACACATGCACTGGGACACAGACCTTGGAAAAACCTTTACTGAATCTCAATGGCAAACAGCACTACGCTCCATATACAAGGCAACCCTAAATTCAACATTCTGGGAAATCACTCAAAAAATTTCTCTGCGGGGGTATCTTACACCAACTAAATTAGCATCTTTTAACAAAACCACCTCAGACATATGTTGGAGATGCAACTCAGAGAGAGGTGACCTGTTTCACATCCTCTGGGCGTGCCCTTCAATACAAACATATTGGATAAACATCTTTTTCATCCTGTCGGATATCGCACAGGAACAAATACCACCTTCTCCGGCATTGGCATTGCTCAATTTGACAATTGAGTCGGTGCCAGGCCCATTGAGATTGGTTTTAACCAACGTCCTTCTTGCTGCTCGGCTGAGTTTGACCAAGTTATGGAAAAACACCCAACCTCCTACGACTGAAAATACCATTGATCTTGTTAACCTACACTTCACATATGAGATTACACTGGCCTCTAGCAGAGGACAACTTAACAAAACAAAAAATGCATGGCTCCCCTGGACCAGGTGGACCAGAGCAGAATGGTTCATACAACCCAAAGAATCTGATAGTACCCCCGGATCGCGATAACTGAGTCATCTGTCTGGATATGATAGCTATGATAATGTCACGTTAATATGTTTTGAAGATACACTTTAGTGACGTATGTCTTTGATTGCACTGTAAAGAAATATATGATATCTCCTGAAACAAAAATTTGGAACGCAAATTGTTTGTACTTTTATGTAACACACTTGAAAAATTTAATAAAAATCTATTGAGTAAAAAAAAAAAAACTATTTGTGTGTATCTAGTTTTGCTTGCGTATTTATGCTGTGTCTCTTTATTTTCAGTAGATATGTGTCTGACAAATTTATTCTCCTGAAGAAGCCAAAAATCTTGGTGAAACATATGTAGAGAAAATTTCTCAGTTAGCACACCTATCAATTGTACAGTAATACTGGATGGATTTTTATATTCTGTATTTTTAATTTTTTCAATAAATTTATATTTTTGCATATATTTTTGTGTTGTTGCACCTTCAAAATCCCATTTCTTCCTTCTTCAAATTTAAATGGCCAGCATGGTCCATCCGTTTTTAGGGTGTTGAACATTTAACACTTTCTCAATGCTGCAGCCGCTGCCCACTACCCCCCCCCTCTCTGTGACAAAAGCATGGGGAGAAGTTCCCGATACTAGCTGTCACTTTTTCAAATCAGCACGACCGTGTGGGACTCCACCCACATGGCTGTGTCATTCATACACACAGTTTTGTGTGTGAATGAACTACAAACCTCCACGACATCCTTTGTGGCTTGTAGTACTCTATGTTCTCTTCCTTTCAGTGTATCTTGCACATACGCGATCTACGGGCACATGGATACTCTGAAAGAGCTGCAGGAGACCTGCATGGCGCCAGCAATCTGCTGATTGCTGGTGCAATGCTTTACAGGCTCAAAATAAATAAATAAATGCAATTTTTTTTTACCTGCAAAAAAATTAGAATTTTTTAAATAATTTAAGCTGTACATGTTACACACACCAATATTGCAGAAGTTGTTACCTCTGTAATTTCCATTTTTCGACCCAGTTCATCCCGTACCTGACCTACAGAACAAATAAAATAAATACAAGTCAATAGCTTTTTCCTTGAAAAAATTCTGAATACAAATTCAAAACAGATCTTATTTGCACTTAAACTTAGAAAAGGACATATACAACATTATACAGTAGTTTCTATATATTGTACACTATTATCCTGTAACGCCGGAAAACATAAATCTGTTTTCTGTTATTATTATCCCCTGCATTGGGAATTTTTGTATTCCAGCTGTACGGTCTACGTATAACCATTAATAAAATGAATAGCAATTAACCATACACTGCACAGTGTATTATGTGCTGAAGCTTGTCGGCTGATGAAAGTTTTGCTTATGAAGACATCATTGGAGTGCTACATTTCTTTTGGATTATACTGTATACTGCACAGTGTTCAATTATAACAAATCATGTGCTTACATGACCTACACAGTTACATTGTTTTTCCCAAAATGTAAAAATTACATACAAATGATTTCACAAAAATATCTTCTAGATGTATGAGTAGCGCAGTGAAGGGAAGGTCTCCTTCATGATGGCAGCAGACCGAGAGGATGGAGAGCTTGTCACTCTTTTGATGAACTGTCAAGTTCCTTCTCATACATAGTGAGCAGTTTCAGTGCATGTGCCCACTGTGCTGTCTGGAAGGCCTGTGTAAATTTTAGGAAATGAATGGACAGCGATAAAAATCCTTTGGCAGGTGAAACAGTTCCCATACATGTATATTAATAATGTAGTTAGCTGTTTGACTGGAGTTCTCCTTTAATGATTTGGATCTCAATTTAAGGAGTCTAAATAAATTTAAAAAAAAGGTTCACAAAAGTTCCCCCTTTGTATTTGCATGGATACTTTCTTTTTTATCTATAGGTTGGCAGACATGTTTTCTACTGCCTTCCACCAAAACCTCTGGCTCACACTTATGCATTTTTTTAGTGTGTTTTGCATAAACGCACTACGGTCTATTTAGCATTGTTTCCTATGGATCTAGCTCACATCTGTGCGTTTTGAGACACTGCATTTTTTGAAAAAGGTCAGGGACTTTTTTCCCCCATGTGTGATATATTTCAATGGACCCGTACCAAATATGCAAAGGTTGCGTTTTTAATGCTTTTTGCTGTTTTGTTTGGGCTAATGGGAAAGTATGACAGTTCTGTTTATGTAGTGTGACTTTGCACTCTCTGGAACTCAAGTAGTATAAACGTAGTGCAGGAACCTTTGTGTGTCCAAAGACTCATGTTAGGGTTAAGGGCTAGTGTAAGGGACTAGATTTATGGGTTAAGGGCTAGGGTTAGGGTTAAGGGCTAGGGTTACTCTAACGCTAACATTTGGACAGAGAAGGGGCTCAGGGTATGTGTTAGGGGGTGCTGGTGGGACTGCTACACACAAAAGTTTTTTTATTCTAATGTATAGAATGCATTAAGATAAAAAAAAACTTCTGCCTTTACAACTCCTTTAAAATTACACTCAGCTCTCCTCCTATGCTGTGTAGTGTGTGAAATCAGATCCCCGCCACCTGCCTGCCTTTGATCTGTGTGTTTTAGAAGGCTGTAGAGAAAAGAAGGCTGCAGATAAACAGGTACAACTTACATGGGAGGATTTGTTTCATCTTGAGTATCACCTGAGGCTTGCCAGTTCAGTGGGTATATGTAAGGGTTTAGAACCACTTTAAATAAATGCAATACACAAAAGAAAAAGCTATAAGTCATATATTTCACTTACCATATAATCTTCCATTGATTGAACATTTATTAAATGTCATTATATTCTGAGTAAGAGTCCCTGTTTTGTCAGAGAATATATACTCTATCTGCCCTAATTCCTCATTTAAAGTAGTGGTTCGGGCTTCAGCTGGAGTGCCTCTTTTAGAGTAATACATTTTACGGTCCCAGTTGATAAAGTAACTATGTCCCAGGCGAATAACTTCAACACTTCGAAAAAGAAAAAGAAAAATCAAACAATATACATGAATACAAATATTTAAAAAGTTTTAAAAGAATACTTAAAAATCAGAACAATAAAATGTTTGTTAACTAGCAGACTAAATTTCAGATTCATAATGAAGGTGTGATGCATAGAACTGGTATAAAAAGCATGCCTTCAGTATAAAAAGAATTTGGTAAAGCGTGATGGAGTGTTAGTTACAGAAGGAAAATAAAAAAATGGATAGTTCTTGGTAAAAATATATATATACAAATAGGTGTAATATTAAAATTAACTAGTGGAAAGGAATACTACCAACTACACATTCCGAAACAGATAATTTGAGTTATTTTTTCCTGCATGGTATTTCATGATGCAGATCTTGTCAACTCTCCTTTTTCCATACACTTTTCCTGTTTTCTATACACTATTTATCTCTGCTTAAAACAACTTTAGGAACATAACAGAAGGAGGAAAATGCATTAAGGTGAGATAAAAAGACCAGGGGGTGCCAGTTAGTGGAGTGTAGCCTTAAAGTGGTGGCAAAGGTAGGTGACTTTTTACGTTAATGCATTCTCTGCATTATGATAAATGACCTGTCATGTTCAGCCCCCCTAAATACTTACCCGAGCCTGATCTTGATCCAGCAGCTCTCTCCATTCTCACTCTCCTCGATGGAAATGGAGGCAGCAGCTGCAGTTATTGACTCCTGTGAGAAGGGAGCGGGGCCAAGCCACGCTGTGTGTCAATGGACACACATAGCCTGGTTTGGGAACGAGTCCACACATCTGCCCTCATTGCAAGTGCTTGTTATGGGGGCAGACACAGAAGAGGAGGAGCCAAGATTGCATGCATTAAGGTTAAAAACATTTTTTTAAGTTCTCCCTTATACTTACCTGAGCACCATCTTGATTCAGCGATTTGCATGAGAGCAGCGTCTTTCCGGAGTCTTTCTCTCCTCATTGGCTCACTCAGCAGTGGGAGCGTGGCTCGCTCAGCAGGGGTGAGAATCCCCCCCAAAAAAAGGATCAGGGCTGCTCTGCGCACAACCATTGCACAGAGCAGGTAAGTATAACATGTTTGTTATTTTTAAAATAAACCTTGCCTTTACAAACACTTGAATTACTATACTTACTTTAAATTACAAAAACATTAACCTTTATTGCATAGAAGGTAAAAAACCTTATGTGTGCAGAAGCCCCCCCCCCAGCCCCCCTAATACTTAGCTGAGCCCCCTCTTGATTCAGCGATGTCCACTAGAGCCTGGTCTATCTGGGGACTCACACTCCTGATTGGCTTTTGGCAGCAGCGAGAGCCATTGTCATTGCGGGTGCCATTGTCAATCACAGCCTGTGAGTCAATCAGGAGATAGAGGGGGCGGGCCTGAACCGCAGCTGTGTGTGAATGGACACACAGAGCTGCAGCTCGGGAGTGCGCTTGATTGGGTGCCCCCTAGTGTGTGCTTGTGGGTAAAGTCATCTGCAGAACTGAAAGTTGTCAGAGAAGTATGCACCGATATCAGCTCCCTGTAATATTCTGCATTCAGACAGACATTAACAACACGGTAAGGCAATTCCGGCTCTTCAGCAGTTTTTGTCCAGCTAACACTTAGAGCTTCTTGAGAGGAGTAGAGAACAGAATGATAGTTTGATTTACTCAAGGTGCTTGTTTTTGCAATCACAGCTGGCAGTTTAAACAGCTACTACATTTCAGCTAAGTGGCTGATGATTTTCCCAGGGGTCCTCTTTAAAATATTGGCTATGTGTTGAAGTATTATTATACAGGGTTTATATAGCGCCAACAGTTTGCACAGCGCTTTACAACATGGGGGCAAACAGTACAGTTACAATTCAATACAGGAGGAATCAGAGCGCCCTGCTCATTAGAACTTACAGTCTAGAAGGGAGGGTCAAGTGCAACAAAAGGTAACAGTTGTGGGGGATGATCAGATGGAGAAAATGAAAATAAAGTTGTTAGGTGTGGGTAGGATAGGCTTCTCTGAAGCGGAGGGTTTTCAGGGATCGTCTAAAAGCTAATAGAGTAGGAGAAAAATCGGACAGATTGGGGTAAGGAGTTCCATAGGATTGGAGAGGCTCTGGAAAAGTCCTGGAGGTGAGCATGGGAGGAAGTGATGAGGGAGCTAAAGAGCAGGAGATCTTGAGAAGAACGAAGAGAACGATTAGGTTGGTATTTTGAGACTAGAAGAGAGAGAAGAGGTGCCTCTGGGTGCAGATTTTTTAACAAATTTAATATGTAGTAAAAGTATTCTCATACACTCACATTTAAGAAGTCATAAAAAGGCATGTAGTAATCTCCCAAAGGGCTGGGGTAGTCCTTGGCGGAGTCAATTCCTTTTATTCTTCTTCTGTCTATCCCGTTCAGCGTCCTGTGATGTTGTTTCTTCTTCCGCCGCTGTAAGATGTTGTGCAGCTGGCTGCGGTGGAGTTTGTTCTCAACACGAGGCTTGGGACGCAGGAAAGTGTTCAGGCGAAGGGGGATGACGTCACCGCGATGCGACGCATTTCACGAGCGTGCGTGCTGTGGATGACCTGGACAGACGCACTCCTTTTTCAAGCCTTTGGCTTGAAAAGAAGGAGTAAGCTGAGAAATAGATTTGAGTGTCGACACCGTAGAGATGGTATTGGAAGCCATGGGAGGCTATCAGGTCCAAGAACAGAACCTTGGGGGACCCCAACAGAGAAATGAAGAGGAGAGGGGGACGTAGAATTGTAAGTAACACTAGAGGTGCATTTGGATAAGTAGGAAGAGACCCAGCGAAGAGTACAGTCACGGAGACCAAAGGCATATCAAAGGCAGCAGAGAGGTCCAGGAGTAGGAGTACAGAATAGAATAGCGTCCATTGGTTTTGGCCGTTAGCAGATCGTTTGTTAGTTTTAGCAGTTTCTGTGGAGTGTTGAGGACGAAATCCAGACTGAAGGAGATCAAGAAGGCTATTATCAGCAAGGTGATCGCTCAGTCGGTTGTAGACCAGACGTTGAAGGAATTTGGATGAAAAGGGGAGCAAGGGGAGAAGTACTTTATTTCTCTATATCAGATAAAGGGGGCAACATAAAATCGCATGGACACCAAGCTACGTAATGAAAAACACCAGTTCTTATATGATCAATTTGGCCCTTTTTCGTAAATGGATTTTTGGCTACAAACAGAGAAACTTAAAGTGGTTCTAAAGGCTTCAGTTTTTTTGTTTTTACCTCAATGCATGCTCTGCATTAAGGTTAAAAAACCTTCTGTGCCACAGGATACCCCCTCAGCCACCCCCCCTCCATACTTACCCGAGTCCAATCTTGATCCAGCACTGTGCCTTAAAGAAGCGGCGCCAAAAGCTCTTTCCCTTCTCACAGGGCAGACTGATTGCAGCTAGAGCCATTGGTTCCTGCTGCTGTCAATCAAATCCTGCGACAAGGGAGATGGGGTGGGGTTGAGCCACACTGCCTGTGTCTTTAGACACAGGCAGCGCAGCTAAGGAATTAGCCTGCAAAAGTGCCCCCATAAGAAGCAGTTTCCTATAGGGGCACTCGCCGAAGAGGTGGAGCCAAGAGTGCTGATGAGGGACCCCAGTAAATGAGGATTGGGGCTGCTCTGTGCAAAATCACTGCGAGAAGCAAGTATTCCATGTGTTTTTAATTTTCTTGTTCAATATTTTTATACAATATAAGGCACCGGATACAGCATTGTATAATTTCATTCTGTGTATGCTGCCATACAGTCAGAAAACAATAAACAATGCACAAAAGGTTCAAAAATAATACAGAGATATCATACAAGTTGGAGCAAAGTGCTAAAGTACAAACATACAAGATATATACCAACAACCCTGACTCGTGGGGACAAATGCGCTTAAGAGCTCCATGGTACCAGAAATGGAAAGCAGCCTATCAGGCTTACACAGTTCAAGTGATTGGTCAGTTAGATAAAAGAGCAGAAGAAAAGTAGGAGCGGAGAAGGAAAACCAGGGTATCCAGTGGTTGTGGCAGCAAACCAGTTGTTAGCTAGGAGTACCAGTGAGTACCCGTATGGGTCTTAATCAAGGTTCCAGTAATAACTGGCCAAAGTCCCACAGTAAATAGTTGTCTACCCATGACTGCCAGATTTTCAAATGTTTAGCGATTCGGTCAAGCAACGTGGCTTTAATTTTGTTGTGGACCATAAATTACATTATGCTATGTTTTATCTGAAGAGACACAGATTGTGTATTTTCAATGCCTTGGCGATAAGTCGGGTGGGTGTTAATTCAGTAGGGCTGTAGTAGGGTCAGTCGTTAAGGTTACTACAGCAAGCATTAGATGGCATATGAAACCCCCCAGCCCAGAAGGCCACCACAACAGGTCAAGACCACCAGACATGCAAGTGGGTTCTCGCATTTGCGCAACCTCAAAAGCATTGTGAGGGATACATTGGGAGAACCTTGCCAGTACTAAGTGACATCTAGTGAGCACTTTGTAGTTTGCCTCTAAGGCAAACTTACCATGTTTACCACGGAAGACTTAATGGACTGCCATATGTCGGCCCAATCCTTACAGTCCAGCTGGATGCCGAGGACTGAGGCCCAGCAGTCAGCATACATAGGTAATACAGAACTAGATATTGAGGTTAGATATGTGTATAGTTTAGAAATTGGGGACCATGTTTTTTTATTTTATTAAAAAAAAAAGTTTACAATCACTTTAATAAATAAATTAATGTGCAAAATGTTTTTGATATCTTGAAAATACTACACTGCAAAAACAAAATGTAAGGTGACTTCTGCAATATCTCAAAAAAAGAACCTCAAATGAGCCCTTCCAGACTAAACATGACTCATATTCAAGAACATGAGGCATTTACAGAGCCTTTGTCATACAGTAATTCCAAATCTAATGCGGCGTACACACGATCGTTTTTCATGCCATTTTTTTAACCAACGTTTTTCTCGTCGTTTTTTTTCATGTTTCCTCTAAAGCCTGTCTTGCATCCACACGATCATTAAAAAAAAACGCTCGAGCAAAGCGCAGTGACGTACAACACGTACGACGGCACTATAAAGGGGAAGTTCCATTCGAATGGCGCCACCCTTCATGTTAGTAAACTTTGTTGAGCGGCGATTCGCGCTTTTCAGCCTCGTGCTTTTCAGTCCGTTACAGCGTGACGAATGTGCTATCTCCATTACGAACGCTAGTTTTACCAGAACGAGCGCTCCCGTCTCATACTTGATTCTGAGCATGCGCGTTTTTTTTCCCCCCGTAAAAGCATACACACTATCGTTTTTCACGTCGTTAAAAAAAACGACATGAAAAACGACGTGAAAAAATAGAGCATGTTCGAAATTTTTAATGCCCGTTTTTCACGCCATTAAAAATGCTCTGGAGCATACACACGATCGGTTTCAATGGCCATTTAAAAAAATGGCATTTTTAACGGCATGAAAAACGATCGTGTGTACGCTGCATAAGTTTCTGAAATGGTGTGCAGAAATCAGAAGCTTCTGCTTATACAATAGTTTGACACTTGTGGTCTGTGACTTGTGTCCAAAAAAACAAAACAAAAACAAACGGGATGATAAAACACAAGATTTTTTCTATTCTGACAACTTTGAGAGGCAAGAAGAGGAGAGGATCTTTGAAGAGTTAAGCTGGCCATACACCATTAGATTATCTGCAGATTTTCTATGGTTAGATGGAAAAAGTGGGAGATTCCTCCATCCACACAGGTAATATATGTGGAGAAATCTGTTGCACTTTTTCCATCTAACCATAGAAAATCTGCAGATAATCTAATGGTGTATGGCCAGCTTAACTCTATCGTTGAGAAAAAAAAACATTCACCCCTGGGTGATCTATGTACATTGCAGGGATCATTTTAACAAACTGTTGCAGATTCCTACCTGTTGTTATTCTGAAGAAATAGCTGTTTGTTTGTCTGTGTCCATGTGCGTGAGTGAATCTGAATGGGAGTGATTTTATAATTACCAATCAGCTTCTGCACTTGCGGGGTTCTAATGAGGAACGTGGCCAGGTCTGCATCCCTTTAGACATGATTTCCCTTTGGGAGTAGCTCACCAAAAATGACATTTGATGAGATGCACAAGATCTGACTTGTATCATTTGTATTGTGCCGCCTTCTGGGAAAATCAGTAAATCAAGCAGGAAATTACATTTCTGGGGGGCATTCTGTGTACAGAATGCCTCCAAGGTGCCATACTGCATTGCATTTTACAGAAACTTACAGAGCTGCAGATTAAAAAGAAAATGTAATTTTTGATAAAATTCAATTACAATATGACTTGAGTCGCAATTGTATATGCTATATATATTATTTTTTTTATTAGCTTTTTCTTCCCTTGAAAGTAGCATTACCATTTAAGCTACCGAGGTTAACATGTCAATATTTTCACCCAAAATTTATAGAGTTCCCAGTTCTGTGTGAAAATGCGAGATGCTGGGTAACAGTTTTACCAATCTTGGGTGAAAACATCGATATTATGTTTTAAAAGAAAATGGGTTGGGACTTTACATGAGACCATGGCTCTCCAGCACACAGGTCTCCATCCCTATTTATATGGCAAAAGGAAGCAGTGGGACTTTGTATGAAACACGACACTAGGGCAGAATGAGTCGGTCAATATAAGGTGAACAAATAATTTATTTGACATAATTTGGGGCATAATGCATAAAATGACATAGACAGTAAATCAATAGGTATGATACAATAAAAAAAAAACATGATTGTGTATCACATTATAGTAAAAAATGGTAGCACAATATACAAAGTAACACATGATCAACCTCGATATCGGCAATAGGCCCAAAAATAAGACATGGTAACATGTATCAAAAATTGCTGACTCAAGCAGTTAAAACCCATGGTGACCACATGGTTGCTGTGATATATCAAGCGATTATTAAAATCCACAATACAATTGCACAGAAAAGTAGTTAAAAAAGCAGTTGTACAGTATAGCACTGTGTTATATAGTACAAAATCCTCCCAGTTTAAAAAGACCAAACAACAACATGGGCTTGTTCACAGGGACCTGTGCTGTTCAGCACCAAATCAACATGGGTCACTACAAAGGCACAAAGAAAACAATATTTTTCAATGGGGTGGATTTACTAAAACTTTAGAGTCCAATATCTGGTGCAGCTGTGCACAGTAGCCAATAAGCTTCTAACTTCAGCCTGTTCAATTAAGCTTTCACAAAAATCTGGAAGCCAATTGGTTTCTATGCAGAGCTGCACCAAATTTTGCACTCTCCAGTTTTAGTAAGTCAACCCCCATGTGTCTTGTTCACACCACAATGTTGTGTGCATCTGTGTGGCAGTATTCTGTATTAAAATGCAACCTGTCTGCATTTTAATGCAACGCAAATGAATGCATGTAAATGCAACACCATGGGCGTCCGCTCCATGGGGCAAGGGGGGTCGTTTGCCCCCCCTAGAATCCTAAGATTAGACAGGGACACTTGCCGCCTGTGATGGCTGCTGCGGCAGCCGTAGACTTTTTTTTTTCTAAGTCTGCTGCCTGCTGGCTGGGGCTGCTCTCCACCGCCCCGGGAGACACACATTAGGGGGGGGGGGTGTCAGACGGCTCCCCCATCCTCCCCTGTATGAAACAGTGAGAGCTTGGTAATGCAGCGATGTGATATGCTGACAGCTCAGGCGGACTGACCCATTGTCACACACTACTCTGCATCTCACTCTCTTAAATTCTAAGAGCTCAGCGAGTACAACTCCCCCCCCTCTCCACAGGAATGGAAGAGTCTGCATGGGCTCTGCCTCCCCCCTCCCCTCTGTTTCTGTGTCCTGTCCATGCTCTGTGCAGCCCGTCTGAAAGGAATGTGGGGGCGGGAACATTTAACCACTTAACGACCGCCCACTGTAAATATACGTCGG
This sequence comes from Rana muscosa, assembly GCA_029206835.1. NCBI lineage: Eukaryota > Metazoa > Chordata > Amphibia > Anura > Ranidae > Rana > Rana muscosa. Next base: position 507,213,472 of record CM055118.1, on the reverse strand, counting down.
CAGAATGGCACCGACAGGCAGAATCACGTACATATACGTGATTGCCTTTGTATAGTTGGGGGGTCCGATCGGACCCCCCTTCTTTACAGTGGGTGGTCGTTTTACCTTCGGGAGCGACCCGGCATGAGGGGACGGCCGTTCGATTCCGGCCCCCCCCCTCTCGATCGCTCCCGGCGAATGAGAGAGCTTCCCCTGCCTGTGTACTGTTTACACAGGCAGGAGGAAGTGATGTCATCTCTCCTGCGGCGCTCACATATACCGAGCGCCGTACAGGAGAAGATGCAGGTTAGTGCACAAAACAGCACACTGACACCAGGACACATAGGCACATAAATCGCCCCCCCAGGCCCCCCCAGATCACCCCCCAGCCCCCAGTGTCACTGATTGCAGTGACCATTTATTTAGTGATCACTGCAATCAGTGACATTTGTGACTGTAAAAGTGTCACTACATTTAGTTTTAGGTCCAGTGTAGCCCCGTAACCCCCCCTAATAAAGGTTTAACCCCCTGATCACCCCCCAGATAACCCTTTCACCCCCTAGCACCGCCGTCGCTAAGCGATCATTTTTCTGATCGATATCTTAGCGTCGGTGATGCTGATCGGTAGCCAGTAATTTTTTTTAGGTTCGCCGCAGGTTTTTATAGCGTCGGGTACCCCCATATATTACCTAATAAAGGTTTAACCCCCTTGATCGCCCCCCAGGTAACCCTTTCACCCCCTATCACCACTGTCACTAAGCGATAATTTTTCTGATCGATGTCTTAGCGTCGGTGATGCTGATCGGTAGCCAGTAATTTTTTTTAGGTTCGCCGCAGGTTTTTATAGCGTCGGGTACCCCCATATATTACCTAATAAAGGTTTAACCCCCTTGATCACCCCCCAGGTAACCCTTTCACCCCCTAGCACCGCCGTCGCTAAGCGATCATTTTTATGATCGCTGTCTTAGCGTCGGTGATGCAGATCGGTAGCCAGTAATTTTTTTTAGGTTCGCCGCAGGTTTTTATAGCGTCAGGTACCCCCATATATTATCTAATAAAGGTTTAACCCCCTGATCGCCCCCCAGGTAACCCTTTCACCCCCTATAACCACTGTCGCTAAGCGATCGTTTTTATGATCGTTGTCTTAGTGTCGGTGATGCCGATAGGTAGCCAGTAATTTTTTTTTAGGTTCGCCGTCAGGTTTTTATATAGCGTCTGGTACCCCCATATATTACCTAATAAAGGTTTTAACCCCCTAATTGCCCCTAGTTAACCCTTTCACCAGTAATCACCATATAAGTGTTACGGGTGACGCTAGTTAGTTAGTTTGTTTTTTATAGTGTCAGGGCACCCGCCGTATATAACCCAATAAAGGTTTAACCCCCTGATCGCCCGGCGGGTGATATCAATTAGGTTTTAGCGTCAGAGAGGGTCTGCGTCACACCCCAGGCAGCATCAGGTTAGTGCCAGTAGCGCTAACACCCACGCGTTAAGCATACACCCCCCTTAGTGGTATAGTATCTGAACAGATCAATATCTGATCTGATTAGATCTATACTTTCGTCCCCAGCAGTTTAGGGTTCCCAAAAACGCAGTGTTAGCAGGATCAGCCCAGATACCTGCTAGCACCTGCGTTTTGCCCCTCCGTCCAGCCCAGGCCACCCAAGTGCAGTATCAATCGATCACTGTCACTTACAAAACACAACACACATAACTGCAGCGTTCGCAGAGACAGGCCTGATCCCTGCGACTCCAGTGCTGTAGGAGGTGATTTCACCACCACAGTTAAAAAAAAAAAAGCATATATGCCGAAGCATTGGGGCAGCAGGGGCGGAGGAGCGATTTTGCTCCTAATGCCGCGTACATACGGTCGAAATTCCGACGGAGGCTTGCCCGTGGAAAAGTCTGACCATGTGTACGCGGCATAACTTTTGCGGGAAGATGCCCCCATGCTTCGGCATATATAAATGGTGCATGTATGCCCATCATTAGAAGTGGGTGGATGAAGGGCGGTATTCTAATGGTGGGCATACCCACCGATCAATCTTTTTTTGTCATTCAGCCAACAGGCTGCATGAAAAAAAAGATTACAATACATGTCCAACAAGGACCAGCAACGTACTGGTATGTTGCTGGACTTTGAATGTTTATACCAGAATGATGCCTGTGGGTTTAGGTATCATCTTGGTATCATTCTTTTCAGCCAGCGGCCGGCTTTCATGTAAAAGCAATCCTAGTGGCTAATTAGCCTCTGGACTGCTTTTACAAGCAGTGGGAGGGAATGTCCCCCCCGGATATAAAAAGCGCCATTGGGAAATTGGGAAAGCATTTTATCACACCGATCTTGGTGTGGTCAGATGCTTTGAGGGCAGAGGAAAGATCTAGGGTCCAATAGACCCCAGTTTTTTCAAAAAAGAGTACCTGTCATTACCTATTGCTATCATAGGGGATATTTACATTCCCTGAGATAACAATAAAAATGATAAAAAATAAATAAATATGGAAGCAACAGTTTAAAAATAAAATAAAAAAGCAAAATTAATAATAAAAAAATTAAAAAATAAAAAAAAAGCACCCCTGTCCTGCCCTGCTCTTGCCCAATGGCGAACGCAAGCGTCGGTCTGGCGTCAATTGTAAACAGAAATTGCACCATGCATGTGAGGTATCACCGCGAAGGTCAGATCGAGGGCAGTAATTTTAGCAGTAGACCTCCTCTGTAAATCTAACGGCGTAACCTGTAAAGGCTTTTAAAGGCTTTTAAAAATGTATGTAGTTTGTCGCCAATGCGCGTTTGTGCGAAATTTTAAAGCTTGTCGTGTTTGGTATCTATGTACTCGGCCTAAGATCATCTTTTTTATTTCATCAAACATTTGGGCAATATAGTGTGTTTTAGTGCATTAAAATAAAAAAAAGTGTATTTTTTCCCCAAAAAATGCGTTTGAAAAATCGCTGCGCAAATACTGTGTAGAAACAAAAATTGCAACACCCACCATTTTAATCTGTAGGGCCTTTGCTTTAAAAATATATATAATGTTTGGGGGTTCAACATAATTTTCTTGCAAAAAAAAAAAAATGTTTTCATGTAAACAAAAAGTGTGAAAAAGGGCTTTGCCTTCAAGTGGTTAGAAGAGTGGATGTAAGCTTCCTAATGTTGTGTATAAAATGCCAGAACAGTTCAAAACCCCCCCAAATGACCCCATTTTGGAAAGTAGACACCCCAAGCTATATACTGAAAGGCATGTCGAGTCCATTGAATATTTTATATGTTGACACAAGTTGCGGAAAATAGACAATTTATTTTTTTATTTTTTGCACAAAGTTGTCACTAAATGATATATTGCTCAAACATGTCATGGGCATATGTGGAATTACACCCCAAAATACATTCTGTTGCTTCTCCTGAGTACGGGAATACCACATGTGTGAGACTTTTTGGGAGCCTAGCCGCGTACGGGACCCCAAAAACCAATCACCGCCTTCAGGCTTTCTAAGGGTGTAAATTTTTGATTTCACTTCTCACTGCCTATCACAGTTTCGGAGGCCATGGAATGCCCAGATGGCACAAACCCCCCCAAATGACCCCATTTTGGAAAGTAGACACCCCAAGCTATTTGCTGAGAGGTATGGTGAGTATTTTGCAGATCTCGCTTTTTGTCACAAAGTTTTGAAAATTAAAAAAAAAAATAATAATTTTTTTTTCTTCATTTTCAAAAACAAATGAGAGCTGTAAAATACTCACCATGCATCTCAGCAAATAGCTTGGGGTGTCTACTTTCCAAAATGGGGTCATTTGGGGGGGTTTTGTGCTATTTTGGCATTTTATTGCCTTCGAAACTGTGATAGGTAGTGAGGAGTGAAATCAAAAATTTGCGCCCTTAGAAATCCTGAAGGCGGTGCTTGGTTTTCGGGGGCCCGTACGCAGCTAGGCTCCCAAAAAGTCCCACACATTAGGTATCCCTGTACTCAGGATCAGCAGCAAAATGTATTTTGGGGTGCAATTCCACATATAACCATGGCATGTGTGAGCAATATATCATTTAGTGACAACTTTTTGTAATTTTTTTATTTTTTTTTTAGTCATTATTCAATCACTTGCGACAAAAAAAAAAAAATATTCAATGGGCTCAACATGCCTCTCAGCAATTTCCTTGGGGTGTCTACTTTCCAAAATTGGGTAATTTGGGGGGGTTTTGTACAGCCCTGCCATTTTAGCACCTCAAGAAATGAAATAGGCAGTCATAAATTAAAAGCTGTGTAAATTCCAGAAAATGTACCCTAGTTTGTAGACGCTATAACTTTTGCGCAAACCAATAAATATACGCTTATTGACATTTTTTTTACTAAAGACATGTGGCTGAATACATTTTGGCCTAAATGTATGACTAAAATTGAGTTTATTCGATTTTTCTTATAACAAAAAGTAGAAAATATCATTTTTTTCAAAATTTTCGGTCTTTTTCCATTTATATCGCAAAAAATAAAAATCGCAGAGGCAATCAAATACCATTAAAATAAAGCTCTATTTGTGGGAAGAAAAGGACGCAAATTTCGTTTCGGTACAACATTGCATGTCCGCACAATTTCCAGTTAAAGCAGCGCAGTGCAAAATTCTGAAAACAGCTCTGGTCCTTTAGCTACAAAATGGTCCGGGGCTTAAGTGGTTAAACAAGTAGAAGACAGCTAAAGAGCTGCCGACTGATCTAGTGTGAGACTGAGCATCCTGGGAACATCAAGTGAGTTACAGTATCAGTACTGTCACTGTGTCCAGACTCTGCCCTCTCTCTCTCCCAAATCTTTCACTCCCCCTCTTTCCTCTGTTGTCCTCCAGCAGAGTCTTTCATTAACTCTATGCTGATAGTTTGCCCCCATCATGTTCCTTTAGCCAGGGTTTTCACTAGTGTGTGATCATAGACATTGCATGTGATTTGCCCTGCATTACTGTGCAAATCACATGCGATGTCTGTGCGATGCAAATTCAACCAAACAAACTGTATGGCTGAAATCGCATTTGCACCAAAAGCGATTGGTGCAAGACCCTTTTTTTTTTTTGGTCCGCACTGGTATCGGAGTGGATGGGTGTTCACACCTATGCAATCCGATTCCTGCACTATTTCACAGTTTTCACTGCAATCTGCAAACCGATCTGGGGGGTCATTAATTTTACATTGACATCCATAACAGTTTGCAAAGGGCAGCGTAAACGGCCGACAAGCAACATGCAATGCAGGAATCCACACTGGAATCGTGCTGATCCTTGCATCGCATATATGTGAACCAGGACTCAAGTGGGATCACACTGATGCACTGTGGTTCAGTGGCAGTGCTGGTGTATACACAGTTTTCCTGCATTTACATCCATTTTCACTACAGTCCCACAGACTTCTATTAGATTTCACATTTTTGCAAAATTTTCTGAAAGTGCAGCAAATGTTCTCTATACTGCATCTTTGGTGTGCTTTCAGAAAACACAGTAAAATTACACAAGCTAATAGAAGTCTGTGGGACTGCAGCTAAAAATGGGGATAAAATGCAGAAAAACTGTCAATACCCCAGCACTGCGACAAACTTCAGGACACCAGTGTGAACCCAAAAGCTTCAGGATGCTGTGTAATGTAAAGGCGTCCAGAGGTGCAGGGGGTTGTGTAATGTAAAGGCGTCCAGAGGTGCAGGGGGTTGTGTAATGTAAAGGCGTCCAGAGGTGCAGGGGGTTGTGTAATGTAAAGGAGTCCAGAGGTGCAGGAGGTTGTGTAATGTAAAGAAGTCCAAAGGCTTCAGGATGCTGTGTAATGTAAAGGGGTCGAGGAGGTGCAGGGTGCTGTGTAATGTAAAGGAGTCCAGAGGTGCATGGTGCTGTGTAATGTAAAGGAGTCCAGAGGTGCAGGGGGTTGTGTAATGTAAAGGCGTCCAGAGGTGCAGGGGGTTGTGTAATGGAAAGGCGTCCAGAGGTGCAGGGGGTTGTGTAATGGAAAGGCGTCCAGAGGTGCAGGGGGTTGTGTAATGTAAAGGAGTCCAGAGGTGCAGGAGGTTGTGTAATGTAAAGAAGTCCAAAGGCTTCAGGATGCTGTGTAATGTAAAGGGGTCCAGGAGGTGCAGGGTGCTGTGTAATGTAAAGGAGTCCAGAGGTGCATGGTGCTGTGTAATGTAAAGGAGTCCAGAGGTGCAGGGGGTTGTGTAATGTAAAAGAGTCCAGAGGTGCAGGAGGTTGTGTAATGTAAAGAAGTCCAAAGGCTTCAGGATGCTGTGTAATGTAAAGGGGTCCAGGAGGTGCAGGGTGCTGTGTAATGTAAAGGAGTCCAGAGGTGCATGGTGCTGTGTAATGTAAAGGAGTCCAGAGGTGCAGGGGGTTGTGTAATGTAAAGGAGTGTAATGTAAAGGGGTCCAGAGGTGCATGGGGTTGTGTAATGTAAAGGGGTCCAGAGGTGCAGGGGGTTGTGTAATGTAAAGGAGTCCAGAGGTGCAGGAGGTTGTGTAATGTAAAGAAGTCCAAAGGCTTCAGGATGCTGTGTAATGTAAAGGGGTCCAGGAGGTGCAGGGTGCTGTGTAATGTAAAGGAGTCCAGAGGTGCAGGGTGCTGTGTAATGTAAAGGAGTCCAGAGGTGCAGGGTGCTGTGTAATGTAAAGGAGTCCAGAGGTGCAGGGGGTTGTGTAATGTAAAGGGGTCCAGAGGTGCAGGGGGTTGTGTAATGTAAAGGGGTCCAGAGGTGCAGGGGGTTGTGTAATGTAAAAGGGTCTAGAGCTGTGGGGTGCTGTGTAACGTAAAGGGGTCCAGAGGTGCAGTTGTGGAGAGGGGGTACACAGTAGTGACAAAGAGATATTGAAAGATGCAGGGGGCACAGTGGCTGTTTTTTACATTTTAACGTGGGGGGGGCGCGCTTTTAACCCCCGCTAGTGGTCGAAGAAAGGGTTAAATGCGACTATCGCCGCTGCCGAATCGCCCCTCCCTGAAAAAATTTCAGCGGACGCCCATGTGCAACACAACTGAAAGTAAAGATATAAAAAATAAATAGTTTTTGGTATTTTTACCCTTCGGATCTGTTACTTCATAATGGATGACATGAAAATGCAGGTCAACACGCATAAAAAGGCAACTTCGTGCAACACAATGTGCATGAAAATGCTTATTAAATGCACATGATTGAACATGCATCTTGAACGTGCAGCAATGAGTTTTTATGTGCAGTATGCCGTAAAAGAACACTTAATATTGATGTGTTAAAATACTGGATAACAGATTGTGTCACATGACAACAGAACTGATGAGCAAACTAAAAATTTTTTGGACAAACATTCCATTTCTTCAGGAGTAGTCAGTAGGAAAGTAATCTTAAATAATACAATAAATACCATATACTATAGCATATACCAACACAATTACAATAAATTTACAAATCAAGGAAACATTGTATATTAAATTATTTTACATCCACAATGTGGTAGGTGTGGCTGCAAGGCAGGATCTTAAAAATCCCTGCAACCCCATCCACCATACTGCAAATGTTTCCTTTCATGTGTGCACTAAAAGTGATGATATCTTGGGGGGGCGTGTCCGGATGTAGACTAAGGAAGACGTGCTGCTGTGGGGCTCCGCATATCCAGACTCTATCCACTGCCATCCTGAGCACCCACTGATCCGGCGAGCCCCCAAACTTGCCCTGCGGGTTCCTGAACGTCCCCTGCCTCGGCCCCAGCTTGAATTTCAGGCCCTGGCCGACCAATTGTGCTGCTGCCAAGCCCGCGGTCAGCTCCATGCTCCTGTGACCCGCTGCCATCTTGCGGCCTGCCGGCCTCCCGCATCCTCCGAGCTCAATTGCCGTGATCCGCGGGACAAGAGGTGACACATCCACGTCCGCCTGGGGCACCAGTTGCGGGGAGGATGGTCTGGAACTGTGCTGAGGACACCTGGGGATCTCGGGAAGCTGATTCCCCACGCCTGCGGCCTGCCGCCATCTTGCGGCCTACCGCACTTCCCGCATCCTCCGTCCTCAATTACTCTGCTCCGCGGGACGAGCGGCGAACATCCACGTCCTCCTGTGGCACCATCCGTGCGGTGGGGGGGTTTGGCAGTACACCTGAGGACTTCGGAGGGCTGCTTCCCCACACCCACACCCGCGGCCCGCCGCCATCTTGCGGCCTGCGGTACCAGCTGCATCCTCCGGGCATTGTAAGCCAGACATCCCTTCCCTCCTCCTGTGGTCCTTGGGGGAGACTGACTGTTCCGTGTCACTGCTGAGGGGGCTGTCTCGCTCCTGCATCAATCCACATTATCATTGCCACAGCCTCCATCCTGCTCCCTGGACTGAGCCTCCCTGCCCACGAGCCCCTCTGAACTCCCCTTCATCTCGGGGTGAAGCTTGGATGGGCCACCTTAAGACCCGCTATTCCAAACCCAAGGGTCCGAAGGCTCCTCATACCCCCCCGTCAGTGGCTGCTTCGTCTGCACGGCGGTCCGCGGCTGGGATGGCGGCCAGTGCCCAGATGGCCGCGGAGTCGGTTGTGGCGGCGCCCCCCACATCCTGTAAGGAAACTCTGACATCTAAGATCGACTTCTTGACAGTGGATGTCGGTCTCATCCGTCAGGATATGGATAAATTTCGCTCCCGCATCGCGGAGGTGGAGGACAGGGTCTCCACGGTGGAGGATGCGGTCCGGTCGGACTCCAGGGAGGTGCGGGCCCTGCAGCTCCAAGTGAAAGCGCTCCAAGAGCGCGCAATAGATACCGAGAACCGCCTCAGGCGGAACAACATCCGCATACTTGGATTGCCCGAGAGGGCTGAGGGCCCTAGACCTGCTGAATTTACGGAACAGTTACTGACCACTCTGTTTGACCTGGGTAACATGCCGTCTACTTTCATAGTGGAAAGAGCCCACAGGGTTCCACCGCTCCCTCCGAGACCTGGGGCCCCTCCACGCCCCTTCCTGCTACGACTGCTGAATTACCGGGACCGGGATCGCATTCTGGCGGTGGCACGCGCCATGCCTGAAATTTAATATGAGAATACCAGACTGCTTTTTTCCCAGATTTCTCTCAGGAGGTACAGCAACCTTGCAAGTCCTTTACTGATGTGAGACGCCGGCTCCGGGAGAAGGGAATTCGCTTTGGCCTGTTATATCCCAGCAGACTGCGGATCACTGATGGCAACGACACTCGTTTCTTTGACACCCCGGAAGCTGCGGTGGCGTGGCTGGACACCCGCTAACTACACGAGGCCGAGGGCCCATGATAGAATACATCCAGCAGGGAGCAGCTGCGTACCACTTATCCCTTCAACGGGACTGCCTTTTGTTTCCTGGTAAATCCCAGCACTACCCCCTTTTCTGTCCCCAATCCTGTTTCTCCCTGTTGACTTCCACCTTTATCCCATTTGCATATTTGGATGACTTTTGCTGGCTAGACTGCCGCTTACTCTTGCCTAAGGTGCTCCAACAGCAACTACTGAATTGCCCCGCCCGTGAACCGAGGTGACCCCGGTTGTCCCTTGTCTCCCTTCCCACACTTTGGATCTCCCACCCAAAGTGGAGACGGACTGCCCCGGAGAGTGCTCCTCCACCTGCGGTCCCACGGGCCGACTTCTTGAGGTCTCCGTGACCTAAAGACTATGTTTTTTTCATTCATGGGATGAAACCCTGCATCAGTTTTTATGGCTCTTAGGCCTCTTTTTTTGGCCCTTGAGCTAGGTTTGTATGATGTCTGGGTAGAGTGTTGTATGTTCTGGGGAAGAGGGTTTAATTGCTATGAAGATCTAGATAATTACTGTGTTGCTCAATTGCCTTATTGGTCTCTGACCCTACTGGATATGTGTGCCAATGCTGGGTTTACTTACATGTGTTGGTTTGCTGGGCTCATCCTGCTCCTGTTTCCCCCTGGTGTTCCTTGATGGCTCCCCCGGACGCTGAGCTACTGACCATTTTGTCGTGTAACGTCAGGGGGCTTAACTCAAAATTTAAAAGATCACTGTTATTCCAATATTTGAAATTGCACAATCCCCACATAGTGCTGCTGCAGGAGACGCATTTGACCTGTAGCAAGGTTCTGGCTCTGAAGAAACCCTGGGTGCAAAGAGCGCTTCATGCGACCTATTCTTCGTATTCTCGAGGGGTATCTATACTGATTAGCAAACGTGTACCATGTGTAATTCATGATGTTCATCTGGATCCCCAGGGGAAATTTGTTATGGTAGTGTTGAGTGTTTATAACAAGAAGTATGTTATTGTGAATGTCTATCTGCCTCCCCCGAGCCAGATACAGATTCTGTACACACTCTATGAGAGGCTGGCTCCGCATTGCCCAGCACAGGTTCTGTTCATGGGAGATTTTAATGCTACACTGTCTCGTGACCTGGACAGGCCTTCCTCCCCAATCCACTTTTAATTCTGATCTCGGAACGTGGGCTCAGGCCACAGAGTTCCAGGAGGCATGGAGGTGGCTTCACCCCCATGATAGAATGTATTCATGCTTTTCGACCACATTTCAAACCTTCTCCCGCATTGATCTGGCTTTTGCCAATTCCACCATGCTGGCTAACATTCAAGAGGCATGCTACCTTCCCTCTGGCCTCTCTGACCACCACCCACTTGAATTGACCATTAGGACCACCAGGTCGCGGAACAAAGCCCTTTGGAGGTTACAACCCCATTGGAATAATAACGAGGCAGTCCATGACAGAGTTTTCTCTCCCCTGGGGGAATATTGGGCACACAATGCGGGGTCGGCCTCCCTGGAGATGACCTGGGATCCCTCCAAGGCTCACAGCAGGGGTCAGTATATCTCGGCTGTGGCAGCGGTAAAGGCGGAGCTGGGAGACAGGGTCTCTGACCTGCAGTGTAAGGTGGACGAGGCCTTGAATCAGTATTCAGCCTCGGCAACGGTCTCCAATTTTGAGCACCTTTCATCGCTTAGGCGAGAACTACATCTCCATGTTTCAGTTACCACTAGGCTTGGTATACAAAGTAGCAGACAGGAATACTTTGAACATGGAGACAAAAATAGCAAACTACTAGCGCTGCTAATGCAGCAGGACAGGCCCTCAGCGGTTATATCGGAGATCCTCACGACAGATGGCGTTTTAGTCACCTCTCTGGAGGATATTCTGTCTGCATTCACCACGTTTTACACCTCTCTGTATGTTTCCTCACTCCCTGACGGGTTTGACCCTGTACCTATGATCTCTCTACTGGACACGCTAGCCCTGGGATGTCTCTCTGACACGGAGAGGCAACTCCTTGTCTCGGAGATCACTCCAGAAGAGGTCACACTGGCCATTAGGTCTTTCCTGGCAGGAAAAACTCCAGGGCCGGATGGCCTGCCCATTGAGTACTATAGGGCCCACGCAGAATTACTCGCCCCCAAACTAGCTCAGATGTTCCAAGCCTGTTTGCAACAAGACTCCTTACCGCCCTCTATGAGAGAAGCCCATGTCGTTCTTATTCCAAAGCCTAATAAAGACCCTAAGCTGTGCGCCTCCTACAGGCCAATTGCACTTCTCAACTGTGATCTAAAAATTTTAACCAAGTTATTGGCCACTAGACTTAATGCAGTAATAAAATCCCTGATTGACTCTGATCAAACGGGCTTTATGCCCGGTAGGTCTACAGACATTAATATACGTAGATTATTCTCTAATATTCATGCCCCCTATACTAACCAGGGTACTAGGACCATTGCCTCCCTAGATATAGAGAAGGCATTCGACACAGTGGAGTGGGTCTATCTGTGGGAGGTGCTTAGAAGAATGGGATTCCTGTTGAAATTTATAGGTTGGATACGCACACTCTATACTGGTCTCACGGCATGCATTAAGCTGAATGGCTCCCTGTCTCCTCTATTCCCCCTGCAGAGGGGCACCAGGCAGGGATGCCCTCTCTCTTCGCCCTGGCCGTGGAGCCTATTGCTGAAGCCCTCAGGAGCTCGGCCGAGGTCCGTGGTCTTAGGGTGGGCTGGCTGGAGGAGAGAGTGGCTCTCTATGCGGATGATATGCTCCTTTTTTTGAATGATGCTGGTGACTCTCTGCGGGGCGCACTCGGTATCATGGATGCCTTCTCCGCCTTCACAGGGTGGAGAGTGAACTGGCACAAGTCTCTGTTGTTTCCAGTGGATGCGGGGCCAGGTCCTCCACACCCTCCTCTCTGCCACTTCAGTGGGTTGAACAGTTTACTTATTTAGGAGTTGTTGTCTCAAGAGAGAGTGGGGACTTTGTGCGGCTTAATCTTTACCCTGTCTTGGTAGTCATTAAAACCAAACTAAAGGCGTGGAGTAATCTTCCCCTTTCTCTCATTGGGCGTATTAATCTTCTCAAGATGAAAGTCCTCCCTAAACTTACATACATTTTTCGGAACTCCCCATAATGGCTGACTAAAGTTTGCTTTAATTCCCTCAGGCAACTCTTCCTCTCCTTTATTTGGGGGCCCAGGCCACCTAGATTCAAATATACCACCTTGACCAGGCCTGTGGACAGTGGGGGCTTGGCTCTCCCTGATTGCTACAAGTATTACTTGGCCACTCAGCTTGTGACCGCCCATTGGTGGCTGCAGCCGGACCTGACTAACTCTGCAACGGTGTTGGAGGCAGCCATAGTGGGGTCTTTGGAGGCACTGCTATTCAGGGGGCCTAAAACGCCTTACAATCTCACCCCTTCGATGCGTACCACTCTGGAAGGTGGGTGAGGCACTGAGGGCACCCCAGCCGAACTCTTGGTCTCCTCACACCCCCCTGTGGCTGAATCCTAACCTATCGCATTTCAACACTTACCCGGATCTACAGGCCTGGGCCAAATACAAAATACTGACCCTTAAACATATTATCACCAACAGAGATCTCACCCCCTTTCACATTTTATGCGCCAAATTTAATGTGCCTGTGCGGGCCCATTTTAGATATCCTTAAATTGCTCATGCCTACAGGTGTCAATTTTTAGGCCAACCAGTTGAATTGGTATACTCTGAGCTAGAATCTACCCTCCGGGTAAAAGACCTGGAGAAACCCACATCTCAGCTCTATGGATCCCTGCTGGTTGCTGCTGTCCCCGAACTGTCTTCCCTCCGCAGGAAATGGGTGGAGGACATTCCGGGGCTGGATGAGGACGACTGGAGGGAGATTTGGGACTTTCCCTTCTCCCCTCTGGTCTCCACAAGGGACAAATTGGTCCAATATAAAATTGTACATAGAGCTTACTACACACCTCACAGGTTGCACCAGATGTCGCAGGAGCATTCTCCGGCGTGCTGGCGCTGCTCCTATCAACCAGGGGGTTTTTTCCACATTTTTTGGGTTTGCCCAGTAATTGTACATTATTGGAATGAAGTGCTCCAGGTAATTGCTAAGGTCACTAAGACTTGTGTCCCTTATGATCCTATATACTGTCTGCTGGGGCTAGTTGAACAATTGCCAGTGATCAGAGCCAGGAAAATACTCATATCCCTGTTACTCTATTATGCTCGCAAAGCCATTACGATGAACTGGAAACAATCGTCTCCCCCCTCTGTCAGATTCTGGAAAAGCCTAGTGAATACCAGTTTACCCCTATATAAAGCCACCTACTCGAACAGGGGATGCCCGCAAAAATTTGAGAAGGTATGGAGTTGTTGGCTAGACGATAGAAGCACGGCAAATGATGCAGTGACCAATGCCTAGACTGACAATGTATCCTAAGCTTCTTACTCTATTGACCCAATTTTTATTTTTATTTTTTTCATGCTGCCCTCTCCTGTTGATATCAATTTGAGCACAGAATATCTTGAACTGACCCTCTCCCCACATTTGGGGTTATAGCATAAGTTAAGTTAAGCTGTCTGTGTAATGTGTTGTGCTCTGTAGCGGTATGTTGCCGCAACAGAGAAACTGCCCCTGCGTGGGCAAATGTTAAGCCCCTGAGTGGGCAAATCTTATGTGTACAACATAAATCTCAAAAAAAAGATTTTACAAAAAAAAAAAAAAGTGATGATATTTTAGCTAATTTGGATTCTCACAACTTCCTGGATTATGGATGTACAGTATTTATCAGATTATATATTATTGTGTATTGGTTGTTGTATAATATAAAAATTAGCATAGTTTACACATCAATTCCATTGTCACCAGGTGACACATTTATGTTATAGATGCTAAGGTCTAATATCCAGTATTTTAACAATTACCTAAAATAATTGTCACATGGTGCCTTTTGAGGCCGGAAGGGACTAGATCATAACACAGCACTATTCAACTTTTAACTTATTTTCTGTGCAATTTTTTGTATTATGGATTTTAACATTTTCTATACAATACAATGAATGTTAATTTAATTTGTCATCATGCATTGAAATTGGTACATTAAAGCCCAATATTAAAGATTAAAAAATTATCCTTTGCAGTGGGGCTGAGCCCACACTGCAATGGTTAATAGTCTAGGAGCAGGCGGCACTCCCCCAAAAACTTGTGGTGGAATGTCCCTCAGTGTCATTAAATCCAGAGCAGGGTTACAGACTCTTCCCTGGTATTGAGGGCGTCAGCACCCCAGACCACTAGAGCACGAGGGTGCAGAAGCTGCGGAGAACAGTATAACTGCAGGGAAGAGAAGAGGATCGGGTTATTATCCACTTGCCGACCACCTCACGTATGAGTACAGCAGCAGAGTGGCGCTCCTGCGCCGGATCATGTACCTAGCATGTGATCTGGCACTTTCGGGTAGGGGGTGCATGACGCTGGCGTTCCGGCTGTGCTGTCATTAGACACAGCACAAGCCAATCAGCTGGTGCCAGCCACCTAATTAGCAAGTAGGAACATAGGATAGAGCTCTGCCTAAGTAAACAAGGCAGAGCTCTGTCCTGTCAGCAAGGATGTGCTGAATTTTGTAAAGCACAAAATAAAATTCAGCACATCCCTTAGTAAAAGCACCACATAGTAAACACAAAAAACACTGTGCACTTTTTCTATATGATGAGCTATATATTTATGTAGCGCTACTCCCGTAGGAGCCGCTTGAGTATGTTTGATTCCGTACTATGCCTCTCAACCCCAAAGAACTGTCCCACCTAGCAAACAGTGTACTTACAAACACAGTAAAACAGACACAAACGTAGTGAACGGGAAGTTTGTTTACTGGGACACTTTCCACAACCAAACAGTGATCTGGTAACACAACAGTCAAGAATGGCAAACTGTGATCTTTAATACTGTTAAACCAACCCAAATGCAGACTTCAAAAAAGCATAGTTAAGCACTTGCCCACGGCTGGCCGTCATATGACATCCTCGGCTTTGTGGGGGTATATCTAAATGATGCCTGAAGCTACAGGCATCATTCAGATATCGGCTTTTTCAACCTGGCGATTTCCTACACCATAAGAATAATCATAGTGGCTGGTCAGCCGCTTGATCGTTCTTACAGGCGGCGAGAGGGGATGTCCCCCCTCCCGCCGGTGCTTCTACCGACTCAACTCTGCGATCGGTGAGTCGGAGAACGGATCCGACGGCCCCAGATGTTCACCATAGAGACTTTCGGCGGACCAGATGGTCGCCGGAGTCTGTATGACCGTCGGAGGTTGGGTGCGATGGTATGACATCACGCCCCGGCCTCTGCATTCAAAAAAACAGCGGTACCTCGGCTAGGAAGCTGAGATGGGTTTTTTTTTTGTTTTTTATTTCAGGCTTCCCAGCCTAGAGGTGAGATGTGGGGTCTTTATGACCCCATATCTCACTGTAAAGAGGACCGATCATGCCATATTCCTATTACAAGGGATGTTTACATTCCTTGTAATAGGAATAAAAGTGATCAAAATTTTTTAAAAAGTGTCAAACTAAAAATATTTAAGTAACATTAACAATAAAAAAAATATATATATTTTTTAAAGTGCCCCTGTCCCTGTGTGCTCGCACACAGAAGCGAACGCATACGCAAGTCCGCCCACATATGAAAACGGTGTTCAAACCACACGTGAGGTGTCACCGCGAACGTTAGAGCGAGAGAAATAATTCTAGGCCTAGACCTCCTCTGTAACTCAAAACATGTAACCAGTAAAAAAATGTAAAGCGTCGCCTATGGGGATTTTTGAGTACTGAAGTTTGGCACACATTCTACTAGCGTGTGCAATTTTGAAGCGTGACATGTTTGGTATCTATTTACAGCGTAACTTCATCTTTCACATTATGCAAAACAATTGGGCCAACTTTACTGTTTGTTTTTTTTTAAAGCATTTCCCAAAAACACGCATTTGAAAAATTGCTGCGCAAATACCACGCGGCATAAAAAGTTGCAATGACTGCCATTGTATTCTCTACGGTTTCTGCTAAAAAAAACATATATAATGTTTGTAGGTTCTATGTAATTTTCTAGCAAAAAAATTATGATTTTTACATGTAGGAGAGAAATGTCAGAATTGGCCTGATTGGCAAGTGGTTAAACAACTTAAATAGATCTAGAGTGGCCTATGCACTCAGACATACAGTAAAGGGGAACAGATCTGGCTTAACAAAAGTCAGCCTGTTTCCCTCAAATCCTGAAATCACAGACCCAGGCAATGAATATGGGAGGCAATAGGCCACAAAATGCAAATTATCAGTTTAATCATTAACGTGAGAGTTCCCCTTTAAAGGTAGTCACTGGAATCACTAAATCACTGATACTGAAATAATAACAGAAAGGGTCCTCACAATGGAGATATCCAGGATCTTCGGCTAGCCTGGCGTTGGTGCACTTTGTGTCCTGTTGAGCAGGATAAACAAAGGGGACTTAAAAGTATCCTGGTAAGGCAAAGTGGAATGTAGGATTTGTTCGTAAGTTGGAACAGTACCTTTTTTAAGTGTAACTCCAGACAGGCGCTTCTGGCTGTGCAATGTGGGGTGTTCCGGGACCTTCTGGGCATGCAGTCCTGTATGTGGGGCATGCAGTACACCTAGTACTGCAGTGTGGGATGTGTCCCGTTCTGCAAGATGGCTACTCTGGTGGGTTCCGGGACCAGCGTGGAGCACAAGCTGCCGGCAGTGACATCACAGCACCTCCGTTCGTAAGTAGGAGTCGTTCGTAGCTCGATTGTTCGTAACTCAGGGACTGCCTGTAACAGCATTTATACCACACCAAAAATTCTTACAGGGGTGGCCTGCTGGACAGGGGAGCACTCAAGGGGCTAGTGGTAAAAAGCACATTTATAACTTTTTTTTTTAACATTCTGAAATTCCTTGTCTCAATAAAAGGTCCGTCTCACACCCTGATTTGCATAACACAGAAATGTAAACTTATTTCAAAATTTTGCAAAATAGAATTCTTGCATGTCAGCATTACTCAAGTCTGCCAAATGTTAATTGTGTTTTGGAGATACTGCTTGTGTAACATAATCCAGCCAATTAGCTGCAAAATCTGACTAAAACATAGCTGGATAAAGAGAATTAAAGGAAAAAATAGGAGAACGATAGTGACTCGATTGGGAAAGTGCGTGGAGGCTCCACTTTGAACAACAAAGTATTACAAAAGTTGTATAAGACAACTAACAAATTAAAAATAATAGCTGAAGACTCTACATTGAAGACATTACAATAAAGAACTCATAAATTTAGGTTGACATTGTATTGTTTGACATGAAAACATTTAACTTGGCATAGTAAAAATATATTTTATCCACAAAAGAGGTCTGTGTTTATAAGATGGTACAAATGATGTGCATTCTAAGAAATGAGGCTCTTATTGGGGAAACTAATAGAATGATTGCAAAAAAATATGCACTTCTAGCTCTTATTTCTAATGTCCAAAACATGTTAACTCATTTAGCCGCAGCACCATAATTCCAAACCACTTTAATGGGGTTACATAATAGATTAGTATCATGTTCAGGGGTCAGGCTCAGAGATCAGTATCTAAAGCAGTAGAGAGACACTCATCGACCACCTGGATAAGTACACAAGCAGGTCACCCTAGCAGATGACACAGGCTCAACACTAACTGGTATTCATCAGACCTCCTGATGGTGGAGATCAGTTTTGCTGAGTGTTAGTATCAAGTAACAGTCCTCAGGATATCCCGTCCAGAAGGGGAGCAAGCTGGGGTCCAGTAGCAGATATAGCAGGTAGGGATCAAGCAGACACGTAGTCAGTAAACAAGCCAAAGGTCGATAACAAGTGGTTGCAGGTTGGGATCAAGTTGAAGTGTACTTGAGGAACAAGACAATGGTCAGTAACGAATGGTTGCAGGTTGGGATCCAGCGAAAGAGTAGTCGAGGAACAAGCCAAAGGTCAGCAACGAATGGTGGCAGGTTGGGATTTAGCAGAGGCGTAGTCGTGGAACAAGCCAAGGTTGGTAACAATTAGTAGCAAAGATAAGGACAGCTGCAGGTACACAAAAGAGCAAGCTATCAGCTATAAAGAGCACAATAATCTGACAAATTGGAAGTGCAAAGGCATGGCTTAAATAGGAAGTTCATGGGAGAAGCAAAGGGTTCAAGAGAAACAAGACACAAGACAAGGCTTTGCAAGAACTAGGCATGGAACTGTCCAGCATTTCTGGTGGCACAGCCAGGTTCAGACAGTACTCCCATCCTTCCAGGACGTCCCCTGGACATCTTAGAGCCAGGTTTGAGAGGAAAACTCTGGTAAAATGATCTTGTTAATCTGGGGGCATGACCGTTTTCCTAAGGCTGCCAAGAAATGTAATCTGGTCCATATCCTTTCCATTGAACTGGATACTGTAATTTGTTCCTAAAGATCCTGGAATCAAGAATTCTCTCAACCACAAATTCTTCTTCACCTTGCACTTGAACAACAGATAGAGGAAGTGGGAGAACTTTCCAAGAGAAGGGGTTTTTATGAAATGGTTTAAGGATACATTAAACACGGGGTGAATCTTCATAGTTCCCGGCGAACAGGTAAGTGTACACACACACAATTTTCTCGTCGAGAAACAGGCTGACGAGAATCTCGACAAGAAAATAGAGAGCAGGTTCTCTATTTTCTCGTCGAAATACTTGTCGCTTTTCTTGACGAGAAACCATACACACGAACGGATTTCTCAGCAAGAAATCTCTGCCAGCAAGTTTCTTGCTGTTTTTTTCAGAGAAACTCGGTCGTGTGTACGAGGCTTAAGACAATCTCTTCGTAAAACAATGAATTCCAAATTTTTCTGATCAGTGAGAACAGTTACAGGATGATAAGCCCCTTCCAGCAGATGCCTCCGTTAAGGAAAAGGCTTACTTAATTGCCAGAAACTCCTTATTCCCAATGTCATAATTCCTTTCAGCTGAAGACATTAACAGAGAGAAATAAGCACAAGGATGAAGCTG
Organism: Rana muscosa; assembly: GCA_029206835.1. Taxonomy (NCBI): domain Eukaryota; kingdom Metazoa; phylum Chordata; class Amphibia; order Anura; family Ranidae; genus Rana; species Rana muscosa. The sequence goes on along the minus strand of CM055118.1, from coordinate 507,194,255 downwards.
CATCTTTTGTCCTCTTTTGTTCTCCCACGGAAGAGTCTGAAGCATCTACTTCTACGATAAAAGGTTTAGGATCGGGATGTACCAATATTGGTACAAAAGAGAAAAGAGTCTTTAGCTAACTAAAGGTGGTCCGTGCCCCAGGTGACCACACAAAGGGCATCCCTTTCTTTGTCAGATGCGTAATTGGTGCTATCACCTTAGAGAAGTGTCTAAAGAATTTTCTGTAGAAGTTGGCAAAACCAACAAATTGTTGTATTTCCTTACCATTTTCTCGGGCAGGCCAGTCCACTACTGCTTTGATTTTCTCAGGATCCATGCTCACTCCTTCTGGAGAAATAATATATCCCAAGAACTGGATCTGGGTTCGTTCAAATTCACATTTCCACAGTTTGATATAAAGTCGGTTCTTCAAAGATAGTGAAAACATGCTTGTGATGCTCATCCAGGTTATCAGAAAAAGATGAGAATATCATCCAGATATGCAATCACAAACTGGTCCAACAAATCTCAAAAAACATCATTGATGATGTGTTGAAAAGTTGCAGGAGCATTGCAAAGTTAAAAAGGCATAACCAAAAACTCGAAATGTCCATATCTGGTTCTAAAGGCAGTTTTCCAGTCCTCTTCTTGATGACTGCGAACAAGGTTACATGGGCCCGGCAAGTCTAGTGTTGTAAAGACTTTGGCAGAACAGAGATTTTACAACATTTCAGAAAATAAGGAAAATGGATAACGGTTTCTAATATTGATTCTATTCAAATCCCTGTAATTGATACATGGAATGCAAGGTGGAGTCCTTTATTTTTATTTTTTTAAAGAATAGGGCTGCCCCTGCAGGAGGTGTTGAGCACCCTCCTCAAACTTATCATCAAACCACTCCCCAAACCACTCCCCAAACACCTTTAGAGTTGTGATTTCTTGATTGGTGGAGAACTTGTTCAACAAGGTTCTCTACAATATTTTTACAATGGGGGGGGCGTAAAATTTATAGTCTGTGCTCCCCAGTTTATGTAGTGATTATAGGTAGAAAACCAAGGAATGCCCAGGATGACAGGGGATTTTGGTGACATAATCAGCTACAGTCTCATGGTGGTCAGCCTCAAATCTGAGTACCAGAGGAGCAGTTTCATGGGTAACAGGTCCTGCTTGCAGGTTGGGATCAAGTGGAAGTGTAGTCGAGGAACAAGTTAAAGGTGTGTAACAAATGGTTGCAGGTTGAGATCGAGCAGAAGCATAGCCGAGCAACAAGTCAATGTTGGTAAGAAGCAGTGGTAAAGACACAGAGGGCTGCAAAGGAGCAATGTATCAGCTAGAGAGAACACAATAATCTGGCAAACAGAAGTGCAAAGGCATGGCTTACATAGGATGTTCATGGGAGAAGCAAAGGGTTCAGGGTTCAAGAGAAACAAGACACAAGACATGGTTGTCTAAGGTATTAGGAAGAAAGCTGTCCAGCATCCCTGGTGGCACAGCGAGAATAGCTACTGCTGGATACAGCAGAGGTCATAGGTTCAGATCTCGATCCTGACAATTAGACTGAAAATTTTATGTATGTTGGCCCGAACTAAAGTGCCAAGTCAATTTAAAAGCACTTTGGACACTGTAAAATTAAACAGGTTCCCAGTTCTTTTAATGAAAGGAACTGATCAATGAACTTTCATGTAGTATGGATAACTAATTATTTTAACAAAATGCATTTAGGAAGTATAAAACAGTTTTTACCAAAAAATACATGTATATCATAACATCTGTAAACAGATTTGTGAATGAACTAGGCAAGAGGCAAGGTGATAAGCAACCACAGGAGAAGATCCATCTTAAAATATTATTCTACAGAAAGTCTAATGCCGCATACACACTCTCGGAATTTCCGATGGAAAAAGTCAGACTGAATTTTTCATTAGATATTCCGACCGTGTGTATGCCCCATCTGACTTTTTCCGTCGGAAATTCCGACGGAATTAGATAGAGAACATGTTCATCTGGATGCAATTCCGACAGACTAAAAACCATGCATGCTCGGAAACAATTTGACGCATGCTCGGAAGCATAGACCTTCATTTTCTCAGCTCGTCGTAGTGTTTCACGTCACCACGTTCTTGGCGGTCGGATTTTAGTGTGACCGTGTGTATGCAAGACAGCTTAATTGGAATTCCGTCGGAACTCCGTCGGAAAAACCTGTCAGAGTTTATTTCGACGGAAATTCCACTCGTGTGTACAAGGCATTAGAGTGGTGCTTGACCAGACAAAAAATGGATATGTAGTTTTATTATAAAATTATATAAACTTGCAACTGTGCATGAAAATGGATTATATGTCTAATGTCATGGATATGCAGTAGTGTTTGTCTGCCATCTTACCTTCCTCCTCATGTGTTCATCTAGAGACCAGACCTCCTTCACCTGGCTTCCTTTATAATCTCCTCCCAGCCTGACTCCACCCCAGGCCCTATCACTGAACACTATATTAACCTGTGCACTGCAAGCCTGCTTTGCTGATCAACGTGTTTGTTAGGCATTGTGTGTTTGGGTTCCTGCCTGCCGTGTGCTACGTCTGTCTCTCTGTTACGTTATTGGCTTGTCCCCGACCATCCCTGTCTGCTCGTGACCCTTGACCTTCGGCTCGTTCTTCGTTATCCTTGTCTGCTTGTGGCCCCTGACCTTCGGCTTGTTATTCGGTTCTCTCTATCGTGTGCTGCTGCTTCCCCTTATCCTACGGGGCGTGAGCTAGGAAACTCCAGGGGCCGCGACCTGGTCCCAGCCTGCAGCGTAACATCCTCACCACTAGAGGCCCTGGAGAAGACCAGCTGGGTCTTAGACTCCGCGCCCTGGGGAATCTTGGCTCTCGCTTCCGTTGGGATCCCGGTTGTGCTCCTCTGGTCCCGCTTTCCACAACCACCCAGTTTCCTATCCACAGAAGCCAGCCATAGGGTTCACTACCTCGCGGTGCACTCCTGTCCCCCTACGGTGTGCATCTGTCACCTGGCCACAGGTGACCCTGACAGTTTGATCAGCCATGAACCCGGCTGACATCCCGTTACCCGTGGATGATCTGTTGCAGGGCATAGTTTGCAGACTTGAAACCCAGGAATCGAATCAGACTCAGGTGATGCGATTCCTCCAGGATCTGGCTTCTCGCTTTGAGCAGCTTCAGGCCTCCTTGGGAACCCTGAATCCGCAACCTCAAATACAACCAGCGGCTGCACCTATTGCACCAGTCGCAGCCACACACTCACTACAACTGCCAGCTCCGTCCCGTTTCTCTGGGGACTCCAAGGCTTGCAGGGGGTTCCTTAGTCAATGCACAATTCATTTTGAGCTCCAGCCCCAAAACTTCCTGTCTGATCGGGCTAAGGTAGCCTATATCATTTCCCTCCTCTCTGGTGAAGCTTTAGCCTGGGCAGCCCCTCTGTGGGAACTGAATGATCCAGTGGTTTCTAGCCTGTCTGGCTTCTTGAAACTTTTTCGGAATATCTTCGAAGAACCGGCTCGTGTCTCTTCAGCGGCCAGCACCCTTTTACGTCTCCGCCAAGAGTCTGCTTCTGTGGGACAGTATGCCCTTCATTTCCGCATACTGTCGGCTGAGTTGAGCTGGAACAATGAGGCCTTAGTCGCAACCTTTTTGCATGGCCTGTCTGATAGAGTGAAGGATGAATTAGCAGGAAGAACCATCCCCACTGATCTGGCCGGCGTTATCTCCTTGTGTAACCAGATCGATATTCGCTTTCAGGAGAGGACCTTAGAAAAGCAACGCCAGCACTCCTTGGTTCTTAGTCAGCCTGAGCTCCCCTCTCTTCGACCCGTAGAGCATCTCCTACCAGCTGAGGAACCCATGCAGCTGGGTCGGACCAGGCTATCCCCCGAGGAACGTGCTAGGCGCAGAACTCTTGGTCTGTGTCTTTACTGTGGGGGCAAAGGTCATTTTCGTGACACTTGCTCTCTTTGTCCAGAAAAACGTCCGGGTCCACTTCATCTGGAAAGTGGAGTATTGGACCCAGAAATATCACCTTCCCCTTCTCGTCTTCTGCTTTCTGTGTTCCTTCATGTTGGTGCTTCTTCTCATTCGGTCTCAGCATATCTGGATTCCGGAGCCGCTGGTAATTTCATGGACTGGGAAATCGCATCGTCCATGAGACTTACTCTTTTGCCCCTCACCACGCCATTGGTGGTCTTGGCGATTGATGGTACTGTTCTCCCAGGGGGACCTATCCGCTTCCAGACCCTCCCTGTTAAGATGTCGGTGGGTACACTCCACCAGGAGTGGATATCCTTCCTTATCTTACCCAAGGCCTCAACGCCTATAATTTTGGGTCTCCCATGGTTACAGCTCCATTCTCCTCATGTGGACTGGACTACTGGACAGATCCTGGCTTGGGGTCCCTCCTGTTCCTCGTCCTGCCTACCCAAGGTTGCCCCCTGTGAATCTGAGCCGGTCATTCATTCCAGGTTGCATAACCATTTACATTTCTCTGTCCCTAACCACCCTTGGACGCACAGCCAGGCTAGCTTGTCTACAAGTCCTGCAGTCGCTACGTCTTGCGATGCGATTCAGGTAGTCGCTACACCTGACTCAGCTATTCACTCTGCCTCTGTACTAGTTATGCCAGTCCAGCCCATGCCCAGTGAGCCTCTCACTTTTTCTTGTTCGGGACATTCTGCTTGTCCTTCAGCTATTCAGCTTGACTCCGGCGACATGTCACCTTCTAACCAACCTGACTTCAGGGTTCCACTGACATCTGCCCAGTCTGATGGTCCTGTGCAAGACGACCAGTTCCCCTTTAAGGGTCTAGGGGACCCTCCTCAGATTCCTGTTGATCGTCTCATGCCCTTGCTTATTCCTAGAGAGCCTTTGGTCCTCAATAGATCTTCTTGTCATCTCCCTACCTCGTTTTCAGTCTCTGAGGATAATCTTAAGTACGAGGTTAGACAAGTTCTGGATTCTCGGCTCTGCAGAGGCATTCTTCAGTACCTTGTGCATTGGAGAGGTTTTGGTCCTGAGGAGGCGTCTTGGATCGCTGCATCTGATGTCGCTGCACCTCATCTGTTGAGAAGGTTTCATCAGAGATTTCCCTTTAAGCCTGGGTCCAGGCGGGGGAGGGCCCATAAGAGGGAGGGTACTGTCATGGATATGCAGTAGTGTTTGTCTGCCATCTTACCTTCCTCCTCATGTGTTCATCTAGAGACCAGACCTCCTTCACCTGGCTTCCTTTATAATCTCCTCCCAGCCTGACTCCACCCCAGGCCCTATCACTGAACACTATATTAACCTGTGCACTGCAAGCCTGCTTTGCTGATCAACGTGTTTGTTAGGCATTGTGTGTTTGGGTTCCTGCCTGCCGTGTGCTACGTCTGTCTCTCTGTTACGTTATTGGCTTGTCCCCGACCATCCCTGTCTGCTCGTGACCCTTGACCTTCGGCTCGTTCTTCGTTATCCTTGTCTGCTTGTGGCCCCTGACCTTCGGCTTGTTATTCGGTTCTCTCTATCGTGTGCTGCTGCTTCCCCTTATCCTACGGGGCGTGAGCTAGGAAACTCCAGGGGCCGCGACCTGGTCCCAGCCTGCAGCGTAACATCCTCACCACTAGAGGCCCTGGAGAAGACCAGCTGGGTCTTAGACTCCGCGCCCTGGGGAATCTTGGCTCTCGCTTCCGTTGGGATCCCGGTTGTGCTCCTCTGGTCCCGCTTTCCACAACCACCCAGTTTCCTATCCACAGAAGCCAGCCATAGGGTTCACTACCTCGCGGTGCACTCCTGTCCCCCTACGGTGTGCATCTGTCACCTGGCCACAGGTGACCCTGACATCTAATTTTCATGAATATTCTACAATATAGTTGCACATTTAATAATACATCATCAATACATACAATATAGTTGCATATTTAATAATACATCATCAATACACCCATACCAGCTACGTATTAATATTGGGAAAAAATGTAAAGCTCAACTTCACCCAAAAACCAAAAATTATATTTGAGTTGCACTAAGAGAAGGGTTAGAGCTTCTGTCAGCTATTTATTGCATTTATGGACTAGAATTTCCTTCCCATCCTTTATCGTCTTGATAAAGATAAAATGTGTCCGGGTGGAGCAGCAGTTTGGTATGGAAGTGGGAGACTGGAAGGTGAACTAGCTGCACAGATACTCACAGAGCGGCAGCAAGCAGATGGTCTTTACATTAGTGAGACATGCATGCAGTGGCACTGACCGTGATTCTCCTAGCTTTGTTCGATTCTTTCTTGTGACACGCACAGATTATTGTGGTGAATGCGAGTATATATGTAACCTTTTTTTAAATAAATCTGGTTTGTATATACTACACCATGTGAGCTTCTTCTCTTTTTGGTGGAAAACTTCTCCCATTTGGATGCCCAGAGGTAATAGAGCAGGAGATTAGAGATAATTGAGTCCAGTTTGTCAGGTCACCTGAGGCCAGGTGACAGATGCACCCCGTTGGGGTCAGGAGTGTACCGCTGAGGTAGTGGACCCTACAGCTGACTGCTGCGGAAGAAGCTCTGGGTGGTTCAGGAAAGCTGGTACTCTGGAGAACCAACACAGATCACACTGGGAGCTAGAGCATGAGACTTCCCAGGGCACGGAATAAGAGTGTCAGGGTCACCTGTGGCCAGGTGACAGATGCACACCGTAGGGGGACAGGAGTGCACCGCGAGGTAGTGAACCCTATGGCTGGCTTCTGTGGGTAGGAAACTGGGTGGTTGTGGAAAGCGGGACCAGAGGAGCACAACCGGGATCCCAACGGAAGCGAGAGCCAAGATTCCCCAGGGCGCGGAGTCTAAGACCCAGCTGGTCTTCTCCAGGGCCTCTAGTGGTGAGGATGTTACGCTGCAGGCTGGGACCAGGTCGCGGCCCCTGGAGTTTCCTAGCTCACGCCCCGTAGGATAAGGGGAAGCAGCGGCACACGATAGAGAGAACCGAATAACAAGCCGAAGGTCAGGGGCCACAAGCAGACAAGGATAACGAAGAACGAGCCGAAGGTCAAGGGTCACGAGCAGACAGGGATGGTCGGGGACAAGCCAATAACGTAACAGAGAGACAGACGTAGCACAAGGCAGGCAGGAACCCAAACACACAATGCCTAACAAACACGTTGATCAGCAAAGCAGGCTTGCAGTGCACAGGTTAATATAGTGTTCAGTGATAGGGCCTGGGGTGGAGTCAGGCTGGGAGGAGATTATAAAGGAAGCCAGGTGAAGGAGGTCTGGTCTCTAGATGAACACATGAGGAGGAAGGTAAGATGGCAGACAGACATTAATGCATATCCATGACAGTACCCTCCCTCTTATGGGCCCTCCCCCGCCTGGACCCAGGCTTAAAGGGAAATCTCTGATGAAACCTTCTCAACAGATGAGGTGCAGCGACATCAGATGCAGCGATCCAAGACGCCTCCTCAGGACCAAAACCTCTCCAATGCACAAGGTACTGAAGAATGCCTCTGCAGAGCCGAGAATCCAGAACTTGTCTAACCTCGTACTTAAGATTATCCTCAGAGACTGAAAACGAGGTAGGGAGATGACAAGAAGATCTATTGAGGACCAAAGGCTCTCTAGGAATAAGCAAGGGCATGAGACGATCAACAGGAATCTGAGGAGGGTCCCCTAGACCCTTAAAGGGGAACTGGTCATCTTGCACAGGACCATCAGACTGGGCAGATGTCAGTGGAACCCTGAAGTCAGGTTGGTTAGAAGGTGACATGTCGCCGGAGTCAAGCTGAATAGCTGAAGGACAAGCAGAATGTCCCGAACAAGAAAAAGTGAGAGGCTCACTGGGCATGGGCTGGACTGGCATAACTAGTACAGAGGCAGAGTGAATAGCTGAGTCAGGTGTAGCGACTACCTGAATCGCATCGCAAGACGTAGCGACTGCAGGACTTGTAGACAAGCTAGCCTGGCTGTGCGTCCAAGGGTGGTTAGGGACAGAGAAATGTAAATGGTTATGCAACCTGGAATGAATGACCGGCTCAGATTCACAGGGGGCAACCTTGGGTAGGCAGGACGAGGAACAGGAGGGACCCCAAGCCAGGATCTGTCCAGTAGTCCAGTCCACATGAGGAGAATGGAGCTGTAACCATGGGAGACCCAAAATTATAGGCGTTGAGGCCTTGGGTAAGATAAGGAAGGATATCCACTCCTGGTGGAGTGTACCCACCGACATCTTAACAGGGAGGGTCTGGAAGCGGATAGGTCCCCCTGGGAGAATAGTACCATCAATCGCCAAGACCACCAATGGCGTGGTGAGGGGCAAAAGAGTAAGTCTCATGGACGATGCGATTTCCCAGTCCATGAAATTACCAGCGGCTCCGGAATCCAGATATGCTGAGACCGAATGAGAAGAAGCACCAACATGAAGGAACACAGAAAGCAGAAGACGAGAAGGGGAAGGTGATATTTCTGGGTCCAATACTCCACTTTCCAGATGAAGTGGACCCAAACGTTTTTCTGGACAAAGAGAGCAAGTGTCACGAAAATGACCTTTGCCCCCACAGTAGAGACACAGGCCTAGATTTCTGCGCCTAGCACGTTCCTCTGGGGATAGCCTGGTCCTGCCCAGCTGCATGGGTTCCTCAGCTGGCAGGAGATGCTCCACGGGTCGAGGAGAGGGGAGCTCAGGCTGACTAAGGACCAAGGAGTGCTGGCGCCGCTTTTCTAGGGTCCTTTCCTGAAAGCGAATATCGATCTGGTTACACAAGGAGATAACTCCGTCCAGATCAGTGGGGATGGTTCTTCCTGCTAATTCATCCTTCACTCTATCAGAAAGGCCATGCAAAAAGGTTGCGACTAAGGCCTCATTGTTCCAGCTCAACTCAGCCGACAGTATGCGGAAATTAAGGGCGTACTGTCCCACTGAAGCAGACTCTTGGCGGAGACGTAGAAGGGCGCTGGCCGCTGAAGAGACACGAGCCGGTTCTTCAAAGATATTCCGAAAAAGTTTCAAGAAGCCAGACAGGCTAGAAACCACTGGATCATTCAGTTCCCACAGAGGGGCTGCCCAGGCTAAAGCTTCACCGGAGAGGAGGGAAATGATATAGGCTACCTTTGCCCTATCAGACAGAAAGTTTTGAGGCTGAAGCTCAAAATGAATCGTGCATTGGCTAAGAAACCCTCTGCAGGCCTTGGAGTCCCCAGAGAAACGGAACGGAGCTGGCAGTATTAGTGAGTGTGTGGCTGCGACTGGTGCGATAGGTACCACCGCTGGTTGTACTTGAGGTTGCGGATTCGGGGTTCCCAAGGAGGCCTGAAGCTGCTCGAATCGAGAAGCCAGATCCTGGAGGAATCGCATCACCTGAGTCTGATTCGATTCCTGGGTTTCAAGTCTGTGGACTATGCCCTGCAATGGATCATCCGCGGGGATCGGGATGTCAGCCGGGTCCATGGCTGATCAAACTGTCAGGGTCACCTGTGGCCAGGTGACAGATGCACACCGTAGGGGGACAGGAGTGCACCGCGAGGTAGTGAACCCTATGGCTGGCTTCTGTGGGTAGGAAACTGGGTGGTTGTGGAAAGCGGGACCAGAGGAGCACAACCGGGATCCCAACGGAAGCGAGAGCCAAGATTCCCCAGGGCGCGGAGTCTAAGACCCAGCTGGTCTTCTCCAGGGCCTCTAGTGGTGAGGATGTTACGCTGCAGGCTGGGACCAGGTCGCGGCCCCTGGAGTTTCCTAGCTCACGCCCCGTAGGATAAGGGGAAGCAGCGGCACACGATAGAGAGAACCGAATAACAAGCCGAAGGTCAGGGGCCACAAGCAGACAAGGATAACGAAGAACGAGCCGAAGGTCAAGGGTCACGAGCAGACAGGGATGGTCGGGGACAAGCCAATAACGTAACAGAGAGACAGACGTAGCACAAGGCAGGCAGGAACCCAAACACACAATGCCTAACAAACACGTTGATCAGCAAAGCAGGCTTGCAGTGCACAGGTTAATATAGTGTTCAGTGATAGGGCCTAGGGTGGAGTCAGGCTGGGAGGAGATTATAAAGGAAGCCAGGTGAAGGAGGTCTGGTCTCTAGATGAACACATGAGGAGGAAGGTAAGATGGCAGACAGACATTAATGCATATCCATGACAAAGAGCCAGCAGGTGTTCACTAGGGCCCCTGATGGTGGGGATGGACTTCGCTGCAGTCTGGCTCCAGGTCACGGCCCCCAGGGCATCCCAGCTCACGCTCATGGTAGACTACTGAAGGATAGAAAGGAAGCAGCAGACCGGGACAACAAGGATAGTCGGGAAATAGCCAAAAGGTCAGGGCAACAAGCAGATAGGGATAGTCAAAGAACATGCCAAAGGTCGGTATATGAAGCAGACGAGGACAGCCAAGAACAAGCCAAGGTCGTAAACAGGATCAGACGTAGGACACACAGCAATGAGCACACAGAGGCCAAACACACAATATTGATCAGCAAAGTTCGGCTTGCTTTGCACAGGGTAATATAGTGTTCCTAATTAGAGGCTGGGGTGGAGCCATGCTTGAGGGAAGATTACTTTAGCATACAGGTCAACAGCAACTGGCCTCTAAGCTGAACACAACAGAAAGGTGAGCAAACAGACATGAACACTACAGCAGAGTCATGACAGTACCCCACCTCTTACGAGGTCCCCCCCTTCCCCTGCTTAGGCCCAGACTTGGAGGGAAACCCAAGATGAAACCTCCTCAAAAGATGAGGTGCAAAAAGATCAGATGCAGTGATCCAAGACCTTTTGTCATGGATCTGCCACCTAAGGGTTAATAGTGCAGACTGATTTCAGTGATTGGCAACAGGCTGCATTATTTAAACACCTCAGCAGCACTGTGTCTTCGCTGCCTGATCTGCAGTTCATACCTGTTCCAGTGTCTTCCTGTGATCTGATCTGTTTCCTGTGTTTGACCCGGCTTGTTTGACTACGATTGATCTCTGTTATCCTGATCCCGGCCTGCCTTGTAACCACGCTCAGCTCTACACTGCTTGATTTCCTGTTGCCGAACTTTGCCTGTATCATGACCATTCTCTGCCTGTCGTCTATACCTACATCTGATAGTCTGTTACCAAACCCGGCTTGTCTGACTACATATTCAGTGTCTCCCCAGCCAGTGCACCTACCAGCCTGCTTCCTGTTCCCTGCTGCACCAGCTGAACTGACAAGACCAAAGACGAACCAGGCACCCATACACCGCCAGGCTCTTGCGGCCACTGTTGCAACATCGGTGGCCCTTGAGCCGGGGTTGTACGAGAAGCCTTCCCACTGCACGTCTGGCTCATCCGGCAGGTATGTAACAGTATCAGGCAGCCATGTCTGAGCCTGCAAGTGGGAAGTCGGCCATGGATGACATCTGCCAGCACCTTGCAGCCCTTACCCAAGCAGTCAAATCTCTACAGGAGGGTTATACGCAACTGGAACAACGTGTACAGACTCTAGCTACACCAGCAAGCACTGCTGCACCTTCTGCCTCAAGGACTGCCACTGCAGCAACCTCAGTGGTGATGCTGCCCCCTGAACCCAGAGTTCCAGCGCCAGAGAGATTTTCAGGTGACCGGGGAAAATTTTGATCCTTCCGCAACGCATGTGAACTGTACTTCGCCCTGCAACATCGAACTTTCTCCCTTGAAACCACCAAAGTAGGATTCATCATATCACTGCTTCAGGGTGAGCCCCAGTCCTGGGCTTATCGGATGTTGGAAAAGAACGATGTATTGTTACAGTCCATGTCCGCCTTCTTCGGTGCGATGGCTGAATTATACGACGACCCGCAACGAACCACCACAGCAGAGGCTGCCCTTCATGCACTCCAGCAAGGCCGCAGAACGGCCGAAGATTATGTTACAGACTTTAGACGCTGGAGTGCAGACACACAGTGGAATGACGCAGCCCTGCGACACCAGTTCCGCTTGGGGTTATCAGAAGGTCTGAAAGACGAATTGGCACGTGTCGGAGTCCCAAATACCCTGGAGGCCCTTATCACACTGGCCATTCAAATTGACCGTCGTCTCCGTGAGTGACGATCCGAAAGATCAGCCCAGCAGCCACGTCCAGTCTGGATGATGCCTCGGATTTCCAGCTCCCACTCACTCCGCATCTGTTAGCTTCACTCCAGTTCAGCCCGCTCCTGTTACTTCTGCCACCAAAGCACCGGAGCCTATGAAAATCGGCCTAATACGCCCCCCTCTGTCTCCAGAGGAACGCCTGCACCGACGACAGAATAACCTCTGCCTATACTGTGGGGAAGCGGGCCACTATGTACGTTCCTGTCCAACCAAGACACGTAAGTGGCGGATGATTTCTTCAGTAAATAACTTTTCTTTACCTACCAATGCCACCAACCTAACCCTTCCCATCTCTTTTCAGCTGCTAGAAAGGGAAGTGGCAGTTACCGCGATCATTGATTCCGGGGCCTGCAGTTGCTTCATCGATCTAACCTTTGCAACACAACAACGCATCCCCTTGAGACCTAAAGCACAAGGACTTTCTGTTTTTCTAGCTGACGGGTCATGTATCAAGTCTGGACCTGTGACCCAAGAGACATTTCCCTTACCCGTGTTGACTTCCTCCCAACATAAGGAAATCCTAAGCCTTGATGTCATCACCTCCCCGCTATTCCCTGTTATTCTGGGCCTACCCTGGCTGCAGGCGCATAATCCGCAAGTTGACTGGGCCACAGGGAGAATCAACTTCCACTCAGCCTATTGCCAGGAGCACTGCCTACCTAGGTCCCCAGCTTCTTCTACAACACTATTTTGTGTGGACTCTGAGTCTGAGGTGCGGCAAGTCGTACCTGAACCCTACCATGAGTTCCTGGATAAACAATAGCAAATGCAAGCGCTTGGGAAGCCTGCACAGACAAACACTATTAATCCTAAATGTGTAAAGGATGTGTACAAGGGTTGAAAATCAAAAAAACAAAAAGAGTATTCCAATCAGATGGACATAAAGTTATTATTGTTACCAAGGGATGGCAGGTAGCATAAGGTTTTGAAAAACTCTATAGTAACAATTGTGGATAGGAAGTCTTTAATAAAAACTCAGTTGCCTTTTATGAGTTCCTGGATGTCTTTAGTAAGCGAGGGGCTGACATTCTTCCCCCGCATCGGCCATACGACTGCCCAATTCAACTGCTTCCAGGGTCTGAAATCCCTTTCGGTAGAATCTTCCCCCTCGCTGAACGAGAACAGGAGGCACTAAAAGAGTATATCCAAGAAAACTTGAAAAAGGGGTTCATCCGACCATCTACCTCCCCAGCAGGAGCAGGAATATTTTTTGTTGAGAAAAGGGACCACTCCCTACGACCTTGTGTGGACTATCGGGAGCTCAACAAAATTACAGTTAAAAAACGATATCCTCTTCCTCTAGTACCCAAACTATTTCAGAGATTAAGGTCAGCAACCATCTTCACCAAACTAGATCTACGGGGGGCCTACAATTTAGTCCGCATCCGTCAAGGGGATGAGTGGAAGACGGCCTTTCGCACCCGATTTGGCCACTATGAATGCCTAGTGATGCCCTTTGGACTATGCAATGCCCCGGCTACTTTCCAACACTTTGTTAATGATATATTCCGAGACTTCCTGGATATATTTTTGATTGTTTACCTAGACGACATCCTGATTTTTTCCATTTCTCTAGACTCTCATCGAGGTCATGTCAAAAGGGTGCTGAGCCGGCTCCGCCAACACGGACTATATGCTAAAGGTGAAAAATGTGAATTTGAACAAAGCAGCATCCAATTCCTGGGACTGATAATCTCACCTGAAGGGATCAAGATGGACTCTGAAAAGGTCTCTGCTATCTTAGACTGGCCTGCACCTACCGACAAGAAGGGGGTGCAGCGCTTCGTAGGATTTGCCAACTTTTACAGGAGGTTCATTAAGGGCTTTTCCGCCATCATCACCCCTATCACACAGCTGACTAGACAGAACCTTCGCTTCCATTGGACACCCGAGGCACAAGCCGCATTTGAAACCTTGAAGAGACTGTTTACTTCAGCACCTGTTCTTGGTCACCCGGACCCGTCTCTGCCGTATACACTAGAAGTAGATGCATCTGAAGTCGCTATTGGAGCAGTCATCTCCCAACGCCACGGCCCTAAGGATCTGATGCATCCAGTAGCCTTTTTCTCCCGCAGGCTCTCCCCAGCAGAGAGAAACTATGATGTTGGGGACAGAGAATTACTGGCCATTAAGGCGGCTTTAGAAGAGTGGAGATACCTCCTGGAGGGAGCAGCGCATCCCATATTGGTATATACTGACCACAAAAATCTTGAGTACTTGAGGACTGCTAAACGTCTAAAGCCACGTCAAGCACGTTGGGCCCTGTTCTTTTCCCGATTTGTGTTCCACATTACCTATCGGCCGGGCTCGAAGAATGTCAAACCAGATGCACTGTCTCGTATGTTCGATGACCCCAGCACCGGCCCAAGACATGGTGCTGCCTGGGACCAAGAATGAAATGCTGCCCCCCCCCCCAAAAAAAAACACGCCCACCAAAACGCCCCCACATTCATTATTTTATATCATGATAATTAAATGTCATTTAAAAAGTTATAGCGCCTACAAAATAGGGGATAGAATGACATTTTTTTTAATTATTTTTTTTTCCTAGTAATGACGGCGATCTGCGATTTTTATTATGACTGCAACATTATGGCAGACACTTTTGACACATTTTTGGGACCATTCACACTTATACAGCGATCCGTGCTATAAATATGCACTGATTGCTGTATAAATGTGACTGGCAGGAAGGGGTTAAATATGTTCCCTGCTAGGTGATTCTTACTGTGGGGGGAGGGGACTGACTGGGGGAGGTGACCGATGGTTGTCCCTATGTACAAGGGACACAGCATCGGTCTCCTCTCTCCCTGACAGGACGTGGATCTTTGTGTTTACACACAGAGATCCACGTCCCTGGCTCTGTGACTGCCGTTCGCGGGTACCTGGCAGACATCGCGGCCGCCAGGCAAGCGCATCGGCACCCGCGTGACACGGCGGGCACAGCTTTTCCCCGATGCGCGCCCGATGCGGCGCGCATCGCGGAAGTAAACAGGAGGACGTCCATGGACGCCCTCCCGGGAATTGAGCGCCGCGTGGCCCGCGCTGTAGACGTCTTTTGTCTATAGCGCGGGCGCAAAGTAGTTAAAAGAATAAAGTTTTGCTTTAAATTACAGGGAAAACACAAAGATCATCATCAGCCAGCCACATTAAAAATCCCACCTAACTCACCCGTTTTTCCAGATAGGCAGAGAGGCTGCCCAGGCTCAGCTCACACTGTCACTGTCCAGGGCACAGCCACAGCCGCACAGACCCACACTGAAATCCAACCCTCACGCAGGAGATGGAAGATGGATGAGGTGTGTGGGCGGAGGCTGAGCGCTGTGAATGCTGGGGCGGCCGCGGCCTCCTGACGTCCCTGGTTGCTAGGCGACGGTCGGGACTCGGCAGGCAATTTTAGCAACCAGTGCAGGAGACAGCGGCACCGCACAGGCACAGCGCACCGCCGACCAGCATCCGCTCAGCCTCCGCTCTGCTCTCTGCCCGATGGAAGTAAGTCTGTTAAAAATATGTTGCCGGCCGGACTGCCGCCCCCTCCTAAATGCCGCCTGGTACCATGGTCCCATTGGGTCCCATGGTAGGGCCGGCCCTGGATGACCCCAAGGAACCACCAGTAGCAGATACCATCTTGTCTGAAAATAACTTCTTACTTTTACAGGGCAACCTCCTCAGCCGAATGAAGCAGGCTTCGACAGACGTTCCTAACCCTCCAGGGGTCACGCTGACGCTCCGGGAAGGATTGCTGTTTAACGGAAGCAAGGTATTTGTGCCTGAATGTTTACGTATAACCATTTTGGGTCTTTCTCATGATCATCCCCTAGCAGGTCATTTTGGGGTCCATAAGATGCTTGATCTCCTGAAACACACATTTTGGTGGCCGGACCTAGAAGAAACCTGTAAGAGGTACGTGAATTCCTGTGCAATCTGCAACCGCAGCAAGGGTACAAAGAACTGAGCTTGGGGTCTACTTCGGCCACTGCCAGTCCCTGACAGACCATGGAAAATGATAGCCATGGATTTCATTGTGGAACTTCCCCCATCGGAAGGATGCACAGCCATCTTTGTGATAGTGGACCGACTGTCCAAAATGGCCCATTTCTTGCCTCTGAAGAGTACTCCCTCGGCCATGGAGACGGCTCAAGTATTTATCAGAGAGATTGTGAGGCTTCACGGAGTCCCTATGAACATTGTCTCCGATCGGGGGGGTTCAGTTCACTTCCAGATTCTGGAAAACTCTGTGTGAAACCCTTAAAATTGAAAGATCCTTGTCCTCTGCCTACCATCCCCAGACCAATTGACAGACAGAGAGAACCAATCAGACATTGGAACAGTATATCCGATGCTTCACATCTTTTGTCCAGGATGACTGGGTATCGCTGCTGCCACTGGCGGAGTTCGCCTACAATAATGGCACTCACTCTGCCACAGGTCAGTCACCCTTCTTTGCAAATTACGTTTTTCACCCATCCTTCTTGCCCGACTTTATTCCAGAGACCACAGTTCCTGCTGTCCAAGACACAGTGGATTTCCTAAACCGCAACAATAAGTTGCTTCAAGAAGCGGTTACCAAGGCACAAGCAGCCAGCAAGATGGCTTTTGACAGGAAAAGGAGGGGTGAACCCGGGAGACCAGGTATGGTTGTCTACTACAAATCTCAGGTTGGCATGTCCCTCAAAGAAACTGGCACCTAAATTTGTGGGACCATTCCCAGTCAAGAGGAAACTTAATGAGGTTGCTTATGAATTATCTTTACCTGATTCACTTAAGATACATCCTGCCTTCCATGTTTTTCTCTTGAAACCCGCAGTCCCTGACTCTTTTCCAGATAGAGTATCCAAGCCACCAGAACCTGTGACCATCAATGGCGAAGAGGAGTATGAGGTGGAGGCTATCATAGACTGTAGGAGAAGAAGGAATCAGGTACAGTACCTGGTTAAGTGGAAAGGTTATGGCCCGGAGGATAACTCTTGGGAGGTTGAACAGGATGTGCACGCCAAAGACCTTGTTAATGCCTTTTTTCGCAGAAATCCACAGAAGAGAGACCTGTTGGGCACCCGGAGGTTGCCCGTAATGGGGGGGGGGGCAATGTCATGGATCTGCCACCTAAGGGTTAATAGTGCAGACTGATTTCAGTGATTGGCAACAGGCTGCATTATTTAAACACCTCAGCAGCACTGTGTCTTCGCTGCCTGATCTGCAG
Organism: Rana muscosa; assembly: GCA_029206835.1. Lineage (NCBI taxonomy): Eukaryota > Metazoa > Chordata > Amphibia > Anura > Ranidae > Rana > Rana muscosa. The sequence goes on along the minus strand of CM055118.1, from coordinate 507,177,024 downwards.
TTCATACCTGTTCCAGTGTCTTCCTGTGATCTGATCTGTTTCCTGTGTTTGACCCGGCTTGTTTGACTACGATTGATCTCTGTTATCCTGATCCCGGCCTGCCTTGTAACCACGCTCAGCTCTACACTGCTTGATTTCCTGTTGCCGAACTTTGCCTGTATCCTGACCATTCTCTGCTTGTCGTCTATACCTACATCTGATCGTCTGTTAGCAAACCCGGCTTGTCTGACTACATATTCAGTGTCTCCCCAGCCAATGCACCTACCAGCCTGCTTCCTGTTCCCTGCTGCACCAGCTGAACTGACAAGACCAAAGACGAACTAGGCACCCATACACCGCCAGGCTCTTGCGGCCACTGTTGCAACATAGGTGGCCCTTGAGCCGGGGTTGTACGAGAAGCCTTCCCACTGCACGTCAGGCTCATCCGGCAGGTACGTAACACCTTTCCTCAGGACCAAACCCTTTCCAATTCAAAAAGGTACTGAAGAATGTCTTTACAGAGCTGGGAATCTAGAATTTGACTAACCTCGTACTCTAGATTATCCTCACAAACTGGGGCCACATTAGGGAGTGGATGAGAGAACTTATTGAGGACTAAAGTCTTAAGAAGGGAAACATGGAAGGATTTAGAGATTTTGAGGCTTTTAGGAATCTGAAGTTTGAAACAAACTGGATTCAGTTTAGAAGTTATAATGTACGGGCCAATGAATCTTGGGGCAAACTTCAGAGAAGGAACCCGGAGCTTGATGTTTCTGGTGGAAAGCCAGACTTTGTTCCTAGGTGGTAGAAAAGGTGGTATAAGCCTGTGACGTTCAGAAAAACATTTGAATTTGCCAGCGGCTGCCTGAGGGAATCATGAACGTCACCCCAAATAGAATTGAAGGATTCCTGGGCCATAGCCAAAGCTGGAATATCTGGAGAACAGGTCATAGGAAGAGGGAACTGAGGGTGTCTTCCATAAACTGAAAAAGGATGTCTTCTGAGAACTGGTGTTTACATGATTGTTGTGAGAGAATTATGTCCATGGGAGTAGAAAGGACCAATCTTCATGATGAGCAGAGACTAAGGTGCGGAGAAAGGCCTCTAACTTCCGAATTACCTTCTCAGTCTGTCCATTGGATTGAGGGAGGTAAGAAGAGGAGAAATCCAAGACAATATTGAGGGATTTGCAAAAGGCTCTCCAAAAACGAGAAGTAAATTGAACACCCCTGTCGGAAACAATATGAGAAGGAACCCCATGGAGGCGGATGATTTCTTTAACAGAAATGGGAACCAAAGCAGAAGGGAGACAAGAAAGGGAAACAAAATGAGCTGTCTTGGAGAACCAATCTATTACCACCCACATGACCGTATTATTCTCAGACAGTTGAAGATCAGTGATAAAATCCATAGCAATGTGAGACCAGGGCTCCTTAGCAATGGGCAAGGCCATGAGAAAACCAGCAGGAGCTTGTGTGGAGGATTTAGACTGCGCACAGACATGACAAGCCTTAACATCCGAGCTGAGAGTAGGCCACCAGTAGTGGTGACTGATGAGCAGGAAGGATCGGAGTAACCCAGCATGACCTGCCACCTTGGAATCATGTCCCCAGCAAAGGATATTAGCTCTTAGTTCAGTGGGGACGAAAGTCTTGCTAAGAGGAATTTTTTACTCCAAGGTGGTGGAATGGGCAAGAATGTATGAGGTTGGAATGATCGGCTCAGGTTCAGGGGTGGAAAGTGTCAAATGACCTAGAGAGAGCATTAGCCAGACTGTTGCAGGAACCAGGTTTGTACTTAATCGTAAAATTAAAATGGGAGAAAAAAAAAAGGCTCCACCTGGCCTGTCTGGAATTCAGACGTTTGGCATTTTGTAAGTACTGCAGATTTTTATCATCAGTGAAAATCGTTATGGGGTGAGGGGAACCCTCCAAGAGATGACACCACTCCACCAATTTAATTGCAAGAAGTTCCCGATCACCAATAGCATAATTTTTCTCTGCCTGATAAAAATTTTTGGAGAAGAAAGCACATGGTTGATGTTTCTTTTCAAAAGGACTGAAGAAGCACAGCTCCCACCCCCATTGAAGAAGCATCCACTTCAACAAAAAAATTGATCCACAGCATTTGGTCTCCTCAAGAGAGGTCCAGAAACAAAGGCCTTTTTCAAATAGTGAAATGCAGAGACAGCTTCAGGGGACCACTCCTTGGCATTCGCACCCTTCTTGGTCAAGGCAATAATAGGCGCAGCAATGGAAGAGTAATTCCTAATGAACTGCTTATAATAAATTGTGAACCCAAGAAAGCGCTGTGTGGCCTTGAGGCCGGCAGGAAGAGGCTAGTTGGTAATGGCCGAGACCTTTCCAGGATCCATACGAAGACCCAAACTAGAGACAAAGCATCCAAAAAACAGGACCTCAGAACATTCAAAAGAACATTTCTCCAGCTTGGCATACAGATTATTCTCTCTAAGGCTCTGAAGTACAATCCGGGCATGGTTTCTGTGGACAAGCAGATTTTCCGAAAAGATGAGAATGTCATCCAGATAGATGACAACCAATTAATACAGCAGATCCCTGAAAATGTTGTTGACAAAGTTTTGGAACACAGCTGTGGCATTACACAAACCAAAAGGCATAACCAAGTGTCATGGATATGCAGTAGTGTTTGTCTGTCAGCTTACCTTCCTTCCCATGTGTTCATCTTAGAGGCCTGAGCCCTTTCACCTGGCTTCCTTTATAATCTCCTCCCAGCCAGACTCCACCCCAGGCCCTATCACAGAACACTATATTAACCTGTGCACTGCAAGCCTGCTTTGCTGATCAACGTGTTTGTTAGGCATTGTGTGTTTGGGTTCCTGCCTGCCGTGTGCTACGTCTGTCTCTCTGTTACGTTATTGGCTTGTCCCCGACCATCCCTGTCTGCTCGTGACCCTTGACCTTCGGCTCGTTCTTCGTTATCCTTGTCTGCTTGTGGCCCCTGACCTTCGGCTTGTTATTCGGTTCTCTCTATCGTGTGCTGCTGCTTCCCCTTATCCTACGGGGCGTGAGCTAGGAAACTCCAGGGGCCGCGACCTGGTCCCAGCCTGCAGCGTAACATCCTCACCACTAGAGGCCCTGGAGAAGACCAGCTGGGTCTTAGACTCCGCGCCCTGGGGAATCTTGGCTCTCGCTTCCGTTGGGATCCCGGTTGTGCTCCTCTGGTCCCGCTTTCCACAACCACCCAGTTTCCTATCCACAGAAGCCAGCCATAGGGTTCACTACCTCGCGGTGCACTCCTGTCCCCCTACGGTGTGCATCTGTCACCTGGCCACAGGTGACCCTGACAGTTTGATCAGCCATGAACCCGGCTGACATTCCGCTTCCCGCGGATGATCCATTGCAGGGCATAGTTCGCAGACTTGAGACCCAGGAATCAAATCAGACCCAGGTGATGCGATTCCTCCAGGATCTGGCTTCTCGATTCGAGCAGCTTCAGGTCTCCTTGGGAACCCCGAATCCGCAACCCCAAGTACAACCAGCGGCTGTACCTATCGCACCAGTCGCAGCCTCACACTCACTAAGATTGCCAGCTCCGTTCCGTTTCTCTGGGGACTCCAAGGCTTGCAGGGGGTTCCTTAGCCAATGCACGATTCATTTTGAGCTCCAGCCCCAAAACTTCCTGTCTGATCGGGCTAAGGTAGCCTATATCATTTCCCTCCTCTCTGGTGAAGCTTTAGCCTGGGCAGCCCCTCTGTGGGAACTGAATGATCCAGTGGTTTCTAGCCTGTCTGGCTTCTTGAAACTTTTTCGGAATATCTTCGAAGAACCGGCTCGTGTCTCTTCAGCGGCCAGCGCCCTTTTACGTCTCCGCCAGGAGTCTGCTTCTGTGGGACAGTATGCCCTTCATTTCCGCATACTGTCGGCTGAGTTGAGCTGGAACAATGAGGCCTTAGTCGCAACCTTTTTGCATGGCCTGTCTGATAGAGTGAAGGATGAATTAGCAGGAAGAACCATCCCCACTGATCTGGCCGGCGTTATCTCCTTGTGTAACCAGATCGATATTCGCTTTCAGGAGAGGACCTTAGAAAAGCAACGCCAGCACTCCTTGGTTCTTAGTCAGCCTGAGCTCCCCTCTCTTCGACCCGTAGAGCATCTCCTTCCAGCTGAGGAACCCATGCAGCTGGGTCGGACCAGGCTATCCCCCGAGGAACGTGCTAGGCGCAGAACTCTTGGTCTGTGTCTTTACTGTGGGGGCAAAGGTCATTTTCGTGACACTTGCTCTCTTTGTCCAGAAAAACGTTCGGGTCCACTTCATCTGGAAAGTGGAGTATTGGACCCAGAAATATCACCTTCCCCTTCTCGTCTTCTGCTTTCTGTGTTCCTTCATGTTGGTGCTTCTTCTCATTCGGTCTCAGCATATCTGGATTCCGGAGCCGCTGGTAATTTCATGGACTGGGAAATCGCATCGTCCATGAGACTTACTCTTTTGCCCCTCACCACGCCATTGGTGGTCTTGGCGATTGATGGTACTGTTCTCCCAGGGGGACCTATCCGCTTCCAGACCCTCCCTGTTAAGATGTCGGTAGGGACACTCCACCAGGAGTGGATATCCTTCCTTATCCTACCCAAGGCCTCAACGCCTATAATTTTGGGTCTCCCATGGTTACAGCTCCATTCTCCTCATGTGGACTGGACTACTGGACAGATCCTGGCTTGGGGTCCCTCCTGTTCCTCGTCCTGCCTACCCAAGGTTGCCCCCTGTGAATCTGAGCCAGTCATTCATTCCAGGTTGCATAACCATTTACATTTCTCTGTCCCTAACCACCCTTGGACGCACAGCCAGGCTAGCTTGTCTACAAGTCCTGCAGTCGCTACGTCTTGCGATGCGATTCAGGTAGTCGCTACACCTGACTCAGCTATTCACTCTGCCTCTGTACTAGTTATGCCAGTCCAGCCCATGCCCAGTGAGCCTCCTACTTTTTCTTGTTCGGGACATTCTGCTTGTCCTTCAGCTATTCAGCTTGACTCCGGCAACATGTCACCTTCTAACCAACCTGACTTCAGGGTTCCACTGACATCTGCCCAGTCTGATGGTCCTGTGCAAGATGACCAGTTCCCCTTTAAGGGTCTAGGGGACCCTCCTCAGATTCCTGTTGATCCTCTCATGCCCTTGCTTATTCCTAGAGAGCCTTTGGTCCTCAATAGATCTTTTTGTCATCTCCCTACCTCATTTTCGGTCTCTGAGGATAATCTTAAGTACGAGGTTAGACAAGTTCTGGATTCTCGGCTCTGCAGAGGCATTCTTCAGTACCTTGTGCATTGGAGAGGTTTTGGTCCTGAGGAGGCATCTTGGATCGCTGCATCTGATGTCGCTGCACCTCATCTGTTGAGAAGGTTTTATCAGAGATTTCCCTTTAAGCCTGGGTCCAGGCGGGGGAGGGCCCATAAGAGGGAGGGTACTGTCATGGATATGCAGTAGTGTTTGTCTGTCAGCTTACCTTCCTTCCCATGTGTTCATCTTAGAGGCCTGAGCCCTTTCACCTGGCTTCCTTTATAATCTCCTCCCAGCCAGACTCCACCCCAGGCCCTATCACAGAACACTATATTAACCTGTGCACTGCAAGCCTGCTTTGCTGATCAACGTGTTTGTTAGGCATTGTGTGTTTGGGTTCCTGCCTGCCGTGTGCTACGTCTGTCTCTCTGTTACGTTATTGGCTTGTCCCCGACCATCCCTGTCTGCTCGTGACCCTTGACCTTCGGCTCGTTCTTCGTTATCCTTGTCTGCTTGTGGCCCCTGACCTTCGGCTTGTTATTCGGTTCTCTCTATCGTGTGCTGCTGCTTCCCCTTATCCTACGGGGCGTGAGCTAGGAAACTCCAGGGGCCGCGACCTGGTCCCAGCCTGCAGCGTAACATCCTCACCACTAGAGGCCCTGGAGAAGACCAGCTGGGTCTTAGACTCCGCGCCCTGGGGAATCTTGGCTCTCGCTTCCGTTGGGATCCCGGTTGTGCTCCTCTGGTCCCGCTTTCCACAACCACCCAGTTTCCTATTCACAGAAGCCAGCCATAGGGTTCACTACCTCGCGGTGCACTCCTGTCCCCCTACGGTGTGCATCTGTCACCTGGCCACAGGTGACCCTGACACCAAGTAATCGTAATGCCCATCTCTAGTGTTAAACGCAGTTTTACATTCATCACCTTCCCGTATCAGATTGTATGCACCTTTGAGATCCAACTTGGTAAAAATGGAGGCACCTTTCAACCTGTCAGATAGTTCAGATAACAAGGGTAAGGGGTATCGATTTTTGATTGTCACCGCGTTTAAGCCTCGATAGTCAATGCAGGGTCTTATGTTACCATCTTTTTTGGCAACGAAAAAGAACCCTGCTCCCACAGGCGATGAGGATTTCCGGATGAACCCCCTTGCTAGATTCTCAGCGACATACTCTGACATGGCCTGGGTCTCTGGAATGGACAGAGGGTAGGTACGGCCCCTGGGCCGAGTTGCTCCAGGAACAAGGTCGATAGCACAGTCAAAGGGCCTGGAAGGAGGAAGCACCATAGGTGATTTTTTGCAGAATATATCCTGGAAATCGCTATATGCAGCGGGAAGAGCGGAAGATACAGATGTGGTTGCAACCGGAAGTCTCTCCTTGGGGGCAACCTTGAGTAGGCAGGATGAGAAACGGGAGGGACCCCAAGCCAGGACCGGTTTAGAATCCCAGTCCACATGTGGAGAGTGGAGATGTAGGCAAGGAAGGCCCAATACAATGGGGGTTGAGGCCTTATGTAGGATAAGGAAGCATATCCACTCCTGGTGGAGAATCCCTACCGACATCTTAACTGGGAGAGTCTGGAAGCGCATAGGGCCCCCTGGAAGAATAGTGCCATCTATTGCCGAGACCACTTGTGGCGTAGTGAGGGGCGAAAGAGTAAGCTTCATAGAAGATGCAGTTCTCCAGTCCATAAAATTGCCAGCAGCCCTGGAATCCAGATATGCTAAGACCGATTGAGAGGAAGCGCCTACATGAAGGGACATCGAAAGAAGAAGACGAGAAGGTGATATTTCTGGGTCCAATACTCCACCTTCCAGATGTATTAGACTCGGGTGTTTCCCAGACGAAGCGAGCAGGAGTCACGAAAATGCCCCTTGCTCCCACAATAGAGACACAGGCCCAGAGTTCTGCACCTAGCACGTTCCTCGGGGTTAGCCTGGTCTGGCCCAGCAGCATAGGTTCCTCAGCTGGCAGAAGATGCTCCACGGGAAAAAGGGAGAGAAGCTCAGGCTGACTAGGTCAAGGGAGTGCTGGCGTCTTTTTTCTAGGGACCTCTCCTGAAAGTAAACATCGATCTGGTTACACAAGGAGATGACATCGTCCAGACCGGCGGGGATGGTTCTTACCGCTAATTCATACTTCACTCGGTCAGAGAGGTCATGTAAAATGGTTGCAACTAGGGCCTCATTATTCCAGCTCAACTCAGATGTTAGTATGTGGAACTGAAGAACATACTGTCCCACAGAAGAAGACTCTTGGCGAAGACATAGAAGGGCACTGGCTGCTGAAGAAACCCAACCCGGTTCCTCAAAGATATTCCGAAAGAGCTTCAGTAAGTCAGGCAGGCTAGAAACCACTGGATCATTCTTTTCCAACAGGGGGGCAGCTCAGGCTAAAGCCTCACCGGAGAGGAGGGAAATAATATAGTCTACCTTTGCCCGATTAGACCAGAAGTTTAGAGGCTGAAGTTTAAAGTGAATGGGGCACTGGCTGAGGAACCCCCTACAGGCCTCGGAGTCCCCAGAGAAACAGGACGGAGCTGGCAGCTGCAGCGACTGGAACTGGAATAGGTACAGCCGCCGATTGCGATTGTTGAATCAGGGTTACTAAGAAAGCCTGAAGCTGCTCGAAGCAGGAAGCCAAATCCTAGAGGAATCACATCACCTGGGTCAGATTAGATTCCTGGGTCTCGAGTCTATGGACTATGCCCTGAAATGGATCATCTGCGGTTAGCGGGACGTCAGCCGGGTCCATGGCTGATCAAACTGTCAGACCACCTGAGGCCAGGTCATGAGTTGGGGTCATGAGTGCACCGCTGAGGTAGTGGACCCTACAGCTGACTGCTGCGGATGGAGCTCTGGGTGGTTCAGGAAAGCAGGTACTCTAGATCACCAACACGGATCACACTGGGAGCTAGAGCATGAGATTTCCCAGGGCGTGGAATCTAAGAGCCAGCTGGTGTTCACCAGGGCCCATGATGGACCCAGTGTCTCCCAGCTCACGGTAGACTACTGAAGGATAGAAAGAAAGCAGCAGACCGGGACAACAAGGATAGTCAGGAGATAGCCAAAAGGTCAGGGCAACAAGCAGATAGGTATAGTCAAATAACACGCCAAAGGTCGGGATATGAAGCAGGCGAGGACAGTCAAGAACAAGCCAAGGTCGATAAATAGGATCAGACGTAGGACACACAGCAATGAGCACACGGAAGCCAAACACACAATATTGATCAGCAAGGCTCGGCTTGCAGTACACAGGTTAATATAGTGTTCCTAATTAGAGTCTGGGGTGGAGCCATGCTTGAGGGAAGATTACTTAAGCATACAGGTGAACAGTGACTGGCCTCTAAGCTGAACACAACAGAAAGGTGAGCAAACAGACACGAACACTACAGCAGAGTCATGACACAGTGGAGCAGAGGACTGAGCCTGGAGATCACAGATTTAAATCTATGTGCCTTACTTGAGAAAGTTAGGCCTTTAGATCTGGTCAGTGTGGTGCATTATTTAGGTGAACAGATGCATAAAGGGTTCTTTGGCTGCAATGAAACAGTACGCAGTGAATTTTTATTTTTTTTATATACAGACTATTTGGACACTGGTTAATACACTATAGTGTGGTGGAATTGATACATATATGCATCTGGACACTGCTTATAAGCTTATAAGCAACTGTTGGACATTGCAATATGGACAGTTTGTTTACACCGTTAAAGTAATAGCTTGAAGAAAATAATTTGATCTGGATAGGCAACAAATACTTTTTACTTTGTTTATTTGATATGTTTGAATTGAATTTTTTTACATTGTAATATAAGTAGATTGTTTTTTGAGCGCTGGACTTTTTAAAAAAAAAAATTTGATTCCCAAAAATATTTTTTATTAGTCAAGCAGATAAGCAGCACCCACATAATCAGGATGAGATGTGAGCACTGCCAAAAATATCCTCCCATTTTGTAGCTATAAAAATAGGAACACTGTGACTTGTGGAACGTAAATTAATTCAAGCATAAATGGGTCTTAGAAATGCAAAGGAAAAAAATAGTCAGAGTGGTAGGAAGAGTAAACCATAGGATTTTTGGCGAGAGTTCAGCTTTAACTTTTTCATAGCCTGCTAGCAGCTTGTTTGAAGAGGCAATTAACATCCTATTAGCATCTGTGTTCAACATATACAGACTGGAGTTGAATTGTATTTAAAAAGCTTCAACAAAGCTTGCTGAAAGCTCTGTAAATGCTTCATCAAAGCTTGCTGTTCACACTGCTCTTATACAAACTGAAACCCGTATGAAACAGGCCATACAGTGTGAATCAGCAGAAAGGTTTTTAGTGTCACCTGCTGTATGGGAAACCAGGATTTCAGAGAAGGAAGAAGAAACAAATCTAATAAAATATAAACGGATTCCTAAAGAAAAAAAGAAGAAAAACTGACGTTTTATTTCCTGTGTATTTAAAGGAATCTGTGGGGACTGAGAAATGGAAGCAGCCTCACCAATTTGTTTTCTATTCTACCTTCACTACATACTAACCACTGACCTAAATAAGCATCTAAATAAACTTTACTGACTGTATGTTTGTTTCGGGTCACTGACTTACTCAAAGCAACCTGGTTGCTATAGAAAAACTCTAAAGGCAAGCCATACCTGTAAAAGAAGAGACGATATACATAGCAAGTGCCACCGAATACTGATCCAATGGATCCAAAAGAAAAGTGATACTTGTGGAGGTGTTAATCAACTGTGTCCCCCACTGCTGTCACTGGTTCCTTCCTCTGACGTCCACCCATTAATGATTACAGTGGGTCAGAGGGTGCAACCAGTGAAAGCTGTGGGGACCCAGTCAGTGGCGTCTCCAGCTTTCATATTTAGGGTGGGCACATGGGGGGGGACAGGGACAAAAGTAGGGGGGCCAACTATAAAATGCAATTATATATATATATATATATATATATATATATATATATATATATATATATATATATATATATATCCTGGGGGCCCTTAACTACGATCCCACAACGGGCCCTTTCACATGTTCTGCAGTGAGCTCCCTTCCTACTATACTGGTGCCCCCCAGGGTGGCAGAAAACGAGATATATGTCACCAGGACACCAAGAAAATATAAGGGTCCAAAGCAGTGGGAGAACCATCAGGGTTGCAAAGGTTGTCTTGCCATCGGGCCCTGGTGTTCTGCCACTGTGGTGTTCCCCAGCTGTCCTGTCCCTGCTATTGACAGCACTGGTCTGGCATCTGTCTCCTTGGCAGCGGCGGCAGTCTATTAGGACCTAGTGCTGATGACATTATTGGTGCATGCAGGGGAAGGCTGGTACTATTGGTTATAGAGAGCCGAGCCCCCAGCTGGTCACCTAGCAGCAGTAATGCTGTATAACCTTCTCTGTTGACATGCTGATCGGGATGTGATCCAGGTGATGCTCCCAGTCAGATCTAATAAACACAGTATTTATTAGCATTAAGAGTACAACCACATATATATAATAAACCGTATGTTCAGCAGCCATGTGGGCTCTATGCCTGTAAAGTGTGGGCTTTGATCAATAAAATCACTGATATTTAACACTAGGATTTGACTAGGAGCATCACCTGGATTGCATCACGATCAGCATGTCAGAGAAGGCTCCACTGCTGCTAAGCAACCTGCAGGGAGCTCAACTGTCTACAACCAATAGAGATGGGCTTGGGTGTGTTTGAAATCCCACATGCCCGATCCCGCTAGGAAGCCGACACTCCACAGTGCTAATCACAGCCAGTGAGACATTTCCTAATCTGTGCAGCTGCGGACCGGGAAATGTCTCACTGCCTGTGATTAGTGCTGGGCAGTGTGGGCTTCCTGGCAGCCTCTGGCATGTGGAATTTTGAACATGCCCAGCCCATCTCTAACAACAAATTGTGCTGGCCCTCCTGTACATCAGCCCCATAAAGTAACCAGCACTGGGTTCCAATGTGCTGCCATGGAGACAGAGACCAGCGCTGTGAATAGCCGGGACAGGACAGCAACTCTGGTTGTTCCAGCACTGGTCCACACTGGGAACATTCCCCCATCCACCTATAATGTGTAGATGGGGGAATTGGATCATTTCTTTTTTTTTTCATTCAACCTAATAGTTGAATAAAAAAAAGTGATCAATGTATGGGCTGCCTAAGAGCGAAGACCAGCCATAGACAGTTTAAATCTCAGCTGGTTCAGCAGGAACTGGCTGAGATTTGAACCATTAATAAGCAGATTCTCCTATGATTATCACTAGTGGGTTCTATAGCCACTAGTGATAATCCCTGTTTGTCGGGAGAATACAATTGCTGGGCAGGAGGGCACTGTCTGTGTTGATAGGGGAATTATGCAAGTTTCTTTCCTGCAATCTGTGGATGCAGGAAAGAAATTTGCACCGTATATTACCTGCCTAACTGAAAGTGAAAGTAAATTGTTAATGTCTTGAAAGAACAGGAGAGGGGGAGGGAGATAGATGGGGGAGAGAAAGGATGGAGATAATGCAGTTCAGTGATTAGAGTGTACTGCAGTCTGCAGTGCACACACTTACCCATGGTCCAGGCTAGAATCTCAGGCATCATTCACACAACCAGGAATGCTGCGGATTTTCATATTTCCCGCCCACACATCCCCTCTTCAGATACAGCACGCCGGGATAGTGTGGGCGGGACTGGAAGGAGAAGGAGGAGCTGTATTTCTCCCTACTCGTATGTGAGGAGAGTGGGGGGGGGGTGGCTGGACTCGCTGGGCTGTGAAAAAGTGTCAGACTGACACTCGGCTCAGCTTGCAGTCACCACTCTCGGAATTTACAGGCTGGTTCTCCTGTCCTAATGACGGGAGAAATCAGTCTGTTTTTTCAGTAACTGAGATGAAGGCTTCCCCCCCACAGTGCTCGTGGAGTCCTTCCTGCAACTCGCTCTTCTCCATGCCAATGAGGATGCAGGGCAAGTAGCAAATCGGGCGGCTGTAGTTGTATGAGCGCTCGCATTATGCAGTGTCAGCGAGCAGAGGGAGGGGGGAGGATTCCCCCGCAGGAGCCAGCGGCGGCCCAAGCAAAATACAAAAAAAAATTTTTTTTGGGGGGGGGGGGGCACATGGTGGGGCACAGCATAATGTTGGCTTGGGCCCCCTTCCCCCCCCACAGTGCTCGTGGAGTCCTTCCTGTAACTCGTTCTTCTCTGTGCCAATGAGGATGCAGGGGAAGTAGCAAATCAGGCGGCTGTGGTTGTATGAGCGCTCGCATTATGCAGTGTCAGCGAGCAGAGGGAGGGGGGAGGAATCCCCCGCAGGAGCTGACTGGGGACGCTCTCCCTCTCAGGGGAGACTGTGTTACTCCAGCAGCGGCCCAAGCAAAATACAAAAAAAAATAAAAATTTGGGGGGGCACATGGTGGGGCACAGCATAATGTTGGGGGGGGCAGGGCCCCCTCTGCCCCCCCCCTAGGGACGCCATTGGACCCAGTTGGTTGACACTTTCCCTTAGGACATCAGCAGAAGATTTCATGGGCACCAGTACTAAAAAGTAAGTACTTTTCTGTAGATTGGTTTTAAAATGTATTTAAAGCAACAAAGTCACTTCTTATGCCCCATACACACGATCGTTTTTCATGCCGTTAAAAATGCCATTTTTAAAAATGGCCATTAAAAATGATCGTGTGTAGGCTCCAGAGCATTTTTAACGACGTGAAAAACGGCCATTAAAAATTCCGGACATGCTCTCTTTTTTCACGTCGTTTTTCATGTCGTTTTTTTTAACGACGTGAAAAACGATAGTGTGTATGCTTTCACGACGTGAAAAAAAACGCGCATGCTCAGAATCAAGTATGAGACGGGAGCGCTCGTTCTGGTAAAACTAGCGTTCGTAATGGAGATAGCACATTCATTACACAGTAACGGACTGAAAAGCGCGAATCGTCGCTCAACAAACTTTACTAACATGAAGGGTGGCGCCATTCGAACGGAACTTCCCCTTTATAGTGCCGTCGTACGTGTTGAACGTCACTGCGCTTTGCTTGATCGTTTTTTTTAATGATAGTGTGTACGCAAGGCAGGCTTGAGAGGAAACATGAAAAAAAACGAGGAGAAAAACGTTGGTTTAAAAAATGACATTAAAAACGATCGTGTGTACGGGGCATAATAGTAAAGAAAGGATGACAGCTCTTTTATTTCTATTTGACATCATTCCCCATAATCACGTATACGCGAAATACATTAAAAGAAATTGCATCTACGAATACTGATTACATTCAACTGACTTCAACATAAAATGTTTCACGATACTCTAGAGGGATGTATTTTTCATCTACTAAATAGACAAAGTTAGGGTATTATATATGCACATGATATTTTTTTTAAATGACCCATTATGTTGAAATGTGCTTGCTTAACTTCTTTTAACTAAGAAATAAAGTAAATGGGGTAGGGAAACTTTTAAAAAAGACAAACATATTTACAAAACAGCTTTTAAGAGATCTATAGCACTACACTATAAAAAGGTATTTTGGGAAAATGTGCACATGATAATGAGGGCAACAAGAACTGAAAAGATATGGGTGAGCTGCAGGGTGACAAAGGGACAATACTACAGTGACTATTATATGAGGTACGCCAAGCCTGGGTGCTCAGGTGCAGGAGTGACAATGCTGCCCCCACTGCTTACCTGTCAACTGCTGAATGAAGCAAGAGGGAAACAAAATTGTGGACACAATTCAATGAAAATGATCATTATTAGGAAAGGAAAACAAAGTTAACTTTACTGTGGAGTGCTGATTTCACTACTGGTGAGGAAAGATACAACGTTACAGCTGAGAGAACTAAAAGTTAAAAAAAAAATTGACAATATGGCTTAAAATTAAAACAAATGCAGTCACGGTATGACATGACAATCTGAACTTTGAGTTCCCCTCTTTGTTAATTCCTGTTTTCTTCTGGACTTAATGATTTGATCATTTAAACCAGACACAGGCAACCTACACATGACCCACAACAATTGGCAACAGATGACTGTAGCTCATTGCAGAACTCAGATTTCTATAGAACTGAATTCTTGGCTCTGCATGTAAGTGTAATCATTACACAAAATAAGCATTTCACAGGCATTTGTTCTTTGGCTTACCTTACATAAAGCGAAATGGGCACTACAGTATTCAGAATGATGATGTAAGACCAGAATGTGAGGAATCCTGAGAAAATAGCGCTATTAACCACCTCATCCCAATATAAGTAGACTCTGAAACGGCTGCCCACATGGTGCTCCCAAATAGAATTCCCAACAGCTAAAATAATCCCCATGCATACCAGGAAACCAAATATCTGCAATACAAATTGAAAAAAAAATGACCTGTAAAAATGATCTTAGTTCAACTGTCTCCACAACCCACTATCAGCAGAAAGAGGATAAAAAAGTAGAAAGGATGTCTTTATTCGAGATGACAATGGAATCAATAATGATAATGAGAAGTGCTATAAGTTAAAACAATCAAACATCACACTCCATCTACGAAAGCAATTCAAAACTACTAATTTGTTTCTACTGGTCACAGCACCTTTGTATGCTGCCAATTTTCGAACTAAATAGATTTCTCCCAACTGTCCCTCATTTGAGACCAAATCCCTCTGTCCTGTGTGCAGCCTCAGTTGTCCCTCATTTTTGTCTGATATGTACATCTGCATACAAAATGTACAATTTTACTACCAAAAGTGTTATGTCGGGTACACACGATCTATTTTTTCGACGGTGAAAACACCGTTGAGAAAATCGACATGAAAAACGAGGAACAGCTTGTTCCCCCCACACACGGCCGTTTAAATGACATTTTTTTTTTGGTCGAAAAAAACGACCGTGTGTGGGCTTCCCGGCAGTGCTTCCCTATGGGAAAACTGCCGCGGAAAAAAACGACGGGAATCACGACGAGAAAAATTAGAGCATGTTCTAATTTTTCTCGTCGTGATTAATGACGTTTTTCCCATCGAGAAAAACTACAAAAAGCCCACAGACGATCGTTTTTCTCGTCCAAAGGAAAAAATGAAATTTTTCTCGACGGGAAAAATGATCATGTGTACGCGGCATTATGCAGCACAAAACATTTTATCCAGCCTCTATATTACTGCATTTGTGATTTTAAACAGCCAATTTGGAGGTTAAAAAGGCACCTTATGGTTCCAGTTGGATAGGTACTACCTTGCTCGTAGAGACTATTAGGTGGTTTATTGGGTCTCTTAGTTGGGTCAACTTTGTGAGGTGAATATATAATACAGTTCTTATTGGGCCTCTTGCTATTGGTTCGGTACTCTATTATTCTGGCTATGGTGGATTTATAATCCTTGCGATAACAACTGTATATATTTTGGCTAATTTTATCATTTTAAATACTGGAGATTTAAGGTCCTTATGCTATGCTGCCTGCTGGTGCTGTAGTATTGGAATGTTTGCTTTACTGTCATTGTCAGTCTGTTCCTACTGTTTGTAAGTTTTATTTTTCAGCTTAAAAAGCAATAAAAAATAAATAAAAAACCCACTTGTGTGGCTTGGGCAATGATTTTCTGCATATTACATCTTTGTGGTTTGTGTAATCAGGGCTGTGACAGGGACATGTCCTTTGTCTACATACTGTGTGCTAAAAAGTGAACCTCTTTAACAATTAAAGTTACATAAACTATGTGGTTGATTTACTAAAACTGGAGAGTGCAAAACCTGTCGCAGCTGTGCATGGTAGCCAATTGGTTTCTATGCAAAACTGCACCAGATTTTGCCCTCTCCAGCTTTATTAGATCAACCCCTAGCTCTTCTATATTATTCAATTATTAAAAAGATGTGTGCCCAGCCTAGGCAATCAGTAATAAACTGGAAATCAAATCTCTATTGCACAAAATTCTTAGACAACGCCAGAAGATTGTGTTTAACTAAACATCTTGTGTTTGTATTAATCAAAATCTCTTGGTGTCATCGTTGTTCAAAAAGGATAGTGTAATAGTGATGGTCTACGCAGGGCACAACATTCTCTTGACAGCTGAGCTTGTAGAGAAAGTGTCACCAGTCATTTATGAGAACTTTCATTTAACTTTGGGTTGTTTCATATATACAGTGCCTTGAAATTTTCCACATTTTGTCATGTTACAACAAAAAATGTAAATGTATTTTATTGGGATTTTATGTGATAGACCAACACAAAGTGGCACATAATTGTGAAGTGGAAGAAAAATGATAAATGGTTTTTCATTTTTTTTTACAAATAAATATGTGAAAAGTGTGGCGTGCATTTGTATTCAGCCCCCTTTACTCTGATACCCCTAACTAAAAGCTAGAGGAACCAATTGCGTTCAGAAGCCACCTAATTTGTAAATAGAGTCCACCTGTGTGTAATTTAATCTTACTATTAATACAGATGTTCGGTGAAGCCCTCAGAGGTTTGTTAGAGAACCTTAGTGAGCAAACAGCACCATGAAGTCCAAGACAGGTCAGATACAAACTTGTGGAGAAGTTTAAAGCAGGGTTAGGTTTTAAAAAAAATACCCCAAGCTTTAAACATCTCACCGAGCACTGTTCAATCCATCATCCAAAAATAGAAAGAGTATGACACAACTGCAAACCTACCAAGACATGGCCATCCACCTAAACTGACAGGCCGAGCAAGGAGAGCATTAATCAGAGAAGCAGCCAAGAGGCCCATGGTAACTCTGGAGGAGCTGCAGAGATCCACAACTCAGGTGGGAGAATCTTTCTACAGGACAACTATTAGTCGTGCACTCCACAAATCTGGCCTTTATGGAAGAGTGGCAAGAAGAAAGCCATTGCTGAAAGAAAGCCATAAGAAGTCCCGTTTGCAGTTTGCGAAAAGCCATGTGGGGGACACAGCAAACATGTGGAAGAAGGTGCTCAGCAAAACTATGTGTGGCGGTAAACTAACACTGAACATCACCCTGAACACACCATTCCCACGTGAAACATGGTGGTGGCAGCATCATGTTGTGGGGATGCTTTTCTTCAACATGGAATCTGGTCAGAGTTTATGGGAAGATAGAGGGAGCCAAATACAGGACAATCTTAGAAGAAAACTTTAGAGTCTGCAAAAGACTTGAGACCGGGTCAGAGGTTCACCTTCCAACAGGACAATGACCCTAAACAAACAACCAGAGCTACAATGGAATGGTTTAGATCAAAGCATATTCATGTGTTAGAATGGCCGAGTCAAAGTCCAGACCTAAATCCAATTGAGAATCTGTGGCAAGACTTGAAAATTGCCGTTCACAGAAGTTTTCCATCCAATCTGACAGAGCTTGAGCTATTTTGCAAAGAAGAATGGGCAAAAATGTCACTCGTACAAAGCTGGTAGAGACATATCCAAAAAGATTTGCAGGCGGTTCAACAGAGTATTCACTCAGGGGGGCTGAATACAAATGCACACTCCGCTTTTCAGATATTTGTCAAAATATTTGAAAAAAACATTTATAATTTTCCTTCCACTTCGGGTTGGTCTATCACATAAAATCCCAATAAAATACATTTACGTTTTTGGTTGTAACATGACAAAATGTGGAAAATTTCAAGGGGTATGAATACTTTTTCAAGGCACTGTAAGTGCATATCTTGTTGATTTGCTTCATTTGTGTGCCCTCAACAATTGTGTTTTTTGAATCCCAGCCCTGAGGTATCCCTAACATCCCCAGATTTCAAAAATGTTTAGCAGTATGAGCAGCAATAGTAACAAAACCCTGAAAGCACGACCTGTTATGAGTACGTGAGGGTTATCTCTGCATTCACATTAGTGTGATTTGGCATGCAATTTGATATGTCAAATTGCATGCCAAATCTGCGGCAATGGGTGCAATGCTGCATTTGTGGCGCCGCAGCAATTTCTAAAAGTAGTTTCTGTACTACTTTTGGCGATTTTGGGGTGCGATTTCTATTGACATCTGTGCAGAAACCTGCACAAGATGTCTCTGAAATCGCCCCCGAAGTCGGGACTGACATACGGGAATGAAATTGCGCGAGTTGAACTGAACTCGCACGATTTCATTCCCGCACTCAGTGTGAACCTAGGCTTTGAAAGAAAAAATAGGATTTTTTGTACTCACCGTAAAATCCTTTTCTCTGTCGTCCATGGACGGACACAGCCTCTCAAGTCTTGACAGTTGGGTTTGGTTCCTGTTCTATAGGAGAGGACTAGGCAGAACATGTTAGATATTTAAATATATGTTACTTTAACAGAGTTGAACAGCCCCGCCCAGGGGGCGGTCCCTCCGGACATAACCCTCCGCCCTGCAGTCAGCAACTCAGTTCGTAAAAAGCAGTACAAACCAAAAAAGGAGGGGTGGGTGCTGTGTCCGTCCATGGACGACAGAGAAAAGGATTTTACGGTGAGTACAAAAAATCCTATTTTCTCTTTTCGTCCATGGACGGACACAGCTCTTAAGTCTCGACAGTTGGGACGTCCCAAAGCAGTGTCAAAAAAACAAGGGTTGGGCACAGCAATCCAAAAAAATAATTTCACCCCAAACAAGCAGAGCTCCTCAACGGAGGAGTTGCAACCTCAAACAGCCGCCTGCAAAACTTTGCGGCCAAAGCTAGCATCCGAAGATGCACTCACATCAACCTTGTAAAACTTTGAAAAAGTGTGAACGGACAACCAGGTCGCCGCCTTACACACTTGTGAGACAGACGCTTGATGTCGGAAAGCCCAAGAAGGCACCAATAGCCCTGGTCGAATGCGCCGTGACAGGAAAAGGAGGCGCCCGCCCCTTAAGAGCATAGGCCTGGATGACGGTCTGCCTGATCCACGAGAAATGGTGTCCGACGAGACCGCCAGGCCCGTCTGTGGACCAGACACCGACACAAATAGTGAGTGTACCTGTCGGAACGGAGCCGTAGCCGACAGGTACACCCGCAAGGCATGTACCACGTCTAAAGAATGCAGTGCAACCTCCTTGGAATGCGATGGTTGAGGTCACAAGGATAGAAGTACAATGTCCTCATTCAGGTGAAAGGCCGAAACCACCTTCGGAAGAAAGGGAGGCTGCGGGCGTAGCACCGCTCTGTCCTCATGGAGGACCAAATATATGGGGACTTGCAAGACAAGGCCGCCAATTCAGAAACCCTCCTGACGGATGTGATGGCTATTAGGAAGGAAACCTTCTGAGAGAGCGTCAAAAGAGGAATTTCCCTGATGTCCTCAAAGGGAAGTTTCTGAAGTACCGAGAGCATCAGATTCAAATCCCACAGAGGTAGTGGTGGTCGAACCGGAGAAGCCACATGTCGGACCCCTTGCACAAACGTACTCACCAATGAATGAGCCGCCAGGGGTCACTGAAAGAAAACAGCCAAGGCTGAAATCTGCCCCTTAATGGTGCTTAAGGCAAGTTTCTGATCCACGCCATGCTGTAAAAACAGCAGGATCCTGGAAACCGAATATGCCCATGGACGCCATTCCATCTCCTCACACATAGAGATGTAGGCTCTCCACGTGCGATGGTAGCTCTTCCTAGAAGAAGATTTCCGTTCCCTCAACATGGTTGAAATGACCGAATCCGTCAGGCCTCGGTCCCTTAGTACCTGGCTTTCAATAGCCATGCCGTTAAAGCCAGCGACTGTAAAGCAGGATGAAGAATTGGACCTTGTGAGAGAAGGTCCTCCCGCATTGGCAGTCGCTAAGGTGCATCCGCCCCCAGGCGCACGAGGTCGGTGTACTAGGGACGCCTGGGGCAATCCGGCGCGATGAGAATCACCGGAATCCCCTCGGTCTCTACTCTGTGGAGCAGACGAGGAAGCAACTTCAGTGGGGGAAAGGCATAAATTAGCCGATACTGACCCCATGGGGCCACCAACACGTCTGATGCGTCTGCCCAGGGATCTCTGGACCTGGCCACGAACCTCGACACCTTGCGATTGAGTCGAGAAGCCAGGAGATCCACGTCTGGCGTGCCCCATCTCCGGCAAATGAGTTGAAATACCTCCGGATGTAACGACCATTCCCCTTTGGTCCAGCATCTGAAAACTCAGATAGTTCGCCTGCCAGATTTTCCACGCCCGGAATGTAAACTGCTGATAGAGCCGGCACGCTCCTTTCTGCCCACCGCAGGATGTGAGCGACCTCTGACGCTGCAGCCGAGCTTCTTGTTCCTCCTCCTTGATGGTTGACGTATGCCACTGCCGTGGCGTTGTCTGACTGGATTCTGACTGGACGGCCTTGTAGCCTCTGTGACCACTTTGAGAGGCACAGCCTGACAGCCCGAAGTTCCAGGACGTTGATTGGCAGTTGGGATTCGTCGGGAGATTGGCTGTCTGCAACTTTTCCAAAGGAAGAAAGACTCTGGCCTCCGAGGAGTCCAGAATCAACCCCAGGTACTCTAGGGGCTGGGTCGGTACTAACACCGACTTCTGGAGGTTCAGTACCCAACCAAACTCCCGGAGGGTCTGACTGGCTATAGACACGTCCTCCTCTCATTTTGAGCTTGAAGCAGCTCTCAGAAGAAGATCGTCCAAGTAGCCCACGATAGTAATGCCGCGCTGTCTCAGCTAAGCTAAAATCGGGGTGAGCACCTTGGTGAAAACTCTTGGTGCCAACGCTAGGCCAAAGGGAAGAGCCACAAATTGATAGTGGTCTTCGCCGATCGCAAAGCGCAGGAACCTCTGATGCCTGACGCAGATGGGGACATGCAAGTATGCGTCCCTGATATCCGAGGATGCCAGGAAGTCCCCCGGATGGAGCGCAGCAACCACTGAACAAATCGATTCCATCCGGAACTTTTGAATCTTTACAAAGGCATTGAGAGGGCCTTGAGGTCCAAGATTGGACGGACTCCGTCCTTCTATGGGACCACAAACAGATTCAAGTAGAATCCCTGAAACCTGTCCTGCGGTGGAACGGGTATGATTACCCCGCACCTCAACAAGTCTTGCACTGCCACCGGTAGGGCAATCCGACGAGCTGGAAGGAGAGGCAGATTTGAGGGAAAGAATCTGTTTGGTGGACAAGAAAGAAACTCTATCTTGTACCCTGAAGTGACCACCTCGCAGACCCACTGGTCAGAGAGCAGGGAGGTCCACAGAGCTGCAAACCCGCAAACCCGTCCCCCCACCCAGGAGTCGGGTGGGGGCAAAACTTCATGCGGTAGCAGGCTTGTTTGCTGGCTTGTTGGGCTTGCGCACCCAGGGACGCTTCTGTCCCCCAGCTGGACCTTTTTCAGTTTGGGAGGGACTGCCAGCAGGTCCTGACTGACGAAAATACAGCTTCTGTGTGGGAAAAGAGGGCCCGGCTTACGGCGCGGCTCTTTCCCTTTAGTGGACTGAGGGAGAAGTGTGCTTTTACCTCCAGTGACATCCTTAATGATGTCGTCCAGTAAGGGAACCAAAAAGCCTCCCACCCTTGAAAGGCAAATCTGCCAGTTTTCTTGGAAGCTTGGTCAGCGGACCAGCATTTTAGCCATATCAAGCGGCGCAGCACCCCCGCAGATGCAGAGGCCCTGGAGATTAAAGGGGCCGCATCCATGGTTGCATCACAGACGTACACAAGGCCCTGTACCAACTGTTCGGCCAGTGACACGCATTCTGGAGGGAACTGATGCTCTTCCACAGTCTGGTGCAAGATTTTGAGTGAGTGTCTGAGACACCAGGGTTGCAGCCAAGAAAGGCCGCAACTCCGACCCCAGCATGGTGAATATGGAGAGGCTCACCGCTTCGGACCTCCTATCAGTAGGGTCCTTAAAGGCAGGGGTCCCCTCTACTGGGATAGTGGTTACTTTATTTAACCGAGAGACCAGGGGATCAACGACCGGAGGAGAAGCCCACATTTTTAAAAGGCTTTTCTCAAATGGTTAATGGACCGCCATGCGCTGAGGGACCGCAAAGGACCTCTGCGGCTGTTCCCATTCCTTATCTATGAACTTGTCAAAGAAATCAACATAAGGAAAAACCTTAACAGAGTGGGTCGGTTTGTGCGACCCAAAAGGGACAGACTCTGCAGTGGAAGTCCCAGCTGTATCTTCCAACTTGAGAGTGTCCCTCACAGCATGGATAAGCGCACTCACAAGTGCCCTATCTTGAGCTGACCTGGACGAGGGGTCCTCTTCACTGGGAAGGTCCTGGTCCGCGTCTTCTGACACACCAGCACCGGGGTCCTGAGCCGTAGCCAGGCCAGAGTCTGAGTCAGAACATTCCCCTGGAGATGGCGGGGGGAAGGGGCGCTTAGTACCCCCTTTGCACCTGCACGCTGCTTCCACCCTGGCAACAAATGACTCCAGGACTGCCGACAAAGCGTCCATGGGAACCGCAGGTGCAGGGGCACCGGTTGCTGCCTCTGGAATGTTTAGGGGAAAAAACGCCAGCTTCTGACTCCATATTGCCCACTGACAGCCCTTAGGGACTTAGTCAAGACACCTGACAAAAATGTCTATCCTTGCTGCACTGACCGGGGGGGTTACCCAGGGAACTCACCACCCAGCAAGAGACTGTTCAGCGCCGCTGCCCGCTCTCCATCCACACACAGCGTGTGTCTGAGGAACTCTGTGAGGTGAATAGCGCCGTTCGCGCTGTTCAGGAGGCTATCCAGCACTAGAGGCCAAAACCCATTCCAAAATGGCCGCCGGGCGCCTCAGAGAAAAGAGAGCAGACCACAAGAAAATGGCCGCCCGCAATGCAGACCCACGTCACAGCGCAGCCAAGGCAAAATGGCCGCCAACGGGATTTTACAATGGTAATCACAGGCACCTGAAAAATGGCGCCGGCGCTTTCAAAATGGCGGCCAAACAACGAAGTGGACGAGAAGGCCCAGCAAAGGCTTCTTTAAGAAAACAACTACCCCTCCACAGAGAGCGTGCCTGGACACCCCCCAGCCGGGACCTGGAGCCCCCTACAGGTATACCCTCGGTCGCAGCGAGCCCTGCAAGGGGAAGAGGAAAAAAAAAAGGGGTGACAGAGGGAGAGAGGGGAGGGCAGGAGAACCCCCTAACGACCCCCTTTAGAATGCCCAGCTGTTCCATCCTACCGAGGCAGGAGGAACTGTACTTACCCGTCCTTGCGAGGACCTGCTGGTGCGTTCCTGACAGACCTACAACCTAGCAGTACGGAGTAGCTGTCGGCCCGGTCCACTGTGACTGAGACAGAAGCAGCCCGGTCATATGTGAACCCTGGAGCAAAGCTCACCGGCCACCCCTGGAGCCATGAGGTATGTCGTGGCTGACCCAGCACGTAGCTAAGGCCTGCTCACGCTCGATGCCAACTGTCAAGACTTAAGAGGCTGTGTCCGTCCATGGACGAAAAGAGAAATACTGATTTTAATGTGCCCAGGCATATACAGTATCTCACAAAAGTGAGTACACCCCTCACATTTTAGTAAATATTTTATTATATCTTTTCATGTGACAACACTTAAGAAATGACACTTTGCTA
This sequence comes from Rana muscosa, assembly GCA_029206835.1. Lineage (NCBI taxonomy): Eukaryota > Metazoa > Chordata > Amphibia > Anura > Ranidae > Rana > Rana muscosa. The sequence goes on along the minus strand of CM055118.1, from coordinate 507,153,410 downwards.
CAATGTAAAGTAGTAAATGTACAGCTTGTATAACAGTGTAAATTTGCTGTTCCCTCAAAATAACTCCACACACAGCCATTAATGTCTAAACTGCTGGCAACAAAGGTGAGTACACCCCTCACATTTTTGTAAATATTTTATTATATCTTTTCATGTGACAACACTGAAGAAATTACACTTTGCTACAATGAAAGTCGGGGAGGAGTGAGAACCGAGCCATTGGCGGTGTTCGGTGGCTCGGTTCTCAGTGCAGAGACGCTAGGGAACAGATGCAGCATCGGTCTGATGCTGCATCCACGAGGTAAGTAGGATTAGAAAAAAAAAAAATACCATATTTCTCCTTTAAGACCACAACAGATCTGCATGGGCAACCACAAATGATGAAAAGCATGACAGGTCACATGAAATGTGTCTGCCCTGTTCTACCCTGTTCCTAATTGATAATGCTAACAAAAAGTAGCACAGCAGGCCAAATACAAATTATTATATGATGCAAAGTTATCTGAACTTAAAAGAGATGGGTAAAAATACAGAGAATTTTCCCACTGGAGATGGGAGTGCATACAGCCATCATATTCATTCCTGCATATCAGGTGTAACATTGCATTTAGCACAGGCATAAAAGATTATACATACGTTCCAATAGCTACAAAAATATTTCTCAGCTAGTCTAAAATATTTTGTATGCCAAGACTTCACCTCTTTTTTAAACATAATACTAAAGATATTTTATGGATACATACAAATATAAATATACCATCTTCTATTTCATTTTCATAAGCAAAACTTACCCATAAAACTAGAGTATTCATTAGCCGATCAATGCTGGTTCTTTTAAATGTAGTTTTACCACTGTTCTGCATTAATTTAGTATCTGGCCCTGCAAAAATATAAAACCAAGGCAATTTCATTGAAAGCCCACCTTTTATCATGAGTTCCAAAATGTTCTGGATTACCAAAAAAGTAAATTAATAAAATAAATAGAACAATTCAGGAAACAAAACTTTTTACTATGTACAACTATAATCTGGAAACTACAACTGACACTAATGCCTCATTTCCACTGAGCGGATCGGTTCGGTACGGTTCGGTACGGTTCGCTATTTTGGGTGTTTCCATTATGAAAGTGTGCCATAAAACCGAACCGTACCGCACCATTCTGGGTCCTGCTTCAGATGTGGGGCCATAGAAAATGGAACGGTTCGGTTAGGAGGGAGCTACAATACATTCCACTGATTGGCGGACACGCGAGGCATTTTTTCTAAACCCTGAATGGTCCCTGACGGTCCGACTTGCAGTGGAAACGCTCACCAGAATAGACCGGACCATTCAAACCGTTCCATTCTGTACCGACCCGAACCGTTCCGTTCAGTGGAAACGAGGCATAAGATCCCATTTTTTCTGGCCTAGTCTGCATTTTTTTACATATTCTTATAATACTGACAAATGGGAGTCAAAATGTATAACTGTTGGCAATAAACCTACTCAGAGGTGTGCTCTTATAAGCACTTCCCTTCACTTTAATGCATGATTTAAGTTTCTGAATGAAATTAAGAAAATTGCTGGGTTTGCAAATGTTTGTCATTAGTTATCCTTGAACCAACACAAATGCAACACAACAGATAACAGCACATCTGAAGTGCATTAAAATAAACATGTTGAAACTGAATTTTATGAGTTTCTCACAGTAATGAAGGTTATTTAAAAGCATGTCAAATTCTTAAAGTTTAAGAAAGATTTAAAGGTCCTCACACATTAGATTTTTATATTAACTAAATTACACATACTCGATTTTAAAGCTGATTTTGCGGCAAGACATCAAGGAATAAAATCTTAAAAGCACGGAATGAATGTTTAAAGACTACATTTACCTAAAACAAACAAAAAACAAATTGGTACAAGGGATATTACTTACCCCTAGTGAGATATGTTTTTATTGCTACTGTGTCTTCCTTTCGCTGAAATCGTCCTCCTCGATGTGGCAGGGGTAAATAGAACTAAGGGGCTGTGACAAGGTCTCATCAAGAGTGCCCGAATATGCCCGCTTTTTACACCCAACTTCTCTATTCATAGAAGGCGTTATCACAGCTTCCGAGAATTAGGCCCCTTTCACACTGGGGCGGGCAGGAGCGGTGGCGGTATAGCAGCGCGATTTGCAGCGCTGCTATACCGTCGTTCTTACCGCGGTATGCGGTCGCTAGGGGGGTGAATTTAACCCCCGCTAGCGGCCGAAAAGGGGTTAATACCGCCCGCAAACCGCGGCTATTGCCGCGGTTTGCGGGCGGTATTACCGCGGTGTCCCATTGATTTCAATGGGCACCCGCGGTAAAGGAGCGGTGAACACACCGCTCCTTTACCGCTGTAAAGAAGCGGCTAGCAGGACTTTTGGAGCGGTCCTGCTAGCGCACCGCTTCAGTGCGAAAGCCTTCGGGCTTTTACATTGAAGGCTACAGGGCACATGAAAAATGCCCCAGTGTGAAAGGGGCCTTAAAGTGATTGTAAACCTTAGACATCAAATATGAACAAAGCATATCCCTCTATAGTGTGTACTTGTCTCAGTCCAGAGCACTAAGTGTAATTTCTGTGTGCTGCTTCAATCTTGTGCTATCTGTATGAGTCACTTCTGACAAGTTTTACTGACACCAAGAGAAAAAAGGTGACAGGGAGGGAGCTCCAGTTGATCCACAGCCTCAGCTCTGTTCCTGTGTGTTATGTGAAGGGGGGTGTGTCCCTTCCCTCCAATCAGCTCTCTCCTCACTGAGCTTTGAAGTGTGTAACTTCAGCTCTCTGTCCCCCATTTTTTCTCATAGCTCAGCCAAGCTTTATAAATTCATCACTTTGAATGGATGTGGGGAAGAGAAGACTGCAGATAAGCAAGTAAAACTTATGTAGGAAGATTTGTTTAATCTCTGTGTATCTCCTGAGGCAAGTCACTTTACTGGGTATATGTAAGGGTTTAAAACCACTTTAAACATGATCTATGAATGGAGAATGGGTGGTGATTGAACTGTCAGCCCCCTCCATTCATAGATCATGTTTCATTCTGGCTGTAATAACGGCTTCTATGAATGAACAAGCAGGCCGAAATGGCAGGCCATAGTCAGGCACTCTTGATGAGAGCCTGTCACAGACCCTTAGCTGTATTAACCCCCGTCACACTGGAAGATTGTGGCAGCAGGGATGGCTGGGGGGCATAGGCAGGGAAAGGAAGATTTTGGCGAAAGGAGGACACAACAGCACAAGGAACACATCTCAATGAATGTACAGTAAGTAATGTCCCTTGTGCTGATATTTTATTTTTTCCTTTAGGTAAACTTAGGCTGTGTGGTAGTGTTTTATAAACTTGAAGCTTCCAAATCCATTGAACAGCATTTCTCAATAAGAAATCCCCTGTATTCATTCAATTGGGGTGCCTAATGATTATCTTTCTAGCAAAATGATGCAGTACTAGTGAAATTAAAGGTAATTTCCAGACAGATATAAAATATACAATTAATTCAGCTCTGTATTAATTAATACAACATTAAATATACAGTATATATTTTTTAATGCAAGCAGTGTAAGTGTACCAGAATTTGGGGTTTTCTCATTAGCCTCTTGCAGTTTGCCATGGAGCAGAGTTTAGACTGACAGAGAGAGGAGCAGCACAATAAAGCAGTCAGTTGTGCTGCAGTACCAACAAGGTACATGCTGATAGAAGGAGTGAGCACAATAGCAGAGACCCTCAGTCTGCTGTTTCTCCTTTCACTGTCCAGTCTATGGGGTTAGGGGAGGGTCAAGACTTGTAAGTGCTACTTAACTGTAGCAGAGTTGCAGAAAGCACAGACAAGTGGCAGAGCTGTGTAAACAAAACAAAAATCTCCTGCGCTCTCGGTGTATCCTCAAAACATAGGTGGCGTGGTTCTGTCTAGAGGCAAAGTCTATAGTCTTGCAGCCCTCCTCAGAACAATGGGTGTTCATATGGCTAGAAAAAGAAAGAAAACAGGAGGGTGCACCGACCTAGTGTATTACCACTTACAGGTTTATTAAAATGTAAATAAAAAGCAATAGTCCTACTCACAGACAAAGCTTAAATACAAGCTTTTCGGACAAGATGGCTGGAAATCTTGGCATTCACCGACAGGACTTGACAACAGGGAGGGTCGGACGATACCCCAAAAACATCCAGATGGCTTACATTTCAGGGGCGCACCCCTTTCATCAGAGCCTAAATGGTCCGTCCTGTCTGACGGACCATTTAGGCTCTGATGAAAGGGGTGCGCCCCTGAAACGTAAGCCTCTGATGAAAGGGGTGCGCCCCTGAAACGTAAGCCATGTGGATGTTTTAGGGGTATCGTCCGACCCTCCCTGTTGTCAAGTCCTGTCGGTGAATGCCAAGATTTCCAGCCATCTTGTCCGATAAGCTTGTATTTAAGCTTTGTCTGTGAGTAGGACTATTGCTTTTTATTTACATTTTAATAAACCTGTAAGTGGTAATACACTAGGTCGGTGCGCCCTCCTGTTTTCTTTCTTTTTTTAGAGCTGTGTAAACCTCAGAACTGAGTAGACAGAAATAAAAAACCATGGGCAGGTAAGAAAGTGCCCTTTTATTATTTTCAACCGTGTGTTTAGCTTTTTGCCTAGAGTTCAGCTTTAAATGTACTTGCAAATTAAAATACACAGTATATAAACACGTACAAATGCATTAAATAGGTTTCCCTGTATTAAATATCCAAAAATTGAATGAACTCCAAGCAGATATAAGGAAAACATATTTAAAGTAGAACTATAGGCAAAACTTTTTTTTTATTCATTTTGAATAGCGCAAGGAAGGGTTATAACCCATCAGATTTTTATTTTTTTGCCATCTGTGTCCCATTGTAGAGATTTATCTTCACTTCCTGTCCCATAGCCAAACAGGAAGTGAGAGGAAATCCCTGTAAATTAAGGTGATTCCTTGGGGACCCCCAGGTCACCAGAACTAGTGTACTCATTGGAAGATTCCCCCTCTATTACTTTCACTTTCAATGATCATGGTAAATAGGACCAATAGAGAGGGTGAATCTTCTTAACGGTGGCACAGAATGCAATAAAAATTGGTAGGTGTTCTAATCCCTCTGCTCACTATGTCTTTAGTTATACTTTAAACCATTTTTGTGGTAACAAGACAAATTAATAAAATGTATTTTTACATTAAAGTGGTTGTACAACGTGTACAACCACTTTTACCTACAGGTAAGCCTAGATAAAGGCTTACCTGTAGGTGCTGGAAATACCTCCTAAACCTCCACGTTTTAGTAGATATTTACAATAGATACGTGCGTCGATGTCTACGGCGTGTGCGCCGTAGACAACGGTGCAGGCGCACTTTAGAAACGGCGATCGTGCCGTTTCTAAAGGAGGTCATGCCATGACTGGCGGCTCCCGCGGCGAGATACCCGAAAGTAACTCCGGGACGACATGTCGCCAGTGTTGGGCACTGCAGCAGGGGATTCGATCCCAGATGAGTATTACATAATGAGCTAGTATGCTATGCATACTACCTCATTGTGCCTTTGTCTTGCAGGTGTTATTTTTTTCAAAAGTGGGTTTACAACCACTTTAAACTTGTACAAGTACCGAATCATGTCTTAAAACCAGTCAGGGAGGGAAGGTCAACACACTGCGACAATTAGGGCTCTACTGATTTGCACAGTGCTATTGTATTGCCTTCTAAACATGCTTACAGAAAGGCAGAGCAGAGTGATGGCTTCATCAGAGTGCTTCTGCTCCTTTAGCGTTCATTCACAAGCTGGGGTAAACTGGTAACCAAACTGCATTGCTAAGCTGCAGAGGAGAAAACAAAGGTCACCAGCCTAGCCGTGCTGTTTTGCAAGGGTGCCTAGATAACATGAGCGCCTGAACAGATCTACACAGTTTTGTCAGGCAAGTCACATTTATGTATTTCAACCATGTATTTGGCTATTTTCCTGGAGTTCAGCTTTTAGAAACCATTACTTTTTTACAAGTTTGCCATTTCTTCCATGTTTTCCTTTTGGTAGAACTACTGTTAGGCGCTTGTATGCGTCTACTTCTAAAATCAAGTTGTTCTAGGAATGAAGAGACTTAGAAAATTAGCATTACAGAGTGAAAAAAAAAATCAAGAGTACAATAAATGTGATAATTTTTGCACTTATATTACCATAGTTTTTGATTTCCTCTAGCAAGCAAGTCAACTGTAAAGAAAGTTACTTTTGGCCACTGTAAGTAAATAAGGAAGGGAAACTGACACAGGTAACACCAATTTTTAACCTTGATTTTAGCACATAATCAGGGAGAGGTAGAAAAAATAGACCAATTAAGGCACTGGCAGATTACCTGCAAAGATGACCATTCCAAAGCACCATTCAGTGTTTCTGAGTACACACCCTCTCAACAGCATCTTGCCATTATTTAATGAATACTTGCAGTCTTTCCAGATTAGTGTTCCATTAAACTTGTCAAGCTTGTTGTTTGGAGGTTCACACAAGACTTCCCCTACAAATAGAAAATTTGTTATTATTTCAGTTATCTGAAGAATTAAAAAAAAAATTCAGCATTTACCGGCTAACACCAAAAATTTGATACCATACCGTTACTTCATACCTGTTGGTGCATTATAATAACTGAGCCAGATGTGGGGATTATGTAACTTTAAAGTGCATGCACAGGAGTGACTTCATCAGTGATCACACAATGGAGGAAGAAACGTAGGAGAAAATGTCTCTGATGGTGGACTGAGCAGCTTCCAGAGTTCTGTAGCTGTCAGCACTGGAGGAGGAAAACCCACAAATAGGTCTGCCATAATTTACAAGTATCTATATCTAGATGCACACTATGGCAAGAGATGCTGACCTTTGGCCACACTACAGTTTTTCTTTACCATGTTTATCCAACTACTGTCATTTTCCAGTGCAAAAACGAATCTGATTGAAGTCAGTGGAGAAACACTTTCCAATGAGGCCTATGTGCTGAGCTGTCTTCTGTGCTGGTAACTAGATGAGCAAATTGTAAAATAGAAACTGAATTCCCTTTATAACATATGGGTACAAATGAGACCAAAAAACAAATAAGTGGGCCGGTTTGCACATAACAAACAGGTTCCAGATTTTATTTTCACATATCTCCGCAACAGGTCCGGCGCGTTTTGCAGAAAAACGCTGTTCGTCTTTTGGTCCATTTCAGCCCACAATTCAGACTTAAATCGGACCTGAAACGGTGAACAAGCATGCACCGGACCCCTGCTGTGAGCCGCATGTGGCTCATATGTGAACCCAGCCTAACTGAATATTCTGTATGGCTTTTCCAGCTACTGTACATTATAGACGCTTTGGTTTCCACATCTATCATTGATGGCAGCTATAAAGACTGAAGAAGTTAAAAGTTGTATAACATGATGTATATTTTGGGCATTTTCAGAGCATAAACACGTGGTTCTTGATACACAGTGGGGGAGAGTTACGAAAACTGGTGCACACGGAATCTGGTGCAGCTGTGCATAGTAACCAATCAGCTTCTAGATTTTATCATCAAAGCTTAATTGAACAAGCTAAAATTAGAAGATGATTGGTTACTATGCACAGCTGCACCAGATTTTGTGTGCACCAGTTTTAGAACATTTAGAATATGCCACAGGAATATAAAAGATCTATCTACATGACCATGTCCATTTGCTTTGCAAATTTTTTATTTCAAGTACACATCTGAACAGAGTATGTAACTTTTGACAAAGCATTCTTTCATTACATGGACATTAAATTAATATTACATAAGCAGCCTGAAGCCCTGAACAATGGGCTACAAAAATAGGATTTTTATAACAGCTTACCTGTAAAATCCTTTTCTTGGAGTACATCACGGGACACAGAGCGACATAGTCATTACTAATGGGTTATATAGATACCTTCAGGTGCTGGCACTGGCAACTTCCAAAACCGGAAGTACCCTCCCCTATATAAGCCCCTCCCATCCGGGAGCACCTCAGTTTTGTAGCAAAGCAATAAGTGTCCCTAAAGAGGGGTGGGAGCTCTGTGTCCCGTGATGTACTCCAAGAAAAGGATTTTACAGGTAAGCTGTTATAAAAATCCTATTTTCTTTCTCGTACATCACGGGACACAGAGCGACATAGTCATTACTAATGGGATGTCCTAAAGCAATGCCCAACGAGGGGGGGGGGATACACCATACATAAGCTGAGCGCTATCAGACATGAGGATCTTTTGCGGCCTGCAACACACTGCGCCCAAAGGCGACATCCTCCTGACTTCTAACGTCCACCTGGTAGAACCTAGTAAACGTGTGTACTGAAGACCATGTTGCGGCCTTACAGATTTGAGCCAGGGAGGCCTGGTGATGCGCTGCCCATGAAGTTCCAACTGCTCTCGTGGAGTGCGCTCTAACTTTGAACGGAGGCGGTCTCCTTCTCAAGCCATAGGCTTGCATAATGACCTGTTGAATCCACTTGGCTAAAGTAGATTTTGACACTGCCTGACCCTTTCTGGGACCTTCCGGCAGAATAAACAAAGTATCCGTTCTGCGAATCTGAGCAGTGGCTTTTAGATAAGCTTTAACTGCTCTTACTACATCCAAAGAATGCAATAACTTTTCCTCTACCGAACTAGGTTTGGGGAAAAAAGAAGGAAGAACCACATCTTGGTTCAAATGAAAACCTTGATACCACCTTAGGAAGAAAGGCTGGATGAGGACGTAACACTACTCTGTTCTTATGGATAACCAGATATGGCTCCCTACAGGACATAGCTGCTAATTCCGACACTCTTTTAGCCGAACAAATGGCTACTAGAAAAAACAATTTCCTGGTGAGAAGAACCAAGGAAATATGCTGTAATGGTTCAAATGGTTGTTTCTGTAGAACCGACAGAACCAGGTTTAGATCCCATGGACATATGGGAATATTAACCGGAGGACTAATACGCATCACTCCTTATCTAAAGGCTTTGACTAGTGAATGCGAAGCCAAGGGCCTTTGAAAAAATATTGACAAGGCCGAAAACTGACCTTTGATAGTACTCAAGGCAAGCTTCCTATCTACAGCCCACTGTAGGAAGTCCAGACTCCTACCTATTACGTACTTATGTGGATGCCATTTCTTGGCCTTACACCACGCGATGTACGCCTTCCAGATTCTATAGTAGATCTGCCTGGATACCGGCTTCCTGGCATTGATCATGGTAGATACTACAGGATTAGAGAGCCCTCTCTTTTTTAGAATGTGGGCTTCAATAGCCAGGCCGTCAAACCTAGGGCTGGTAAGGAAGGGTGGTATATCGGTCCTTACGAAAGCAGGTCCGGACGACGTGGGAGAGTCCAAGGACTCCCCACTGACATTTTACAATCTCCGCGTACCACGCTCTTCGGGGCCACGCTGGAGCCACCAGAATCACTGGTTTCTTTTCTACCCTGATTCTGCGGAGTAATCGAGGTAACCATTGTGGCGGTGTGAATGCATATATCAGCTTGAACTGATCCCAAGGGAACACTAGGGCATCCGAGCCGCAAGCTAGGGGATCCCTTGTCCGAGAGACAAACCTGTCCACCTTTGCGTTGAATCTGGATGCTAGAAGATCTACATCTGATGTTCCCCACCGCTGACATATTGTCCAGAAAACCTCGAGGTGAAGGGACCATTCCTCTGGGCATAATTGCTGGCGACTTAGAAAGTCCGCCTTCCAATTCTCCACTCCTGGAATGAATACCGCAGATATGGCTGGGACATATCTTTCTGCCCATTTCAGGATGTAATTTACTTCCCTCTGGGCTCTACGACTCCTGGTGCCCCCCTGATGATCGATATATGCCAGTGCTGTGGCATTGTCTGATTGAATTCTGACAGGGGACCCTTGGAGTTTGGATGTCCATGCTACTAGGGCATACCGGACTGCTCGTATCTCTAAGAGATTGATGGGCAGGGCCTTTTCTGCATCCGACCATCTGCCCTGGAGAGACCATTGCTCCAGTACTGCTCCCCAGCCTATAAGGCTGGCATCTGTAGTGACCACCTTCCAAGAAATCGGACTGAAGGATTTCTCTTTTTCCAGATTCTGGGGAACCAACCACCAACGGAGGCTCTTGCGAACGGAAGGGGACAAGGACATTGTAAGTCTAGGGCCTGAACTTTGTTGTTCCAGGCTGACAGTATGGCCCCTTGCAAATTCCTTGAATGGAATTGACCGTAGGGTACTGCTTCGAATGATGCCACCATTTTTCCCAGCAGCCTCATGCACAGGCGTATGGACGGCTGTCTTTTTTGTACCCACTAAGTGGATCAAATCTTTCAAAGACAACACCTTTCCTCGAGGCAAGAATATTTTTCTCTGGCCTGAATCCAACCTTAGCCCCAAGTATTCCAGACTTTTGACTGGTTTTTAGGGCTGACTTGTCTCGGTTGATAATCCAACCGTGAGATTTCAGATACTTGATTGTCTTGTGAACGACCACGTCTAGTTTTTTCACTGAGTGGTCTATCAGCAACAAGTCATCTAGATATGCCATTATCATTACACCTTGTGTTCTTAGATTGGCCAATAAAGGGCCAGAATTTTTGTAAACACTCGTGGTGCTGTGGCCAAACCGAAGGGTAAGGCTCTGAACTGAAAATGGCGCCTGTGACAGGGGGTCACTTTGGACACAGGGTTAGCCAGGAAACAATGGACATTGAGAATATATATGGCTTGGATTGCTTAAAATGGGTCTGTAATATTTATCCACCATATTCCCCATTTACCTGCAAAGAACTATCTACTGTTTTATGAACTCAACAGGTTAAATTAAGAGAGGCTGATGTGTCTCCTGTCTCCTTGTGTAATGCTAATGAGCCCCACCTATGTTACAGGCCCTTTCATTGTGTTGATGTGGATTGGAGCTTGGTAAAGCGTCTGGCTCCATATTATGGGATGTGGAAGTGTCTTCTGTGAGGAGGGGGGGGGGATCAACCCTCCTGCCTAAGACTGTTTATCAAAGGAGAAGTTTGAACACACCTGACCTGTATTACCATTGTCATTGGACAGTTTAACCCGCCCTGTTCCCCAAAGGATGGGGGGGAGGGTTTTGAAGAGAAATGTGTTACCATGTGTTTTGAAAATAAAGTCATTCCCTGTTTTGGAACTTGAATACAGAGCGTTGTCTCGTATCTGGGGGGAGAACCATTCGTATGGGGTCTTATTCAGCTGGTTGGAGTGTCTGGTGGCTGTCGTGTGGTTGGAAAGGGAATATCCTAACGGTGTTAACCCCTTTCATACTTGGGGTGCCGTTACAATTGTTGGCAAGCAGTGGGATTGATCCCCACAGCCGGAAGGACAGCTACAAGAGGACACAGGCCAATGGAAGCACAGTATGAACGGCTAAAGCGTTCTACCCTCAAAGACTTACTGGAGAACCGGGGAAGACCGGCCAACAACCGTAAGAAGAGGGACATTATCAGAGAACTAGTCGAAATGGATGGAGCTGAAAGACCCAACATAACCGAAAGGCCCAGCATAACAGACAGGACACCCGAAGAGGCAAGTTTTGATCGGGCTGTTAACATAAGACTGGCACATTATGGTCCTAACCCTACAGCGGAGATCATAGACCGAGTTATAGCGGCTGTGGATGTAAATTTGCTACAGCAAAGAGGTTCTGCAGCAGCAGAAGTCAGAGCAGCACCAACTGAAAGGAGAAAGATACATTTTACTGCTTTTAAAAATTTCATTGAAACTGAAGGAGAGATTGATGGGTACCTTGCTGATTTTGAACGGCAATGTGCCCTACACCGGGTGCCCACAGAGGAATGGGTTACCATTTTGTCTGGGAAACTGTCTGGCCGGGCCAGTGAAGCGTTCAGGGCCATCCCAGACGAGGATATTATGAACTATGGACTGGTAAAAGAAACACTGTTGGCCAGGTATGCCGTCACACCGGAGGCATATCGGAGGCGGTTCCGAGAGACGAGCAAGCAGACTGGAGACTCGTATACCGAGTGGGCATGCCGCCTACACCGCACGGCCTCTCACTGGGTCGCTGGGTGCCAAGCAGAATCCGGGGAAGAGGTGCTGCAGGTGTTCCTGCTGGAGCACTTCTTTGACAAACTGTCCCTGGAAGTCAGAGAGTGGGTCCGGGACCGAAAACCTTTCACCTTGCCTGAAGCAGCTCGCTTGGCGGATGAATACACAGACGCCCGCAAACTGGATACCCATGTGGTCAAGGCAACAGCTCGGGTGGATTATCGATCAACGACACCCCCTCCGGCTATCGCCCATCAACCACAGTCGTACCGCCCTACAGCACCACCTCCAGCGGCCACTTATTCTCAGCAGCCCAGGTTCAACTCCCAGGACTACTCACAACCCATCAGGTGTTTCGGGTGTAAACAGCTAGGGCACAAAAAGCCAGACTGTCCGTTGAATCCAGCCAGGCAGTCCCAGTCATGGAGACAGCCAGCAAGGGGGAACCCCCACACATCCATGCCTGCGGCCCACTGCGTTGAGGAGGAAGAACATTGGAGCGTCCTGCACGAGGCTGATCCAATACAAGCAGCTAACCGGGACAACAGGCAGCAACACAGGCAGACGGTCCGGGTTAATGGAATGGTAGCCAATGGCTTACGTGATAGTGGCGCTACCATGACCCTACTACAGAAGAACCTCATCCCAGAGAGCCAACACACCGGAGACACTGTAGCCGTAAGAGTAGCGGGAGGTACCGTCTTCCGGCTACCTGTTGCCCGTGTTCACCTGGATTGGGGGGTTGGTTCGGGACACGTGAATGTGGGGGTGATGAAGGATTTGCCAGCGGATGTACTACTGGGGAATGATTTGGGCCCCCTCCTTTCTGCTTACGCCCCTATGGGCCCCGATGAAGTCAACCCCGTGACTACCCGTGCCCAGACACGTACTGCTGGAACCGGCCCGCTTGATGCTGAGACACAGGTGAGACTACCTTCCCCGACACGTACCTTAGATCAGGCGCTCTTAGGCTGGGATACCCCAGAAGCATTCGGGAGGGAAACTCGGGAGGACCCGACCTTACACAAGTATAGGGCTAAGGCAGACACTCAGGAAAGGGGAATAGATGGGGAGCTTTTTGAATGGGTGGGGGATAGACTGTACAGGATCCCTAAGCCAGCTCGGAGAAGTAAGGCCCCTTCGCAGAAACGACAGCTGGTGGTACCTAAGAAATACCAGCTGGAGATTCTGCGAATCGGGCATGATGTACCGCTAGCAGGACATCTAGGGTTCCGTCGCACAGCCCATAGGATCACACAGAATTTCTTCTGGCCCAATTTTAGCCAGGATGTGCGACAATATTGCAAAACGTGTGACACATGTCAACGGATAGGTAAGAGGGGGGACCACCCTAAGGCTAAACTCATATCCATGCCTATTATTGGGGAGCCCTTTTACCGCATAGCCGTTGACATTGTGGGTCCCCTGGCCAGGCCTAGTCCATCCGGGAAGAAATATATTCTCACCGTGGTGGACTACGCCACCCGTTACCCAGAGGCAGTGGCTATGTCTAACATTGAAGCAGAGACAGTAGCTGATGCCCTGGTTAAGATTTTTACCAGAGTGGGGTTCCCTAAGGAGATTCTCTCTGACCAGGGAACCCAGTTTACCGCGGTGCTCACCCAGCAGTTGTGGAAGGTGTGCAATATTAAGCCCTTGCTGAGCTCACCTTACCACCCCCAGACTAATGGTCTCTGCGAACGCTTTAACGGGACCCTCAAGCAAATGCTGAGGACCTTTTCGGACGCTTGCAGAGACTGGGAGAGATTCCTGCCTCACCTGTTATTTGCGTACAGAGAGGTACCCCAGGAATCTACTGGGTTCTCGCCCTTCGAGTTGCTCTATGGGAGAAGGGTCCGCGGACCCCTCGACCTCATCAGAGGACACTGGGAGGGAGAGACAGAGCAAGAAGGGACCCCCATAGTGCCCTACGTTCTGGAACTCCGGGACCGCATGGAGCAACTGTCTTTGATGGTAAGGGAGAATCTCCAGGCAGCCCAGGGAAGACAGAAGAGATGGTACGATCGGGGGGCCCGACAGCGTATCTTCCAGGTTGGGCAGAAGGTCTTAGTGCTCAAGCCTGTGAAGACCGACAAGATGCAGGCATCTTGGCAGGGCCCGTATAAAGTAGTAGCCCAGGTATGTGATACTACCTATGTTATTGCCAGCTGTGCAGATGAAAGAATCCAGCGAACCTTTCATGTGAACATGCTGAAGGAGTATCAGGAACGGCAGGAGGATGTTGCTGCAGTATGTGCCCCTGCTGCGGACGACTCAGAAGGTCTACCCCTCCCTGACTTACTAGAGAGAGAGCCCCAGACTGATCTCATTAGCCTTGTGCAGCTAGGAGACCGATTAAGCCCCCCAAAGAAGGAACAGGCTAAGAGGCTTCTGTGGGAGAAACAGGCGACGTTCTCCCAAAAACCGGGCTATACGACCCTGGCTGTGCATAAGGTAGAGACCCCTGGACAAGCACCCCTTCGCCAGCCCCCCTACCGTATCCCTGAAGCAGTCTGAGAAGAAATGCGTTAGGAGATACAGGAGATGATTCAGTTAGGAGTCATTGAGCCTTCTGACAGCCCTTGGGCCTCGCCTGTAGTCCTGGTGCCTAAGAAAGACGGAACTACCCGGTTCTGTGTGGACTACAGGCGACTCAATGAGAAGACCACCACCGATGCCTACCCGATGCCCAGGGTAGACGAACTGCTAGATCGGATAGCCAGGGGACGTTATTTAACTACAATAGACCTGTGTAAAGGTTATTGGCAGATCCCCCTGGCCGAGGATGCTATCCCCAAGTCGGCATTTGTTACCCCATTTGGCCTGTACCAGTCTAGGGTCATGCCATTTGGGATGAAAAATGCCCCGGCCACCTTCCAACGTATGGTGGATAGGCTCCTCGATGGCTTCCAGGATTTTGCATGTGCATACCTGGATGACATTGCGATCTACAGTGGGTCTTGGGAGGAGCACCTGGTGCATGTAGGGGTGGTTCTGGACAAAATTCGGGCCGCAGGCCTGACCTTGAAACCAGACAAGTGCCATCTAGGTATGGCGGAGGTGCAGTACCTGGGACACCGAGTGGGGTGTGGGAACCAGAGACCAGAGCCAGCCAAGGTAGAGGCAGTAGCTAACTGGCCCACGCCCCGTACTAAGACCCAGGTATTAGCCTTCTTGGGAACTGCAGGGTATTACCGACGTTTTGTCGCTAATTATAGTGCTATCGCCAAACCAATGACGGACCTGACGAAAAAGAATTTACCTAGGCAGGTCCTGTGGTCTCCAGCTTGTGAAACCGCGTTTCTAGCCCTCAAACAAGCACTTGTAAATGCTCCTGTCTTGGCTGCCCCAGTACCTAACAAACGCTTTCTTGTCCACACAGATGCTTCCATGTTTGGACTGGGGGCGGTGCTGAGCCAAGTTGGGGAGGATGGAGGAGAACACCCTGTCGCATACCTGAGTAGAAAGCTATTACCCCGGGAAGTGAGCTATGCGGCAGTGGAGAAGGAATGTTTGGCCCTGGTCTGGGCCCTTAAAAAGTTGAACCCTTACTTATACGGACAGGAATTTTCACTGGTCACCGACCACAACCCATTGGTCTGGCTTAACCGGGTCTCAGGAGACAATGGCAGGTTGTTGCGGTGGAGCCTAGCCCTACAACCTTACAATTTCACCATCAGCTACCGACCCGGTAAGCAAAATGGCAATGCTGATGGGTTGTCCCGGCAAACAGACGTCATCTCGGGCCCCTAGTGGTGATGGGTTGTCCAGACATTAGAAGAATGGAACTATGGACTAACTTCGGAATCAACCCGTCTGGGGTCCACTCCTCTGTTAGTCTCCTGCCAAAAGGGGAGATGTGTGACAGGGGGTCACTTTGGACACAGGGTTAGCCAGGAAACAATGGACATTGAGAATATATATGGCTTGGATTGCTTAAAATGGGTCTGTAATATTTATCCACCATATTCCCCATTTACCTGCAAAGAACTATCTACTGTTTTATGAACTCAACAGGTTAAATTAAGAGATGCTGATGTGTCTCCTGTCTCCTTGTGTAATGCTAATGAGCCCCACCTATGTTACAGGCCCTTTCATTGTGTTGATGTGGATTGGAGCTTGGTAAAGCGTCTGGCTCCATATTATGGGATGTGGAAGTGTCTTCTGTGAGGAGGGGGGGGGGGATCAACCCTCCTGCCTAAGACTGTTTATCAAAGGAGAAGTTTGAACACACCTGACCTGTATTACCATTGTCATTGGACAGTTTAACCCGCCCTGTTCCCCAAAGGATGGGGGGGAGGGTTTTGAAGAGAAATGTGTTACCATGTGTTTTGAAAATAAAGTCATTCCCTGTTTTAGAACTTGAATACAGAGCGTTGTCTCGTATCTGGGGGGAGAACCATTCGTATGGGGTCTTATTCAGCTGGTTGGAGTGTCTGGTGGCTGTCGTGTGGTTGGAAAGGGAATATCCTAACGGTGTTAACCCCTTTCATACTTGGGGTGCCGTTACAGCGCCCTTCTACTGCAAAGCGTAGAAATTTTTGGTGGACTGGAAAGATGGGAATGTGCAAATAAGCATCTTTGATGTCGACCGCGGCTAACCAATCCTCCCCTTGTAGGGCAGTGGCCACCGATCGGATCGACTCCATCGGAAAGTCCTGATATACAGGAATTTGTATAGCCCTTTTAGAATTAATATGGGCCTCCCGTCCGTGTTTGCTTCGGGACTGTAAAGAGGTTTGAGTAAAACCCGAACCCTCATTCTTCCAGGGGAACCTCCATAATTACTCCTTGGAGCAATAGTTGTTCTAGTGCCAACAGGAGGGACTCTCTCTTCCGGGGATCCCTTGGCACGTTTGACCTCAAAAATGGGAAGGAGGAGAGTCTTTTAACTCCAAACTGTATCCCAAACATACTGCGGAGAGCACCTATCTGTTTTGATCGTGTCCCGCCAGGTCTCTTGCGAACAACTGGAGTCCTCCCCCCACCCGATTGAGTGGGGGCAACCCTTCAATGAATTTAACTTTGGGGGAGGTTTTGTACCTCCCCTGACCCAGGGTTTCTCATTACCCTGCTATTGTCCCTGTTTTTTACCCCCGGGAATTGACCGAGGAGGCCGTCGGAACTGTTACACAGCCGATGCCCCAGGGACTGGAGAAGCAGGCCTCTTAAAGAGGGACCTCTAACTCTGTTTTTAACCGGCAAGAGCGTATTTTTACCGCTGGAAATTTTCTGGATATATTTGTCCAGGTTTTCCCTGAATAAGCGTTCACCATGAAATGGGACGCTAACCAGCCATTCTTTACAGGGAGCTTCAGCAGACCAGTTTTTGAGCCATAGAAGCCTACGCATATGTACTATAGACAGCGTAAGGCGGGAGGCCTGATGGACTGAATCCTTTATGGCGTCAACCGCAAAGCCTAAGGCTCTAGGTAGATCAGCTAGGGCAAGGCCTGCTGATCTGTCAAGTCCCTCAAGACCTGTTTCAACTGATCCTTCACTGCTTAGCAGACCTCACTGCTGGTTGTGTCACCAAGCTTGCTGTAGAAAGAAGCAGACTTTCATAAGGACTCCAATCTTTTATCTATTGGGTTCTTGAACATTTGGACATTATCCACTGGACATGTCAGTGATTTATACATACAAGAGATGGCTGCGTCCACTGTAGGGACCTTCCATTTTTTGATGAACTTATCCTCCATGGGATAGACCACCGGAAATCTCTTGGGGGAATAAATATTTTCTCAGGACGTTCCCAATCCTGGTAAATGAGCCCTTTCAGTAAAGGGTGAAGTGGAAAAGAACAGACAGTCTGGGGGCTTCTAGCGACCCCAACGAGGATACAGTAGTGGTTGATGGTTCCGCAAGGTGCATTTTTAAATGCTGATCGGACCATGTTAGTCAGAGACTGAACCCATAATCTTTCAGCTTGAGATGCTGAGAAAAGGTTCCCCCACTGTTGATTCCTCTATAACAGAATCAACCTCATCCTGATCCCCTTCAGGCAGGTCGATCCCTGTATGGGACTGTTGCTCTGCTAACAGGCACTCTGAAGGAGGAGACGGAGATCGGGCGTGCTTTCCCTGACAGGGAGGCAGCGATCAATGTTGACAATCTCTCTCTAATCCTCCCAGAGCTGAGGAAAAAACCTCCTCTGTTACATACACAGGAGCAGGTGAACTGAGGACAGCCACAGTACCAAGTACCCCTGCGGGGTCTCTACGGTCACTTACCTCTGAACTTCAGGGGAGACTGGTGCAGCAGATGCATGCCCAAGATCCTCAGAGCCCGATGAGACCCCCTTCGCTTCCTGGAAGATTCAGTTCCGGAGCTTCTGGACGGCATATTCCTAAGCCTAAAGCTGAGGTATTCCAGCCGTAATACACCACTTTTACTGAGAATAGTCTAGCACAATTGCTGCTATATCACAGTTGGTGTCTACTAAAGTGCCTTTCTAGGGGATGCCTGCATCAACCGCCTCTGTGTGCCTTTATACTGTTGCTAGCTCTGTCTGTGCACTTCAATAGCCAGCTATAATGTGCTTTAAAACACGCTGGACGCCCGCACATGCGCAGTAGCGCCGCGGCGCACACCTGAGCGTCATCCACCCGCTCCGCCCCTTTTCCAGATCGCCTCTATATATAGAGGCGCGTGCACGCGCACGTGCGCGGGCACGTGCGCCTTCGGCGCCTTTTTTGAAAACAATAAGGAGCTAGATGGGAGCCAGGGTCCCTTTGCCGCAGGGCCCGGGGATGGATGAGCGCAGCAACAGGGCAGAGGAGACAGCTTCCCAGCAGAGAACATACCAACTGCCTGGATTTGATTCTGGAAGAAAAAAATCCACATTACAAGAAAAAGAACCATAGCGGCCTCTAGTGTCTAACACAGGTACCGCGGTCTTACATTTTTTTTTTTTTTTTTTTCTTGCCTACTATTAAAATTTTTACATTTTCTCAGTAGTAACAGGCATACACAGAATATTAGCGGGAATACCTTAGGTAACAGGCAGAAAGACAAAATAGGCTTGGGGGTCCCTCAATAGAACCAAGTTCCCGAGGGCCCCCACTTACCTTTTCCTCGCCGCAGGACTCTGTTTGGTCCACAGAAGCCCAAACTTCACCTATCACGGCAGGCATTGTAATCAAACCTTCAGGGACCGGGTTCCCAAGGATTCCACTCCCCTGGACCTGTATAGCACCCTGCACAGAAAACATCTTGGTCGTGGGTATGACCAGAGCTCTGGATCCCAGGGTCCAGCCCTCCTAAGAGAGGCATTACAGGCAAGACCTTGCTCTTCTCTTGCAAGGCCCGGGTACCGACCGTTTAGCTATGAAGCTTTTTTGGTCGGATCCGGAATAGCTTACTGAGGCCCAAAAGAACCTGTACGCAAGCTCAGTGAAAAACACATGTTACTTCTTGGCCAACACCTTAGACACTGGCAAAAAACTGAGGTGCTCCCGGATGGGAGGGGCTTATATAGGGGAGGGTACTTCCGGTTTTGGAAGTTGCCAGTGCCAGCACCTGAAGGTATCTATATAACCCATTAGTAATGACTATGTCGCTCTGTGTCACGTGATGTACGAGAAAGAAATTAACAATTCAACAGAGGTCAACTGTCTTGTACATATTATTATTATGAATATGAAATAAGGTTATATGGCTTAATGGATACAGATTTTAAATTGACATGCCTATGTTTGGCATGGGGCAAAAGAAAAATAGGTGGGAAAAAAAGAGGAGCAGAAAGAGGGAATGGGGGAAAAGGAAAATAATTTGGGAAAGGGAGAGAGGGGTATAGTGGTAGTGTGCAGAAGAAGAAGCTACAGCAAAGCAGCAGAAGGAGAGAGAAATAAGGAAGACTGAGCAGGTGGATCAGGATGTAGTATCTGCCCCACCATCGTTGATATGGCTTGCCATGGCCTCCTTGTATTCTGAAGAGATTCTAAATTGTTGCTAGTAAAACCATGGGGTTGATTCACTAAAACTGGAGAGTGCAATATCTGGTGCAGCTCTGCATAGAAACCATTTTTTTTTGTCAAAGCTTAAAGGGGTTGTAAAGGTTCGTTTTTTATTTTCCAAATAGGTTCCTTTAAGCTCGTGCATTGGTGGTTCACTTACCTTTTCCTTAGATTTCCCTTCTAAATATTTTTTTTCTTTGTTTTCTTTGTCTGAATTTCTCACTTCCTGTTTATCCTCAGTAAGCTGTTCAGTAAGCTGTTCTGGATGACTCCACACCACTCGGATGATGGTGTGGAGTTCAGTGAGGAGAAAAAGGAAGTGAGAGATTCAGACAAAGAAAACAAACATTTAGAAGGTAAATCTAAGGAAAAGATAAGTGAACCAACAATACACTAGCTTAAAGGAACCTATTTAGAAAATAATAAACAAATCTTTACAACCCCTTTAATTGAACAAGCTGAAGTTAGAAGCTGATTGGCTACCACGCACAGCTGTACCACATTTTGCACTCTGCAGTTTTAGAAAATCAACCCACATATCTTTTTTAAATTTGTCTTTGTAGTGCCTAAAGCCTCATACACCACAATCGGATTTTCCACAGACAAAACGTAGGACTTTTGTCCGAACGGTATTGGCCAGGAATTTGTCTTGCATACAAACGGCACACAATTGTCAGCCACAAACACGAAACTACATGGTTTTTCAGCTCTTTAGTGCCACCCTTTGGGCACCCTCTGCTAATGTTGTTTTTGGTGAGCATTGCTTCCGAGCATGCGTGTTTGTACTTTAGACTTTTGTCCGACGGACTTGTGTACACACGATCGGAATATCCGACAACACACAATTGTTGGCGGAAAATTTTAAAGCATGCCATCCAACATTTGTCCGCGGAAAATCCGACAACAATTGTCCGATGGAGCGTACAAACGGTCTGATTTTTCACCAACAGCCTGTCATCACACAATTCCCATCGGTAAATCCGATTGTGTGTACGAGGCTTTAGGGAGAGGGTGAGATCTTCTATCCTTATCGTCTCAGTCTAGTGCAGGCGACCAATTCAAAGACCGTAGCTGACAGCTAATTTCTTACAACACTAAACACTTTTCTTTCTTCAAACAAAATTGACGTCCTTTTTTTTCCCACAAATAGAGCTTTTTTATTTTTTTATTTTTTGCGCTATAAAAAAAAAAGAGTGACAATTTTGAAAAAAAATACAATATTTTGTACTTTTTGTTAGAAATAAATAGCCCCAATTTTTTATTTTTTTAAAAGGCGAATTCTTTCCTCAGTTTAGGCTGATATGTATTCTACATATTTTTGGTAACCAAAAAAAAAAAAAATCGCAAAAAGCGTATATTGATTGGTTTGCGCAAAGGTTATAGCGTCTACAAATAGGGGATAGATTTATGGCATTTTTATTATTATTTTTTTACTAGTAATGGCGGCAATCTGCGACATTATGGCGGACATATCGGACACTTTTGACACATTTTTGGGACCATTGGCATTTATACAGCGACTAGTGCTATAAAAAAGCACTGATTACTGTTTAAATGTCACTGGCAGGGAAGGGGTTAACACTAGGGGGCGATCAAGGATTTAACCGTGCTCCCTAATGTGTGTTCTAGCTGTGGGGGGAGGGGACTCACTATAGGAGATGACAGATCGTGGTTCCCAGCTTCTAGGAACTCACAATCTGCATCTCCTCAGAACAGGGATGTGTGTGTTTACACACACACATATCCCTGTTCTGCCTCTCATGCCCGCGACCGCCAGTCATGAGCATCGCCACCCTCGCTGTGCAGCAGGTGCACCTCCGGTTGCGCGCGCACACCCGCTATCCCGCTTAAAGGGACCAACATACAGCTACGATGGTCCGCGGGAACGAACCGACCTGCCACAGTATAATGACGGCGGCTGGTCGGCAAGCGGTTAAGGTTGAAATTATACAGAAAAAAAGTGAATGCAAACAGGAAGTTTGAAATACATGTAAAAAGTACAAATGTACTTATCTGAAAAAAAATGTGTAATCCAGTGAGGAATGTGCAAGTTTAATTTATGCACTTTATATATTGGCATGGCGATGATCAATTAGTATATGTTTGGTAAGAAGTATGACTGAAAGTTGCACTTCATAGCAAGTCAATATTGATGGAAAGAAAGGCAGTAGATTTAATATGTAAATGAAGTACTAAAGCGCTAAAATGGTGCAAAAGCAATCAAATTGTGAAATAAACCAAGGATAACTAAATGATTCAGCTGCAATCAATCAATGTGTCTGATAACATATAAGTGAAGTTGTAATGTGATATTGATGCGCTATAAATCAACCCTAAGTGAAACAATCATATAACATAAATTATATTGTGACCCGGATGCGACCTGCAACAAATAACCAAATGTGCAAATAGTGCTGAAAATAGTGCTAAAAATAGTGTGCTGAACTAATATAGTGTACAGGGACCCCAAATGGGATCAATCAAGTGCAATAAGCAAACAAAACAGCCTGCTAGGGAACTGGAAGGGAACTGCTGCTGGTAATGCTGCTTCGCACCAAACACTGAGGTTTATAAGCATAAACAGTTTTCACAGTCCTTTAGTAGTGATCAATCAGAGCACTCCTTCACTGAATCCCACTCTTCCAGTTATTCACAGATCAGCACAACTGTTGGATTTGATACCTTGAGCAGTCTCGGTTATACCTCATAAGAATGGATCATGGAAGACAAAAGGAAAACAAACCTCATTGCGCAGTGCTCACACACACACAGAGGTAATGTTAAGCACACAGCGCTTTCACTCACGTGACCAAAAACAGTGTATCGCATAGACAGCCACAGTTCAGCTCAGCATCTTCAAACAACACCTCAAGACACCATTCACATACTGCTATGCTACAGACCACCAGGACCAAAGACAAATCTCCTCACACCTTTCACCGAATTCATCTCGACATACACCTTGAAAACCAAAAACGTTTTATTACTCGGGGGCTTCAACCTCTGGGCTAACTCCGCCCAGGACCCCATTGCCACCTCCTGCATCAACCATCTGGAAGAACTAGGTCTACAGTAACTGATAAGTGCCCCCACGCATGGATCGGGTCACATTCTTGACCTCATCTTCAAACAAAATATGGACGTCAACACACTGGACAACATGCCGCTACCATGGACGGACCACCACGCTATCAAATTTAAAATCACCACCAACACCATCTCCCAAAAACCGAAGCACTCAATAACAACATACTGGACAAGATCTCAGAAGAAACTACACTCTGAACTCTTTAAAACTACACTATCAAAAAAAAATAGGAACACTAAATCAAAACCACTCAACGGAACAAACACTCAGCTCCTTAAACACAGCATTACTACAAACAGCAGACACAGTCGCGCTGAGACGTAGAGCACTCATCCGCAGAAACAATTCGGGATGGTTTAATGACACTCTGACTCTACTGAAGCAAGAACGCAGAAGAGCTGAAGGAGCCTGGAGAAGAAACCCAACAAAGGAAAACCACTCTAACTATAAAGCACTCACTAATAAATACCATAAAGCGATCTTCAAAGCAAAAAAAGAACATTTCTCAAACACCATCTCAAATGCCCTAAACCGACCTCGCGAACTTTTCAAACTTGTCGCGCAAACTATGAACCCCGCCTGTTTGGACCCCCCAGCAAACGAAATTCAAGAATTCTGAAATGAACTATCGGATTTTTTTATCGACAAAATCGAAAACTTTTGAGAAATTATTCAAAAGAAAAAAACATCCAACCTCACTCAGGCTAAACAAGAAGAGGAAATCAATATACAACCGATTAAATTTTCGCTGGTCCCGATCACCATCGACATCACCAAAAACATCATCAGAAGTCTCAGAGACAGCACATCACCAAATGACATCATTTCTACAAAACTCCTGAAAGAATGTACCGACATTCTGGCACCCTCCATAACGCACCTGATAAATCAATCGATCAAAGATGGCATTGTGCCGATCTCCCTCAAGCAAGGCATAGTCAAACCCCTCCTAAAGAAGCCCAACCTCAACCCTAAAGACCCAAGCTACCGCAGGCCGATAACAAGTCTCAACACCATCTCAAAGATCATGGAGAAAGCAGTAGTACAACAACTACAACTCCATTTGGACACCAACAAACTCTTGGACCCACTACAATCAGGCTTCCGCCCAGGCCATGGCACAGAAACGGCACTTCTCAAAATATGGGATGACGCCCTCGAAGCAGCAGATGACGAAGAATCATGTCTTCTGGTTCTGCTGGATCTCAGTGCAGCGTTCGACACAGTAGATCACAAAACTTTACTTATCCGCCTTAAAGAAGTAGCAGGAGTAGCAGACCCTGACCTACACTGGTTCGCATCCTTCTTAGAAAATCACACCCAGACAGTGAAACTAGGAGTCTTCACCTCTGAAACTCGTGCAAAATTCCCTCAAGGATCACCCCTTTCACCCGTGCTCTTCAACATCTACCTCCGCCCACTACTTAAAATCATCAGGAAACAGGATCTGTGCTACCACTCATATGCTGACGACACCCAAATCTACTTTCGTATCACCGGAAAAAAAGACAAATATCGCGGACTGGAAGAGTGCCTCGCATTGATCGATGATTGGATGACGGAGAGTTCCCTCAAACTCAATGGATCCAAAACAGAACTTCTTCTACTCCACGCAAACCAAAAGACAAAGACGTCTTGGACACCACCGACCATTCTTGGAAAGACCGTTACCCCGAGCACCAAAGTCAAAAGTCTCGGAGTCATCCTTGACTCGGAGATGTCGATGGATGCACAAATAGGATCAGTAGTAAGCGGATCGCACCATCTTCTTCGTCTGTTACGGAGACTCATCCCCTTCATCCCGGAAGAGGACACAGCAGTAGTAGTTGGAACAATCATCAACTCCCGACTCGACTATGCAAACTCCCTCTACATAGGACTACCTAAATATCAGATCTCGCGCCTACAAGTCATCCAGAACACGGCAGCCAGAATGGTAACAGGGAAAAAACCTTGGGAATCGATCACCCCTTCACTGAGGACCCTGCATTGGCTAACCATAAAGGATCGGGTCACATTCAAGACCCTCTGCCTCACCCACAAGGAAACGCACCTCAATATTTATGAGAGAAAATAAAACACTACTCCCCCAAACGCATTCTTCGATCAACCAATCAAAACCTCCTTCACATCCCCAAATCCCGCTACAAATGGAAGGGAGAATGAAGATTTGCAGTCCAAGGACCACGGCTATGGAACGCTCTTCCCACGGACATCCGCATGGAAGAAAACCATCGGGCCTTCAGGAAAAAACTTAAGACCCACCTCTTCTGATGGATCAGGATGTCACTGGATGCAAAGCGCCTTGACGCGATTCAGTTTGCATTTGTAGCGCTATATAAGTTATTCACTCACTCACTCACTCACTCAATCACTCACTAGAGCGCTTTTCCTTCACAGCTCCAGCTTACAACACGTCCGAGTGCCGCTGGTAGCGTGACTAGGCTAGTAGATTTAATATACCAATGACATAACAATTAATGGCTGCCTAGACTTAAATGGTAACTCCACTTTTGTGGGAAAAAATATAGCAAATTAAAAAAATATAATATAGCATATTTAATTGTAACACAGGCCATATTGTAATTTAATGTTATTAAAATTTACATTTCCTTTTTAATCTGCAGCACTGTACTTTTATGTCAAATTCAATGCATTACAGTAACCCTTGACGTGTTCTGTACACGATTGGCATACAGAACTTCCCCAGAATGTAATGTAATTGGTTTACGGATTTTCCCAGAACTCTGTACTAACATACAAGTCAGATTTTAGGCATCCTCTGCAACAAAATTTTCATTTTTGGTGACATGCTCCTGGTGACAAGGGTTAATCACTTCTAAAGTGATATAGACCTTGCATATACTCAATAAAGGGAATTGTGGGACTTTAAATGAGGCTTTTGATTTTTGAAGGTAAAATGGTTTGTAAACATAATTTATTTGTGACATTGCTATCAAACAGGTAGACAAGTAATTTGTAATTTAGCTGTATATTTCTTGGTACTACCATAACCTTCCACAAAAAACTCCTGGCGATCGTAGAGATACCACATACCATATTTATTGGGGTATAACACGCACTTTTCCCCCCTGAAAATTGGGGGAAAATCATGTGTGCGTGTTATACGCCGATTCCTGGCTGCCTCGGAGTGGAAGGAGGAGGCGAGCGCTGCCGGATTACACAGCCGCGATCTCCTGTGTACTCGGTGCTTAGTCACACACAGTCCCGCCTCCAGGCCTGGCATTGGACCACTGTTCTGTCTATCATAGGAGCCAGGCCAGGAGGCGGGACTTTGTGTGACTGCAAGCGCTGGGTACACAGGAAATCGCGGCTCTGTGTAATCCAGCACTGGAGAGGCTGCAATGATGGGCAAAGGCGAGGCTGCAGATGGGCACTGAGCAGACTGCATTAATGGGCAATGGAGAGGCTGCATTAATGGGCAATGGTGAGGCTGCAGATGGGCACTAAGCAGGCTGCATTAATGGGCAATGGTGAGGCTGCATTGACAGGCAATGGTGAGGCTGCATTGATGGGCGATGGTGAGGCTGCATTGATGGGCGATGGTGAGGCTGCATTGATGGGCAATGGTGAGGCTGCATTGATGGGCAATGGTGAGGCTACCATTGATGGGCAATGGTGAGGCTACCATTGATGGGCAATGGTGAGGCTGCATTGATGGGCAATGGTGAGGCTGCATTGATGGGCAATGGTGAGGCTGCATTGATGGGCTGTGACCCTTATTTTGTTTCAAAGTTCTTTATTTAATTTCTTTTTTTTTCCTGAAACTTCCCTCTTAACCACTTAACGACCGCCCACCGCCGATTTACGTCGGCAGAATGGCACCGACAGGCAGAATCACGTAGATCTACGTGATCGCCTTTGTGCAGTTGGGGGGTCCATCCGGACCCCCCTTCACTGCAGTGAGCGGCCGTTAAGTGTTCGGGAGCGATCAGGCATGAGGGGGCGGCCGCTCGATTCCGCCCCCCCCTCGCGATCGCTCCCGGCGAATGAAATTGCTTCCTCCTGCCTGAAATGTAAACACAGGCTGGAGGAAGTGATGTCATCTCCCTCGCCGCGGTCTTTTCGTTCCCGGCGCCGAGGAGAGAGGAAGCAGGTTAGTGCACCAACAGTCCACTGACACGTAGGTACACATAGGCACACAAATCACCCCCCAGGTCACCCCAAAGCCCCCAATCACAGTGTCACTGATTGCAGTGATCATTTATTTTACTGATCACTGCATTTAGTGTCATCTGTGATTGTAAAAAGTTGCAGGGCAGTTAGGATTAGGCCCCTTTAGGTCCAGGGTAGCCCCCTAACCCCCCCCTAATAAAGGTTTAACCCCTTGATCACCCCCAGGTAACCCTTTCACCCCCTAACTTCAGCGTCACTAAGCGATTGTTTTTCCGATCGCTGTATTCGTGTCGCTGGTGTTTTAGATAGGCAGTTATTTTTTTTTAGGTTCGCCGCAGGTTTTTATTAGTGTCAGGTACCCCCATATATTATTTTAACCCCCTGATTGCCCCTAGAGTTAACCCTTTCACCAGTGATCGCCGTATAAGCGTCACTGGTGTCACTGGTTAGCCAGTAAGTTATTTAGTTATTTAGGTTACCCGTCAGGTTTTTATATAGTGTCAGGTACCCCCATATTTAACCTAATAAAGGTTTTAACCCCCTGATTGCCCCTAGTTAACCCTTTCACCAGTGATCACCATATAAAGGTTACGGGTGACGCTGGTTGATTAGTTTGCTTTTTATAGCATCAGGGCACCCGCCGTATATAACCCAATAAAGGTTTAACCCCCCTGATCGCCCGGCGGGTGAGATCAATTAGGTTTTAGTGCCAGAGAGGGTCTGCGTTGCCCCAGGCAGTGTTAGGTTAGTGCCAGTAACGCTAACACCCACGCGCAAAGCATACACCCCCCTTAGTGGTATAGTATCTGATCAGATCTATACTAGCATCCCCAGCGGTTTAGGGTTCCCAAAAACGCAGTGTTAGCAGGATCAGCCCAGATACCTGCTAGCGCCTGCGTTTAGCCCCTCCGCCATCTTGGCATTTTATGGCCTTCAAAACTGTGATAGGTAGTGAGGAGTGAAATCAAAAATGTATGCCCTTAGAAACCTTGAAGGCGGTGCTTGGTTTTTGGGGTCCCGTACGCGGCTAGGCTCCCAAAAAGTCCCACACATGTGGTATCCCCGTACTCAGGAGAAGCAGCAGAATGTATTTTGGGGTGTAATTTCACATATGCCCATGGCATGTGTGAGCAATATATCATTTAGTGACAACTTTGTGCAAAAAAAAAAAAGTTTGTCATATTCCCGCAACTTGTGGCAAAATATAAAATATTCCATGGACTGAACATGCCTCTCAGTAAATAGCTTGGGGTGTCTACTTTCCAAAATGGGGTCATTTGGGGGGGTTTTGTGCTATTTTGGCATTTTATGGCCTTCGAAACTGTGATAGGTAGTGAGGAGTGAAATCAAAAATTTGCGCCCTTAGAAATCCTGAAGGCGGTGCTTGGTTTCCGGGGTCCCGTACGTGGCTAGGCTCCTAAAAAGTCCCACACATGTGGTATCCCCGTACTCAGGAGAAGCAGCAGAATGTATTTTGGGGTGCAATTCCACATATAACCATGGCATGTGTGAGCAATATATCATTTAGTGACAACTTTTTGTAATTTTTTTTTTTTTTTTGTCATTATTCAATCACTTGGGACAAAAAAAAAAAATATTCAATGGGCTCAACATGCCTCTCAGCAATTTCCTTGGGGTGTCTACTTTCCAAAATGGGGTCATTTGGGGGGGTTTTGTACTGCCCTGCCATTTTAGCACCTCAAGAAATGAGATAGGCAGTCATAAATTTAAAGCTGTGTAAATTTCAGAAAATGTACCCTAGATTGTAAACGCTATAACTTTTGCGCAAACCAATAAATATACGCTTATTGACATTTTTTTTTACTAAAGACATGTGGCTGAACACATTTTGGCCTAAATGTATGACTAAAATTGAGTTTATTCGATTTTTCTTATAACAAAAAGTAGAAAATATCATTTTTTTTCAAAATTTTCGGTCTTTTTCTGTTTATATCGCAAAAAATAAAAATCGCAGAGGCAATCAAATACCATTAAAAGAAAGCTATATTTGTGGGAAGAAAAGGACGCAAATTTCATTTGGGTACAACATTGCATGTCCGCACAATTTACAGTTAAAGCAGCGCAGTGCCGAATCCCAAAAACAGGCCTGGTCCTAATGGCCCGAAATGGTCCGGGGCTTAAGTGGTTAAAATTAAGGTGTGTGGTATATGCCTGTGCATGTTATACGCCGAAAAATAATGTAAATGTATGTACCTGTAGTAAAGTCCAAAAACAATAGTGCGCATTTTGATTTTTTTTTATCATACCTAAAAACACACTGATGCAAACTGACACTGATACCAATTAATTAATTACTAAAAAAAAATACTGACCTTGACCCAAGAACTAACCTTGGCACTGACCTAGATCAAACCTTGATATACTGTAGGTATTTTTTTGTATTTCATTATTTTGATATTAATATATATTTTTTTTTTTTCTTCACACACTTTTTTTTTTCTTTGCAAGGAGACAAAGAGATACGGGGGCCCAGGACTCGCAGTAAGACCACAGTGCCTGTGCTGGGAGCGCGACGTGTGGCGTTCTCCCAGCACAAAGAGAAATACGCAAATATGCAGCCCCACAGGAAAAAGCTTAGCTTAGTGAGGCCGCATATTTGTGTTATGTCAGCGTTAACTGGTTAAAATTTAAGGTATTCACATTATCATTCGTTCACATATCCCCAAAAAATCATTCCTTTATGCTAGAAACAGCCAAATGCACATCTAGAACCGCTAGTATTTAGTGTAAATATATTATAATATTACAGAGCCATTAATTCCCAAATGCATACAGCTGTTCCAGACTTTTTTGCAGCAGAGTATATGGAAACCATGGCTTTTATGGCGTGGGGCTTGACACCTTACAGGTAATGGGGAAATAAAAGCAGTTGGAAACGATTACAACTTTGGCTAGGTATTTGTTTCTGTCAGTCTGTTAACAGGTTAACTCTCATATGAATTTTTATTGGCTGGGTTTTTATAACCATAAAGGCTTTGGTGAGTAGGGACTAAAGGAATCAAAAAGCCCTCAACTCTATTCAGTGCATAGCACAGTACAGTAAAGCCTTACATGTCCCAAAAATCAGGAAGATCATTCCTCATTTTAGGACAGTAGATGGATCTATTTATTCCAAACTGCATACAGCTGTTTCAGGCTTTTTGGCCACCATCAGTGCTGTTTTTGGAAATCATGGTATTTATAAAATACAGCTTTAAAATGAGGAGTAATCCGCATATTTTTGGAAAATGTGATGGACCCTTTAAACAGAAAAAATCCCTCCTAATCTTTATTTTAGTCTGCTTACAAAACCTTTTCTCACACATCATAATTTTAGTGGAGGTCTCTATAACTCTAATGCCCCATACACACGATCGTTTTTCATGCCGTTAAAAATGCCATTTTTAAAAATGGGCATTAAAACCGATCGTGTGTATGCTCCAGAGCATTTTTAACGACCTGAAAAACGGTCATTAAAAATTTCGAACATGCTCTATTTTTTCACGTCGTTTTTCACGTCGTTTTTTTTAACGACGTGAAAAACGATGGTGTGTATGCTTTGACGAGTTGAAAAAAAACGTGCATGCTCAGAATCAAGTATGAGATGGGAGCGCACGTTCTGGTAAAACTAGCATTTGTAATGGAGATAGCACATTCGTCACGCTGTAACGGACTGAAAAGCAGGAGGCTGAAAAGCGCGAATCGTCGCTCAACAAACTTTACTAACATGAAGGGTGGCACCATCCAAACGAAACTTCCCCTTTATAGTGCCGTCGTACGTGTTGTACGTCACTGCGCTTTGCTTGAACGTTTTTTTAAATGATCGTGTGTACGCAAGACAGGCTTGAGAGGAAACATGAAAAAAAAACGACGAGAAAAACGTCGGTTTAAAAAATGGCATGAAAAACGATCGTGTGTACGCCGCATTAGGAATCCTCACAGTTGCTATCAATATCTAAAACTACTCAATATGATACCACACTACAGAGATACGGCACCCATTAACCTACTAAGACAGGGGCTCTACTCTTGATCCTTTTCAGCTCAAAGCTATTGAAACATGTTGCATTCAAAGTGTCTGTTATTCTACCAGCCTTCATTGACATTCTTTCATTCTGTTAGGGACAAAACTGTACTTGCAATGTATTTTCTACCCTTTTTTTAATGACATGCATTGAAAAAGAAAAGGCCTATTTATTCTTTCTTTATTGTACTAAACAAACTCTTAAACCCTGTACACACGATCGGATTTCCTATGGATTCTAATCCGATGGATTTTTCCATCAGAAATCCGATGAAGCTGACTTCCATCAGTCTTGCCTACATACCATCAGTCAAAAGTCCGACCTTCCCGAACGCCGGGACGTAAAACACTCCGACAAGCCGAGAAAAATTAAGTTCAATTCTGAGCATGCATCGACTTGATTCTGAGCATGCGTAGGTTTTTTGCCCGATGGAGTTCCACACAGACAATCGGAATTTGCTGTTGTTTTTTTTTCCCACCGGATAAATTTAAAACATGTTCTATTTTTTCTCACCGATGGAAAAAAGACCGACGGGGCCCATACACGGTCGGTTTGTCCGATGAGAAAAGTCCATCAGACTGTTTTGATTGGTAAAACCGATCGTGTGTACATGGCATAATTATAACATATTCCATCAAACCTTTTATCTCTTAAAATATCTATTAGGGGTTCATATCAAATATTGTAAATATTACACATTTATATTAAGCCTAAAAGTTAATACTAAAATAGTTCTTGGGTTACAAATTATAAAATGGTTTTCAAATGTTAATATATTTCAATGATAATGCATTACACAACATCTGCAAAGGGTACACCACAGCAGATTTCGAAGTGTAATCACTGCTAATGTCATGGTTAAAATCCAAAAACAATAAACTCTACCCTCATTACAAACCTTCCACTTCCAACGTTATCGCTCCTGTTCATCTGAACTTGCTACAATTTGGCTCTCAACTAAATAAAACTCCAAGCTAATCAAATTCAAATTAGAGAAACATTAGGCCTTGAATATGTGCCCATCAAAATGAACAACTCCTGTGCTGATAAAAGAGGTGGGAGACATATGTGGAATTCCACAGTATTAGTTGAATTTTTTTTTGCTGTGTAACCATTTTTTTAATCATTTGACCAATCTGATATACTACTGATAGCTTGACATACAGCTTTCATAAAATAAGTGAATGTTCAAAATATACATTTAAAGACATAAAGAGAAAACCGAAAAATTGAGAAAATCCATTAACCACTTGCCAACCAACTGCCGTCATTATACTGCGGCAGGTCGGCAAGATCTCGCAAACCGTAGCTGTACGTTGGGCCCTTTAAGTGGGATAGCAGGCGCGTGCACCCGCTGCATTGTGGGGGTGCCGATGCTCGTGACCGGCGGTCACGGGCAATCAAGGGCACGAGAGGCTGAACAGGGACGTGTGTGTGTAAACACACAAACCCCTGTTCTGTGAGGAGAGACAGATCGTGAGTTCCTAATAGCTAGGAACCACGATCTGTCATTTCTTCTAGGTCAGTCCCCTCCCCCCCAGTTAGAAACACACCTGAGGAACACAATTAACCCCTTGATCGCTCCCTAGTGTTAACCCCTTCCCTGCCAGTGAAATTTTTACAGTAATCAGTGCATTTTTATAGCACGGATCGCTGTATAGAATGCCAATGGTCCCAAAAATGTGTCAAATGTGTCTGATGTGTCCGCCATAATGTCGCAGTCCCGATAAAAATCGCAGATCGCCGCCATTACTAGTAAAAGAAAATAATAATAATAAAAATGCTATAAGTCTATCCCCTATTTTATAGACGCTATAACTTTTGCGCAAACCAATCAATATACGCTTATTGTGATTTTTATTACCAAAAAAATGTAGAATACATATCGGCTTAAACTGAGAAAAAAATTCCTTTTTTAAAAAAAAATTGGGGATATTATAGCAAAAGGTGTTTTTTTCAAAATTGTCGCTTTTTTGTTTATAGTGCAAAAAATAGGATTTTTATAACAGCTTACCTGTAAAATCCTTTTCTTAGGAGTACATCACGGGACACAGAGCGACATAGTCATTACTAATGGGTTATATAGATACCGTCAGGTGCTGGCACTGGCAACTTCCAAAACCGGAAGTACCCTCCCCTATATAAGCCCCTCCCATCCGGGAGCACCTCAGTTTTGTAGCAAAGCAATAAGTGTCCCCAAAGAGGGGCGGGAGCTCTGTGTCCCGTGATGTACTCCTAAGAAAAGGATTTTACAGGTAAGCTGTTATAAAAATCCTATTTTCTTTCTCGTACATCACGGGACACAGAGCGACATAGTCATTACTAATGGGATGTCCTAAAGCAATGCCCAACGAGGGGGGGGATACACCATATATAAGCTGAGCGCTATCAGACATGAGGATCTTTTGCGGCCTGCAACACACTGTGCCCAAAGGCGACATCCTCCTGACTTCTAACGTCCACCTGGTAGAACCTAGTAAACGTGTGAACTGAAGACCATGTTGCGGCCTTACAGATTTGAGCCAGGGAGGCCTGGTGATGCACTGCCCATGAAGTTCCAACTGCTCTCGTGGAGTGCGCTCTAACTTTGAACGGAGGCGGTCTCCTTCTCAAGCCATAGGCTTGTATTATGACCTGTCGAATCCACTTGGCTAAAGTAGATTTTGACGCTGCCTGACCCTTTCTGGGGCCTTCCGGCAGAATAAACAAAGTATCCGTTCTGCGAATCTGAGCAGTGGCTTTTAGATAAGCTTTAACTGCTCTTACTACATCCAAAGAATGCAATAACTTTTCCTCTACCGAAGTAGGTTTGGGGAAAAAAGAAGGAAGAACCACATCTTGGTTCAAATGAAACCTCGGTACCACCCTAGGAAGAAAGGCTGGATGAGGACGTAATACTACTCTATCCTTATGGATAACCAGATATGGCTCCTTACAGGACATAGCTGCTAATTCCGACACTCTTTTAGCCGAACAAATGGCTACTAGAAAAATCAATTTCCTGGTGAGAAGCACCAAAGAAATATGCTGTAATGGTTCAAATGGTTGTTTCTGTAGAACCGACAGAACCAAGTTTAGATCCCATGGACATATGGGAATATTAACCGGAGGACTAATACGCATCACTCCTTGTATAAAGGCTTTGACTAGTGAATGCGAAGCCAAGGGCCTTTGAAAAAATATTGACAAGGCCGAAATCTGACCCTTGATAGTACTCAAGGCAAGCTTCCTATCTACAGCCCATTGTAGGAAGTCCAGAATCCTACCTATTACGTACTTATGTGGATGCCATTTCTTGGCCTCACACCACGCGATGTACGCCTTCCAGATTCTATATTAGATCTGCCTGGATACCGGCTTCCTGGCATTGATCATGGTAGATACCACAGGATTAGAGAGCCCTCTCTTTTTTAGAATGTGGGCTTCCATAGCCAGGCCGTCAAACCTAGGGCTGGTAAGGAAGGGTGGTATATCGGTCCTTGCGAAAGCAGGTCCGGACGACGTGGGAGAGTCCAAGGACTCCCCACTGAAATTTTACAATCTCCGCGTACCACGCTCTTCGGGGCCACGCTGGAGCCACCGGAATCACTGGTTTCTTTTCTACCCTGATTCTGCGGAGTAATCGAGGTAACCATTGTGGCGGTGTGAATGCATATATCAGCTTGAACTGATCCCAAGGGAACACTAGGGCATCCGAGCCGCAAGCTAGGGGATCCCTTGTCCGAGAGACAAACCTGTCCCCCTTTGCGTTGAATCTGGATGCTAGAAGATCTACATCCGATGTTCCCCACCGCTGACATATTGTCCAGAAAACCTCGGGGTGAAGGGACCCTTCCTCTGGGCCTAATTGCTGGCGACTTAGAAAGTCCGCCTTCCAATTCTCCACTCCTGGAATGAATACCGCAGATATGGCTGGGACATATTTTTCTGCCCATTTCAGGATGTAATTTACTTCCCTCTGGGCTGCACGACTCCTGGTGCCCCCCTGATGATTGAATTCTGACAGGGGACCCTTGGAGTTTGGATGTCCATGCTACTAGGGCATACCGGGCTGCTCGTATCTCTAAGAGATTGATGGGCAGGGCCTTTTCTGCATCCGACCATCTGCCCTGGAGAGACTATTGCTCCAGTACTGCTCCCCAGCCTATAAGGCTGGCATCTGTAGTGACCACCTTCCAAGAAATCAGACTGAAGGATTTCCCTTTTTCCAGATTCTGGGGAACCAACCACTAACGGAGGCTCTTGCGAACGGAAGGGGACAAGGACATTGTAAGTCTAGGGCCTGAACTTTTTTGTTCCAGGCTGACAGTATGGCCCCCTGCAAATTCCTTGAATGGAATTGACCGTAGGGTACTGCTTCGAATGATGCCACCATTTTTCCCAGCAGCCTTATGCACAGGCGTATGGACGGCTGTCTTTTTTGTACCCACTAAGTGGATCAAATCTTTCAAAGACAACACCTTTCCTCGAGGCAAGAATATTTTTCTCTGGCCTGAATCCAACCTTAGCCCCAAGTATTCCAGACTTTTGACTGGTTTTTAGGGCTAACTTGTCTCGGTTGATAATCCAACCGTGAGATTCCAGATACTTGATTGTCTTGTGAACGACCACGTCTAGTTTTTTCACTGAGTGGTCTATCAGCAACAAGTCATCTAGATATGCCATTATCATTACACCTTGTGTTCTTAGATTGGCCAATAAAGGGCCAGAATTTTTGTGAACACGCGTGGTGCTGTGGCCAGACCGAAGGGTAAGGCTCTGAACTGAAAATGGCGCCCTTCTACTGCAAAGCGTAGAAATTTTTGGTGGACTGGAAAGATGGGAATGTGCAAATAAGCATCTTTGATGTCGATCGCGGCTAACCAATCCTCCCCTTGTAGGGCAGTGGCCACCGATCGGATCGACTCCATCGGAAAGTCCTGATATACAGGAATTTGTATAGCCCTTTTTAGAATTAATATGGGCCTCCCGTCCGCGTTTGCTTCGGGACTGTAAAGAGGTTTGAGTAAAACCCAAACCCTCATTCTTACAGGGGAACCTCCATAATTACTCCTTGGAGCAATAGTTGTTCTAGTGCCAACAAGAGGGACTCTATCTTCCGGGGATCCCTTGGCACGTTTGACCTCAAAAATGGGAAGGAGGAGAGTCTTTTAACTCCAAACTGTATCCCAAACATACTGCGGAGAGCACCTATCTGTCTTGATCGTGTCCCGCCAGGTCTCTTGCGAACAACTGGAGTCCTCCCCCCACCCGACTGAGTGGGGGCAACCCTTCAATGAATTTAACTTTGGGGGAGGTTTTGTACCTCCCCTGACCCAGGGTTTCTCATTACCCTGCTATTGTCCCTGTTTTTTACCCCCGGGAATTGACCGAGGAGGCCGTCGGAACTGTTACACAGCCGATGCCCCAGGGACTGGAGAAGCAGGCCTCTTAAAGAGGGACCTCTAACTCTGTTTTTAACCGGCAAGAGCGTATTTTTACCGCTGGAAATTTTCTGGATATATTTGTCCAGGTTTTCCCTGAATAAGCGTTCACCATGAAATGGGACGCTAACCAGCCATTCTTTACAGGGAGCTTCAGCAGACCAGTTTTTGAGCCATAGAAGCCTACGCATATGTACTATAGACAGCGTAAGGCGGGAGGCCTGATGGACTGAATCCTTATGGCGTCAACCGCAAAGCCTAAGGCTCTAGGTAGATCAGCTAGGGCAAAGCCTGCTGATCTGTCAAGTCCCTCAAGACCTGTTTCAACTGATCCTTCACTGCTTAGCAGACCCCAATAGCTGCTACTGCTGGTTGTGTCACCAAGCTTGCTGTAGAAAGAAGCAGACTTTCATAAGGACTCCAATCTTTTATCTATTGGGTTCTTGAACATTTGGACATTATCCACTGGACATGTCAGTGATTTATACATACAAGAGATGGCTGCGTCCACTGTAGGGACCTTCCATTTTTTTTTTTGATGAACTTATCCTCCATGGGATAGACCACCGGAAATCTCTTGGGGGAATAAATATTTTCTCAGGACGTTCCCAATCCTGGTAAATAAGCCCTTTCAGTAAAGGGTGAAGTGGAAAAGAACAGACAGTCTGGGGGCTTCTAGCGACCCCAACGAGGATACAGTAGTGGTTGATGGTTCCGCAAGGTGCATTTTTAAATGCTGATCGGACCACGTTAGTCAGAGACTGAACCCATAATCTTTTAGCTTGAGATGCTGAGAAAAGGTTCCCCCACTGTTGACTCCTCTATAACAGAATCAACCTTATCCTGATCCCCTTCAGGCAGGTCGATCCCTGTATGGGACTGTTGCTCTGCTAACAGGCACTCAGAAGGAGGAGACGGAGATCGGGCGTGCTTTCCCTGACAGGGAGGCAGCGATCAATGTTGACAATCTCTCTCTAATCCTCCCAGAGCTGAGGAAAAAACCTCCTCTGTTACATACACAGGAGCAGGTGAACTGAGGACAGCCACAGTACCAAGTACCCCTGCGGGGTCTCTACAGTCACTTACCTCTGAACTTCAGGGGAGACTGGTGCAGCAGAAGTATGCCCAAGATCCTCAGAGCCCGATGAGACCCCCTTCGCTTCCTGGAAGATTCAGTTCCGGAGCTTCTGGACGGCATATTCCTAAGCCTAAAGCTGAGGTATTCCAGCCGTAATACACCACTTTTACTGAGAATAGTCTAGCACAATTGCTGCTATATCACAGTTGGTGTCTACTAAAGTGCCTTTCTAGGGGATGCCTGCATCAACCGCCTCTATGTGCCTTTATATTGTTGCTAGCTCTGTCTGTGCACTTTAACAGCCAGCTATAATGTGCTTCAAAACACGCTGGACGCCCGCACATGCGCAGTAGCGCCGCGGCGCACGCCTGAGCGTCATCCACCCGCTCCGCCCCTTTTTCCAGATCGCCTCTATGAATAGAGGCGCGTGCACGCGCGCGGGCACGTGCGCCTTCGGCGCCTTTTTTGAAAACAACAAGGAGCTAGATGGGAGCCAGGGTCCCTTTGCCGCAGGGCCCGGGGATGGATGAGCGCAGCAACAGGGCAGAGGAGACAGCTTCCCAGCAGAGAACATACCA
This sequence comes from Rana muscosa, assembly GCA_029206835.1. Taxonomy (NCBI): domain Eukaryota; kingdom Metazoa; phylum Chordata; class Amphibia; order Anura; family Ranidae; genus Rana; species Rana muscosa. The sequence goes on along the minus strand of CM055118.1, from coordinate 507,115,124 downwards.
ACTGCCTGGATTTGATTCTGGAAGAAAAAAATCCACATTACAAGAAAAAGAACCATAGCGGCCTCTAGTGTCTAACACAGGTACCGCGGTCTTACATTTTTTTTTTTTTTTTCTTGCCTACTATTAAAATTTTTACATTTTCTCAGTAGTAACAGGCATACACAGAATATTAGCGGGAATACCGTTAGGTAACAGACAGAAAGACAAATTAGGCTTGGGGGTCCCCCAATAGAACCAAGTTCCTGGGGGCCCCCACTTACCTGTTCCCCGCCGCAGGACTTTGTTTGGTCCACAAAAGCCCAAACTTCACCTATCACGGCAGGCATTGTAATCAAACCTTCAGGGACCGGGTTCCCAAGGATTCCACTCCCCTGGACCTGTATAGCACCCTGCACAGAAAACATCTTGGTCGTGGGTATGACCAGAGCTCTGGATCCCAGGGTCCAGCTCTCCTAAGAGAAGCATTACAGGCAAAACCTTGCTCTTCTCTGCAAGGCCCGGGTACCGACCGTTTAGCTATGAAGCTTTTTTGGTCGGATCCGGAATAGCTTACTGAGGCCCAAAAGAACCTGTACGCAAGCTCAGTGAAAAACACATGTTTCTTCTTGGCCAACACCTTAGACACTGGCAAAAAACTGAGGTGCTCCCGGATGGGAGGGGCTTATATAGGGGAGGGTACTTCCGGTTTTGGAAGTTGCCAGTGCCAGCACCTGACGGTATCTATATAACCCATTAGTAATGACTATGTCGCTCTGTGTCCCGTGATGTACGAGAAAGAAATATGTTTTTTTTTAAATCGCAGAGATGATCAAGTCAAATGATCATAGAATGCATTAAGATAAAAAAAACCTTCAGACTTTACAAGCACTTTAAGGATTTAGAGAATAGTGGACCAAAATCCCTCCTGAGATGTGTGTAAACCTAGTAACCAACTACAAGAAAGTCTTAATATAATATATACATGCAAGGCCCCTTTCACACGGGACGGATCCGTGAAGATCCGCCCCGTGAACCTCCGCTTGCTCAGCAGGGATCGCTCCACTGATCCCCGCTGAGCCGGCAGATGACAGGGCGGTCCCCGCACACTGTGCAGGGACCGCCCTGTCAGATCTCCGCTTTCCTCTATGGGTGGATCGGATGAACACAGACCGTCTGTCCGATCCGTGTCCATCCGATCCGCTCTGCAGACGGATAGAAAAATAGGATTTTCCTCCGTCTGCAGAATCGGAGGATTGCGGACCCGGATGAGATCGGGTGTCAGCGGATGTTCATCCGCTGACACCCGCGATCTCATAGGGACATACGGTCCGCTGGTGTGGAAGGGGCCTAAAGGAGTGAAATGGCACTGCCAAAAGAACTTAAAGGTGTAGTGACCACTTGCGGTCAAATCAAAAACCTGATGTGTGCTGCAGTGCACAAACCTTAGTATATGTGAACACTCTTATTAAAAAAAAGTGAAAATGCTTATATGTACCAAACATCATAAAATCCTTAAATAAACATACATATAAAGTGCTGGTAAAAGTAGACGTTGATATTTAAATGTGTAAATGGCAGCATGAAATGCATATCTTTTTTCCTTTAAATCGCTTTCCAAAGTGACCAATATAAATAATGTCCTTATAAGTGACTTTTCACAGTGACTTGTGCAGAATTCCAAAGTGACTTATGCAGTAAGACACCAGGATCAAAAGGCAGATTTGGTTACATGCGCTTTACCCCTGGTGAGTGCGGAACTGAGAGGGGAGCACTTTTCTGCACAGGAGCTGTGATCGATTTACTGCAATAGTCACTTTGGAATTCTGCACAAGTCACTGTGAAAAGTCATATAAAAGGACTTTATTTATATTAGTCACTTTGGAAAGCGATTTAAAGGACAATTATATATATATGTATATATATATTGTGACAGCAGGAAGGTAAAGTCACCTGGTTGCATCCAGGGGGGTAGATATATTTCGCCCAGATTCAGGCTTTACGCCGATTTATACAGCTAGGTGGAGAGTTGTATAAGCCCAGCTGAGACTAGTGGGCTCATTGATGACTCATACCTCTAGGGAGAGGGCTGGGCGTCGTGCAGGCAGGGAGTTGATGAGGCCAGCTGAAGCCTGTCAGTTCGTTTAAGGCCTCTATAAAAACTCCCAGATTCATTAGATGTTAGCTCATGCCTGGAAGCAGACCTGTGTGGACTGTCTAGGGAGAGTGAACCCCTGTGCGGTGAGAGAAAGCCTGTGTGGCTATATTTTGCTTGGACATTTAAAACCAGGGACTAGGACAGCACTAGGCTGATCCCAGTTGTTAGTTAGGAAACCTGTATGTTTAGTCAGAGGTCAAGTTGACCAGGATTTATTTTGTTTGTTTCTTTTGCTTTGCTGTGTTTTTGTCACTGTAAATAGAAAATAAACGGCACCTTTTTGATTTTGAAAACCACAACCTCCGTCTGCTGGGCCTGTTTTTGTGTGGGGAGCCCATCCCGGGGGTCACACACACCCGCTGCCGAGCTAACCCCCTCTCAGTTGGTGGAGAACCAGTGGCAGTTTTTTTTTAAGCCAGCATGGAGGAGATACTGAAACAGCTGGCTCTAGCAAATGCCAATCAACAGCAGACAAATGCAGGTTTGCAAAAGAGCCTTGCAGCTCAACAACAGAACTTCGCAGCCCAGCAGCAAGCTCATCAACAGAGCCTTGCAGCCCAGCAGCAAGCTCACCAACAGAGTCTGGAAGCTCAGCAACAAGCCCAGCAACGATCTGAGGCCCGCTTCATAGACCTATTACAGAAGCAAGAGCAGAGACTACAACAAATGGAAGCAGTAATGCAGCAACGTCCGCAGACCAGTGAGGAAAGCCGTCCCACTAATACCGCGTCCTTTGGGGTGAGTCGTTTATTGACAAAAATGACTGGAGAGGATGATCCAGAGGTATTTTTGACCACGTTTGAAAGGACTGCTGAAAGAGAAAAGTGGCCTGAGGAGCAGTGGGCTGGACTGGTGGCTCCTCTGTTAACGGGTGAATCGCAGAAAGCTTACTATGACCTAGAGCCTGACCAAGCAAAAGACTATGTGATGCTAAAAGCTGAAATATTGGCAAGGCTGGGTGTCACCCTGGCTGTCCGGGCTCAGCGTGTGCATAACTGGACTTTCCAGCTTGGAAAACCCCCCAGGTCTCAAATGTATGATCTCATTCACCTGAGCAGAAAGTGGCTACAGCCAGAGACTTTGTCCGCACCAAAGATTGTGGAACGTGTTGTAATGGATCGGTTTTTGAGAGCTCTTCCTACTGCCATCCAAAAGTGGGTAAGCCATGGAGACCCAGAGACGGCCGATGGTCTTGTGGATCGTGTGGAGAAATACTTGGCTACAGAGAACCTGACGGCCTCTTCCAGAGACACTCGGACTTTCCACCCTAAGACCAGACCATCCCCAGGGGCGGATAAGATGATTCCAAGGGGTAAGGGTGGAGAGAGTGAGAGGGTGGGAGCTCTACCCCAAGTTTGGCGAGAACAGCCTGGGAAATCAGCGGCTCAAGAGGCGGCAAGAAGGATCATTTGCTACCGCTGCCGGCAAGCGGGACATATTGCAGCAAATTGCCCGGTTTTGGAGGAACCCATGCAGTGTGACTTTCTGACGGGCAGACGTCAGTCGCTGTGTGCGACAGTCGCATGCACTGCCATTCGGGGAACTGAGAAACATTTATGCAAAATGTGTATTAATGGTAGAAATGTTGTGGTATTGCTGGATTCAGGTAGCCTTGTGACCCTGATAAAGGCTGAATTAGTTAAAACAGAGGTCTCTGGGAATAGCAAGGTAGCTGTTATTTGTGTGCATGGGGACACCCGAGAGTATCCAGTGACTACAGTGTGTTTCGAGACCCCCAAAGGTACCCTTTCTCATCCAGTGGGCTTAGTGTCTCAGTTACCGCATGACGCCATTGTGGGAAGGGATTTTCCGAAGTTCTGGGAACTGTGGGATGATCCTGAGCCCCCCACTGGTGCCCCTATGTGCCAGGAATATGATAGCCAGAACTCCTCTGAGAGTGGTGAGGACTCTCCCGAATTTCCCTTGTCAGTATTGGCAGGGGAGACTCAAGAAACTGGAGAGGAGCCCACCTCCTCAGACGAAAACCTACCGTCTGTGGAGTTTTCTGATCTTGAGGTTCACAGGGAAAACTTTGCCACAGAACAGTTGAAAGACCCCGCCCTAATAAAGGCACGGGAAAACGTAGTGAAAATAGATGGCGAGTTAGTGAACCCAGATAATACCTGCACTTACCCATACTTCAGCGTAGAGAAGGACCTACTGTATCGGGTGGCAAAAAGGGCAGAAGAAACCATTGAGCAGCTTGTGGTGCCCAAACCTTACAGGAAGTTGGTGTTGGAGTTGGCCCATGGGCACATTCTTGGAGGTCATCTGGGGACAGAGAAAACCCGAGAGAGGGTATTACAGAGATTCTATTGGCCTGGGGTGATGAAGGACATAGAAAATTATTGTTCCTCCTGCCCTGTGTGTCAGAGGTCGGCCCCGATGCCACACTTCCGTAGCCCGCTGGTCCCTCTACCCATCATTGAGGTCCCGTTTGAGAGAATCGCAATGGATTTGGTAGGTCCTATAATCAAGTCCGCTAGGGGGCACCAGTACATATTGGTTATAATGGACTATGCCACCCGTTATCCAGAAGCGATCCCTCTCAGAAATACCTCGGCCAAAACCATAGCCAAAGAGCTATCTCTTGTTTTTAGCCGGGTGGGTATTTGTAAAGAACTGCTTACGGACCAAGGTACACCCTTTATGTCCCGGGTTATGAAGGAGCTGTGTAAATTGTTCAAAGTGACGCAATTACGTACATCTGTGTATCACCCCCAAACCGATGGGCTGGTTGAAAGATTCAACAAAACCCTAAAACAAATGTTGAAGAAAGTGGTGGATAGGGATGGAAAGGATTGGGACTGTCTACTTCCTTATTTGATGTTTGCTATTAGGGAGGTGCCCCAATCCTCTACGGGATTCTCCCCCTTTGAGTTACTGTATGGGAGACACCCAAGAGGGCTGTTGGATATTGCCAAGGAAACTTGGGAAAGTGAGAGTTCTCCCCACAGGAGTGTGATTGAGCATGTCGCCCTGATGCAAGATCGAATTGCACAGGTAATGCCCATCGTGAAGGAACATTTGGCCCAAGCGCAGTTGGCACAGCAGAGAGTGTACAACCGTGGAGCCAAGACCCGTACCTTTTCCCCGGGGGATAGGATATTGGTACTTGTCCCTACGGTTGAAAGTAAATTCCTTGCCAAATGGCAAGGCCCCTACGAGATAATGGAAAAAGTGAGCGAAGTGAATTACAAGGTCAGACAACCAGGAAGGCGAAAGCCCGAACAGATCTATCACGTTAATCTGTTGAAAGCCTGGAGGGATAGAGAGTCCCTAGTCGCAGACACTTGGTCACCAGCTCAAACTGGTTGCGTGATTCCTGAGGTTGGAATCGCAGCCACCTTGTCACAACCCCAACAACAGGAGGTTAAGGAGTTTGTGCTTCGCAACAAGGAGGTATTCTCTGAGCTGCCGGGACAAACATCTGGGGTAGAGCATGACATTATTACCCCGCCCGGTGAAAGGGTGAAGTTAAAACCCTATCGGATCCCAGAGGCCCGACGGGAGGCAATACGGGAGGAAGTACAGAAAATGCTGAACTTAGGGGTGATAGAGGAGTCCCAAAGTGATTGGTCTAGTCCCATTGTGTTGGTGCCTAAACCGGATGGGAGCTGGCGATTTTGTAACGATTTTCGTCAGTTGAACAAAGTTACAAAATTTGACACCTACCCCATGCCACGTATAGATGAGTTGATCGACCGGCTGGGAACAGCCCGATACATGACGACTCTTGACCTCACAAAAGGGTATTGGCAAATCCCCCTGGCCAAGTCAGCCAAAGAGAAAACCGCATTTGTAACCCCAGACGGGGCGTTCCAATATAAAAGAATGCCGTTCGGGTTACAGAATGCGCCGGCCACATTCCAGCGGAAAATGGACCAGATGCTGAGGCCCCATCGGAAGTATGCTGCGGCTTACCTGGATGACGTAATTGTCCATAGCACAGATTGGGCCTCACATCTGCCAAAAGTGCAAGCAGTCCTGGACTCTGTTCGGGAAGCAGGGTTTACGGCTAACCCCAAGAAGTGTACCATTGGGCAGGAGGAGGCCAAATATCTTGGGTACACCATTGGGAGGGGAGTAATAAAACCCCAACTCAACAAAGTCGAGGCCATCCAGAGTTGGCCACGTCCCAACAGCAAGAAGCAGGTACGAGCCTTTCTGGGAATCGCTGGGTATTATCGGCGATTCATTCCCCACTTTGCTTCTAAGGCTGTGCCCCTAACCAACCTGACGAAGGGGAAAGGGTCGGTCATGATTAAATGGACCCCCGAGGCTGAGGCAGCATTCCAATTCTTGAAACAAGCCTTATGTAGCCAGCCAGTGTTGTACTCACCCGACTTCTCTAAAGACTTTGTCGTACAAAGTGATGCGTCAGATGTGGGGTTAGGAGCAGTATTGTCCCAGGTCTGGAACGGGGAAGAGCACCCAGTCATTTACCTCAGCAGGAAGTTGAAGTCCCATGAGGTAAATTACGCCACCGTTGAAAAGGAGTGTTTAGCGGTGAAGTGGGCTCTAGATTCCCTTCGGTACTACCTGCTAGGTAGGCACTTTGACATGGTTACGGATCACGCTCCGTTAAAGTGGATGGCTCAAAACAAGGAAACAAATAGAAGAGTGAATAGGTGGTTCCTGGCCCTCCAGGAATTCAACTTCACAGTAAAGCATCGCCCTGGCGTTCAAATGGGGAATGTGGATGCTTTGTCTCGAGTACATGAATGCCTGATTGCTGGTGTTCCAACCCCGAGGTTAAAACAAGAGGGGGGGGTATGTGACAGCAGGAAGGTAAAGTCACCTGGTTGCATCCAGGGGGGTAGATATATTTCGCCCAGATTCAGGCTTTACGCCGATTTATACAGCTAGGTGGAGAGTTGTATAAGCCCAGCTGAGACTAGTGGGCTCATTGATGACTCATACCTCTAGGGAGAGGGCTGGGCGTCGTGCAGGCAGGGAGTTGATGAGGCCAGCTGAAGCCTGTCAGTTCGTTTAAGGCCTCTATAAAAACTCCCAGATTCATTAGATGTTAGCTCATGCCTGGAAGCAGACCTGTGTGGACTGTCTAGGGAGAGTGAACCCCTGTGCGGTGAGAGAAAGCCTGTGTGGCTATATTTTGCTTGGACATTTAAAACCAGGGACTAGGACAGCACTAGGCTGATCCCAGTTGTTAGTTAGGAAACCTGTATGTTTAGTCAGAGGTCAAGTTGACCAGGATTTATTTTGTTTGTTTCTTTTGCTTTGCTGTGTTTTTGTCACTGTAAATAGAAAATAAACGGCACCTTTTTGATTTTGAAAACCACAACCTCCGTCTGCTGGGCCTGTTTTTGTGTGGGGAGCCCATCCCGGGGGTCACACACACCCGCTGCCGAGCTAACCCCCTCACAATATATATATATATATATATATATATATATATATATATATGCATTTCATGCTGCCATTTGCACTTTTAAATATCACCATCTAATTTTGCCCGCACTTTATATGTATGTTTATTTAAGGATTTTCTGATGTTTGGTACATATAAGCATTTGCACTTTTTTTTATAAGAGTTTGCACATATACGAAAGTTTATGTACTGCAACACACATCAGGTTTTTGGTTTGACTGCAGTTTCACCCCTTTATAAGTATATATTATATTAATACTTCACTACATACAGGCGGTCCCCGGGTTACAAACAGGATAGGGTCTGTAGGTTTGTTCTTAACCACTTCAGCCCCGGACCATTTTGTTGGCAAAAGACCAGAGCATTTTTTGCGATTCGGCACTGCGTCGATTTAACTGACAATTGCGCGGTCGTGCGACATGGCTCCCAAACAGAATTGACATCCTTCTTTTCCCACAAATAGAGCTTTCTTTTTGTGGTATTTGATCACCTCTGCGTTGTTTTTTTTGCGCTATAAACAAAAATAGAATTTTGAAAAAAAAGCTATATTTTTTTCATTTTGCTATTATTATTATTAATATTATTATACAGGATTTATATAGCGCTAACCGTTTGCGCAGCGCTTTACAACAGAGAAGACAGTACAGTCACAATACAATTCAATACAGAGGGATCAGAGGGCCCTGCTCGTTAGAGCTTACAGTCTAGAAATAAATATCCCCAAAAAATATATTAAAAAAAACATTTTTTTCCTTAGTTTAGGCCGATTTGTATTCTTCTACATATTTTTGGTAAAAAAAACAAAAAAACGCAATAAGCGTTTATTGGTTGGTTTGCGCAAAAGTTATAGCGTCTACAAAATAGGGCATAGTTTTATGGCATTTTTATTAATACATTTTTTTCACTAGTAATGGCGGCGATCAGAGATTTTTATCGTGACTGCGACATTATGGCGGACACATCCGACACTTTTGACACATTTTTGGGACCATTGTCATTTTTACAGCGATCAGTGCTATAAATATGCACTGATTACTGTGAAAATTACACTGGCAGTAAAGGGGTTAACCACTAGGTGACGCTGAAGGGGTTACGTGTGCCTAGGGAGTGCTTCTTACTGTTAGGGGGTGTGGCTACGAGTGACAGGTCACTGATCGCTGTTCCCGATCACAGGGTACAGACGATCAATGACAGTGTCACTATTATTCACTCCTTTTCACTAATAAAAATGGCCAATAATAACAAAACAGCTGCTCTGATATAATTTAGAAGTCTACATACTCACAAGGTAATAGCAAAATGCTATAAAATCCCACCATGAAATAGAAGCATCACATGGACCTGTCAAGGAGATTTCTGTTTCTTTTTGTCCTATATCCACCACTCTTCTGCATGAAAAGGAGGGCTTGGATGCATTTATATGCTGTCTCATCAATTACAATTTACTATGATCATCCACATACCACAGAGAACTAACTGCTCTTTTTAAAAAGTTTTTTAGCATGCGTTTCTCAATTAATAGTGCAGAAATACAAAACTATTATTATTGTTTGAACTGATTAAAAAAACTAGCTTAATATTTAGATCAGGAAGGAGGTTAAAAAACTTAGAAGGCATGCAGACCTATTTCTGCAGTTGCAAGATTAATTAATATTGCTTCATAAATTAAATAGAGGACAGTAGTTTCCTTCATGCCTCTAACTAAAAACACATTTTCTTAATTTATATAAGCAACTGCTTTTCAGCAGAGAATATTCCTTGTCTCCTTAAAGCTAAACTCCAGGCAAATATAAAATGCAAAAATTAATGCAGCTATGTATTTATTGATACATTATTAAATATATCATTTTTAAAGCCAACAGTACAAATGCCTAAATTTGATTAATGTGCTAACAGCGTTTGAGGACCTTATTGATGAAACTGATAAAGACTTATGGTTTAAGGTAGTAATGGCAAAAAAAAAATCAAATCTGTAAAATGACTGGCTGATTTTCTTTCAACTCCTAATATTTAAAGTTATTTAAAATTATTTAAAGTGTAACTAAAGGCAAAACTTTTTTTTTTTTTACATTTTGGATAGAGTAGGGGAGGGTTCTATCCCCTTTTGGTTTAGTTTTATTTGCCATCTGTGTCCCATAGGGAAGATTTCCCTTCACTTTCTGTCCCTTGGCCAAATCAGGAAGAGAGAGGAAATTCCTCCAAAGTAATAAAATCCTGCTGTGTCACCAGAAGTTCCTTATGAGTTCCCATTGGAAGATTTCCCCTCTATTACTGTTCTGGTGCCAAAATCTTGAATTTTCGATTACTTTCACTTTCAATGATAATGGTACACAGGACAAATAGAGAGGGTGAACTTTCCTAACGGGAGCACAGACAGCAATAAAAAACCTGCCAGGGTCATCCCTAGCAAAGCACCTTTTCCTCATATTGATGAGGACAAGGGCCTCTTCCACTCAACCCTGGCCTGGTGGTTGTTGAAGTGCAGGGAGTGACTTATTGAAATCTGGAAGCGCCCCAAGATCCCCCCTCCTTATGTGAATGTTTAGGGGTACATAGTACCCGTACTCATTTACCAAAAAATTTAAAGTTTAAAAAAATAATAAAAAAAATAACAAGCACAACACACAAGCACAAGTCTTTTATTAAATAATAAAAAAAAAGGTCCCCTGAAGTTTATCCCCGAAACCCACTGACATAACCACTCCCGCTGCTTGGCTCCCAAACGACTGACATGCCGCTTCCCCCTTGACACTTAAGTAAACAAGGGGGTGGGGTCAATGGCGTCAAAACAGGTGAAAATACCCAATGACATAATTGAGCAAACGTGGATTTACCCATGTATGGTCAATTACGTCACAGAGTTGTCATGCTCCCTCATTATGTAATTGACCAAACACTGATGTGTCAATTTGTGGTCAATTACATCATGTAATTTTAGTCTTACCTGACCATAACACAATTTTCCACATGGCCTCAGAATTTTAAGGTGCGTTTAAGGTGGTCAGATGAGACTAAAATTGAATTATTTGGCCTCAACTCTAAACGATATGTCAGGCGGAAAGCCAATACAGCTCACCATTCAAATAACACCATTTCTACAGTAAAGCGTGGAGGTGGTAATATCCTGTTATGGGGATATGTCTCTGCAGCAGGGACTGGAGCACTTGTCAGGATGGAAGAAAAATGTATGGGGCAAAATACCACCAAAATCTGGAAAATCTGCTGCCATCTGCCAGAAAGTTGTCAATGAGAAGAAGATTTACCTTCCAACATGACAATGACCACATAGTGGTTGAAGGAGAAAAAGGTGAATGTCCTTCCATGGCCTAGTCAGAGCCCAGACTTAAACCCCATTGAAAATCTGTGGAACGACTTGCAGACTGCAGTCCACAAACGGTCACCATCAAATTTAACTGAACTTGAGCAGTTCTACAAAGAGTGGGCAAATATTGCAAAGTCTAGATGTGCAAAGTTAGTAGCGACATATCCCAACAGATTAAAGGCTGTCATTAAAGCAAAATGTGGTCCAACAAAATACTGATATAAGAGGGGTGATCCTCAGTGATTCTGTTTTTTTTTTTTTCGGACATGTTGTTGTTATATCTTTCACTTGGATGTTCAAAGTTGCACTAGTAAACACAGCTGGATAAAACAAAAAACTGTGTCTGCCTTCAGTTCAGGCTGCAAAGCAACAAAATGTTATTATTTTAAAGGGGGGTGATTATTTTCTATGCCCACTGTAAGTGGGACCAGTTTTTAACTAAAATAAGGACAAAATATGACATCACGCGAATCTTAGTTTTGTCTCTCTGTGATTGTGATCACTTGTTAGCAGCAAGATTTCAGTATGTCATACATAACCCCCCTTTTCACCAATTTCAAGTGCTCATTATTACAGAAAATTCTTAACATTTGGGAATACTAAGATACAACATAAAAAGCGATTTTATTACCACTGAAAACTATGTAAAAAAAACAACCATATTTGGATTTTTTAAAACATGGATTATAAAGAAAAATTAACAAACGGTTTGGCATAAACACTATGCAAAGAATTAACAAAATTTATTTAGTGTCTAAATTATTTACTTTATATCATCCTTTTTTCTTTTATTAGCCCAATGACATTTCGAAAAAGGCTGGGTTTCATTACTAATATATGGCATTATTAATTGACGAGTTGATTTTGGAAAGCATTATATCAACATGATGGCTGTCTTAAAGTATTTTTTTCCCTGGGACTTTTTTTTTTAAACTTGGAAAAGGCACCAGATTGCAATGGATTCCAACTCATGTCTAAACAATATCTCAAGAAATCTCTCCACAAGCTGCACTTCAGAAAAGACCTCACATTTTTCCAAGAACCATCCAGACTATTTCAGAGAATGTGGATTTCAAAATAAATAAGGATAAACCAAGATCACTCTTGTGGCATGGATGGGTAATTATGATTGTGTTTTGCTTTTCATGTTATCTAAACAGGCAACAAAACTATCCACAATTTAGGGGCTGGCATTCAAACTCAAGGACATTTTATTCTCAGCTGTTGATAAAAAGATCTGTGCAACTGTATTGTTCCCATCCTTTGAGTACACTAGAAGCAGCTACTTTGAGAGTTATACAAATACAATAATGCAACCTATAAAATCACCAGGCCAAAATAAGGGTATCCATTGATGCATTACTACTATACTGTCTTATGTGTTCGTTTGATGCTTTTTGAGTGCACTGGCACATTTAGCATGTCTATGTACAATGGCATTCAGAGTCACCTGAACACAGATCATAAGGATATGTTTCTGAAATAGTTAGACCTGTAGTGTTGTATGAACCCTATAAAAAAGCCAAAATCTGAAAAAAATGTATAACAAATTACATCAGTTTGTCATGTGAATGGCAGTTTGTATCATTACAGAGCTTGAGGCTTGTCGTACCATTTTGTTATGGCCCTTAAAGTCTTGTTTAGTTTAGTTATGGGTCAATAGGAGTCCAGGATCTACACAAGGGACAGCTCCAGATTGCTGGTGTCCCACAGAGATGTAAGCAGCTGTTGCGTGCTTCAACAATCCAGCATCCATGTAATACTGAAAGGTCAAACTCAGGTGGACCCTGTCCTTGAATGAATCATAATCATTCTGATGTCACCACTTAAAGCTGTTGCTTTGAATGCAGGTTAACCACTTCAGCCCCGGACCATTTGGCTGAGCAAAGACCAGAGCACTTTTTGCGATTCGGCACTGCGTCGCTTTAACTGACAATTGCGCGGTTGTGTGACGTGGCTCCCAAACAAGATTGACGTCCTTTTTTTCCCACAAATATAGCTTTCTTTTGGTGGTATTTGAAAACCTCTGTGGTTTTAATTTTTTGCGCTATAAACAAAAATAGACTGACAATTTTGAAAAAAAGCAATATTTTTTACTTTTTGCTACAATAAATATCCCCCAAAAATATATAAAAAAAATAGGATTTTTGTACTCACCGTAAAATCCTTTTCTCTGAAGTCCATAGACAGACATAGCTCCTTTAGTCTTGACAAATGGGTTATGTTCCGTCTATTAGGAGAGGACTAGGTAGACATGTTAGATATACAAAAACATGTAATTATACCAAAGCTGAACAGCCCCGCCCAGGGGGCGGTCCCTCTGGTCAGAACCCCTCACCCTGAACTCAGCAGCTCAGTTCGTCAAAAAGCAGTACAAACTCAAACAGGAGGGGTGGGTACTGTGTCTGTCCATGGACTTCAGAGAAAAGGATTTTACGGTGAGTACAAAAATCCTATTTCTTGTTCATACATCACGGGACACAGAGCAGCATAGTCATTACTATGTGTGTGGTTATATAGAATTACCTTCAGGTGCTGGCACTGGCAACTTCCAAAACAGGAAGTACCCTCCCCTATATAAGCCCCTCCCATCCGGGAGTACCTCAGTTTTTTGCCAGTGTCTAAGGTGTTGGCCAAGGTTAACATGTATTCATCTGGGCTTGTGTACAGGTTCTCTGGGCCTTAGCAAGCTATTCCGGATCCGACCAAAAAAGCTTCATAGCTAAACGGTCGGTACCCGGGCCTTGCAGAGAAGAGCAGGGTTTTGCCTGTAATGCCTCTCTTAGGAGGGCTGGACCCTGGGATCCAGAGCTCTGGTCATACCCAAAACCAAGAGGCTATCTGTGCAGGGTGCTATACAGGTCCAGGGGAGTGGAATCCTTGGGAACCCGGTCCCTGAAGGTCTAGTACAATGCCTGCCGTGAGAGGTGAAGTTTGGGCTTCTGTGGACCAAACAAAGTCCTGCGGCGGGGAAAAGGTAAGTGGGGGCCCCTCAGGAACTTGGTTCTATTGAGGGGACCCCCAAGCCTAATATGTCTTTCTGCCTGTTACCTAAAGGGTATTCCCGCTAATAGCTGTATATGCCTAAGAAATCCTAGAAATGTTTTTTCATAAGGGAAGTTTTAAAAAAACTGTAAACCTGGAAATGTTTTTTCATAAAGGAGGTTTTAAAAAAAAAAAAAAAAGACAAAGGTGCGGTACCTGTGTTTGTCCACTAGAGGCCGCTGTGGAACGTCTTTTTTCTTGGGACTATTCCTTCCATGGTGAAAGTCCAGGCAGATGAGTGAGCTCTCTATCAGGGAAGCTGCATTCCTCTGTCATGCTGCCAAGTAGTTTCCTTCCATCCCCGAGTCCTGGTGAAACAGGGACCCTGGCTCCTCTCCCTACATGGCGCCAAGAGCGCACATGTGCACGCGCGCGCGCGCGCACACATGCTTTCCTTTTATAAGGTTTAGCTTCAAAAAAGGGGGCGGAGCCTGGCGGATGACGCGCTCTGTGCGCCCAGCGCTTCTGCGCATGTGCGGACGTCCCAGCAAGATAAAAGGACTCAGTCCACGCTGCTTGCTATGGACACAGAGCATGAAAAGGAGCTGGTAGCATGGTATAGGGGCTTACAGCGGGCGGTTGATACAGGCATCCCCAGAAAGACGCATTAGTAGACAACCACTGATGTACATAGCAGCAAATTGCATTAGACTATTTCAGTAAGGGGTGTATTGCGGCTGGAATACCTCAGCTTTGAACTAAGGAATATGCCGCCTAAAAAACTCCGAGATATACCTCTCAGGAAGTGTAGGGGGTCTCCATCGGGCTCTGAGGATCTGGAGCAGTCATCTGCACCCTCCTCCCCTGAGAAATCAGAGGTTAATACCCATAAGGAACCCCCGGGAGTGCCAGGTACTGCGGCTGTCCTCAGTCCACCTGCTCCTGCATATATAACAGAGGAGGTTTTTTCCTCAACTCTGGAGGGATTGGAGCAGAGATTGGCTGCATTGATCGCTTCTTCTCTACAGGAAAGAAAGCGCGCCAGATCTCCATCACCTCCATTAGAGTGCCTGTTGGCAGAGCAACAGTCCCAGGAAGGGACCGACCTACCTGAAGGGGATCAGGAGGAGGTTAGCTCTGTTTTTGAGGAATCGACAGTAGATGAACCATTTTCAGCATCACAGACTGAAAGATTGTGGGTCCAGACCCTAACTGACATGGTTCGATCTGCATTTAAAATGCCTCTTGTTGAACCATCAACTACTGCTGTCTCCTCATTGGGGTCGCTAAAAGCTCCCCAGGTTAATTGCTCCTTTCCAATACATCCATTATTGGAAGGACTTATATACCAGGACTGGGAACATCCTGATAAACTATTTGTTCCGCCTAAAAGGTTTCCGGTGATCTATCCCATGGAGGAAAAGTTCACCCAGAGATGGAATGTTCCTACGGTGGATGCAGCCATCTCTTCTGTGAACAAATCACTGACATGTCCAGTAGATAATGTTCAAATGTTCAAAGATCCAGTGGATAAAAAATTGGAATCTTTATTAAAATCTGCTTTTTCCACAGTAGGGGCTGTTACACAGCCAGCAGTGGCAGCTATTGGGGTCTGCCAAGCTTTAAAGGATCAAATGAAAATGGTCCTGAGGGATTTGCCAGACCAGCAGGCCCAGGCTCTGGCTGATCTGCCTAGAGCATTATGCTTTGCGGTTGACGCCATCAAGGATTCTATCCATCAGGCCTCCCGCCTCACGCTGTCTTTGGTACATATGCGTAGGCTTCTGTGGCTCAAAAACTGGTCTGCTGAAGCTCCCTGTAAGAAGCTCTTAGTTAGCTTCCCATTTCATGGGGAACGCCTTTTTGGCGAAGACCTGGATAAGTATATCCAGAAGATTTCCAGTGGTAAAAGTACTCTCTTACCGAGTAAAAAGAGGTCTAGGGGTCCATCTTTTAAGAGGACTACCTCTCCTATCCCTGCGACGTCTGCTACTAAGCAGTTCCGACGGCCTCCTCGGTCAAACTCAGGAGGTAAAAATCAGGGACAGCCCGCAGGGTAATAAAAAGCCCTGGATCCGAAGAGGTACTAAACCAGCCTCCAAGTCAAGCCTATGAAGGGCTGCCCCCACTCAAACGGGTGGGGGGAAGACTTCAGTTGTTCGCAGAGACCTGGCGGGAGACGATCAAAGACAGATGGGTGCTCTCCGCAGTAACTCTGGGATACAAGTTGGAGTTAAAAGAGTCTCCTCCGTCCCATTTTATGTGGTCAGGCATGCCAAGAGACCCTCTGAAAAGAGGGTCTCTCCTATTGGCGTTAGAACAACTATTGCTCCAAGGAGTAATTATGGAGGTTCCTATGGAAGAGTGGGGGTTGGGTTTCTACTCAAACCTTTTCACAGTCCCGAAGCCAAACGGGGACATAAGACCCATATTGGACCTAAAGAGTCTAAACAAATTTCTAAACGTCCGGTCTTTCCGGATGGAGTCGATCCGATCGGTCACCGCTGCCCTACAAGGGGAGGAATGGTTAGCCTCGATCGACATCAAAGATGCTTACTTGCATGTTCCCATCTTTCCAGGTCATCAAAAATTCCTACGCTTTGCAGTAGAAGGGCGCCATTTTCAGTTCAGAGCCTTACCATTCGGTCTGGCCACAGCACCACGAGTGTTCACAAAAATTCTGGCCCCACTGTTGGCCGATCTAAGAACACAGGGTGTAACGATAATGGCATACCTAGACGACCTGTTGTTGATAGACCACTCAGTTGCCAAGCTAGAAGTGGTAATTGTCGATACAATCAAGTATCTAGAGTCTCACGGTTGGATCATCAACCTGGACAAGTCAGCCCTACAGCCAGTGAAAAACCTGGTATATCTAGGGCTACGGCTGGATTCAGACCAGAGGAAGATTTTCTTACCTCTAGACAAGGTATCCTCTTTGAGGGCCTTGGTCCGTCTGCTTTGTGCAAAAAGACAGCCGTCCATACGCCTGTGCATGAGGCTGCTAGGAAAGATGGTAGCATCATTCGAAGCTGTGCCATACGCCCAATTCCACTCAAGGAATTTACAAAGGGCCATATTGTCAGCCTGGAACGGAAAAGTTCAGGCTCTAGACTTCCCAATGGTTTTGTCCCCTTCCGTTCGGAAGAGTCTCTGCTGGTGGTTGATCCCCCAGAATCTCCAGAAGGGAAAACCCTTCAGCCCGATATCTTGGAAGGTGGTCACTACAGATGCCAGCCTTATAGGCTGGGGGGCAGTACTGGAGCAATGGTCTCTCCAGGGCAGATGGTCAAATGTAGTAAAAACCCTGCCCATCAATCTCTTAGAGATACGAGCAGCCCGGTACGCCCTAGTAGCCTGGACATCCAGACTCCAAGGGTCCCCTGTCAGAATTCAATCAGACAATGCCACAGCAGTGGCATATATCAATCATCAGGGAGGCACCAGGAGTCGTGCAGCCCAGAGGGAAGTAAGTCACATCCTGGAATGGGCAGAAAAGCATGTCCCATGTATATCAGCTGTCTTCATTCCAGGGGTGGAGAATTGGAAGGCGGACTTTCTGAGTCGCCAACAGTTATGCCCAGGGGAATGGTCCCTTCATCCCGAGGTCTTCCGAGCAATATGTCAGCGGTGGGGAACACCGGATGTAGATCTGCTAGCATCCAGATTCAACGCAAAGGTGGACAGATTTGTCTCCCGGACAAGGGATCCCCTCGCTTGCGGCTCGGATGCGCTGGTGTTCCCTTGGGATCAGTTCAGACTGATATATGCATTCCCTCCGCTACAATTGTTGCCTTGACTCCTTCGCAGAGTCAGGTTGGAGAAGAAGCCGGTGATCCTGGTGGCTCCAGCGTGGCCCCGAAGGGCCTGGTACGCGGAGATCATCAAAATGTCTGTTGGGATTCCTTGGACCCTTCCACGTCGTTCGGACCTGCTTTCGCAAGGACCGATATACCACCCTTCCTTACTAACTCTAAGTTTAACGGCCTGGCTATTGAATCCCACATCCTAAAGAAGAGAGGTCTCTCTAACTCTGTGGTATCAACTATAATCAATGCCAGGAAGCCTGTATCCAGGCAGATCTACTATAGAGTTTGGAAGGCGTACATCACTTGGTGCGAGGCCAGAAAATGGCATCCACGTAAGTACGTTATAGGCAGAATTCTGGACTTCCTGCAGTGGGCTGTAGACAGGAAGTTTGCCTTAAGTACTATCAAGGGCCAGGTTTCGGCCTTGTCAATACTATTTCAAAGGCCGCTGGCTATGCATTCACTTGTCAAATCCTTTATGCAAGGTGTGACTCGTATTATTCCACCGATTAAGGCTCCCATATGCCCATGGGATCTAAATTTGGTTCTGTCGGTTCTGCAGAAGCAGCCATTTGAACCTTTGCGGCACATTTCCTTGGTTCTACTCACCAGGAAATTGATATTTTTAGTAGCCATATGCTCGGCTAGAAGAGTGTCGGAATTAGCCGCCATGTCCTGTAAAGAGCCATATCTGGTTATCCATAAGGACAGAGTAGTATTACGTCCTCACCCAGCCTTTCTTCCTAAGGTGGTATCGGGGTTTCACTTGAACCAGGATGTGGTTCTTCCTTCTTTTTTCCCCAAACCAAGCTCGGTAGAGGAAAAGTTATTGCATTCTTTGGATGTAGTAAGAGCAGTTAAAGCTTATCTAAAAGCCACTGCTCAGATTCGTAGAACGGATTCTTTATTTGTTCTGCCGGAAGGCCCCAGAAAGGGTCAGGCAGCATCAAAATCTACTTTAGCCAAGTGGATTCGACAGGTCATAATACAAGCCTATGGCTTGAGAAGTAGACCGCCTCCGTTCAAAGTTAGGGCGCACTCCACGAGAGCAGTTGGAACTTCATGGGCAGTGCATCACCAGGCCTCCCTGGCGCAAATTTGTAAGGCCGCAACATGGTCTTCAGTACACACGTTTACTAGGTTCTACCAGGTGGACGTTAGAAGTCAGGAGGATGTCGCCTTTGGGCGCAGTGTGTTGCAGGCCGCAAAAGATCCTCATGCCTGATGGCGCCCAGCTTATGTATGGTGTATCCCCCCCCTCATGTGGCATTGCTTTGGGACGTCCCACATAGTAATGACTATGCTGCTCTGTGTCCCGTGATGTATGAACAAGAAAGTAGGATTTTTAAAACAGCTTACCTGTAAAATCCTTTTCTTGGAGTACATCACGGGACACAGAGCTCCCACCCCTCTTTTGGGGACACGTATTGCTTTGCTACAAAACTGAGGTACTCCCGGATGGGAGGGGCTTATATAGGGGAGGGTACTTCCTGTTTTGGAAGTTGCCAGTGCCAGCACCTGAAGGTAATTCTATATAACCACACACATAGTAATGACTATGCTGCTCTGTGTCCCGTGATGTACTCCAAGAAAAGGATTTTACAGGTAAGCTGTTTTAAAAATCCTACTTTTCTCTTTCGCCCATGGACGGACACAGCTCCTTTAGTCTTGACAAGTGGGACGTCCCCAAGCAGTGTCAAAAAATGAGGGGTGGGAACAGCAAGCAAACAAACTTCACCCCAAACAAACAGAGCTCCTCAACAGAGGAGTTGCAACCTTAAAAAGCCGCCTGCAAAACAATGCGGCCGAAGCAAGCATCCGCAGACGCATGCACGTCAACCTTGTAAAATTTAGTGAAGGTGTGAACGGACGACCAGGTCGCCGCCTTACACATCTGTGAGACAGACGCTTGATGTCGAAAAGCCCAGGAGGCACCAATCGCCCTGGTCAAATGCGCTGTGACAGGAAAGGGAGGCGCCCGCCCTTTAAGGGCATAAGCCTGAATCACAATCTGTCTGATCCACCGATAAATGGTGGCCGACGAGAACGCCAGGCCTTTTTTTGGACCAGTCACTGACACAAACAGTGAGTCTGACCTCCGAAATGGAGCCGTAGCAGACAGATACACCCGCAGAGCACGTACCACGTCTAAGGATTGTAACGCAACCTCTTTGGGATGCGAGGACACAAGGATGGAAGTACAATGTCCTCATTCAGATGAAAAGCCGAAACCACCTTCGGAAGAAACGAAGGCTGCAGGCGTAGCACCGCTTTATCCTTCTGGAGGATCAAGTAGGGGGACTTGCAAGACAAGGCCGCCAACTCAGAAACCCTCCTGACAGATGTAATGGCCACCAGAAAGGCAACTTTCTGAGAGTGTCAAAAGAGGAATCTCTCTGATGTTCTCAAAGGGAGGTTTCTGAAGTACCGAGAGCACCAGATTCAAATCCCACGTAGGTAGTGGTGGTCGAACCGGAGGAGCCACATGTCGGACCCCTTGCACAAAACGTACTCACTAGTGAATGAGCCGCCAGGGGTCATTGAAAGAAAACAGCCAAGGCTGAAATCTGCCCCTTAATGGTGCTTAAGGCAAGTTTCTGATCCACTCCACGCTGTAGAAACAGCAGGATCCTGGAAACAGAATATGCCCATGGACGCCACTCCATCTCCTCACACAGAGATGTATGCTTTCCAAGTGCGATAGTAGATCTTCCGAGATGATGACTTCCGTGCCCTCAGCATAGTGGGAATTACTGAATCCGACAGGCCTCGGTCCCTTAGTACCTGGATTTCAATAGCCATGCCGTTAAAGCCAGCGACTGTAAAGCAGGATGAAGTATGAGACCTTGCGACAGAAGGTCCTCCCGCATCGGCAGTCGCCAAGGGGCATCCGCCAGCAGGCGCACCAGGTCGGCGTACCAGGGACGCCGGGCCAATCTGGGGCAATTAGGATTACCGGAATCTCCTCGGTCTCCACTCTGCGGAACAGACAAGGAAAAAGTTTCAGTGGGGGTAAAAGCATAGATCAGCCGATACTGTCCCCACGGGGCCACCAACGCGTCCGTTGAGTCCACCCAGGGATCTTTTGACCTGGCCACAAACCTCAATACCTTCCGATTGAGTCGAGAAGCCAGGAGATCCACGTCTGGCGTGCCCATCTTAGGCAAAGGAGTTGAAACACGTCCGGGTGTAGCGACCATTCTCCTTGATCCAGCATCTGGCGACTTAGGTAGTCCGCCTGCCAGTTTTCTACGCCCGGAATGTATACGGCCGATAGAGCCGGCACGCTCCTTTCTGCCCACCGCAGGATGTGAGCGACCTCCGATGCTGCAGCCGAGCTCCTTATTCCTCCTTGATGGTTGACATACGCCACCGCCGTGGCGTTGTCCGACTGGATCCTGACTGGGCGCCCCTGTAGCCTCTGTGACCATGTGGAGAGGCACTGCCTGATCGCCCGAAGTTCCAGTACATTGATCGGCAGGTGGGATTCTTCCTGTGTCCAGCGACCTTGTGTCGACTGGACCCCCCAAAAACCCCCCCAACCGGTCAGGCTGGCGTCCGTCGTGATCACCGTCCAGTGAAAGGGAAGGAACGACTTTCCGGACTGAAGGGCCGGAGATGTCAGCCACCAGACAAGTCCTGACTAGTTGGCTCACCCGGATTTGACAATCCAGGGACAATGGAGACTTGTTCCACTTGGACAGGATTCTCCTTCTGCAACACTCGTGTGTGGAATTGAGTATACGGTACTGCCTTGAAGGAGGCCACCATGAGACCCAGGACTCGCATGCAAAAGCGCAGCGACGACCACCTGCGGGATGCCAACAGCTTCACCGCCACCTGAAGAGCCTGCAATTTTTCTAAAGGGAGAAAAACCTTTGCCTCCGAAGAGTCCAGGATCAAGCCCAGGTATTCCAGGCGCTGAGTCGGCACCAACACCGACTTCTGGAGGTTCAGTACCCAACCAAATTCTTGAAGGGTCTGACTGGCAATCGCTACAGCCTCCTCTAATTCTGAGTCTGAAGCAGCTCTCAGAAGGAGGTTATCCAGGTAGCCCACGATAGCGATACCTCGCTGTCTCAGCAAGGCCAGAATCGGGGCGAGCACCTTGGTGAAAACCCTCGGTGCCGATGCCAGGCCAAAAGGGAGAGCCACAAATTGGTAGGGATCGTCCCTGACTGCAAAACACAGAAATCTCTGATGCCTGATGCATATTGGGACATGCAAGTATGCGTCCTTGATGTCCAAGGACGCCAGAAAATCCCCCGGATGGAGTGCAGCAAACACAGAGCGAACTGATTCCATCCTGAACCTTCACACCTTTACAAAGATGTTGAGGGCCTTGAGATCCAGAATTGGATGGACCCCGTCCTTCTTTGGGACTACAAACAGATTGGAGTAAAATCCCTGAAACGTTTCCGGCACTGGCACAGGTACTATCACCCCGCGCTTCAGCAGGTCCTGCACTGCCCCAAACAGGGCGTTCTGACGAGCTGGAGGAAGATGAAGGTTTGAGGGAAAAAATCTGTTTGGTGGATAAGAAAGAAATTCTATATTGTACCCTGATGAAACCACTTCGCAAACCCACTGGTCGGAAAGCAGGGAGGTCCACTGAGCTGCAAACTCGAGAAGGCGACCCCCCACCCGAGAGTCGGGCAGGGGCAAACCTTCATGCAGTAGCAGATTTGTTTGCGGGCTTGTTTGGCTTGCGAACCCAGGGACGCTTTTGTCCCTCAGCTGGCCCCTTGTCGGCCTGGGAACGCTTACCTTCTAAACGGAAAAGGAGGGCCCAGGCCTGCGGCGTGGCTCCTTACCTTTTCTGGATTGTGGGAGCAGTGTGCTCTTACCCCCAGTGACATCCTTAATAATGTCATCCAGCGAGGCTCCAAATAGCCTTCCACCCCGGAAAGGCAAATCAGCCAGAGCCTTCTTGGAAGTCTGGTCCGCGGACCAGCATTTTAGCCAAATCAGGCGATGCAGTACCACAGCAGATATTGAGGCTCTAGAAAGCAGGGGAGCTGTGTCCAGGGCTGCATCGCAGACATATTTGAGGCCATGCACCAACTGGTCAGCCATTTCTACACAGACCGGGGAAACTTGTTGTCTTTCCAACTCCTGGTGCAAAATTTTAGCCCATTCTGTAAGTGTCTGTGACACCAGAGCCGCAGTCAAAACTGTCCGTAATGCAGATCCCAGCATGGTAAACATGGACCGGGCCACCGCCTCGGACCTTCTATCCGCAGGAACCTTAAATGAAGGGGTCCCCTCAACCGGAATAGTGGTTACTTTGTTTAACTGGGATACCGGGCTGTCCACAACCGGGGGAGATGCCCATTTTTTCAGAAGGCTCTCCACAAAAGGGTAACGGACCGCCATGCGTTTTGGGACCGAAAAGGTCCTCTGCAGTCGTGACCATTCCTTGTCTATAAACTTATCACAATAAGTTACATAAGGAAACACCTTGGTAGTGGGAGTCGGCTTGTGGGACACAAAAGGGACCAACACCTCAGCAGATGTCCCAGCCGCATCCTCCAGTTTAAAGGGTTTCTCGCACTGCAGTGATAAGTGCTCCAACAAGCACCTTGTCCTGCGCTGACCTGGACACGGAGTCTTCCTCACTGTCCGAATGATCCTGGTCTGCATACTCTGACCCTTCAGAACAGGGGTCTTGTTTCACAGCCAGGCTCGAGTCTGAGTCAGAGCTTTCCCCAGAAGATGGTGGGAGGAGGGGTTCCCCCCCCCCTGCGCCT
Organism: Rana muscosa; assembly: GCA_029206835.1. Lineage (NCBI taxonomy): Eukaryota > Metazoa > Chordata > Amphibia > Anura > Ranidae > Rana > Rana muscosa. The sequence continues at coordinate 507,091,732 of CM055118.1, read as the reverse complement.
GCACACCGCGTCCACAGGTAACGCAGGTGCAGGGGGCACCGGTTGCTACCCTTGGAATGTCTGGGGAAAAAACGCCAGCTTCTGATGCCATGCTGACCCACACACTTGACAGCCACTCAGAGAACAAGTCAAGGTACAAGAAAAGGCCCACCCTCCTAGCTGCCCAGACCGAGGGGTATTCCCAGAGGACTCACCGCCCTGACCCAGGCACTGCTTCAGCGCTGCCATCCGCTCTAAACTCCTGCACAGTGTGTGCCTAAGGCGTCTCCGAGGTGATCTGCCCTTCGCGCCGTTCAGAATGACAAACCAGCGCTAGAGGTCCAGCCAATGTAAAAATCCCCACAAAGATGGCCGCCGTTTACCTCAGAAAAAAAGAGTGTGAGCTACAAGAAAATAGCCGACCACTGTATTAGCTATAAAAACAGCGCGGCTACAAGAAAATGGTCGCCAGCTGTATTAGCATTAGGAACAGCGCGGCTTTCTGAGGTAAAAATTACAATAAAAGGCCACGAAAACACTGGGCCTCCGAGCGGAGGCCCCCCACAAGGCAGACCACCCACACTAGAGCGGACCCGGACACACCGCGCAGCCCCCAGCCAGGACCCGGAGCCCCCCTCAGGGACCCCCCGGTGTGGTACACAGCAGGCCCAGCAAAGCATGGGGAGGAAGATGGACAGGGAGAGAGGAAAGGGAGGACTAGAGACCCCCTAATCAACCACCCCAGGAATGCCAAGCTGTTCCATCCTGCCAAGGCTGGGGGAACCTTACTTACCCGTCCCTGCGAAGACTGCTGGACGCATTCCTGACAGACCCATCACGAGCAGTACGGAGTGGCTGTCAGCCACGGCCCACTGTGACTGGATAGCAGTAGCCCGGACATATGTGGGCCCCGGAGCATATAGCTCACTGGCCACCCCTGGAGCAAACAGGGTATGTCGTGGCCGACCCAGCACGTAGCTAAAGACCCTGCTCACGCTCGATGGCCAGACTGGGGAGACGACAAGGATCTATATTATCTAGCCTGTCACCCAGCCGGCAGTTGATAGATCTCAGGATCCAAAATTGAAAATAAAAAAATAAAAAATAAAAAAGTTCTCCAGGACCAATGGGCCCCTAGGGAGCCAGGTCCTTCTCCTACACTAGGCAGAAAAAAACTGAGCTGCTGAGTGCAGGGTGAGGGGTTATGACCAGAGGGACCACCCCCTGGGCGGGGCTGTTCAGCTTTGGTATAATTACATGTTTTTGTATATCTAACATGTCTGCCTAGTCCTCTCCTAATAGACGGAACGTAACCCACTTGTCAAGACTAAAGGAGCTGTGTCCGTCCATGGACGAAAGAGAATTTTTTTTTTCTTAGTTTAGGCCGATACGTATTCTTCTGCATATTTTTGGTAAAAAAAATTGCAATAAGCGTTTATTAATTGGTATACGCAAATGTTATAGCGTCTACAAAATAAGGGATAGTTTTTGTGGCATTTTTATTAATATTTTTTTTTTACTAGTAATGGCAGCGATCAGCGATTTTTATCATGACTGCGACATTATGGTGGACACATCGGACACTTTTGGTGCAATTTTGGGACCATTCACATTTGCACAGTGATCAGTGCTATATAAATGCACTAATTACTGTGTAAATGTGACTGGCAGTGAAGGGGTTAACCACTACTGGGCTAGGAAGGGGTTAAGTGTGTCCTAGGGAGCAATTCTAACTGTTAGGGGCGTGGCTTACTGTGACAAGACACTGATCGCTGCTCCCGATGAGAGGGAGCAGACGATCAGTGTCCTGTCACTAGGCAGAACAGGGAGATGTTTGTTTACACAGGCATCCCCCGTTCTGCAGCTCCGTGACACACGATCGCGGGACACCGACAGACATCGAGTCCGCGGGTCCCGCGGGCATGATCACGGAGCTCGCGGCAGGGGATCGAAACGGTAACAAATTTAAAGGGAAGTATCTGTACGCCCATTTGCCTGTCCGTGCCATTCTGCCGACGTAAATGTTCGTGCGACGGTCGGCAAGTGGTTAAAGCACCAAACAATGGATTAGCCACCAAACAAATAATAGAGTCAGGATGTGTTTAAGACACAGAGACACTGGTTTCCAGAATTTCATCACAAAAGTTCTAAGATATAATTTGGTGTAAATACAATCTCAAGTCTGAAAGGTGGCCCAGATTTGCAGGACATCAGAGCACTCTGATAATGTAAAGGATTGTGGGAATTATCTGCATAGATAAAAAGTATTTTCTTCTTTAAACTCCATCTGGAGAGCACATGGCACATTGATAGTGAGCAGGGCCAAGGAAACCTGGAGGAGGATGAGGGATTTTGGTGTGAATGACCCACTTGTCTAAGAGCATCCAGTTTTGTTTCCTTTTCTCCCATTGTACCACCTATCATTCCCCAGGTCATAATGTTGCACATGCAACTTTAATTTTGAAGACAAATGAATGCACCGTTTCAGTAGGCAGCAGAGATAAGTTTCAGCATGGAAGAATAAAGGTCATGAGGTGGGAGTTAATGCTATAGCTTTAAGTTAACTGTCAAAGAGAAAAAGAGACATCCAGACACGGGAAGAAAGTATAACTGATAAACCGCAAAATACGTTGCACTTGTATATTTAGAATTAGAATAAGGGTGATGCACATTAAATAATGTAATATTTATATGTCATTATATAGAGAGAACTATTTGATTCCAATAGGTTTACATTATGGATGAGAAGGGCATAACATGGAAAAAAAGTTGCTGCTATTGTGAAATGGAGAAAGAAAACTAAGGTGACACTAACCATTGATTTAGACAGATATAATCAACCTTTTTTAAATGATCATTTTTTGACTGTATAATCACATTTTTCACAGTAGTTACAAGCTAACCAAACCATAAGAGATAGAACAAGCATCATAACCAACATTTTAACAAGCATAAACTCTGCAGTGTAATAGCAAATAAAGAAACACTGCCTATGATATAGCGAGTAAAGAAAAATAAGATGATGTGAGAGAGGAAAAGTATCACCACAGAAAGTATATCAAAATGATAATCAAACATTTTTATGTTGCAGAATAAATTCAGTTTTTCTGTTTAGTATTGTTTGGGCTCTCCTAAAATTGAATTCGCAACATCAAATTTTGCAGGAACACCATTCCACTTACCGCACAAAATAAATGACTCAAGCATTACTGGGGAAGCTAATCCCTTGAAAATTACAACATACACACCCAAGCGTGGTCAATTCAGGATCTTTTGCCTAATTTTGTAAAAAAAAAAAGAAAATCATCCTAAATGTAATCTAGTGACTTCAAGGTCCCTAGAGCTGGAAAAAAAAAAAAGCAACAATGGGCATTTCTTGATAAAAAAATATGATTACCTTTGTGCAAGCTTTACACATAAATCATCACTTCTGTGTTACCAACCCAGCACAGAACATTTATTTTTCAAAGTAGTAAGTAAAGCAATTACCATCAAACTCTGCAAGCCTGGAAATATCTTCTCCAAGGTCTGCTGTCACTGGAAGAGCTTGCCGTACCTTTAAATTTGTTTCCCTACAAACAGCAATGACATACAAAGTCTGTCATATTAATAATAGTATTAATGTTATTATAAACTTGTATAAAATTCCACTACCAACACAGTTCTGGACAAAAAATTACACATAAAAATTACATGCATTAATTTTCATAATCTAAATGACCAAAATAGCAGATTTGTTATATGGAAATAGTAAGTACACCCCATATATTTACCATCACTTCAAATACATGAAATTGGAATCCAGCGTTCTAGATTAGATGCCAGTTAGTAGAACCTTCTTAGGGAGCATGCAGGTGAAAACTGTCCCATTTAATCTTAAAATATCTAAAGTTGGGTGTTCTCTTTGCTATTGACATCTATGATGTCATTACAAGAGCAACGGAGCTCTCTTAGGCTCTCAAAGAAAGTAGTGGATCCCTTTGGGCCTTGCAAGGTATTTAACCACTTCTGGACCGCCCGCCGTCATTATACGGCGGCTCTTTGAAGTGGAATATCGTTGTTATGGCAGCAGCTAGCTGCCATAACCCCGAAATCCACTTCTTCAATGGGCGGTCCGCTTTTAGATAAAAGTGGTCTCAGCTGCGGATTCGCCGTGCGATCACTTTTATCAGTGGCGGGATAGGGGCCCTCCCTCCCGCCTCGCTCCGATGCCCTCTGCCGCTTACCGGAGCTGTCGGCGGTGGCGATCGTATCCTGTCCCCTCTGTGGTATGGAGCCGAGTGAGGGGAAGATGGCCCCCACCCAGCTCCATACCATTGCAGGGCGGAAGCGATGTCAAAGCGTCACTTCTGCCCATAGCTCTTAAAGGGACATTTAAAAAAAATTGAAACAAAATTTTTTTTTTTTTTATTGCATTTTAGTGTAATAATGAGATCTGAGGTCTTTTTGACCCCAGATCTCATATTTAAGAGGTCCCGTCATACTTTTTTTATATTACAAGGGATGTTTACATTCCTTGCAATAGGAACAAAAGTGATACAATTTTTTTTAAAGAAGAGTGTAAAAATTTAAAATAAAGTGAAATAAATAACAAAAATAACATGCCCTGTCCCGCTGAGATAGCGTGCAGAACCAAAAACGCATATGTGAGTAGCGCCCCGATATGAAAACGATGCTCAAACCACACATGTGAGACATCACCGCGATTGTTAGAGCGAGAGCAATAATTCTAGCCCTAGACCTCCTCTGTAACTCAAAACATACAACCTGTAGAATTTTTTAAACGTTGCATATGGAAATTTTTAGGGATAAAAGTTTGTCGCCATTCCACGAGCGGGCGCAATTTTGAAGCGTAACATGTTGGATATCAATTTACTTGGCGTAACATCATCTTTCACAATATAAAAAAAATTGGGCTAACTTTACTGTTGTCTTATTTTTTTAATTCAAAAAAGTGTATTTTTTTTAAAAACAGTGCGCTTGCAAGTTCGCTCTGTAAATACGGTGCGACAGAAAGTATTGCAATGACTGCCATTTTATTCTCTAGGGTGTTAGAATTTTTTATATTTATATATATATATATATATATATAGTAATTTTCCAGCAAAAAAAAAAAAGATTTTAACTTGTAAACATCAAGTTTGAAAAAATAGGCAGTCTTAAAGTGGTTAAAGAGATCATCAATGTTTTGAAATAATTAATTCCATTGAAAGTAAAATAATCCGTGAGTGGCAAAGATTTCAACAAACAACTGCCAGCAAATTCAACCTAAAAGATGACCATCTGATGCTAAAAAAAGGTCTCCAAAAACCCACCAGTTTCCCTGTGGGTTGCTCTGGTAACTCTTGTAACAGCTTCAGTCGAAGAGCCATCAGAAAGAGATTGCACCATTTCAACCAATAGGAAAAAGTCTTTGCTGTCCAAAAAGAATGTTAAAGCAAGAATTTGCCACTAAACATATAAGCAAAGACCAGGCCTTCTGAAAGAATGTGCCATAGACTTATCAATTTAAAATAAAGAGTTGTTTGGTCACAGTAATAGTAGATATGTCTGCTGCAAACCAAAGGCAGTATTCCAGCAGAAGAACTCCCTAACAACTGTGAACACCTAGTTTTTGGTTGTTTTGTTGCTTCAGGGCCTAGACAGCTTTTAGTTATGGGGTCAATTATACATTTTGCATCATATAAAAATATGCTTGTTGAGAATGTGACCATCTATCCAAAAGTTTAACTGAAATGAGCCAGCCTGTCAACATGACAATGTACATTAGCAAATCCACCAAGGAATGACTCAAAAAGAAGAAATATAGAGTTATGGATTGCCCCAGTCAACACCCTGATTTGAATCCTATTGAAATGTTGCAGGGAGATTTTGAAAAAGGCACTTCATGCAAGGAAACCCACATAGTTATTATAACTAAAGGAATGTTACACTGAAAGATGGTAAAAAATTGCAGTAAGTCACTCACTAAGTCAATGTCAAAGACTGGTGGGCAGTTATGCAAAATGCCTACAAAAAGTAATTTCTGCTACAGGGGGCCACGGGTGTACTATACCATTGCATCTATTAATATTTTTGTTGGATACATAATTGGAAAGGCATTTGGTGTTTGTGCTCAAGTATATCACCTTTTTCTGTAGGCACTGTATGAATAAAAAGCCAACGTTTACTTGTTCAAATATATTTTAAAAAATCAACTGATTTTAATGGGATGTACTTACCTTTTCACATGACTATATGTATATTGAATTTCCATCTGGAATAAATGGCAACACACAAATGCAGTGTGTGTAGTTAACAAGCATTATTGCATGCGCGGCAGTGTGAAAAGACCCTATTTGTCCTTGACCACTATATATGTAGTCAAAGGGAGCAAATGTTTTATTTTCATATTTATCCTTAAATTCTTGAAAATACTTTCTTTACTTATCCCTCCATTCAATGCACAACAAAAATAGGCATTTTTTATTTTCTGAGGTGTCACGCATACCAAGTGCAGCATGTCATGCAAGTGAATAGCTGTGGATTTGAGTTCATGTGCATGAACATTTAATGAGAAGTCTGTAAACTGTCTGTGGGTAAAATGTGAGCACTTTTGACTTTAATAGACTTTTTCTAATGTAGAATATTATACAAATCCCTTAATTACATAAGAAAAACTAAGACTATTTCCAGGAAATTACTATACTCATACCATTAAATTCAAAGAAATGTGATGTTCTTTTATTGTAAACATGTGCGAGATTAACTCATCTAGAGAAGCTATTTCTACAGGTCACACGTGATTGGGTATTTAAGGTTCACATTATCTACTATCCTTTACTTTCCCAAGTAAACGGCCTCTATTCCTTTAGTAAATCAACCCAATGTCTACATTTCCAAGCTGTGCTGACAGGGAAACTGGGGGCTACCATAAAAAAATGAAATGGTGTGTTCAATATGACACTTTTTTGGTGAAAAGTTTCTTTTGTTTCTTAAATTTTTTATAAAAGGCTGTACTGGGGCTTTATTCCCCCGTGGAATCTCTGCATGCTCCTATTTTAGATTGCAGATAACAGTTTTCTACCTGTGTTTGTCATGTAGAAATTTACCCTATTTATAAAGAGACGTGCAAGGACCTTGCATAGTTGGTACCGCACTACAACAATGTGGATTATAATTCCTTCTATTACAGCCTCTTCTCCTCCTTTAAAGTTCAGTAGATTTGTTCTAGTTGGGCAGGTGTGTTTGCATCTTTTACCAAAAATATGGTAACTTTTTTTATGAAAATACAACAGTTTTGTTCAAAAGTTTCAAAGACCAGTTTCCAATTTTTCCGTTGTAAGATAACAGTTTGATTCTTTATAAATGTGGTAAAAAAAAGAGCTGTCATCCAAGCTCTGAAAATTGGTGTACAAGGACATGGCATGCAAATTTCATTATGAAACTTCTTTCAAACACAGTTATATAGGTCAGTATATGGTAATAAATCCTAGATGGGAAAATGCTTAAAGTTGGACCAATATTTGGTCACACTTGCATGGGTGCACGGCTGCCCTTCCCATACTACACATAATTTATAATGGGTTAAGCCATTTACATAAGTTTTGCTACTTAGGTGTACTGTCCCTTTAAATTTTACCTTTGGGCACAGGTAAAGGTGCCCGATCAGGTGTGGTGGAAAGTTCTGGAATACCTGGGGGCTCATTACATAAGGGGCTGCGTCCTTGTCACAAGTGCCTGTGGTCAGTCTGCAATAAAAGCTTCCCATTCCCCCCTCATGTTGCTAACACTTATTTGTGGTTTGTCACCCTCGAATCTGGGGGGAACTTCATTACTGTGTTATTTTTTTTCATATTCTTCGCTATTTTGCATGAGTTTTTGATAACTCATTATTTTCTGGTGGTTTGATATGCAAGTTTAAAGTATAATTGATATATCTGTTCAGACCAAAATAAAGTGCAGCGCCCAATAATTTTGCCAAAACTGCATTATTGTATTCATTTCTTAGTATGTTAGTTTGGTTGTCTTCTGGGGAATGATTTGCTTTGGGGTGGAAGTGTCCTCTTGCAGTACAGTACTGTTACTCTTATTTACCAGAATTGGCAATGAAATGCATTTGGGCCAAAATCTAGATTGTGTAACTGTTAAGGTTATACTTTTTATTCTGTAACATAATCTATAGTAATATTCAGTATGCAGTTTGGATAGATTAAATGAATGTTTGTAATACAGTGCCTTGAAAAAGTATTCACACGCCTTGAAATTTTCCACATTTTGTCATGTTACAACCAAATACGTAAATGTATTTTATTTGTGTTGGTTTTTTAGACCAACACAAAGTGGAACATAATTGTGAAATGGATGGAAAATGATAAATGTTTTTCAAAATGTTTTACAAATAAATATGTGAAAAGTGTGGTATGCATTTGTATTCAGCCCCCCCCCCCCCCCTCCGAGTCAATACTTTGTAGAACCTCCTTTCACTGCAATTACAGCTGCAAGTCTTTTTGGGAATGTCTCTACCAGCTTTTCACATCTAGAGAGTGAATTTTTTGCCCACTCTTCTTTGAAAAATAGCTCAAGCTCTGTCAGATTAGATGGAGAGTGTCTGTGAACAGAAATTTTCAAGTCCTGCCACAGATTCTTAATTGGATTTAGGTCTGGACTTTGACTGGTCCATTCTAACACATGAATATGATTTGATCTAAACCATTCTATTGTAGCTCTGGCTGTATGTTTAGGGTCGTTGTCCTGCTGGAAGGTGAACCTCCGCCCCAGTCTCAACTCTTTTTCAGACTCCAACATATTTTCTTCTAAGATTGCCCTGTATTTGGCTCCATCCATCTTCCCATCAACTCTGACCAGCTTCACTGTCCCTGCTGAAGAAAAGCATCCCTACAACATGATGCTGACCTGTCTGGTGTGTTCCTTGGCTTTCATGATGCCGTTTGTTCACTAAGGTTCTCTAACAAACCGCGGAGGGATTCACAGAACAGCTGAAAGTAAATTACACACAGGTGGACTCTATTTACTAATTAGGTGACTTCTGAGGCCGGGTTTACACTGGGGCGACAAACGCTCCGACATTGGGAGCTCATGTCGCATGACGTGTAAAAATCAATGTTTCACAATGGGAGCCGTCTTAACTGGTCCGACACATGTCGGTCCGACTTTGAAAATGCTCCCTGTACTACTTCGGTCCGACTTTAGCCCATTGACTATCATTGAAGTCGGATCAAAGTCGGACCGCAGTCTTGCATGATCCGACTTTGGCATGCGACTTGTGCTCTGCTGCTCGAGGGGGAACTCCACACCAAATTTTAGATAAAAAACCGGCATGGGTTCCCCCTCCGGGAGCATACCAGGCCCTTGGGTCTGGTCTGGATTTGAAGGGGAACCCCTACGCCGAAAAAACGGCATGGGGGTCCCCCCAAAATCCAAACCAGACCCTTATCCGAGCACGCAACCTGGCAGGCCGCAGGGGAAGAGGGGGGGACGAGGGAGCGCCCCCCTCCCTCCTGAACCGTACCAGGCCGCATGCCCTCAACATGGGGGGTTTGGTGCTCTGGGGCAGGGGGGCGACCTGCGGCCCCCCCCACCCAGAGCACCCTGCCCCCATGTTGATGAGGACAGGGCCTCTTCCCGACAACCCTTGGTTGTCGGGGTCTGCGGGCGGGGGGCTTATCGGAATCCGGGAGCCCCCCCTTGATAAGGGGGCCCCCAGATCCCGGCCCCCCACCCTATGTGAATGAGTATGGGGTACATCGTACCCCTACCCATTCACCTGGTGGGAAAAAAATGTCAAGAAAAAACACAACACAGTTTTTTTAATTAATTTATTGCACAGCTCCGGGGGTCTTCTTCCGACTTCGGGGGTCTCCGCGCTCTCCGGTTCTTTCTTCTGCCGGGCCTCCGCTATCTTCTTCCAGCTCTTTTGCTAGCGGGGCCCGTTCTTCTCCCGCTCTCCGGTTCTTCTCCCGCTCTCCGGTTCTTCTCCCGCTCTCCGGTTCTTTCTTCCGCCGGGCCTCTGCTATCTTTTTCCAGCTCTTTTGCTAGCGGGGCCCGGTCTTCTCCGTCGCCTTCTTCTTCTCCCGCTCTCCGGTTCTTCTCCCGCTCGGCCTCCGCTATCTTCTTCCAGCTCTTTTGCTAGCGGAGGCCCGGTCTTCCCGTTGTCTCGTCCGGCTCTCCGTCGTCGCCGTCTTTTTCTCTCTTCTCCTCCTCGATGTTGACGCGTCGCTTCTGCCCGCTGTAATACTGGCTGTTCGCTCTGCTCCGCATTAATATAGGCTTCTCATCACGTCACAGTCACATGCTCCGGTGGCCCCAGGGCATGTGACTGACGTCATGGGAGCATGTGACTGTGACGTCATGAGAAGCCTATATTAATGCGGAGCGGAGCGAACAGCCAGTATTACAGCGGGCGGAAGCGACGCGTCAACATCGAGGAGGAGAAGAGAGAAGAGAGAAGAAGACGGCGACGACGGGAAGACCGGCCCCTCCACTAGCAAAAGAGCTACAAGAAGGTAGTGGAGGGGCCGGCAGAAGGACAACGGAGAGCCGGACGAGACGACGGGAAGACCGGGCCTCCGCTAGCAAAAGAGCTGGAAGAAGATAGCGGAGGCCCGGCGGAAGAAAGAACCGGAGAGCGGGAGAAGAACCGGAGAGCGGGAGAAGAACCGGAGAGCGGGAGAAGAAGAAGGCGACGGAGAAGACCGGGCCCCGCTAGCAAAAGAGCTGGAAGAAGATAGCGGAGGCCCGGCAGAAGAAAGAACCGGAGAGCGCGGAGACCCCCGAAGTCGGAAGAAGACCCCCGGAGCTGTGCAATAAATGTATTTAAAAAGCTGTGTTGTGTTTTTTCTTGACATTTTTTTCCCACCAGGTGAATGGGTAGGGGTACGATGTACCCCATACTCATTCACATAGGGTGGGGGGCCGGGATCTGGGGCCCCCCTTATCAAGGGGGGGGCTCCCGGATTCCGATAAGCCCCCCGCCCGCAGACCTTGACAACCAACGGCCAGGGTTGTCGGGAAGAGGCCCTGTCCTCATCAACATGGGGACAGGGTGCTTTGGGGTGGGGGGGCAGCAGGTCGCCCCCCTGCCCCAGAGCACCAAACCCCCCATGTTGAGGGCATGCGGCCTTGTACGGTTCAGGAGGGAGGGGGGCCGCTCCCTCGTCCCCCCCTCTTCCCCTGCGGCCTGCCAGGTTGCGTGCTCGGATAAGGGTCTGGTTTGGATTTTGGGGGGACCCCCACGCCGTTTTTTCGGCGTAGGGGTTAACCTTCAAATCCAGGCCAGACCCAAGGTCCTGGTATGCTCCTGAGGGGGGAACCTATGCCGTTTTTTTATTTAAAATTTGGCGTGGAGTTCCCCCTCAAGATTCATACCAAACACAGTGCCTGCTATTGGCGGGGATCCAAGTCGGATCCCCGTTCATTGAAAGTCGGACATATGTCGGCTTCATGTCGCAGGGCAAAGTCGGATCCAAAGTAGGACAGATGTCGTGTCGCACTAGTGTGAACCCAGCCTGAAGGTTGGTTCCAATTGGTTCCACTAGAATTTAGTTAGGAGTATCAGAGTAAAGGGGGCTGAATACAAATGCACACCACACTTTTTAGGTATTTGTTAGTAAAAATTTTGAAAACCATTTATCACTTTCCTTCCACTTCACAATTATGTGCCACTTTGTGTTGGTTTATCACATAAACTCCTAATAAAATACATTTACGTTTTTGGTTGTTACATGACAAAATGTGGAAAATTTCAAGGGGTATGAATACCTTTTCAAGGCACTGTATGTGCACTGTAAATCTACAATAAATGCTATTTGATAAAAAATAAATAATATTTAACAAAAAGAAAAAAAGAGATAAACACCACATGTGGATTGATTTTCCTAGTAGGAGTTTTGCCCTTTGCCAAAATAAACTACATTTTTCATAATATCTAAAAGAAAACCTTGCATAACAAAACTGTACATAGTGTTGTCATGTCTCAAATGCATAATTATTCATACATATTTTAATATTTCCATGTTTACAGTGTAAATAAACTAAACCCACTGCAGTTCAGCTGTAGTTGCTGGTGTATGATGTAGCAAAAAATACTTTCATCCCTTATTGAAATGATAATTTAAATTCATGAAATATATGTGAAGTAAAGTAAAAAAAAGTAAAGCGCACTGGAGGGTAAAAAATTACCCTCCACCAATTGTCCGGTCAGGTTGAATGGACCTTTTATCTAGGAGGGTAGGAAAAGCTGTAAAGCAGGGTATACTGGGTTGAAATACATTTTGAAAATAAATAAATGTATTTATAGTCTATTTTATTAAATAAACATGAACAGGCAAAACAAAGCTGTCTTAGGCCCCTTTCACACTGGGGTGCGTGCGTCGGTGGCGGTAAAGCGCCGCTTTACCGTCGTATTTGCGGAGGTATTCAGCCACTAGCGGGGCGCTTTTAACAACCACTAGCATTTCAATGGGAAGGAGCAGTATACACACCGCTCCTTCACCGCTCCAAAGATGCTACTAGCAGGACTTTTTTTAGCATCCTGCCAGGGCACCCCTACAGTGTGAAAGCCCTCTGGCTTTCACATTGGAGTGAAAGGAGTGTCTCTTTAAGGGCGCTTTGGAGGCGCCATTTTTAGATAAAGAAAATAATTATAGCGTGCTATTCTAATAGAAGTTATTCTGCTATCCAGTGATGCAATCATTTTTATCTACAATGTTGTATACAGTTAACAATGCTTTTGCGTTGTTATACCGATACAAGGCCTTTCTGATGGGAGCCTATACGTGGCCATTTCAGCACACATTATGCAGGCACAGTCCACTGCTGTCACTATCACTGCTGTAAAGTCTTTTGAGTAACCTTGATGCCTGTATGTATAGATATATATACACAGTGGAACCGCGGATTGCGAGTAACGCGTTTACCGAGCGTTTCGCAATACGAGCAATTATTTTAAAAAAAATCCTGACTCAGTTTGCGAGTGTTGTCCCGCAATACGGCAGGATTCAAGCCTCTACGGTGTGTAGTACCGCATTTGGCCAGAGGTGCAGGGGCTTTGGAGCCGATCAGAGCCATTCGGAAATACTCAGAAACACTCTGAAATACTCCATTCCCGAGTGTTTTCGAATGCAGCCGAACGGTCCCTGAGTATTTTTGAGTCTCTGCAGTGCCCCCCCACCTCTGGCCACATGTGGTATTGCATGCCATAGAAGTCAATGTGGAACAAATTATTTTAGTTTCCATTACCTTCTATGGGGAAACTCGCTTTGATATGAGAGTGCTTTGGATTACAAGCATTCTCCTGGAACGGATTATGCTCATAATCCAAGGTTCCACTGTATATCTATATATCTAGATATATATATATACACAGACCTAGATATATCTATATCTAGATATACATACACACACACACACACACAGTATATCTATCACCCTAATGCATTCTATGCATTAAGGTGAAAAACCTTCTGTGCTGCAGCTCCCCCCCCAGACCCCCCTTTTCTTACCTGAGCCCGATCCGATCCAGCGATGTGCACGAGCGCAGTGGCTCCAGTCACTGTTGCTTTCCTCATTGAACATTGGTACCCGCTGCTGTCAATCAAAAGCTGTGACACGGGAGCAGGTGTGGAGCTGAGTCCCACATTCTTTGTCAGGAGCGAGCCCGCACTGGTGCATCCATGAAAAGCGGGTTTCTGTGGGGGCACCTGATGAAGAGGAGGGGCTTGGAGTGCCGGCTGGGGACCCTAGAAAAAGGGGATCAGGGCTGCTCTGTACAAAAGCATTGCACCGAGCAGATAAGTATAGTTTGTTATTTAAAAAAAAAAAAGAAGAGTTTTCAGGTCTGGGGAGTTTCCTGGCCATGGACCCAAAATGTTGATGTTTTGTTCCCCAAGCCACTTAGTTATCACTTTTGCCTTATGGTAAGGTGCTCCATCATGATGTCCAGGCATTGTTCATCATCAAACTGTTCTTGGATGGTTGGGAGAAGTTGCTTTCGGAGGATGTTTTTGCATCATTCTTTATTCATGGCTGTGAGTGGGTCCACTCCCTTGGCTAAGAGGCAACCCCACGCATGAATGGTCTTGGGATGCTTTACTGTTGGAATGACTTGGGACTGATTGTAGCACTTACCTCTTCTTCTCCGGACAAGGTTTTATTTCCGGATGCCCCAAACAATCAGAAAGGTGATTCATCTGAGAAAATGACTTTACCCCAGTCCTCAGTCCAATGTACCTTTTATTAGTCTGTCCCTGATGTTTTTCCTGGAGAGAAGTGACTTATTTGCTGCCCTTCTTGACCCCAGGCCATCCTCCAAAAGTCTTTGTCTCACTGTGCGTGACGATGTACTCACACCTGCCTGCTGCACTTTCTAATTGGCCCGGCAGCGGGGGAAGGAGGAGGGGGCCGACCTTCTGGGAGATCGGGTCGCGGCCCGTCTCCGGAAGTGGGGAGGGGACTTGTCAAAAACAGGTCCCCCGTTCCCCCCTGAAAGGTGCCAAATGTGGCACTGGAGGGGGGAGGAAGCATATAAGCGAGAGTTCCACTGTTGGGTGGAACTCCGCTTTAAGTTAATTTTCATGCCAAAGAGAGACTTTGCAATTAATTGCAATTCATCTGATCACTCTTCATAACGTTCTAGAGTATATGAAAATTGCCATCCTAAAAACTGAGGCAGCTGACATAACTGCTAAAATAAACACGCCTACAAGCGTATCGTGATTTTTGACTAGATAGTGGTCTATAATTGTTTGGTTTTCTTTTTAAGGGCCTTCTTATGTCTTACTGTATTACTTTTAATTCGTTTTTATTGACAGTCAATTGCAGTAGACATAACATGACCATCTTAGACAAATATTTAGTGAATTAATATACGTAACGTGCTTGTGCCTTTTGCACATTAGTGTATATTTCCTAAAAATAAAAAATTTAAAATGAGGTTTCACACTGGTTCTCTCCAAAAAAAAATAGAAAAAAAAGAATTGGTATAGTGTTAAGTATGTATTTTGCTTTATCAGTATACTAGGGGAAAAAAATAAAAAATCAAATGTGGTTTTCCAAAAACAGCAAATCACACTTTGAAAAAAAAATTATAAAATAAATCAAAGACAAAAAACTCACCCATCAAGCTCAGCTGTTTCCACGTAACACAGGCCATGTGGTTCACTGCTCGAGAGGAGGAGCAAGTCAGCCTGTGAAACAGATAAGTATCTGGTTTATACGTTTGGCTGAAATATTTCATTTGCCACAGTAAATAGGACAGATCCCTTGCAGAAGATTAGTGTCAGGCAAAACACTGCTATCTGTTACAGGATTTCTGAGGTTAACACATGATTCATTTTGTGTACAGTGGCCAATTACAGCGTTTCATTGTTTACCAAGCTTTACTTTATGAGTCTGGAGTGACCGCGCCCTCGACATAATGATGAGAACAACCAGTCAAAGTAAAACAGTCTAAAAGAAAGCTAGTGAATATAGGCCATGCAAAGACATATTATATTTCAGTGACTATTGTGCCATTAATTCATAATTGGTATGGTTAGATGCATGACTCCAGGTAGTGTACAGTCAACATGAATATAGCCATTTCATTAAAATATTTCATTCTCATCCTATCCCTCCAGGCTGCATATGTTTACCCTAAAGAGTATTATATTCTAGATTCCAAAGACCAAGGTATAGAGTTTAAATGATATTGTTTAACTGCTTTTACTTCTTCATAAATTAAATCGGTATTAAACCCAAAACCAAAAATGTCATATATTGCAGCTTACCAATCCTTAGATGTGGTGGCTGAATTGGTTTTATTTTTTATAGGATTTCCCCCTCTGTTTTCACCTGGAGATCTGGCCAGTAACACACCTCCTGTATAGGAGTGCCTCTATTCTGGATGAAAGTGCACAGGGGCACATTTGGACAGCAGCATTGTTAGTCTGGGGGGAGGAGAGTGTTAGCTGTACTAGCAGATTTAAATACACTAACAAATAAAAGCCAAACTCCAGATCATACTGCAAAAGTTTTTTTCCCCTTTGGCATAAAAGATTTACATAATCAAATAGAAGCAAATCATCATAAACACCCCTGTCGGTGTTAAATGGTTTGTCTCAACCCTCTTAACCGCTACACCTGTAGGAGGGATTGTTCTGTTGAAAAACAGACTTACTGGCTTGATCACAAGATAAAAATAAAGAAAAGCAAGTCTAAAAAAAGAAAAAACAAATGCAGCCATCACAAGCTGCAATAAAATAAAGGTTTACTTTTGGGCTTAATACCACTTTAAGAAAAACTATACCTTATTTCTATATAGAGTATTATAACGTATTTTTAAGACGCATCTGACCGTAAGATGCACCTAGGTTTTAGAGGAGGAAAACAAGAAAAAATATATTCTGAACCACCTGGTCTTTGCAGTGGGTGGCTGGGCTGGCACCTGTTGTGGCTCGCTGGTTTGTCCTTCAACTCGTCTCCTCTTCTGCCCGTTCCGGGCGGGCACAGTTTGCCAAGGAGAGGGACTGAAAGGGACTCCGAGGGAAGCAGTGACCTATGCGGATACACTATTAGGTTTGCAGCAGCAGGTGAGCAGGCCCAGTGCGTGGAGCAACACGTAATGACGTCACGTGCCTCCGCGCACTGGGCCTGCTCACCTGCTGCAAAGCTTCCTGGACTGGCTTCTTCGACCCAGGCCGGGCACCCTTTCCTTGCTATATAATCATTATGCGCGCTGCTGGGGCCCAAAAAAGATGATCGCTGCCGCCGCAGCGGACCAATCTGAGGGAGTGAGCAGCCAGTGCCTGGATGGGGCCAGACTCCAGTGAGTTCCAGCAGGTGGCGCCGGCGGGCCCCCTTCTGCGGCCAGGCCCTCGGACCACGACCGGCCTGGTATTGTAACACAGCGGCGGTGACGGGGGGGCCTGGTCAATATTCTATCCACAAGATGCACAGACATTCCCCCCATTTTTTTTTCTGGGGGGGGTGCGTCTTATGGATCGAAAAATACAGTACATTTCAGCAAAGTTACCGAGACATCTGTTGTAATCAGCATCACTGCTGATAGTCTACCATCCAATTGTATTTTAAGACTTCTAAAATCTTTAGAACAAAGAAGACTCATGAAAAAGGAAAAATTAACAGCTAAAGCTGGCATGTTAATCTTGCCTTATGCATGCTCTCTGGTGCCATGACATTAAAACAGCCAGATTAAAAATGGTATACAGACTTTTACAGTATGACTCTTCTGCCATCTTTTGGAACTAATACAGTATTACAAGCAGTACATCTAAAAAAAAAAAAAAAAATTCATTCCCAATCATGTATGAATACCAGTACTTTCATAATCTAAACCATAAACTGTTTCAAACAAACTCTTGCTTATCCACAAAACATGCAGCCTTAGGGCTCATGCACAGTGCAGCTCATAAAAAAAAGCTGCTTTTACAGGCATTTGAGCTTTTATTTCTCGGCCTAAAAGCTTAAAGAAGCTTGTGCTTTTTTGCCTGTTTTTATTGAGCAAAAGTGGTTATTTTCACAAACCCGCCCCTAAGTAAATTATTTTTTTTTTTGCGTTTTCATGCTTTTTTTTTAGCTTTTCTGTGCGTTTGGGCACTTAGACGTCTTTTCTGCTCAAAATCTCCTCTCGAAAACGTGAGAATGGTGGGTTTTTTCTTCTTTTAAGAATATAAGTCTGCAAACTCCTGAAAAAGCCAATGTACATGGACACATTGGCTAACATAAAGGGGAGTTTCCAGGCAGAAAAAAAATGAGATCTCAAAATCCTGTAGGAGCCGCTTCTTTGAGATGCAGTGTGCATGAGCCCTAATTAGTGCTGTGACTGATATGGAAATTCTGATCAAAGATTAGTAGATAACTGCTTCCGGACCACCCACCACATATATACTGCGGCAGGGCGGCCCAGCTGCGCAAAATCCCATACCTGTACGTGAATTTGTGCATGCGGTGTAGGGGGCGCGTGCCTCCGAAGCGCCGCTCTCACTGTGATTGGACACAGCGGAAGCCCATCAAGTGAGTTCAGCATTGAGAGACGGAGCAGCGATGTGTCTATGTAAATGAGGTAGACCGCTGAAAAACGAATCTCTCTTTTCCTCCAGTGTATCCGTCCCCCACACAGTTAGTAAGCACCTCCCAGGGACACACTTAACCCTTGATCGCCCCTGGTGTTAACCCCTTCCCTGCCAGTATCATTTATACTGTGATGTGCATTTTTTTTAGCACTGATCACGGTATTGGTGTCACTGGACCCCAAAAATGTCACTTAGTGTCCAATTTGTACGCCACAATGTCACAGTCCCAATAAAAATCGCTGATCACCGCCATTACTAGTAAAAAAAAAATTATCTATCCCATAGTTTGTAGACGCACTAACTTTTGCGCAAACCAATCAATATACACTTATTGGGATTTTTTTTACCAAAAATGTGTAGCAGAATAAATATTGGCCTAAACTGATGAAGACATTTTATTTTTTTACTTTTTTTTATTGGGATTGTTTTATAGCAGAAAGTTAAAAATATTGTTTTTTTATTCAAAATCATCGGTCTTATTTTGTTTATAGTGCAAAAAATAAAAAAACGCAGAGGTGATCAAATACCACCAAAAGAAAGCTCTATTTGTGGGGAAAAAAGGACATCAATTTTATTTGGGTACAGCATCGCACGACCGGGCAATTGTCAGTTAAAATAACGCAGTGCCATATTGCAAAAAAAGGCCTGGTCCTTAACCACTTCCATACTGGGCACTTAAACACCTTCCTGCCCAGACCAATTTTCAGCTTTCTGCGCTGTTGCACTTTGAATGACAATTGCGCGGTCATGGTACACTGTACCCAAACTAAATTTTTTATAATTTTGTTCTCACAAATAGAGCTTTCTTTTGGTGGTATTTGATCACCTCTGCGATTTTTATTTTCTGCAAAAAAAAAAAAAAAAAGACCGAAAATTTTGAAAAAAAAACGTTTTTTTTTTTTGTTTCAGTTACAAAACTTTGTAAATAAGTTAGTTTTCTCCTTCATTGATGGGCACTGATGAGGCTGCACTGACGGGCACGGATAAGGCGGCACGGATGGGCACCGATGAGGTGGCACGGATGGGCAACGATCGGCGGCACGGATGGGCAACGATCGGCGGCACGGGTGGGCACAGATCGGCGGCACGGGTGGGCAAAGATCGGCGGCACGGGTGGGCACAGATAGGCACGGATAGGCGGCATGGATGGGCACTAATAGGTGGCACGGGTGGGCATGGGTGGGCACTGATAGGTGGCATGGGTGGGCACTGATAGGTGGCACTGTACTGTACTAATGGATGCCAATCAGTGCCAAACAATAATGCCTGCCAATCAGTGGTGCCCATTGTGGGCACTGATTGGCATCTATTGTGGCACTGATTGGCATCCATTATCCCTGGTGGTCTAGGGTGGCATACCTTATTGTGGGCTTCCCTGGTGGTCTAGTGGCATCCCTGGTGGTCTAGTGGCATCCCTGGTGGTCCAGTGGGCATCCTCGGGGGGGCTGTGCTGATAATCGATCAGCACAAACCCCCCCCTGTCAGAGGAGCAGCCGATCGGCTCTCCTCTACTCGCGTCTGACAGACGCGAGTGAGGAAAAGCCGGTGACCGGCTTTTCCTGTTTACACTGTGATCAGCCGTGATTGGACACGGCTGATCACGTGGTAAAGAGTCTCCGTCGGAGACTCTTTACCTAGATCGGTGTTGCGGGGTGTCAGACTGACACCCCACAGCAACGATCGCCGCGATGCGCGCCCCCGGGGGCGCGCAGCGGCTCAAAATGCTGAGGACGTCATATGACGTCCTGTCAGGATTCTGCAACCACTTTGCCGACGTCAATCCGCTATAGGGCGGGCGGCAAGTGGTTAAGGGGGTGAAACTTTCCAGAGCTGAAGTGGTTAAAGCACGAATAAACCAAAGAGCAAACATTTATTGTATTTCAGCCTACAAATTCTTAGATGTGATGGTTCCATTCGTTTTCTTTTAAAGGTTTTCTTTCCCTTACCTACCTGGTGATCCAGCCAGTAAGTCTGTTGTTTAACAGAACAAGCTCTCCTACAGGTGAAGACAAATCATTTAATGCTGCCGGGGGGGGGGGGGGGGGTTGGTACTTACAAGGACCAGCTTTCATTTATTCATGTAAAACCTTAGCCCCAAAAGGAAAAAAAAACTGTTTCTGTAACTGCACTGTGAGCTGGAGGTTGGCTTCAATTTGTTAGTGTATCTAAATCTGCTAGTACATCCAACACTTCCCTACCCCCAGATTGAAGATGCTGTTGTCCAAAGGTGCCCCTGTGCATCCAGAGTGGAAGCACTATAATACAGGGAGGTGCATTACTGACCAGATCACCAGGAGAAAACAGAAGGAAAAAAGCCTATAAAAATAAAAACACATGCAGCCACCACATCTAAGGATTGGTAAGCTGCAATATATTCAATTTTTGATTTTGGGTTTAATACTGCTTAAAGCCCCATCCCCATCTCTAGTCATTGGGCCACTGTTATATGCCTACTGCCCTGCAGAAATCCTGGGCCATTTAACTGTTACAGAAATTGCAGAGCTGTAATGCAAATATGAATTCCCCTTCTCTGTGATGGCTGCACCACATGGGAATAACCTGTCTAGTGGGACAGATTGGAATATAGTTTTTGCTCACTGTAAATAGGTATAAGAGAAGTTTTAGTTTTAGCATGGCAGCCAAGGAACTAAAATTCTAAAAAAGGAAGACCACCAGCTGACATTACTATTCGTCAGGAACACTTTAAGAATGGCTACAAACCCATCAGTAATTATCATTTGTTCCAGATAATTTACTCTGAAATCTGGACTACTGGGTTTCACATTCATATATTTACATCCTTGAAGAAGTAGGGTTGCTCCTCATTTGTACTTTAATTATGTTCATGACATATTGCATGTAATGACGCATACAAATGCGTGGCCGAATGATATGTAACAGACATGAACCCATCAGATTTTATTAGGTTCACCTTCCATATTGGTGCTGGTGACCGTTCCATATGTGTAACAGACACGCTTTAAATAGATTATCTCATAAAGTAATTAGATGCTGATGGAAGCAAACATATCCCAGGGCAGGGACATAGCTATGTGCTATGAAATTGAGAAATGACTGCTTCCACCGAAAACGAATTAAATAACTGTTTTGCTTTGTGACACAGCCCCTTTAAAGTGCATCTGTTTGCCGTTTTAAATTCCTAAAAGTAAAAGCCCCCCCCTATTAAATGTGTACCCTCTATTGGCTATAGATACAATTCTATGGCACAAGGCAATTGCATATGGCAGGGGTTACTCCTGAAGGCTGGGGGGGGGGGGGTCAGGCTGCTGATGACAATGTGAAATGTATTTTATAGAGGAACACAGAAGAGAGTTTTCTGGCTCAAAACGAATAGTATGAACTTTGTGGTCCCCTGCTCTTAGGCAAGACTATTACATTTTAAGTGTTTAAAATTGCTGTTATATTTACTTTTCAATTAAGATTCTTTACTGCAATACCTCATGATACATTTACATACTTCAACAGTCTATTTGTGATAAGCATATAATTGTGCCCATCTTCATTTTAAAACTGTAACTCCAGCTTAAACTGTTTAAGTTTTGGACAGAGTTGGAAGGTAAGACCACTATCATTGGGACAGAAAGTGAGGGTAATCTTCCACGGAATGCAGATAACGATAAAAAAACGAAATCCAAGCCAGGATGCAAGCAACTTTCCAACTCTCCTACACAAAACTAAATGCTGGAATCTTTACACTGGAACTTTCTCTTCTCTTTTTAAAGAGACTAGACTGTTTGGATAGAACAATTCGGGATGGCGTACAAATGAGAACATCTTACTTTCCAGCTTCTATATGCTATGATTGTTACTAATGTGTATATGCATAAAATCTTCATTTTGCAAATGTCTGAGAAAAAAAAAAAAATCACAAATAATGCCTGCAATATTCCTTCCCTTTCACCTGGTTGTTATGACACTGGCGAGTACTGGTTCCCTAACAACCAGGAGCCCTTAAGCAGGAAGCTGTCACATAAAATTGGGTGGTAAAACCACGGCTCAACCTCCTGCTTTTACTGCCCTCCCCTGTCCAGGCTTATCTGTCCTAATGCACTCCTCCTGTATACTTATGTTTTCAGCAACCCAGTATTCCACAGAGACTTTCACGTGTGTTCCTGAGTTCACATAATCCTAGCAAACCAGTGCTTCCAGAGGCTCCCACTTGTTTTCCTCTCATCCCATCCCTGTTTGAGTCAGAGGACTGAAACCTAGGATCTGTCACCAGCAGAGTTCCTCACTTTTTGTAGGGTGCAATGGTGCAAACCAGATGGCTCCTTAGACCCTGTAACTTGGCTCTTCACAGGGCTTTCACCTTCACTGAAGATGCGGGCACCTTGATTCCTGTTCCTCCCAAGCCTTAGGAGTATCCAGTATCACCCAGCATCAGATATGCCTCTGCCATCATTCCGTACACGAGTATTCTATGTCTCTTCTTCTGACTATCAGATTGGCTTCTGTCACTCCTTGGCCCAAGTTTCCAGTGTCCTCTCGTGACTCTCGGGGAACCAATAGCTTCTAGTGATTCCTCTGTGATCTGCACCCCCATACAAGTCCAGTTACTACCATCAATCCTTGGTCATTATGTCCCTAGTGAGTATGGACTGCTGCCCCTGACAGTTTGCTGGAACCAGGACAGAAGAATCACAGTCAGTGGTGGATCCCAACAAGCGTCTCATACAAAAGCTCAGCCTCCAGGAGGCAACCAGGTTCAAGTGATTCATGCCCTTTCCACTGAGCTGGAGCAACTTCAGACTTCTCTACCAATGGCTCCTGTAACTCCAGGCCCACCACAACCTTCTCAAGGGCATCAATCCAGTTCATTGGTTGCTTCCACGCTACACCTACTAACTCTGTCATGCATCTCTGAAGAACCCAAGACCTGCTGCGGTTTTGTGAATCAATGTAGCATCAATTTTTAACTGCAGCAGCAGAACCTCCCAATGAATGGGCTAAAGAGGCGTATATAGTTTCCTGCTTTCTGGTCAAGCCTTGGCCTGGGGACCCATCCAGTCTGGGAGCAGTTTCCTGTAATAGCAAAGCTCTTACAACTACGTTCTGCAGATCACATCAAAAATGAATTTGACAGTCGAGAGACTGCTACCACCCTTGATGACCTTGTCTCCCTGTCTATACAGATTGACACTGGCTTTTTAGAACATACCCAAGAGAGGGCTCTTCAATGTAAGACCTTCACTCCTCACCTGGCTCCTATCTTCAAGCATCTCCTAGAACCACCTAATGCCTTTGCTTCACCACCCCAAGAAAAGCCTATGCAACTGGGCCGCTCACGCCTTCCCTCCGCAGAAAGAACTCAACACCTGTCCCAAGGCCTGTGTATTTAATGCAGCCAGATGGGACGTTCTTGAAGCAACGCCCACAGTGGCTGGGAAACTCCAACACTAGTGTGTCTTGATAAGGGCATCTTAGATGTTCACTCTCACCCCCTTTCTCCAAGTCCCTCCATTTTTGTGCACGTACATGTCACCATTTTCACTGCAACATTACAAGTATTCATTGACTCTGGTGCAGTTGGTAATTTAATTCTGCTTTCCTAGTACAGAAATTTGGTTGGATCGTTGAACTTCTTCCACACACTTTACAAGTTTCAGCGATTGAAGGCATCATTTTTAAACTTCCATCCATTCTCATACTACTCCCAATAAATTGTCTGGGGAGTTCTCCACTATGAGATCATCTCCTTCCTGATCTTGCCCCAATCCTTCTTTAAGTATGTCCCGGGTCTCCCTTGGCTGCAACAACTTTAACAAATGTTGGATTGATCCTCCTCGAACCTGCTAGCCTGGGGTCCATACTGACACTCCAGATGTCTTGCCAATGTGTTCCTGGTTAAACCACATCCTTTGGCTTCCTTGAAGACCTCTACTGTAGCGCCATTCAACTATGTGGACTTCCTGGACGTTTTCTATAAATGCAAGGCAAATCTACTCCCACCTAATAGGTTGTATGTTTAGGCCATTGATTGGTCCTGATTCCAGCATCCCAAAAGGTCGGGTTTATCCACTCAGCCTTTCAGAAACCAAGGCAATGTCAAAGTATATTTGATCAGCTATCTCCGGGTGTTCCTGTAGATGCCATCTAGTGAGACCGTTGTCTCCCTAACCTCCCGAGGAATCTATCGGCCAGTTTGACCTTATTGGTGAAGATCTTGGGGTTCCAACCTTGCTGACCGACTGGGAACCCTACACCAGGATACTCCTGTTGGCCTTTTCCTCTCTCCTCCCCCATTTGGGGTGGGGATGTAAATTGTGGAGATTTTGTGGTTTGGCAAACTCATTGAGTTCATTACTCTGGGGCTCTTCTATGCGATGGAGGGCTTATGCTGACCGGGGTGGAACGCCCAGGATGGAGGAGCGGTCGTATTCAAATAAACATATTTGATATAAGTGGTTGTTGTCCCAGATGAAGATTTTTTATATATGCATCTTTCGAAACATGTTGACTTCTCAACCATTCATCACTCAGAACTGTTTGTATCATGTTCTTTGTATCTGATGCAGTACCATGTACCACCTTTCTGTGTTCATACATATACATATCAATGCATTCAATCTCATTTTTATAATGTGTTACTTAACCACTTAAGCCCCGGACCAATACGCAGCATAAAGTCCAGGCACCTTTCTTGCAATTCGACACTGTCGCTTTAACTGACAATTGCGCGGTCGTGCGACGTGGTTCCCAAATAAAATTGACGTCCTTTTTTTCCCACAAATAGAGCTTTCTTTTGGCGGTATTTGATCACCTCTGCGATTTTTATTTTTTGCACTATAAACAAAAATAGAGCGACAATTTGGAAAAAAATGCAATATTTTTTACTTTTTGCTATAATAAATATCCCCCAAAAATATATAAAAAAACTTTTTTTTTCCTCAGTTTAGGCCGATACGTATTCTTCTACATATTTTTGGTAAAAAAAAAAAAAAAAAAAAAAAAAAAATCGCAAATCGGCGTTTATTGATTGGTTTGCGCAAAAGCGTTTACAAAATAGGGGGTAGTTTTATGGCATTTTTTTATTTTTTTTTACTAGTAATGGCGGCGATCAGTGATTCTTTTTGTGACTGCGACATTATGGCGGACACATCGGACACTTTTGACACATTTTTGGGACCATTGTAATTTTTACAGCGATCAGTGCAATAAAAATGCACTGGTTACTGTAAAAATTACACTGGCAGTGAAGGGGTTAACCACTAGGGGCGCTGAAGGGGTTAACTGTGCCTAGGGGAGTGATTACTACCGTGTGGGGGCGTGGCTACGAGTGACACATGGCTGATCTCTGCTCTGATTACACAGAGCGGAGATCGGTGACATTGTCAGTAGGGGAGCGGGGAGATGTTGTTTACACTAACATCTCCCCGCTCCATGCCTCCATGAGACGATCGCGGGGATCCCCGCGGCGATCGAGTCCGCGGGACCCGCGGTCCAACTCACGGGGAAGGCAGGGGGGTCGCGTGCGCGACCCTGACGTTGGCCAGTTAAAGGGGATGTACAGGTACGTGATTGTGCCTGTACGAGACATTCTGCCGACGTATATATACGGTGGCTGGTCCTTAAGTGGTTAATACTATGTAGAATATCTTTGGTCTTATGACATTTTTTGTAATAAATATATCTTTTTATATATATAATTTTTTCCTTATTATAAAATTGCCTTTAAAATCCCAAACTGGAGGTAATACCTTTTTCATGTCAAAGTATATTGCTCCCGTTGGAGCGGGTTTCTTTTTTAGTTGAGAAAGAAGATGTCTCACTCTGCCCTAAATTGATTATTGTAACCTGAATGCTTTCACACTTAAAAAAACAATACCCACTGATGCACATTATCTCTGCGGAGCCAAGATTTTTACAAAAGTTGACTGGTGTTGGGTGCTGTGACAGCAGGAAGGTAAAGTCACCTGGTTGCATCCAGGGGGGTAGATATATTTCTCCCAGATTCAGGCTTTACGCTGACTTATACAGCTAGGTGGAGAGTTGTATAAGCCCAGCTGAGACTAGTGGGCTCATTGATGACTCATACCTCTAGGGAGAGGGCTGGGCGTCGTGCAGACAGGGAGTTGATGAGGCCAGCTGAAGCTTGTCAGCTCATTTAGGCCTCTATAAAAAACTCCCAGATTCATTAGATGTTAGCTCATGCCTGGAAGCAGACCTGTGTGGACTGTCTAGGGAGAGTGAACCCCTGTGCGGTGAGAGAAAGCCTGTGTGGCTATATTTTGCTTGGACATTTAAAACCAGGGACTAGGACAGCACTAGGCTGATCCCAGTCGTTAGTTAGGAAACCTGTAAGTTTAGTCAGAGGTCAAGTTGACCAGGATTTATTTTGTTTATGTTTTTTTTGCCTTGCTGTGTTTTTTGTCACTGTAAATAGAAAATAAACCGCACCTTTTTGATTTTGAAAACCACAACCTCCGTCTGCTGGGCCTGTTTTGGGTGGGGAGCCCATCCCGGGGGTCACACATACCCGCTGCCGAGCTAGCCCCCTCACAGTGCCTACACCCTGATTCATATAAAAGTGGGAGTGGTTAGCACTTTCATCTAGCAGCAAAAGGGTCGCAAAAGCGTCGCTGGTTCAGATCCCGACCATGACACCATCTGCCTGGAGTTTGCATGTTCTCCCTGTGTCTGCGTGGGTTTTCTCCAGGTACTCCGGTTTCCTCCCACACGCCAAAGACATGCTGTTAGGTTAATTGGATCTTGTCCTAATTGGACCAGTATATATGTGTGTACGACTGTGTGTCCCAAGCGTGTCGAGATCCTACGGGGTAAAATGACCGCACCAGCCAAGCAGACACTGCCTGCAAAAAGCGCCTAGAGGCGATTCAGTTCGCATGTGTAGCGCTATACAAGTCACTCATTCATTCAAAAGCAAAACTGCATTTAACAACCATGATGGCTACTATATACTATATCTTGCCCATTGGCCATGCAATGTCCCAGCAGTTTTTTTCAATGAGATTTTCCGTGACCTTCTTTATATATGCATGGTCATCTACCTTAATGACATAGTGATTCTTTCTATGGATGTACCTACTCCAAGACATCATGTCCTCACAGTCCTGTAAGATATTCATTACAACAGGCTCTTTGGCAAAAAAGAAAAGTGCCTTGTATTTCAAGTCTATACTGGTGGCTGTTCCATACCAAAGACGTAGAAAAATTTGTGAAGGCCTGTCTGGTTTGTGCCAAAACCAAGCATACTACCCAAGCACCAGTTGGCCCTCTTCTTCTGTTGTCTATTCTCAAAGAACTTCGCTGCCATATCATCCCCTCCCTCCATCCAAGGGCTGTACGGCCTGGTACACAGATTTTAAAAATTGCACATGTCGCAATTTTTTAGTTGCTGCCTTCAGCAACAGTTGTGATGCCAATCGTTATTCGGGAAATCCAGTATAAAGTCTGATCACAGGGTCCAGTTTATCAACAGTTCTCTTCGGCCTACCATCCATTCAAGCTCAATCGCTGTTCCAGGGAATTAATTCTGTGTTCGTTATTGTAACGGCACCCCAAATACGAAGGGGGTTAATGCCGTATAAGATGTTCCCTCTCCTGGACACCCACTCGCTACCAATCTTCCACAGCCAGGCGACCCTTTCCCATAAGATTAATCCTTCCAGAAGAAACGAGGCATACTCTGTCTCTTCCAGGATCAAATGACTTTTATTGAGAAACATTGTAACTTTTATATACATCCAATACACCTTAGTTTAACATGAACAATGGCCCAGCTCCACCTACACATTACAAGGCTCAACACATTATTTTGACGTCTGTTAGGAGACAACAGACTTTAATAATCCCCTTTATGTTTGAATGACTATGCATGACCTTTATAGTCACCAGACTGTCTGATACTTTACAATACACACAAGGACAGACTTAATTTCCCCAATCCACATCACCACAAACAATGAACAGGTCTTCTAGAAGCTGGAATTCATTAACACTACACTAGACAGGTGATTGAGGCTGAACACCTCAGTATCTCTCAATTAACCTGTTGAGTTCAGAAACAGTAAATAGTCCTTTACAGATATCCTTGGGGATATGGTGGATAAATATTACAGACCCATTTTAGGTAGCCCAAGATATATTTCTTAATGTCCATTATTTCCTGGCTCACCCTGTGTCCAAAGTGACCC
Organism: Rana muscosa; assembly: GCA_029206835.1. Classification (NCBI taxonomy): domain Eukaryota; kingdom Metazoa; phylum Chordata; class Amphibia; order Anura; family Ranidae; genus Rana; species Rana muscosa. The sequence continues at coordinate 507,063,507 of CM055118.1, read as the reverse complement.
TCCTGTCACAGTTATTGGCAACCTTGTCCTGCAGATTCTGAAGGTGCTGGATCATTATTTATTTTAACAAAGTCAGGTTTAAAATGTGTGGCTACCTGCATTGCCAGTTTTTTGTAGTTTGGTAAAGGTTTTGCATCTGTTGAATTTTCTTCATCTTTGCTGAGTGTGGCAAGGTCTCTTGTCTCTGCCCACCATCCTGTGTAAGCAGGCTTGCTTTTTCAGATTTAGTGCATTGTTTCTTCTGCAGTGATACTTTTGATATGAACCTCACCACAAGGCTGCCTGCCCCCGCCCCCCCCTCCAGTGTTCGGGGTAAATTTGTGATGTGTGGGTACTGGTTTTTGCACTGAAGCATGAGGGCCAGCTAAAGCTCGGCTGTTATACATCCGTACTCATAAGGCACCAGGACTGGAAGTCCTATACTTATGTTTTAAAAATAACTGCTTTTTTTAGAACTTTTTTGCGACAGTTTCACTTTAATTCAAGCATTGTCATTATACCACAGAAATTTGTCTCTATCATTAGTCACATCAATATCTTGTGCATTATGTATGAATTAAAGTAGACTTCTTTGAATCAGTCTCTTATGTTTCCACCTCTCGACACAGAGTTAAAAGTTTTGCGACTGGGTCATCTCTAATGTTTCCAACCCTACTGTATATCCTAAAATCCTTTCAATGTTGTTTATAACATTGTCTTTTCCTTTTATGAGATGAATAGAACTAACTGTAAACACTAAAAAACTGCTAAAGGGCAGGTTATTTATTTCAGAAGAGACATGCAATAAAATAATAGGATTTTTATAACAGCTTACCTGTAAAATCCTTTTCTTGGAGTACATCACGGGACACAGAGCGACATAGTCATTACTAATGGGTTATATAGATACCGTCAGGTGCTGGCACTGGCAACTTCCAAAACCGGAAGTACCCTCCCCTATATAAGCCCCTCCCATCCGGGAGCACCTCAGTTTTGTAGCAAAGCAATAAGTGTCCCTAAAGAGGGGTGGGAGCTCTGTGTCCCGTGATGTACTCCAAGAAAAGGATTTTACAGGTAAGCTGTTATAAAAATCCTATTTTCTTTCTCGTACATCACGGGACACAGAGCGACATAGTCATTACTAATGGGATGTCCTAAAGCAATGCCCAATGAGGGGGGGGATACACCATACATAAGCTGAGCGCTATCAGACATGAGGATCTTTTGCGGCCTGCAATACACTGCGCCCAAAGGCGACATCCTCCTGACTTCTAACGTCCACCTGGTAGAACCTAGTAAACGTGTGTACTGAAGACCATGTTGCGGCCTTACAGATTTGAGCCAGGGAGGCCTGGTGATGCGCTGCCCATGAAGTTCCAACTGCTCTCGTGGAGTGCGCTCTAACTTTGAACGGAGGCGGTCTCCTTCTCAAGCCATAGGCTTGCATTATGACCTGTCGAATCCACTTGGCTAAAGTAGATTTTGACGCTGCCTGACCCTTTCTGGGGCCTTCCGGCAGAATAAACAAAGTATCCGTTCTGTGAATCTGAGCAGTGGCTTTTAGATAAGCTTTAACTGCTCTTACTACATCCAAAGAATGCAATAACTTTTCCTCTACCGAGCTAGGTTTGGGGAAAAAGGAAGGAAGAACCACATCTTGGTTCAAATGGAACCTCGATACCACCTTAGGAAGAAAGGCTGGATGAGGACGTAATACTACTCTGTCCTTATGGACAACCAGAAATGGCTCCTTACAGGATAAGGCGGCTAATTCCGATACTCTTTTAGCCGAACAAATGGCTACTAAGAAAATCAATTTCCTGGTGAGAAGAACCAAGGAAATGTGCCGCAATGGTTCAAATGGTTGTTTCTGTAGAACCGACAGAACCAGGTTTAAGTCCCATGGACATATGGGAATACTAACGGGAGGGCTAATACGCCTCACTCCTTGTATGAAAGCTTTGACTAATGAATGCAAAGCCAAGGGCCTTTGAAAAAATATTGACAAGGCCGTCTGACCCTTGATAGTACTCAAGGCAAGCTTCCTATGTACAGCCCACTGTAGGAAGTCCGGACTCCTACCTATTACGTACTTATGTGGATGCCATTTCTTGGCCTCACACCACGCGATGTACGCCTTCCAGATTCTATAGTAGATCTGCCTGGATACCGGCTTCCTGGCATTGATCATGGTAGATACCACAGGATTAGAGAGCCCTCTCTTTTTTAGAATGTGGGCTTCAATAGCCAGGCCGTCAAACCTAGGGCTGGTAAGGAAGGGTGGTATATCGGTCCTTGCGAAAGCAGGTCCGGACGACGTGGGAGAGTCCAAGGACTCCCCACTGACATTTTACAATCTCCGCGTACCATGCTCTTCGGGGCCACGCTGGAGCCACCAGAATCACTGGTTTCTTTTCTACCCTGATTCTGCGGAGTAATCGAGGTAATAATTGTGGCGGTGGGAATGCATATATCAGCTTGAACTGATCCCAAGGGAACACTAGGGCATCCGAGCCGCAAGCTAGGGGATCCCTTGTCCGAGAGACAAACCTGTCCACCTTTGCGTTGAATCTGGATGCTAGAAGATCTACATCCGGTGTTCCCCACTGCTGACATATTGTCCAGAAAACCTCGGGGTGAAGGGACCATTCCTCTGGGCATAATTGCTGGCGACTTAGAAAGTCTGCCTTCCAAATCTCCACTCCTGGAATGAATACCGCAGATATGGCTGGGACATATCTTTCTGCCCATTTCAGGATGTAATTTACTTCCCTCTGGGCTGCACGACTCCTGGTGCCCCCCTGATGATTGATATATGCCACTGCTGTGGCATTGTCTGATTGAATTCTGACAGGGGACCCTTGGAGTTTGGATGTCCATACTACTAGGGCATACCAGGCTGCTCGTATCTCTAAGAGATTGATGGGCAGGGCCTTTTCTGCATCCGACCATCTGCCCTGGAGAGACCATTGCTCCAGTACTGCTCCCCAGCCTATAAGGCTGGCATCTGTAGTGACCACCTTCCAAGAAATCGGACTGAACGATTTCCCTTTTTCCAGATTCTGGGGAACCAACCACCAACGGAGACTCTTGCGAACGGAAGGGGACAAGGACATTGTAAGTCTAGGGCCTGAACTTTTTTGTTCCAGGCTGACAGTATGGCCCCTTGCAAATTCCTTGAATGGAATTGACCGTAGGGTACTGCTTCGAATGATGCCACCATTTTTCCCAGCAGCCTCATGCACAGGCGTATGGACGGCTGTCTTTTTTGTACCCACTAAGTGGATCAAATCTTTCAAAGACAACACCTTTCCTCGAGGCAAGAATATTTTTCTCTGGCCTGAATCCAACCTTAGCCCCAAGTATTCCAGACTTTTGACTGGTTTTTAGGGCTGACTTGTCTCGGTTGATAATCCAACCGTGAGATTCCAGATACTTGATTGTCTTGTGAACGACCACGTCTAGTTTTTTCACTGAGTGGTCTATCAGCAACAAGTCATCTAGATATGCCATTATCATTACACCTTGTGTTCTTAGATTGGCCAATAAAGGGCCAGAATGTTTGTAAACACTCGTGGTGCTGTGGCCAGACCGAAGGGTAAGGCTCTGAACTGAAAATGGCGCCCTTCTACTGCAAAGCGTAGAAATTTTTGGTGGACTGGAAAGATGGGAATGTGCAAATAAGCATCTTTGATGTCGATCGCGGCTAACCAATCCTCCCCTTGTAGGGCAGTGGCCACCGATCGGATCGACTCCATCGGAAAGTCCTGATATACAGGAATTTGTTTAGCCCTTTTAGAATTAATATGGGCCTCCCGTCCCCGTTTGCTTCGGGACTGTAAAGAGGTTTGAGTAAAACCCGAACCCCCATTCTTCCAGGAGAACCTCCATAATTACTCCTTGGAGCAATAGTTGTTCTAGTGCCAACAGGAGGGACTCTCTCTTCCGGGGATCCCTTGGCACGTTTGACCTCAAAAATGGGAAGGGGGAGAGTCTTTTAACTCCAATCTGTATCCCAAACATACTGCGGAGAGCACCTATCTGTTTTGATCGTGTCCCGCCAGGTCTCTTGCGAACAACTGGAGTCCTCCCCCCACCCGACTGAGTGGGGGCAACCCTTCAATGAATTTAACTTTGGGGGAGGTTTTGTACCTCCCCTGACCCAGGGTTTCTCATTACCCTGCGATTGTCCCTGTTTTTTACCCCCGGGAATTGACCGAGGAGGCCGTCGGAACTGTTACACAGCTGATGCCCCAGGGACTGGAGAAGCAGGCCTCTTAAAGAGGGACCTCTAACTCTGTTTTTAACCGGCAAGAGTGTATTTTTACCGCTGGAAATTTTCTGGATATATTTGTCCAGGTCTTCCCTGAATAAGCGTTCACCATGAAATGGGACGCTAACCAGCCATTCTTTACAGGGAGCTTCAGCAGACCAGTTTTTGAGCCATAGAAGCCTACGCATATGTACTACAGACAGCGTAAGGCGGGAGGCCTGATGGATTGAATCCTTTATGGCGTCAACCGCAAAGCCTAAGGCTCTAGGTAGATCAGCTAGGGCAAGGGCCTGCTGATCTGTCAAGTCCCTCAAGACCTGTTTCAAATGATCCTCCACTGCTGGTTGTGTCACCAAGCTTGCTGTAGAAAGAAACAGACTTTCATAAGGACTCCAATCTTTTATCTATTGGGTTCTTGAACATTTGGACATTATCCACTGGACATGTCAGTGATTTATACACACAAGAGTTGGCTGCGTCCACTGTAGGGACCTTCCATTTTTTGATGAACTTATCCTCCATGGGATAGACCACCGGAAATCTCTTGGGGGGAATAAATATTTTCTCAGGATGTTCCCAATCCTGGTAAATGAGCCCTTTCAGTAAAGGGTGAAGTGGAAAAGAACAGACAGTCTGGGGGCTTCTAGCAACCCCAACGAGGATACAGTAGTGGTTGATGGTTCCGCAAGGTGCATTTTTAAATGCTGATCGGACCATGTTAGTCAGAGACTGAACCCATAATCTTTCAGCTTGAGATGCTGAGAAAAGGTTCCCCCACTGTTGATTCCTCTATAACAGAATCAACCTCATCCTGATCCCCTTCAGGCAGGTCGATCCCTGTATGGGACTGTTGCTCTGCTAACAGGCACTCTGAAGGAGGAGACGGAGATCGGGCGTGCTTTCCCTGACAGGGAGGCAGCGATCAATGTTGACAATCTCTAATCCTCCCAGAGCTGAGGAAAAAACCTCCTCTGTTACATACACAGGAGCAGGTGAACTGAGGACAGCCACAGTACCAAGTACCCCTGCGGGGTCTCTACGGTCACTTACCTCTGAACTTCAGGGGAGACTGGTGCAGCAGAAGCATGCCCAAGATCCTCAGAGCCCGATGAGACCCCCTTCGCTTCCTGGAAGATTCCGTTCCGGAGCTTCTGGATGGCATATTCCTAAGCCTAAAGCTGAGGTATTCCAGCCGTAATACACCACTTTTACTGAGAATAGTCTAGCACAATTGCTGCTATATAACAGTTGGTGTCTACTAAAGTGCCTTTCTAGGGGATGCCTGCATCAACCGCCTCTGTGTGCCTTTATACTGTTGCTAGCTCTGTCTGTGCACTTCAATAGCCAGCTATGATTGTGCTTTAAAACACGCTGGATGCCCGCACATGCGCAGTAGCGCCGCGGCGCACACTGAGCGTCATCCACCCGCTCCGCCCCTTTTTCCAGATCGCCTCTATATATAGAGGCGCGTGCTCGCGCGCGGGCACGTGCGCCTTCGGCGCCTTTTTTGAAAAAAATAAGGAGCTAGATGGGAGCCAGGGTCCCAGGGATGGATGAGCGCAGCAACAGGGCAGAGGAGACAGCTTCCCAGCAGAGAACTTACCAACTGCCTGGATTTGATTTTGGAAGAAAAAAATCCACATTACAAGAAAAAGAACCATAGCGGCCTCTAGTGTCTAACACAGGTACCGCGGTCTTACACATTTTTTTTTTTTCTTGACTACTATTAAAATTTTTACATTTTCTCAGTAGTAACAGGCATACACAGAATATTAGCGGGAATACCTTAGGTAACAGGCAGAAAGACAAAATAGGCTTGGGGGTCCCTCAATAGAACCAAGTTCCCGAGGGCCCCCACTTACCTGATCCCCGCCGCAGGACTTTGTTTGGTCCACAGAAGCCCAAACTTCACCTATCACGGCAGGCATTGTAATTAAATCTTCAGGGACCGGGTTCCCAAGGATTCCACTCCCCTGGACCTGTATAGCACCCTGCACAGAAAACATCTTGGTCGTGAGTATGACCAGAGCTCTGGATCCCAGGGTCCAGCCCTCCTAAGAGAGGCATTACAGGCAAAACCTTGCTCTTCTCTTGCAAGGCCCGGGTACCGACCGTTTAGCTATGAAGCTTTTTTGGTCGGATCCGGAATAGCTTACTGAGGCCCAAAAGAACCTGTACGCAAGCTCAGTGAAAAACACATGTTACTTCTTGGCCAACACCTTAGACACTGGCAAAAAACTGAGGTGCTCCCGGATGGGAGGGGCTTATATAGGGGAGGGTACTTCCGGTTTTGGAAGTTGCCAGCACCTGAAGGTATCTATATAACCCATTAGTAATGACTATGTCGCTCTGTGTCCCGTGATGTACGAGAAAGAAAAATGTGTTTGTTTGCAATCATCTGCAGAATGTACACAGGGTTGCACATGAGCGAAAAAATTGTGGCTGTTGCAGCATTGGTGAGTATTCTGGTCTTTAGTTCAGCTTTAGGTTAAATACCTGATCTCTGTTATCTGTTAAATTGTTGAAATCATTTCCCCTTTACAAACATTCCAAGTGACCACCATCACTGGTGCAGAAAGTAAAGGGAAATGCTCCAGAAAAAACACTAATAAAAATCTAACAGAAGTATTGAAAAAAAAATCTGCAAATCAATAAAGACAAATAGGAATTATTACATACAACCACAAACTGATTATTCTCCAGTCTGATGATATCTCCCGCTTTTACATTCATCCATTTTTCATTCTGTAGTCTGTGAAAGACAAAGACAAAAAAAGAAAGAACATAATTGATTTTGTCTCAAAAAATTCCTTCTGCCATTCTCAATCAGCCTGAAGTCAAAGTAATTCTGTAACAAAGGAAAGCAAAAATTCAAGATGAACAACCGTGACATTCCAAGCGGATTCGCCAATATGATACCATGGAAATAAAAGTAGTGAGCAAAGTGCAAATGAGGATGAATTTTCTTCCCATACTACATACCATCTTCCAAACAATTTTAGTAGGAATATTAATTAAATGGGGGGCATATGAACCCAGAGTGGTGCTGGGGATACGATGTATTGTAAAAAGTGCCACGTCCCGAAAATCATAGATTGAAATAGTTTGATAGGCAGATGGACTTTATGGGTACAACACAAATAGATAAAAATTCTTAAGTTTTATTAAAAATTGACAATGCAGTAAAAATTGCACACAAATTAAATGAATAGTATAGCACAACCATTCATATCAAATAACACTAATGACAAATAAACACACCACCCAATAGACAGTAGGCAATAAAAAGATATTGTACTGAGATGAATGACAACAGGGTCACCTCCTATAGTATAATGAATATTGATAGGATAGTTATTGATTGGCGGTGTGTCATAAGTTGCTCATTTCTTAACCCTACATGTTGCGCGATTATAATCGCTTCCTTTGGAGTTTTTGAAATATCTATAGAGTTAAAAATACATAGCATAAGAACACAAACAAAAATATATACAAAAGAACCTATGCATTTGGTCCGCTGCTTCCAATAAACCACATAACCCACCACAGCATCCCAAGAGACCCAAGAAATAGGAAGAGAAACAAGGGAACAGGGAAGGAAAAAAAAAAAGAAAGAAAGGGTAGGAAAAAATTAGAATAGGGTTCCCCCCTAGACATTCAACCAGGAGGAAAAATACATAAATCAGTGCAGAGGCCTAGAAAGATGTGCAACCCCTGTTCCCTTGTTTCTCTTCCTATTTCTTGGGATGCTATGGTGGGTTATGTGGTTTCTTGGAAGCAGCGGACCAAATGCATATGTTCTTTTGTATATATTTTTGTTTATGTTCTTATGCTATGTATTTTTAACTCTATAGATATTTCAAAAACTCCTGAGGAAGCGATTATAATCGCGCAAAATGTCGGGTTAAGAAATTAGCAACTTATGACACACCGCCAATCAATATTCAATATTCATTATACTGTAGGAGGTGACCCTGTTGTCATTCAGCTCAGTACAATCTCTTTTTATTGCCTACTGTCTATTGGGTGGTGTGTTTATTTGTCATTAGTGTTATTTGATATGAATAGGTGTGCTATACTATACTAGACTAAAGACTGTGAAGCAGATACCATCAAGCCTCACCCTGTCTTCACATACCTCACCCACCCTGGGACATCTGATATATAAATTCAGACCTAGTTTACCGAAGCTAAATCCTGCCCTCTTCAGCTCCCCAACTGTTGCTTACTGAGCATGATGGGTTGGCTCAATAACCAGTAGCTAGGCATGGGAGGGCTAGCCTCCAACTTTGTAAAATAAAGTTAATATCTACAAATCAGAGCGCTCCCTTTGTTTTTGTTTTTTATTTATACACTCTCTGTGTTTTGCCATGTAAAAAACGCAGGGACATTTGAATGACATTTTTACAAACATTTCAATTAAAATTTCAAAAGAAAACACAATCACAAACATCTGTAGTACAGTGATAAAAAGGGATTTTTATAACAGCTTACCTGTAAAATCCTTTTCTTGGAGTACATCACGGGACACAGAGCGACTTAGTCATTACTAATGGGTTATATAGATTACCTTCAGGTGCTGGCACTGGCCACTTCCAAACCGGAAGTACCCTCCCCTATATAAGCCCCTCCCATCCGGGAGCACCTCAGTTTTGTAGCAAAGCAATAAGTGTCCCAAAAAGAGGGGTGGGAGCTCTGTGTCCCGTGATGTACTCCAAGAAAAGGATTTTACAGGTAAGCTGTTATAAAAATCCCTTTTTCTTTTTCGTACATCACGGGACACAGAGCGACTTAGTCATTACTAATGGGACGTCCCAAAGCAATGCCCAATGAGGGGAGGGATACACTATACATAAGCTGGGCGCCATCAGGCATGAGGCTCTTTTGCGGCCTGCAACACACTGCGCCCAAAGGCGACATCCTCCTGACTTCTGACGTCTACCTGGTAGAACCTAGTAAACGTGTGTACTAAGGACCATGTTGTGGCCTTACAGACTTGAGCCAGGGAGGCTTGGTGATGCACTGCCCATGAAGTTCCAACTGCTCTTGTGGAGTGCGCCCTAACTTTGAACGGAGGCGGTCTCCTTTTCAAGCCATAGGCTTGCATTATGACCTGTCGAATCCACTTGGCTAAAGTAGATTTTTGATGCTGCCTGACCCTTTCTGGGGCCTTCCGGCAGAACAAACAAAGTATCCGTTCTACGAATCTGAGCAGTGGCTTTAAGATAAGCTTTAACTGCTCTTACTACATCCAAAGAATGCAATAAGTTTTCCTCTACCGAGCTAGGTTTGGGGAAAAAGGAAGGAAGAACCACATCTTGGTTCAAATGAAACCTCGATACCACCTTAGGAAGAAAGGCTGGATGAGGACGTAACACTACTCTGTCCTTATGGATAACCAGATATGGCTCCTTACAGGACAAGGCGGCTAATTCCGATACTCTTTTAGCCGAACAAATGGCTACTAAGAAAATCAATTTCCTGGTGCAAAGAACCAAGGAAATGTGCCGCAATGGTTCAAATGGTTGTTTCTGTAGAACCGACAGAACCAGGTTTAAGTCCCATGGACATATGGGAATACTAACCGGAGGGCTAATACGCATCACTCCTTGTATGAAAGCTTTGACTAATGAATGCAAAGCCAAGGGTCCTTGAAAAAAATATTGACAAGGCCGTCTGACCCTTGATAGTACTCAAGGCAAGCTTCCTATGTACAGCCCACTGTAGGACGTCCAGAATCCTACCTATTACGTACTTACGTGGATGCCATTTCCTGGCCTCACACCACGTGATGTACGCCTTCTAGATCCTATAATAGATCTGCCTGGATACCGGCTTCCTGGCATTGATCATGGTAGATACCACAGGATTAGAGAGCCCTCTCTTTTTTAGAATGTGGGCTTCAATAGCCAGGCCGTCAAACCTAGGGCTGGTAAGGAAGGGTAGTATATCGGTCCTTGCGAAAGCAGGTCCGGACGATGTGGGAGGGTCCAAGGACTTCCCACTGACATTTTTACAATCTCCGCGTACCATGCCCTTCGGGGCCACGCTGGAGCCACCAGAATCACTGGTTTCTTTTCTACCCTGATTCTGCGGATTAATCGCGGTGGGAATGCCTATATCAGCTTGAACTGATCCCAAGGGAACACTAGGGCATCCGAACCGCAAGCTAGGGGATCCTTTGTGCGAGACACAAATCTGTCCACCTTTGCGTTGAATCTGGATGCTAGCAGATCTACATCCGGTGTTCCCCACCGCTGGCATATTGCCTGTAAAACCTCGGGGTGAAGAGACCATTCCCCGGGCATAATTGCTGGCGACTTAAAAAGTCCGCTCTCCAATTTTCCACTCCTGGGATGAAAACCGCGGATATGGCTGTGACATACCTTTCTGCCCATTCCAGGATGCAATTCGCTTCCCTCTGGGTTGCACGACTCCTGGTGCCACCCTGGTGATTGATATATGCCACTGCTGTGGCATTGTCTGATTGAATTCTGACAGGTGACCCTTGGAGTTTGGATGTCCATGCTACTAGGGCATACCGGGCTGCTCGTATCTCTAAGAGATTGGTGGGCAGGGCCTTCTCTGCTTCTGACCACTTGCCCTGGAGAGACCATTGCTCCAGTACTGCCCCCCAGCCTATGAGGCTGGCATCTGTAGTGACCACCTTCCAAGAAACCGGACTAAAGGGTTTCCCTTTTTCCAGATTCTGGTACCAACCACCAATGGAGGCTCTTGCGAACGGAAGGGGACATTGGTAAGTCTAAAGCCTGAACTTTTTTGTTCCAGGCTGACAGTATGGCCCTCTGCAAGTTCCTTGAATGGAATTGACCGTAGGGTACTGCTTCGAATGAAGCCACCATTTTTCCCAGCAGCCTTATACACAGGCGTATGGATGGTTTTTCTTTTTTGTACCCACTAAGTGGGTCAAATCTTTCAAAGACGACACCTTCTCTGGAGGTAAGAAAATCTTTCTCTGATTTGAATCCAGTCTTAGCCCCCAAGTATTCCAGGCTTTTGACTGGTTTTAGGGCTGACTTGTCTCGGTTGATAATGCAACCGTGAGATTCCAGATACTTGATTATCTTGTGAACGACCACTTCTAGTTTTTTTCACTGAGTGGTCTATCAGCAACAAGTCGTCTAGATATGCCATTATCGTTACACCTTGTGTTCCTAGTTTGGCCAATCGTAGGGCCAGGATTTTTGTGAACACTCGTGGTGCTGTGGCCAGACCGAAAGGTAAGGCTCTGAACTGAAAATGGCGCCCTTCTACTGCAAGGCGTAGAAATTTCTGGTGGGCCGGACAGATGGAAATATGCAAATAAGCATCCCTTATGTCGATCGAGGCTAACCATTCCTGCCCTTGTAGGGCGGTGGCCACCGATCGGATCGACTCCATCCGAAAAAGTCCTGATATGTAGGAACTTGTTTAGCCCTTTTATATTAAATATGGGCCTCATGTCCCCATTTGGTTTGGGGACTGTGACAAGGTTCGAGTAAAACCCGAACCCGTTTTCTTCCAGGGGAACCTTCATGATTACACCTTGGAGCAATAGTTGTTCTAGTGCCAGAAGGAGGGATCCTCTCTTCTGGGGATCGCTTGGCACGTTTGACCTTATAAAATGGTCAGGAGGAATGTCTTTTAACTCCAGCCTGTATCCCAGACTTACTGCGGAGATCACCCATCTCTGATGGTGTCCCGCCAGGTCTCTGTGAACAACTGAAGTCTTCCCCTCACCCGATTGAGTGGGGGCAACCCTTCATGACTTGGGGGGAGGTTTTGTACCTCTCTTGACCCAGGGTTTCTTTTACCCTGTGATTGTCCCTGATTTCTGCCCCCTGGATTTGACCGCGGAGGCCGTCGGAACTGTTTCACAGCCGATGTGCCAGGGACTGGAGAAGTAGGCCTCTTAAAAGAAGGACTTCTACCCTTGTTCTTAACCGGCAAGAGTGTACTTTTACCGGCAGAAGTTTTCTGGATATATTTGTCCGGATCATCTCCAGATAAGCGTTCTCCATGAAATGGGAAGCTAATCAGCAATTTCTTACAGGGAGCTTCAGCAGACCAGTTTTTTGAGCCATAGAAGCCTACGCATATGTCTACAGACAGCGTAAAGCGGGATGCCTGTTGGATTGTATCCTTTATGGCGTCCACCGCAACACAAGGCTCTAGGTAGGTCAGCTAGGGCAAGAGCCTGCTGATCTGGTAAGTCCCTTAAGACTTGTTTCAACTGATCTTTCATTGCTTGGCAGACTCCAATCGCTGCTACTGCAGGTTGTGTCACCATGCTTGCTGTAGAGAAAGCAGATTTTAGCAAAGACTCCAATTTTTTATCTATTGGGTCTTTGAACATTGGAACATTATCTACTGGACATGTCAGTGATTTATTTACACAAGAGATGGCTGTGTCCACTGTAGGGACCCTCCATTTTTTTTTTTTTTTTTATGAACTTATCCTCCATGGGATAGATCACCGGAAATCTCTTGGGGGGAGTAAATATTTTACAGGATGCTCCCAATCCTGGTAAATAAACCCTTCCAATAAAGGGTGGATTGGGAAGGAACAGACAGTCTGGAGAGCTTTCAGCGACCCCAGCGAGGAGACAGTAGTGGTTGATGGTTCCGCCAGAGGCATTTAAATGCTGCTCGGACCATGTTAGTCAGAGACTGAACCCATAATCTTTCAGCCTGAGATGCTGAGAAAGGTTCTTCCACTGTTGATTCCTCTATAACTTTATCAACCTCACCTGATCCCCTTCAGGTAGGTCGATCTCTGGGACTGTTCCTCCACTAACAGGCACTCTGCAGGAGGAGACGGAGATCGGACGCGCTTTTCCTGTGACAGGGAAGCAGCGATCAATGCTGTTAATCTCTCTTCCAATCCTCCCAGAGTTGAGGATAAAACCTCCTCTGTTATATATACAGGAGCAGGTGGACTGGGGACAGCCGCAGTACCAGGTACTCCTGCGGGGTTCCTATGGCTACTGACCTCTGAAATTTCAGGGGAGATTGGTGCAGTACAGCATGCCCAAAATCCTCAGAGCCCGACGGAGACCCCTTTCGCTTCTTGGAAGATCTATTTCCAGAGTGTCTGGACGACATATCCTATAAGCACAAAGCTGAGGTATTCCCGTCGTCATACACCAATTTTGCTGGTAATAGTCTAACATAGTTGCTGCTATATACCAGCTGGTGTCCACTAAAGTGCCTTTCTATGGGGATGCCTGCATCAACCGCCTCTGTGTGCCACTGTTTGTTGCTAGCTCTGTTTGCATCCAGCTGACACTTGTACTGTGTCTTTATACAAGCTGGGACGCCTGCACATGCGCAGAAGCGCCGTGGCGCGCATCGAGCGTCATCCACCCGCCCCTTTTTTTTTTCATAGGAGGCGCGTGCACGCGCCCGCGCGCGCGCCCGTGCGCCATTGGCGCCCTTTTCGAAAATCAAACAGGGACTAGGAGCCAGGGCCCTTTTTGCCGGAGGGCCTGTGCGGTGGATGAGCGCAGCAACAGGGCAGAGGAAGTGGATTCCCACAGAGAAACTTACCAACTGCCTGGATCTTTTGACTTGAGAAAACCAAAGATCCACATGACAAGAAAAATGGACCACAGCGGCCTCTAGTGGTTTAACACAGGTACCGCGGTCCCTTTTTTTTTTTTTTTTTCTTGACTACTATTAAAATTTTACATTTTCAGTAGTTACAGGCATACACAGATATTAGCGGGAATACTGTTAGGTAACAGACAGAAAGACAAATTAGGCTTGGGGGTCCCCCAATAGAACCAAGTTCCTGGGGGCCCCCACTTACCTGATCCCCGCCGCAGGACTTTGTTTGGTCCACAGAAGCCCAAACTTCACCTATCACGGCAGGCATTGTAATTAAACCTTCAGGGACCGGGTTCCCAAGGACTCCACTCCCCTGGACCTGTATAGCACCCTGCACAGACAACATCTTGGTCGTGGGTATGACCAGAGCTCTGGATCCCAGGGTCCAGCCCTCCTAAGAGAGGCATTACAGGCAAAACCTTGCTCTTCTGCTGCAAGGCCCGGGTACCGACCGTTTAGCTATGAAGCTTTTTTGGTGGGATCCGGAACAGCTTACTAAGGCCCAAAAGAACCTGTACGCAAGCCCAGTGAAAACACATGTTACTTCTTGGCCAACACCTTAGACACTGGCAAAAAACTGAGGTGCTCCCGGATGGGAGGGGCTTATATAGGGGAGGGTACTTCCGGTTTGGAAGTGGCCAGTGCCAGCACCTGAAGGTAATCTATATAACCCATTAGTAATGACTAAGTCGCTCTGTGTCCCGTGATGTACGAAAAAGAAATGGCCCTGATGCATGGAATCATTACTGCTTTAATGGATAATTAAACTCAAGAACAAAATATGAAAAATGTTGTAGCTTACAATTCTTAGCTGTGGTGGCTTAATTAAAAAAATTTTTTCAAGCTAACAATATACCTGTTGATCTGGCCAGAAATGCTGTGAAATGCTGTGTCCATATAATTCATGTAAGCTGCACCGACAAATGTGAAATGCTGTGTCCATATAATTCATGTCAGCTGCACCAACAAATATCCTCCTTCCTATATATCTTCTGTAAAAAACGAATTGTCCTGCCCTCCATGTAGTGGAAATAAATACAGACATGTTCGTATAGTCCATCCCAGGAAAGCAGCCTAGGGTGACAACCATGGTTCCCTCTATAAAAGACAGTGGAGGAGTGATGTAGTCGCCCAGGGACAGGAAGTGTGTTATTTGCAGTATTACCAGGTGAAAATAAAGCAAAATGAGCCTGTAAAAGTAAAATAAACACAGCCACCTAACCAAACATGCGTAACCTACAATAAATTAGATTTTTGGTCTTGTTTTGTTTTTTTAGAATACATAGTACATACAGTGCCTTGAAAAAGTATTCATACCCCTTGAAACTTTCCACATTATGTCATGTTACACAGTGGTCTAGTGGGTAGCACTCTCGCCTAGCAGTAAAAAGGGTCGCTGGTTCAAATCCCAACTATGACACTACCTGCCTGGAGTTTGCATGTTCTCTCTGTGCCTGCGTGGGTTTCCTCCGGGTACTCCGGTTTCCTCCCACCCTCCAAAGACATGCTGGTAGATTAATTGGCTTCTGTCTAAAACTGGCCCTAGTATATGAATGTGAGTTAGGGACCTTAGATTGTAAGCTCCTTGAGGGTAGGGACCCAGGTGAATGTACAAAATATATATGTAAAGCGCTGCGTAAGCTGATGGCGCTATACAAGTACCTAAATAATAATAATAATAATGTTACAACCAAAAACGGAAATGTATTTTATTGGGATTTTATGTAATAGACCAACACAAAGTGGCACATAATTGTGTGAAGTGGAAGGAAAATGATAAAATACATTTAAGTTTTTGGTTGTAACATGACAAAATGTGGAACATTTCAAGTGGTATTAATATTTTTTCAAGGCACTGTATAAAAGAAGCCTCCTTAATGTAAATGACATTAACAAAATGGATTACTCTTGACACCGATTTCTCCGATCCAAGCTGTTCCTCCCCACCCCCCTTGAATACCGGATGCCGCTGATAGACTGAGCAGTCCTCACTAGCAGGCACCATGCAAGAAAAGGAAGCAACCCCACACTGGAGAGATCACTAATATCTGCCTTTATTGTATAGGACATCCGCAAGCATAACAATGGCAGTCCCCAACCTAAGAGGGGGGGGGGGCTGTCATTATTAAGCTTATGAATATCCTACACAATAAATCCAGATAATAGGGATTCCTCTGTTGTGCTGTGGCTTCCTTCCCCAACCTTAAAGTTTAGAACACTAAAGGCTGAGTTATTTTTTTTAGAATGCATGAAGGTAAAAAAAAAAAAAAAACTTGTGTGTGCACCCCACCCCTGCCCATCCAAATACTTACCTGAGCCTGATTTTGATCCAGCAATGTGCATGAGTGCAGCTGCTTGCCCCCTCCTCATTGGCTCAGACACTGGCTACCACTGCTATCAATCACAGCCAGTGAGGAGTGAGTGAGTGGTGGGGCTGAGCCATGTTGTGTGTGTGAATGGACACACAGAGCGGGGCTTGGTAGCGAGCAGGCATGAGTGCCCCTATAGCAAGCAGCTTGCTATAGAAGCAATCAGCAGGGGGGGAGGAGTCAGGAACGCCACCAGTGGGGGACCTGAGAAGAGAAGGATTGGTGCTGTTATGTGCAAAACCATTGCACAGAGCAGGTAAGTATAACATGTTGGTTATTTTTTTTTTTATTTAATTTTTTTTTTTCCCTTAAGTACCACTTAAACAGTCTGGTTTCAACAGAAATCTACAGAAAAGTGAGGAAATAAAAAATACACAAAAAGCATGAAAAATTTAAAACATGACACCTTTAAATGCATGCACATTTTTCTATGTTGTAATAATGTATGTGCTGTGTGAATGAGTCCCTAAGAATAGTAAACTCTATAAATAAATCGCTCTTGCCAAACCAATCTATTAACCTTCTATGAGAAGGTGAGTTGCCATCTAAATAAAGGAAGACCCGTAGATGTGGTGTATCTGGATTTTGCAAAAGCATTTGACACCGTTCCCCATAAACGTTTACTGTACAAAATAAGGTCCGTTGGCATGGACCATAGGGTGAGGGTGAGTACATGGATTGAAAACTGACTACAAGGATGAGTTCAGAGGGTGGTGATAAATGGAGAGTACTCGGAATAGTTAGAGGTGGGTAGTGGGGTCCCCCGGGGTTCTGTGCTGGGACCAATCCTATTTAATTTGTTCATAAACGACCTGGAGGACGGGGTAAACAGTTTAATCTCTGTATTTGCGGCCGATGCTAAGCTGAGCAAAGCAATAACTTCTCCGCAGGATGTGGAGATCTTGCAAAAAGATCTGAACAAATTAATGGGGTGGGCAACTACACGGCAAATGGGGTTTAATCATTTAAGGGCAGAGCCTCTTTCTGAGATTTGGTTTTTACAAGCTAAAAACTGTTTTTTTTGCAAAAAAATTACTTAGAACCCCCAAACATTATATATTTTTTCTAACACCCTAGAGAATAAAATGGCGGTTGTTGCAATACTTTTTGTCACACCGTATTTGCGCAACGGTCTTACAACCGCACTTTTTGGGGAAAAAAATCACTTTTTGAATAAAAAAATAAGACAACAGTAAAGTTAGCCCCAATTTTTTTTTTCATATTGTGAAAGATAATGTTACGCCAAGTAAATTGATACCCAACATGTCACGCTTCAAAGTTGTGCCCACTCGTGGAATGGCGACAAACATTTACCCTTAAAAATCTCCATAGGCGAAGTTTAAAAATTCTACAGGTTGCATGTTTTGAGTTACATAGGAGGTCTAGGGCTAGAATTATTGCTCTTGCTCCAATGATCGAGGTGATACCTCACATGTGTGGTTTGAACACCATTTTCATATGCGGGCACTACTTACGTATGCGTTCGCTTCTGCGCGCAAAATCGTCGGGAAGGGGCGCTTTAAAAAAAAAAGAAAAATTCTTATTTATTTTACTTTATTTTTTTTATTTTGACACGCTTTTAAGAAAAAAAAAAATCTGGTCACTTTTATTCCTATTACAAGGATTGTAAACATCCCTTGTAATAGAAAAAAGCATGACAGGTACTATTAAATATGAGATATGGGTTCAAAAAGACCTCAAATCTCATATTTATACTAAAATGCAATAATAAAAAAAGTAATCTTCCCCTCGCTCGTCTCTATACTCAGGCAGGGGACAGACGCGGACGCCTCTGCCACTGCCGACGTCTCCGGTAAGCGGCGAAGGGCACCGGAAAGCGGCGAGAAGGGGGGGGGGCCCTCTCCTGCCGCCGATAAAAGTGATCTTGCGAAGTATCCGCCACAGAGACCACTTTTATCTTGCCGAGGACCACCTGCTGAAGAAGAGGATACCAGGGTTATGGTAGCTAGCTGCTACCATAACAACGGTATTCCTCTTCAAAGTAGCAACGTATTCCTGCGGCGGGCGGTGGTTAATGTAGAGAAATGTAAAATAATGCATTTGGGTGGCAAAAATATGAATGCAATCGATACACTGGGGGGGGAGTACCTCTGGGGGAATCTAGGATGGAAAAGGACCTGGGGGTCCTAGTAGATGATAGCAGCAGCTTGCCATTGCTGAGCCTAACAAAGCAAACAGAATATTGGCATGCATGAAAAAGGGGATCAACTCCAGGGATAAAACTAAAATTCTCCCTCTCTACAAGACTCTGGTCCGGCCGCACCTGGAGTATGCTGTCCAGTTCTGGGCACCAGTCCTCAGGAAGGATGTACTGGAAATGGAGCGAGTACAAAGAAGGGCAACAAAGCTAATAAAGGGTCTGGAAAATATTAGTTATGAGGAAAGGTTGCAAGCACTGAACTTATTCTCTCTGGAGAAGAGACGCTTGAGAGGGGATATGATTGTAATTTACAAATACTGTACTGGTGACCCCACAATAGGGATAAAACCTTTTCGCGGAAGGGATTTTAAAAAGACACGTGACCACTCATTAAAATTAGAAGAGGTTTAACCCTAAACTACATAGAGGGTTCTTTACTGTAAGAGCGGTAAGGATTAGGGATGAGCCGAACACCCCCCCGGTTCGGTTCGCAGCAAAACATGCGAACAGGCAAAAAATTTGTTCGAACACGCGAACACCGTTAAAGTCTATGGGACACGAATGTGAAAAATCAAAAGTGCTAATTTAAAAGGTTAATATGCAAGTTATTGTCATAAAAAGTGTTTGGGGACCCGGGTCCTGCCCCAAGGAACATGTATTAATGCAAAAAAGTTTTAAAAACGTCCGTTTTTTTCAGAAGAAGTAATTTTAATAATGCTGAAAGTGAAACAATAAAAGTGAAATATTCCTTTAAATTTCGTACCTGGGGGGTGTCTATAGTATGCCTGTAAAGTGGCGCATTTTTCCCGTGTTTAGAATAGTCCCTGCACAAAATGACATTTCTAAAGGAAAAAAAGTAATTTAAAACTACTCGTGGCTATAATGAATTGTCGGGTCCCGGCAATACAGATAAAAGTCATTGAAAAAAACTGCATTTTGGGGTGTTCGTGGCAAATTCGAAAGCCGCGAAACACCCTTTAAAAGTCTATGGGAGAAATCAAAAGTGCTACGTTTAAAGGTCAATATGTAAGTTATTGTCATAAAAAGTGTTTGGGGACCTGGGTCCTGCCCCAGGGGACATGTATCGATGCAAAAAAAAGTTTTAAAAACTGAAGTTTTTTCGGGAGCAGTGATTTTAATATCCATACCAGACCTGAAGGGCCTGGTATGGAATTTGGGGGGCCCCCACGCATTTGTTTTTTAATATTGGTTCGGGGTTCCCTTAATATTCATACCAGACCCAAAGTGCCTGGTAATGGACTGGGGGGGAGCCCATACCGTTTTTTTCAATGACTTTTATCTGTATTGCCGGGACCCGACAATTCATTATAGCCGTGAGTAGTTTTAAACAACTTTTTTTTCTCTTTAGAAATGTCGTTTTGTGCAGGGACTGTTCTAAACACGAGAAAAATGCTCCACTTTATAGGCATACTATAGACACCCCCCAGGTATGAAATTTAAAGGAATATTTCACTTTTATTGTTTCACTTTAAGCATTATTAAAATCACTGCTCCCGAAAAAACTTCAGTTTTTAAAACTTTTTTTTGCATCGATACATGTCCCCTGGGGCAGGACCCAGGTCCCCAAACACTTTTTATGACAATAACTTGCATATTAACCTTTAAAATTAGCACTTTTGATTTCTCCCATAGACTTTTAAAAGGTGTTTTGCGGCTTTCGAATTTGCCACAAACACCCCAAATTGTTCGCTATTCGGCGACCAGGCGAACACCCGATGTTCGACTCGAACATCGGGCTCATCCCTAGTAAGGATGTGGTCTCAGCGGGGGGCATCTATAGTTTTAAAAAAATATATATGATGAGCACCTGAACGACCACAACATACAGGGATATACACTGTAATACTGACATATAATCACACACATAGGTTGGACTTGATGGACTTTTTTCAACCTCACCTACTACGTAACCTATGTAAAATGCTATTATACAACAGGGATGAGAGAGATCTTATGCCCTGTACACACGATCGTTTTTTCCGATGAAAAAAGTCAGATCATCTGAAAAAACGATCGTGTGTGGGCCCCATCTGACTTTTTTCTATCGGTGTTAAAAAATATAACAGGTTTTAAATTTTTCCGATGGAAAAAAAAACGATAGGAAATTCTGATCGTCTGTGTGGAACTCCAACGGAGAAAAAACCCACGCATGCTCAGTATCAAGTCGACGCATGCTCAGAAGCATTGAACTTAATTTTTCTCGGCTCGTCGTATTGTTTAACGCCACCGCGTTTTGGACGGTCAGAATTTTGTCTGATGGTGTGTAGGCAAGACTGATGAAAGTCAGCTTCATCGGAATTCCGACGGATTTTATCCCATCGGAAATCCGATCGTGTACATGGCATTAGTGTTGCTCCTGAACTAAAGATTGAGTCAAATATTTATGTTGACCTCAAGATACAGGGCCTTGTGTACCAAGGGAGTCTAAAAAGAAACATGTCTGTACTGTCCAAAGCAACAAGTGCTTCCATTCAGCTTCTCGCAGAAATTCCAGCTGGAAACAGTTATGTTACAGGACAATTTTTAATGAAATACAGTGCCCGGTGGCTGCCAGTGATTTATGTTTTCCAGACTTTCAGGTAGTTGCACAGCTTTGTTATAAAGGGAACCTGTCATGTCATCCAAAGTGTATAAACTATCATAACTGATGAAGTGCATGCAACTTTGTGACGCTTGCAAATACCTGCACTTGTCCTCAGATCAGTAACTTTGAGCATGGCAAGGACTCAAAGCCCAGACTTTACCATTGAATTTGTTTAAAAAAAAAAAAGTTCATATTAATGCTAATCTGTCACTATGAAAAGAGCATGACACAAGGAGTAGCTAATTTGTGAAGTAACTATTAGGGATGAGCCAAACACCCCCCGGTTCGGTTCGCACCAGAACCTGCGAAGGGACCGAAAGTTTGCACGAACTTTAGAACCCTATTAAATTCTATGGGACTCGAAAGTTTGAAATCAAAAGTGCTAATTATGAAGGCTAATATGTAAGTTATTGTCCTAAAAAGGGTTTGGGGACCTGGGTCCTGCCCCAGGGGACATGTATCAATGCAAAAAAAAGTTTTAAAAACAGATTTTTTTTCGGGAGCAGTGATTTTAATGATGCTTAAAGTGAAAAAAAAAAGTGAAATATTCCTTTAAATTTCATACCTGGGGAGTGTCTATAGTATGCCTGTGAAGTGGCACGTGTTTCCCGTGTTTAGAACTGTCTCTGCACAATATGACATTTCTAAAGGAAAAAATAGGATTTTTATAACAGCTTACCTGTAAAATCCTTTTCTTGGAGTACATCACGGGACACAGAGCGACATAGTCATTACTAATGGGTTATATAGTTACCGTCAGGTGCTGGCACTGGCAACTTCCAAAACCGGAAGTACCCTCCCCTATATAAGCCCCTCCCATCCGGGAGCACCTCAGTTTTGTAGCAAAGCAATAAGTGTCCCCAAAAGAGGGGTGGGAGCTCTGTGTCCCGTGATGTACTCCAAGAAAAGGATTTTACAGGTAAGCTGTTATAAAAATCCTATTTTCTTTTTCGTACATCACGGGACACAGAGCGACATAGTCATTACTAATGGGATGTCCTAAAGCAATGCCAAATGAGGGGGGGGATACACCATATATAAGCTGAGCGCTATCAGACATGAGGATCTTTTGCGGCCTGCAACACACTGCGCCCAAAGGCGACATCCTCCTGACTTCTAACGTCCACCTGGTAGAACCTAGTAAACGTGTGAACTGAAGACCACGTTGCGGCCTTACAGATTTGAGCCAGGGAGGCCTGGTGATGCACTGCCCATGAAGTTCCAACTGCTCTCGTGGAGTGCGCTCTAACTTTGAACGGAGGCGGTCTCCTTCTCAAGCCATAAGCTTGCATAATGACCTGTCGAATCCACTTGGCTAAAGTAGATTTTGACGCTGCCTGACCCTTTCTGGGGCCTTCCGGCAGAATAAACAAAGTATCCGTTCTGCGAATCTGAGCAGTGGCTTTTAGATAAGCTTTAACTGCTCTTACTACATCCAAAGAATGCAATAACTTTTCCTCCACCGAAGTAGGTTTGGGGAAAAAAGAAGGAAGAACCACATCTTGGTTCAAATGAAACCTCGATACCACCTTAGGAAGAAAGGCTGGATGAGGACGTAACACTACTCTGTCCTTATGGATAACCAGATATGGCTCCCTACAGGACATAGCTGCTAATTCCGATACTCTTTTAGCCGAACAAATGGCTACTAGAAAAATCAATTTCCTGGTGAGAAGCACCAAGGAAATATGCTGTAATGGTTCAAATGGTTGTTTCTGTAGAACCGACAGAACCAAGTTTAGATCCCATGGACATATGGGAATATTAACCGGAGGACTAATACGCATCACTCCTTGTATAAAGGCTTTGACTAGTGAATGCGAAGCCAAGGGCCTTTGAAAAAATATTGACAAGGCCGAAATCTGACCCTTGATAGTACTCAAGGCAAGCTTCCTATCTACAGCCCATTGTAGGGAGTCCAGACTCCTACCTATTACGTACTTACGTGGATGCCATTTCTTGGCCTCACACCAGGCGATGTACGCCTTCCAGATTCTATAGTAGATCTGCCTGGATACCGGCTTCCTGGCATTGATCATGGTAGATACCACAGAATTAGAGAGCCCTCTCTTTTTTAGAATGTGGGCTTCAATAGCCAGGCCGTCAAACCTAGGGCTGGTAAGGAAGGGTGGTATATCGGTCCTTGCGAAAGCAGGTCCGGACGATGTGGGAAAGTCCCAGGACTCCCCACTGACATTTTACAATCTCCACGTACCACGCTCTTCGGGGCCACGCTGGAGCCACCAGAATCACTGGTTTCTTTTCTACCCTGATTCTGCGGAGTAATCGAGGTAACCATTGTGGCGGTGTGAATGCATATATCAGCTTGAACTGATCCCAAGGGAACACTAGGGCATCCGAGCCGCAAGCTAGGGGATCCCTTGTCCGAGAGACAAACCTGTCCCCCTTTGCGTTGAATCTGGATGCTAGAAGATCTACATCCGATGTTCCCCACCGCTGACATATTGTCCAGAAAACCTCGGGGTGAAGGGACCCTTCCTCTGGGCCTAATTGCTGGCGACTTAGAAAGTCCGCCTTCCAATTCTCCACTCCTGGAATGAATACCGCAGATATGGCTGGGACATATTTTTCTGCCCATTTCAGGATGTAATTTACTTCCCTCTGGGCTGCACGACTCCTGGTGCCCCCCTGATGATTGATATATGCCACTGCTGTGGCATTGTCTGATTGAATTCTGACAGGGGACCCTTGGAGTTTGGATGTCCATGCTACTAGGGCATACCGGGCTGCTCGTATCTCTAAGAGATTGATGGGCAGGGCCTTTTCTGCATCCGACCATCTGCCCTGGAGAGACTATTGCTCCAATACTGCTCCCCAGCCTATAAGGCTGGCATCTGTAGTGACCACCTTCCAAGAAATCGGACTGAAGGATTTCCTTTTTTCCAGATTCTGGGGAACCAACCACCAACGGAGGCTCTTGCGAACGGAAGGGGACAAGGACATTGTAAGTCTAGGGCCTGAACTTTTTTGTTCCAGGCTGACAGTATGGCCCCTTGCAAATTCCTTGAATGGAATTGACCGTAGGGTACTGCTTCGAATGATGCCACCATTTTTCCCAGCAGCCTCATATACAGGCGTATGGACGGCTGTCTTTTTTGTACCCACTAAGTGGATCAAATCTTTCAAAGACAACACCTTTCCTCGAGGCAAGAATATTTTTCTCTGGCCTGAATCCAACCTTAGCCCCAAGTATTCCAGACTTTTGACTGGTTTTTAGGGCTGACTTGTCTCGGTTGATAATCCAACCGTGAGATTCCAGATACTTGATCGTCTTGTGAACGACCACGTCTAGTTTTTTCACTGAGTGGTCTATCAGCAACAAGTCATCCAGATATGCCATTATCATTACACCTTGTGTTCTTAGATTGGCCAATAAAGGGCCAGAATTTTTGTGAACACTCTTGGTGCTGTGGCCAAACCGAAGGGTAAGGCTCTGAACTGAAAATGGCGCCCTTCTACTGCAAAGCGTAGAAATTTTTGGTGGACTGGAAAGATGGGAATGTGCAAATAAGCATTTTTGATGTCGATCGTGGCTAACCAATCCTCCCCTTGTAGGGCAGTGGCCACCGATCGGATCGACTCCATCGGAAAGTCCTGATATACAGGAATTTGTATAGCCCTTTTTAGAATTAATATGGGCCTCCCGTCCGCGTTTGCTTCGGGACTGTAAAGAGGTTTGAGTAAAACCCGAACCCTCATTCTTCCAGGGGAACCTCCATAATTACTCCTTGGAGCAATAGTTGTTCTAGTGCCAACAGGAGGGACTCTCTCTTCCGGGGATCCCTTGGCACGTTTGACCTCAAAATGGGAAGGAGGGGAGTCTTTTAACTCCAAACTGTATCCCAAACCTACTGCGGAGAGCACCTATCTGTCTTGATCGTGTCCCGCCAGGTCTCCTGCGAACAACTGGAGTCCTCCCCCCACCCGACTGAGTGGGGGCTTCAATGAATTTAACTTTGGGGGAGGTTTTGTACCTCTCCTGACCCAGGGTTTCTCATTACCCTGCTACTGTCCCTGTTTTTTACCCCCGGGATTTAACCGAGGAGGCCGTCGGAACTGTTACACAGCCGATGCCCCAGGGACTGGAGAAGCAGGCCTCTTAAAGAGGGACCTCTAACTCTGCTTTTAACCGGCAAGAGCGTATTTTTACCGCTGGAAATTTTCTGGATATATTTGTCCAGGTTTTCCCTGAATAAGCGTTCACCATGAAATGGGACGCTAACCAGCCATTCTTTACAGGGAGCTTCAGCAGACCAGTTTTTGAGCCATAGGAGCCTACGCATATGTACTATAGACAGCGTAAGGCGGGAGGCCTGATGGACTGAATCCTCTATGGCGTCAACCGCAAAGCCTAAGGCTCTAGGTAGATCAGCTAGGGCAAAGCCTGCTGATCTGTCAAGTCCCTCAAGACCTGTTTCAACTGATCCTTCACTGCTTAGCAGACCCCAATAGCTGCTACTGCTGGTTGTATCACCAAGCAGATTTTCATAAGGACTCCAATCTTTTATCTATTGGGTTCTTGAACATTTGGACATTATCCACTGGACATGTCAGTGATTTATACATACAAGAGATGGCTGCGTCCACTGTAGGGACCTTCCATTTTTTTTTTTTTTTTGATGAACTTATCCTCCATGGGATAGACCACCGGAAATCTCTTAGGGGAATAAATATTTTCTCAGGACGTTCCCAATCCTGGTAAATGAGCCCTTTCAGTAAAGGGTGAAGTGGAAAAGAACAAACAGTCTGGGGGCTTCTAGCGACCCCAACGAGGATACAGTAGTGGTTGATGGTTCCGCAAGGTGCATTTTTAAATGCTGATCGGACCATGTTAGTCAGAGACTGAACCCATAATCTTTCAGCTTGAGATGCTGAGAAAAGGTTCCCCCACTGTTGATTCCTCTATAACAGAATCAACCTTATCCTGATCCCCTTCAGGCAGGTCGATCCCTGTATGGGACTGTTGCTCTGCTAACAGGCACTCTGAAGGAGGAGACGGAGATCGGGCGTGCTTTCCCTGACAGGGAGGCAGCGATAAATTTTGACAATCTCTCTCTAATCCTCCCAGAGCTGAGGAAAAAACCTCCTCTGTTACATACACAGGAGCAGGTGACTGAGGACAGCCACAGTACCAAGTACCCCTGCGGGGTCTCTACGGTCACTTACCTCTGAACTTCAGGGGAGACTGGTGCAGCAGGAGTATGCCCAAGATCCTCAGAGCCCGATGAGACCCCCTTCGCTTCCTGGAAGATTCAGTTCCGGAGCTACTGGACGGCATATTCCTAAGCCTAAAGCTGAGGTATTCCAGCCGTAATACACCACTTTTACTGAGAATAGTCTAGCACAATTGCTGCTATATAACAGTTGGTGTCTACTAATGTGCCTTTCTAGGGGATGCCTGTATCAACCGCTTGCTGTATGCCTTTAAATGTTGCCAGCTCTGTCTCTGTACTTCATAGCCAGCTTACTGCAATAATGTGGCTTTTTAAAAACCTGCTGGGACGCCCGCACATGCGCAGAAGCGCTGCGGCGCGCACAGAGCGTCATCCCCCAGGCCCCGCCCCTTTTTCCGGCCACCTCTATATATAGAGGCGCGTGCACGCGCACGCGCGCGGCCACGTGCGCCTCGGCGCTAATTTTCAAACATGGAAACCAGGGACAGGAGCCAGGGCCCCCTTTGCCGCAGGCCGGGGGATAGACGAACACTGCAACATGGCAGAGGAAACAGTTTCCTGTAGGAGAACTCACCAGCTGCCTGGACTTTGTTCTCTGAGAAGAAACTAGTCCATATGACAAGAAAAACATTCCACAGCGGCCTCTAGTGGACAAACACAGGTACCGCAGTTTAATATACTAAACATATATAAAAAAACATTCCTTTTTTTTTTTTTTCTTGACCACCATTAAAAATTATTACTTTTTTTAGTAGTTACAGGCATGCACAGATATTAGCGGGAATACCGTTAGGTAACAGACAGAAAGACAAATTAGGCTTGGGGGTCCCCCAATAGAACCAAGTTCCTGGGGGCCCCCACTTACCTGTTCCCCGCCGCAGGACTTTGTTTGGTCCACAAAAGCCCAAACTTCACCTATCACGGCAGGCATTGTAATCAAACCTTCAGGGACCGGGTTCCCAAGGATTCCACTCCCCTGGACCTGTATAGCACCCTGCACAGAAAACATCTTGGTCGTGGGTATGACCAGAGCTCTGGATCCCAGGGTCCAGCTCTCCTAAGAGAAGCATTACAGGCAGAACCTTGCTCTTCTCTGCAAGGCCCGGGTACCGACCGTTTAGCTATGAAGCTTTTTTGGTCGGATCCGGAATAGCTTACTGAGGCCCAAAAGAACCTGTACGCAAGCTCAGTGAAAAACACATGTTTCTTCTTGGCCAACACCTTAGACACTGGCAAAAAAACTGAGGTGCTCCCGGATGGGAGGGGCTTATATAGGGGAGGGTACTTCCGGTTTTGGAAGTTGCCAGTGCCAGCACCTGACGGTAACTATATAACCCATTAGTAATGACTATGTCGCTCTGTGTCCCGTGATGTACGAAAAAGAAAAAGGCATTTAAAACTGCTTGCGGCTTTAATGTAATGTCTGGTCCCGGCAATATGGATGAAAATCATTGAGAAAAATGGCATGGGTTGGTGGTGGTTTGCCACAACACTGTAAGCCCTCACATTTACTCTTGGTGGGCGCAGGAATGGGCCCTGCTGTGAATTATTAGATCAAGAATTGTAATTACATGCCCCTGTTGAACAGGGGCATAAAAATTGTGCTTAGGCACTGGTGCCACAACACTGCAACCCCTCACAGATACCATAGTTGGAGTGCAGCAATGAGCCCTGCTGCAAAGTACTGCATTGAAAATTGTAATAACACGCCCCTGTTAAACAGGGGCAGAAAAATTGGGCCTTAGGCACTGGTGCTGGTGCCACAACACTGCAACCCCTCACAGATACAGTAGTTGGAGTGCAGGAATGAGCCCTGCTGCAAAGTATTGCATTAAAAATTGTAATTACACGCCCCTGGTTAAACAGGGGCTCATAAATTGGGCCTTAGCCACTGGTGGCGGTGCCCAGAAACAAAATATTTCTTACATGCTATCAGCATGATCATTGAGGAAGAGGATAGTCACTCAGCATAACAGGATAGACACTTTGCATCAGCATAGGCAGTCTTGAAGGGATCTGACATTTCAAAGAAAATTATTCTGTTACATCAGCATCAGGTGCTTGGTAGCTGGTGGTGATCCAAGACTGATTAATTTTTATGAAGGTCAGTCGATCGATGGTCGGTGGACAGGCGCACCCTGTGATCGGTTACAAGGCCTCCAGCAGCACTGAATGTGCGTTCCGAAAGAATGCTGGATGCCGGACAGGCCAGTAGCTCAATTGCATACTGTGCAAGCTCTGGCCAGTGATCCATCCTCAAGACACAGTAACCCAAGAGGATTTTCGGTGGGAAAGGTGTCCAAGTCTGATCTTGCCCCTAGGTATTCCTGCACCATGTAAACGCTGGCGATGGTTGCTGGAACCGATCATACCTTGGGGCTGCGAACTAAAAAATTGTCTGAACGCATCGGTCAGACGGCCACCTTCCCCACCGCTCGTTCTTTGACTGACCGAAGCCTCAGCAACTCGTTGTCCAGGACCAGGAATTTGTAACCTCCCAGTCTCTGGGAACACATTGCACAGACCTTTCTGCAAGGCCTCCCGAAGATGCTTCATCCTCTGCTCCCTCTGCGACGGCAAGATAAGGTCCGCAACCTTACCCTTGTACCGTGGATCAAGGCAGGTTTCCAGCCAGTAATGATCCCTCTCCTTGATAGCACGAATACGAGGAACCTTCCGAAGGCTTTGCAGGATCAGGGAGGCCATGCAGCGTAGGTTTTCTGATACATTTGGTCCAGATTCCTCTGGGTCACTCAGGACGACATGATCCGCAGCCACCTCCTCCTAGCCACGTACAAGTCCATGGGTGTCTTGGGACTGTAATTGATCCCTTGAAGACTGCTGCTGATGCTGAGTGCTAGGCTCAACCTCCATGCTGACACAATCCTCCTCCTCCTCCTGTGTGATAGGTGGGCCAGCAAGAACACTGTCTGGATAAAGGGGGCCTTGAGAGGTAAGGAAGTCCTCCTCTTTCTCCCTCTGTTCTGCCTCAAGTGCCCTGTCCATTATTCCACGCAGCGTGTGCTCCAACAGGTGGACAAGAGGGACAGTGTCACCGATGCATGCACTGTCACCATCCTCGTGGCCTCCTCAAATGGTGCCACGACAGTGCATGCATCCCTGATCATGGCCCACTGGCGTGGGGAAAAAATCCAAGCTCCCCTGACCCTGTCCTGGTGCCATAGTCGCACAGGTACCAATTGATGGCCCTCTGCTGCGTGTGCAGCCGCAGCAGCATGGCCAACGTAGAGTTCCACCTAGTGGGCATGTCACCGATTAGGCGGTTCTTGGGCAGGTTGTATTCCTTTTGCAGGTCAGCCAGCCGAGCACTGACATTATATGACCGGCGGAAATGCCCACAGAGTTTCCTGGCCTGCTTCAGGACCTCCTGTAAGCCCGGGTACCTGCCCAAGAACCGCTGCACCACCAAGTTAAGGAAGTTAGCCAAACAGGGCACATGGGTCAGTTGTCCCTGTCGGAGGGCGGATAGGAGGTTGGTGCCATTGTCGGAAACCACCATTCCTGGCTTAAGCTGGCCTTGTCGTCAACCACCTCTGAGCCTGCCCCTGCAGAGCTGACATAATCTCTGTCCCAGTGTGGCTCCTGTCCCCAAAGCACACCAGCTCAAGCACCGCATGGCATCTTTTTGCCTGCCCCTTGAACGCCTACGGAGCACCGCTGGTTCAGAGGACAAAGCACAGGAAGAGGCCATGGAGGAAGAAGAAGAGGAGGAGGGGGTGGAGGAGAGAGGTGTGTCAGAATCACCAGTAGTGGCATTTTGGAGGTGCGGTGGCGGAACAACCTCCAACACTACTGCACCTTGTCCTGCATCCTTCCCAGCTGCCAGCAGTCACCCAATGCGCCGTGAAAGATAGGTAACGTCCCTGTCCATGCCTGCAGGACCATGAGTCAGCGGTAATATGCACCTTACCGCTGACCACCCTGTCCAGCGAGGCCAAGAAATTGCCTTCCACATGCGGGTAGAGAGCCAGAATCGCATTCCGTGAGAAAGAGTGGCGTTTGAGAACCTGCCACTGAGGAACCGCACATTCCACAAACTCACGGAAGGGGGCAGAGTCTATCAACTGAAAAGGCAGCAGTTAAAGTGCTAGCAATTTAGCCAAGCTAGCATTCAACCGCTGGGCATTGGGATGGCTGGGAGTGAACTGCAGCAGCTGGGGCAGGGAAATTTGCTTGGTACAATCTGACGTTGGTGTACCGATAGCAGATTGCCCGCAAGTACTTGGCTGTGACACACCTAATTCTACACCTTTATTCCTCTCAGTGCAGGTTTCAGAGAGGACTGAAGGTATAGTGGGGTTGGAGATCCCAACTGATGAGGAGCAAGGAGATGTCCGCTTTGTTTTTTGGTGTGGGTCTTTTTTGTATGTTTGCCAACGGACTGCATGGCAGGTCGACATATGTCTGGTCAAGCACATGGTGCCCAAGCGGCTCATGTTTTGGCCATGCGAGATACGCTTCAGACATATGTTGCAAATAGCAATGGTGCAATCTTCTGCACGCGTCTCAAAAAAGGCCCACACCAAAGAACTTTTGGAATAATGCGCAGAGACAGCAGCGACCTGAACATGTGGAACACTGCGGTGTGATGCAGTCAGTTGGCTGCCCTTAAGCTGGCCCCTGGAGGGCATCCTGCCTCATTGGAGATGTGCCTCCTCCCTCCTATCAGGCACCCACGTGGAGTCAGTGACCTCATCATCCCCTCCCTCCTCATCACTGGAGCAAATCTGGCAGTATGCTGCAGCTGGGGGAACATGACTGCCAGAATGCTGTCCTTGTTGGGCACCCCCTCTCTCTGGGCTCACGTTACTGCCTTCCTCTAGCTGGGTACCATCATCGGAGCCTTCAAAAGGCTGGGCATCCTCCTGGAGCATGTACCCAACAATGTGGTCAAACAGTTCGGGGGACTCTTCAGGAGGACATGGTGGGGCTAGGGAAGGAGTGACTGATGCCATTGAGCCGAGGGAAGAGGCCGCTTTGGCGCGCTGCTTTGCCAGACAAAGTAACCTGAGCCTGGGTGAGAGAAGATGAGGAGGATGAGGACAGCTTGGTCATCCACTCTACCAAGTCTTCGGCATGTTGCGGCTCAACATGGCCAGCTGCCGAAAAGAAGGACAAGCGTGTCCCACGGCCACGTGCTGATGAGGATGCACCGTGTCCACGACCAGCACTGTTACCTCGAGACATAGAGCCTGCTTGCCCTCAGTGAGAGAAGCATATTTTTCATTGTAGTTTCTGACAAGGGCTGGTCAGAGGCAGGGAACGCATCTAATACAGATGATTGCTGCGGTGGGGGAAGGGAGAACAGGCATGGTGATTTGACATGCTGCATCTGCTCAGGCTCATCCGTTCTGAGTCTAGACTTGGCAGGGCTGGATGTCGTAGGGGAGTTAGGAGGAGAGCACTCACCCTGGATGTCAGAGTACCGCTGTGTTCCTGGAGACATCGCAGCGTTCAGGTTGTGAGGAGAGCCGCGCTGTCGTATCCCAGCTTATGCCGGCGCCATCTTGGCTGTGTGCCAGAGCCGCTGAGGGATAGTAATCCGTTAGTCTTCTGGGGAGTGAAGTCGTCTTCCTCCTATTCAGCATAGCGGCACAATGTGCCTGGATGTTTAGGCAGCTTGTGGGGAGTTTTTATCCGTCTTTGGAGTCGCTGTGGGGTCGCTGGAGCTGGTTTTTCTGCAGAGCTGTGGATTCAAGCAGCCATCCACACACGCCGTCAGGACACGCCCCCTGTAGTACTATTAGTATGAGAACACGAGCAATTGTCTTCAGTTAGCTTTAGTTGCACACTGTGCAGAGGACACAGTACACTAACTGAAAATACTGCAGCTCCCTGCCTGTGGTATTTGTATGAGAACACCAGCAATTGTATTGAGGTAAGCTTTAGGCGCACACTGTGAAAAGGACACTAATGCAAAATACTGCAGATCCCTGCCTGTATTTTCATCAGAACACTAGCAATAGTAGAGGTACGCTTTAGGTGCACACTGTGCAAAGGACACTAAAGCAAAATACTGCAGATCCCTGCCTGTATTTGTATCAGAACACCAGCAATAGTAGAGGTAAGCTTTAGGTGCACACCGTGCAAAGGATACTAAAGCAGAAAACTGCAGATCCCTGCCTGTATTTGTATCAGAACAGCAGCAAATGTATTCAGGTAAGCTTTAGGTGCACACTGTGCAAAGGACACAGTACACTAAGTGAAACACTGCAGCTAGCACAATCACCTGCCTGCCTGTCAGTATAGAGAACAACAGGAACGGATCTAGCTAAACAGAAGACAGTGTATAAATATATATATACACAACACCTAGGATGCATATATATCCTCTACATACTGTAACTGCAGCTAACTGACAAGCCTGCCTGCTCTATCTAACTAAAAATAAATGACACTGTCTCTCTCTGTCTTTAACCTCTCTCTTTAACCACCGCAACACACTACACAAGGCCGCCACGGAGGCGGCCTTATATAGTGTGGGGCATGTACTAAACCCCCTAAGACATAATTGGCCAAAGCCACCCTGGCTTTGGCCAATTATGGCTCTCTGTTTTTTGCGCGCTGTGATTGACCAAAGCATGCGGGTCATAGAGCATGCTTGGCCAATCATCAGCCAGCAATGCACTGCGATGCTGCAGTGAATTATGGGCCGTGACAAGTCACTCGAATTGGGCGCGAATGGCCCATAATGTTCTAAATTCGGCGAACAGCCGATGTTCGAGTCGAACATGGGTTTGACTCGAACTCGAAGCTCATCCCTAGTAACTATTTACCCCCTCTGCAAAGTCCATCAATCTACCAGGGAATGCCATAATCTAAACAAATGAGCAGTATGAATTTAAAAATGTAATAGCTACAACGTGTTTACAGCTTAATAGTTTACAACGTGTTTACAGATCTTAAAGTGGTTGTAAATCCATTACAACCACTTTAACCTACAGGTAAGCCTAGATGAATGCTTACTTGTAGGTGCAAGAAATATCTCCCAAACCTAAAAGGTTTAGGAGATATTTGCAGAAATAGCGGCACCGATGTCTACGGCGCATGCACCGTAGACATCAGGCGCAGGCGCACTGAGCGTGCTGTTTCTAACGGCGATCATGCCGTTTGTGGCGGCACCCGCGCGCATGCGCGGGAGTGACGTAATCGCGGCTCTGCCCAGTCACAGCGCCGGAGCCGCGATACCTGGAAGTCATTCCGGGAGAGATGGCGGCGTCAGAGGAGGCGAACGAGGGCCGCTGCGGGGGCTTCGATCTCAGGTAAGTAATACATAATGAGCTAGTATGCTATGCATACTAGCTCATTATGCCTTTTTCTTGCAGGGTGAATTTTTTATTTATTTTTAAAACATGCACTGTTGGCAACCACTGAGAACTGTGATTTCTGGAACATTTCAATAGGCTACAGCATTAGTTTTATATTACAGCTGGTTAATGCTGCCGGCGCATATAAGCTGGGTTTTAGCATGCAGGCAGTCTCCTCCCAAGTGTTCAGAATAGCATGACATGATGTGCGGGGATCGCACGCTTCGTCAACTTTCGCTACTTCCGCCACCAGATATATCCACAATTAATCACGTCACAGGAGAGCAGCATCTGATCTGTATCTGATTTGTATCATTATGAATTTTTGAGCGCTGCACAAAATTTTATTTTTCACATGATTCTATGATGGACATCACTGCATGGGCTCAGGAATACATCAAAAAATCACTGTGAACACAGTTTGCCATGCCATCCAAAAATGCAAGGTAAAGCTCTATCATGTAAAGATGAAGCCATATCTGACATAATCCAGAAACACAGCCGTCTTTTCTGGGCCAAGGTTCAATTAGAATGGTCTGTTGCAAAGTGGAAAGTTGTTCTGTGGTCAGATGAATCAAAATTTGACATTCTTTCTGGCAACCACGTATACCCTTGACAGCACTCAGTTCAAATACCTGCATCTTTGATGGTATGGGGGGTGCATTAGTGTGTATGGAATGGGCAGTTTGTACATCTGGAAACGCACCATCAATGCTAAAAAAAAGATATATCTAGGTTTTAGATCATCATAGGCTCCCATCCAGACAACGTCTTTTTCAGGGAAGACCTTGCATATTTCAGCAGGATAATGCTAAACCGAATAGTGCATCTATGACAACAGCATGACTTAACTTGCCTGCCGTCCAGAACCTTCACCAATTGAAAATATTTGGCATATCTTTAAATGAAAAATATGGCAAAGAAGAGCCAGGACTGTTGAGCAGCTAAAATCCTATACCAGGCTACAATGGGACAACATTTCTCCCACAAAACTCCAGCAACTAATCTCCTTAGTTACCAGATGTCTACAGAGTGCTGTTAAAAGAAGAGAGGGTGCTACAACATAGTAAATATGGTCCTGTTTTGGAGATGTATTGCTGCCATAAATTTTTTAATTATCTTATTTTTTTCTTAAAATGGTAAATTTTCTCAGTTTAAACATTTGATATGTTTTCTATTTTCTATTGTGAATAAAAAAATGTATGAGTTTATGAGATTTGCAAATGATTTGATTCTGTGTTTACGTAGATTTTACGCAGTGTACCAACTTTTTTGGAAAGAAAGTGTTACTAGGTTAGAAAAAATGGGGGATTTTTGGGACTTTAAATAAAGCACATCTGTGCCCCCATCCCGGGTTTGTATAAACAAAGAAAAGGAAGTTTGGGACTTTAAATGAGGTTATTGACAGGTTAGGTAGGAGTAATAAAAACATGTTTATTGACATATTGGATATAAATGCATATCAATCATTGTAACGGTGCATATTGTGTATATAATAATGATACATGGTATAATGCAACCAAGACAAAATAGTCATAAATTAATGAAAGTACATGACAATCAATTAAATGTATAAAAGGTAATTAGACATAACAATATAAATTCATGTATATACATCTGTTGGTTTGGCAGCACAAAAAGGACTATTAGATAAAGAGTATCAAAATATTCTGGTATGATGGTACTGGGTATCGTATCTAGATGTGGACCGATTAAAAACGTGTAGCTACATCCTATATGCCCGATGCGTTTCGTGTTCATTAACACTCCTCAGGGGCGGATGCTATCACGTATCTATAAAAAACGAATTATGTTTATATAATTGGATCTAATTAAAATGTGCAGAGTGGAAAATAACAAGTTGGTCAGTCCTGGGTACTTGCATACATCAAAGTATGAGAGTATGTAGTATGGATGAGGCCCAGGTCTGCAAAGAGGTCTCTCCTGGGAGCTGAGGTAGTTGAAAAGCCCCGAAGCAGCAGGGAGTGCGTGCACCCTCCCCGGACCATAGACATCCAGTCTCCATAATAATCACAGAGTATGATTGTCAAAAGATAATTGTTGAGTGTAGACTAAAGTGAATGAATATCAGTTGTAAAAACATTGTGAATGGTAAGAATGGTATAGAGATAAATGCTCAATGAGGGCATAGGAAAGGTGAAGGATTGGTGAATAATAGTGAAAAAACACCAACCAACGTGAAAGGATATAGAAAAGGGTTGTGTGAGACCATCACAAAGAGAAGCGAACCAGCACCAAAGAACCATAAGAGAGAATAAGAGAGAATAGTATCCTGATAGCAGTGTGTAAGATACTGGGGTGATTGCATTTGGTGCGTGCCAATTAGGCACAGGATTTCCATATTGTATAGTATTTGCTCAAATAAAGCCGATAATCTATGTGTACAACCATAATAGAAAGAAGCAACCAACCACCAAAGGACCATGAAGGAAAGATAAAGAATGGTGACACATTGATAATAGTGTGTGAAAATTCTGTGTTAGTTACCTTAGATGCGTGCAAGCAGCACAGGGTATCCATAGTGTGTAGTGTCTACTCGTGTGAAGCAGAGGATGCTATGTCCAGGGGGGCACCTTATATACACCCAGCAACGCCAAGGGGCTACTACCAACGCCACACAATACACAGCAATTGCGGGGAGGAGCCACCAGGCCTGACGTCTGTACCTGGTGCTACATCAATTGCACTGGGTCGCGGGAAGGAAAACCTTGTGCTCACGCCGAGACGCCTAATGATGACGTCACACACGGAGCGCGGTGTGAGGCACCGATGCGCTGTAGGCGACCGCCCAGCCCCCCCCCCAAAAAAGAAAATCCCCCCGACCCCTCTCAGGGCGGAAGGACGGGGGGACACTCAGAGCGCATCGCAGCTCCCGGGCACAAGACAGACGATGGCCCTGATGCCAAGCACCCACATCTGACCACCAGGACTGCTGGTGTAAAGGAAAGTTGTGCCGACAGATGTGGACCTAAACCTAGATGGCAGGGGAACACTGCCAATCTAACTGACAAACACCTCCATCCCTTAAACGTATGTAAAAAGAAAATGGGGGATTTTTGGGACTTTAAATGAAGCACATCTGTGAAAAGGAAGTTTGTGACTTTAAATTAGGTTATTGACAGGTTAGGTAGGAGTAATAAAAACATGTTTATTGACATATTGGATATAAATGCATATTAATCATTTTAAGACTCCATTCATACAGGGGCAACACGACTTCCAGCGCGACTTTGGGAGGCAACTTGGACACGACTTGAGTATGAATCACAGCACGACATGAAGCTACTTACAAGGCAACTTCAAGTTGCCTCCAGGACAGGAGACATTCCAGTGGCCAATCAAACAAGAATCAGCTCTGTGGGAGGGAGGGGGGAGGGAGAGGTTTGCCTGAGAAATATATGTTCTCTTTCTGGAAAGTTGCTTCTGTTAAGACAGTGATCCGACTTCTGAGGCGACTTCCATTGAAATCAATGGGTACAGGTCGCCTAGAAGTCGGATTGAAGTAGTACAGGAACCTTTTTTGAAGTCGGAGCGACTGCAGTAGTGTGCATTAAGACGGCTCCATTCACTTACATTGATTTTCTCATGCAGCGCGACTTGAAGTCGGATCCAAAGTTGCCCCTGTGTGAATGGGCTCTAACGGTGCATATTGTGTATATAATAATGACACATGGTATAATGCAACCAAGACAAAATAGTCATAAATTAATGAAAGTACATGACATAATCAATTAAATGTATAAAAGGGAATTAGACATAACAATATAAATTCATGTATATACATCTGTTGGTTTGGCAGCACAAAAAGGACTATTAGATAAAGAGTATCAAAATATTCTGGTATGATGGTACTGGGTATCGTATCTAGATGTGGACCAATTAAAACGTGTAGCTACATCCTATATGACCGACGCGTTTCGTGTTCATCAAGACTCCTCAGGGGCGGATGCTATCATGTATCTATAAAAAACTAATTATGTTTATATAATTGGATCTAATATTAAAATGTGCAGAGCGGAAAAGAACAAGTTGGTCAGTCCTGGGTACTTACATACATCAAAGTATGAGAGTATGTAGTATAGGTGAGGCCCGGGTCT
The DNA here is from genome assembly GCA_029206835.1 of Rana muscosa. NCBI lineage: Eukaryota > Metazoa > Chordata > Amphibia > Anura > Ranidae > Rana > Rana muscosa. The sequence continues at coordinate 507,025,870 of CM055118.1, read as the reverse complement.
GCAAAGAGGTCTCTCCTGGGAGCTGAGGTAGTTGAAAAGCCCTGAAGCAGCAGGGAGTGCGTGCACCCTCCCCGGACCATAGACATCCAATCTCCATAATAATCACAAAGTATGATCGTCAAAAGATGATAATTGTTGAGTGTAGTCTAAAGTGAATAAAAATATCAGTTGTAAGAACATTGTGAATGGTAAAAATGGTATAGAGATAAATGCTCAATGAGGGCATTGGAAAGGTGAAGGATTGGTGAATAATAGTGAAAAAACACCAACCAACGTGAAAGGATGTAGAAAAGGGTTGTGTGAGACCATCACAAAGAGAGGCGAACCAGCACCAAAGAACCATAGGAGAGAATAGTATCCTGATAGCAGTGTGTAACTAAACCCAGTAATATGAAAATAGTTGATCTGCCCACCCCCAACAGTGTCCACAGCTTAAAAAAAAATATTTCTACATTAATATACTGCCACTATATACCTTTTTGGCTGATCTGTATACCACGGTCACATGATAAACTGCACAGTTTGTCCAGAGCTGTGTGTTCAGGTAGGAGGAGATTTCCACTACAGCCTGGATTTACGCCTGTAACAAGCCCCTGCTCCCTCGGTTCCGCTCTCCTGACACTCTGCTGCTGCTATTGGATCAGATTGCGTCTGATGGTTCGGTCATCTGATGCTCCCGGATTCGAACTACAGCTATGTGCCGTTCGAATCCAGTTGTGATAGCTCAGAACAAACACCAGGCAGCCTGTAAGTATGTAAGTTCAAACAGGAATATCACCTATATTGGATACACACAACACACTTTTATACATAGCAGTTTGAACACCCCGCCAAAACAACCACTTTCCTATTGGTCAATTGTAAAATACACTCTAGTCCTCACTTAGGTCCTCTTGGCCATGCAAATGAGAACTTGAAACAGGGTCAGCGGGGATTTGTCCGATAGCTTGAATAGGAGGACTGAGATGTGTAATGACACAGAGAAGTTCCAGGAGATAATTAAGGTACATAAACAAACGGTCAAACACAGAACAATGCCTTCCTTCCAGACCCCGGAGCAGTCTGGAGGGGGTTAGCCTTAAGACAGGGCGGAGGACCCACCACTGTGTAATAGAATCAAAGGAGAAATACTTGAGTATTCCAAGGATAATGACAACGCCCACATGTGTGATGTCAATATCATGTGACCTGGCTAGTTCTGAGAACAAGGAAATGTTCTCACCAGCAATAGACACACAACCGAGCATGTGCAGGTTGGCTACCCTGCCTGTGTGTTAGCTGGCCTTCCCCAGATAGGCAGTGCAGGAGGGAAGGGTCTGTGCTTACAGGATAAAACAGCCTTTTTACACAATGCCGAGGATTAACCCCTAAAATTCCACAGTGAGTATAACAAGCATGCTATTCTGCATATACAGACTGATTTTACTGTTGTGGGTTTAGTAATAATTTAAGGTTGTATAAGGTGGGCTGCACACAGAAGATTTTTACCTTATTGCAGAGAACTCATTAAGGTAAAAAAAAACTTCTAATTTACAACCACTTAATTAAAGTCTTAAAAGAGAAGTGAAGGATTTAAAAAAAATAAACATTTATACTCACCTAGATGGATTCAGCATTGATATAATGCTGCATCTGTCCACCGATGGCTCTGCACTGAGAACTGAGTGAACAAGGACTGCTAATTGCTCAGTTATAAGATCTGCTCTGAGCTCAGAGCGGTGACTGTCAGTCATTTCTTTGTGCTCTTCCACTATAGTGCTCACTAAGGCACCTGGCTATGAAGTGGATTAGAGCAGCTGGCTAAGGCTCTCAGCCGCACACTGAGAGGCTGAGCCAACTGTCGGTCTGGCATCTGGGCAGAGCCTGACATTATTATTGGGATCCCTGCAGAGCCTGGACCAGCTCTGTGACTTTAGCCGACAGTGGACTTTAGCCTGCTGCCAGCTGAATCTGGGTCACGAGAGTGTAGAAATAAGTGCACTCCTGTGACCCACAGGAGAAGTATGGCCAAAACTGCTTTGGCTATTCTTCTCCTCTAACATTAAATGATTAAAACTCATATGTATAATGCACTGGTTTTTCATATTCATTACTACATACGGAGACATGGGAAGCTAAAATGATGTGCAAATCTTCTCCTGTAATAGTCAAGCTTGGTCTAGCACCTTTGCCTTTCTAAGCCTTCTTATAGGCTAAGGTAGCAATGTGACACATTAAAGCATTTGCAAAGAAGTTTGAGACATGGAGGGGCCATGGTCAAGCTAGATTTCTTACAGGAAAAGTAAAGATTTGAACGTAGCTTAGGCTGCCTATATTGCTGCATCTAGTGACTGTTTTCACATGCACTTTTCACTAACGGTAACCACTTTGTATACAGTTCTTTCTATAGTTGGTTTGAATAGCTCAGGTTTGTGACAGGTTTATTTGAATCAATTCAAAATATTTATTCTGCTTGATAATATAGTTTGCACAGTCTACACAACACTTTACTAGATAATTTGGCTCAGAAATGGGAGACAGTGTCTTTTATATCAATCCAAGTACACGTTGTCCTGGACAATGTTCAACAGCAATATTTTATTGCGAACGCTCAGTTCTGGCCTGCTGCACATCATTTTAAGGTTGGGATATTGGCAGTTTTATCACCTTTCTTGTCTATAAAATTGTCCTGATATCAGATTAACTCTTTCCATTCCTCAACTTTCTTGCCCTTTCGGGGATCACAACATGTTCATGAGCAAGCACTGATTATGGTAAAACATATTTTGTATTTTGGTAGGAAAGCTCACAGGTCTCCCTCCAAAAAAAAGAAAATAATTTTTGTACTTAACACAAAATATTTTTCTCTAGGTCATTGAGGGACACATGAATTCTTAAAATGCATTGCAAACCTTCCTACCTGCACCTTGTATCTTTCAGCTGCATAAAATATGCATTGATCATTCAGTTTAATGGTGTCATTTGTTGCCCTGTATATACAACCTATAGTAGGGAAAATCTTCACATTCTGGTGTCAGAAGTTTATGTTTGTGTTTACACATGAGACATGTGTCACGGCCCTGCACAGGTCAATACATGGCCTCTGAACTGACACATCCTGTGAAGAAACTATATATGCCACAGTCCCTGGGTCTCCCAGTATAGCACTGGTCAGGGTAAGAGCTAAATAGTAATTAGATTTGCCACAAGCAGGCAGAGTATTTAATAGTGAGATTATCACACTGGAAGAGATTGTATTTTCACCACATTACCACTCCCACATTTGTGATGCAACACAGTGCAAATGGCAAGGCATGGATTGAATGCTGTGTAGTCCGGAACAAGTTGCCGGTCCTTACATAGGGGAACCCATCTGCTATGACACTACAAACTGCAGCCACAACATCTGAGCCATCATTGCAAAGTAAGGCAAACAAATGACAGAGGGAATATAACTACACTAATACCTATTTGAAACAACAAAAACATTTGAAAGTGTACAATGTCTTTAAACAGCCAGCTTACTCTAATTCCTACAGGAGTTTGGGACCCTAAAAACAATAAATGTTTAAGTCAGCCCTAGTATAACCATGCCTTAAACCATCATGCCTCAGTTTTGTAAAGAAAGGCCCAAGTAAAACATGGTAATTGCCACAGCCAAGAGAGGGGCATCAAGGATCAACCTGGTGCTCCAGACTAGTACAGATAACCACCACTGGGGGAACCGGTAACTGAAGGAATTATGGACCTCAAGCAGGGAAAGCAGAGGAACAACCAACTATCCACCAATAAACAGGCAGAACAAACACATTAATCAAATTGGAGAAAAAAAGACCAATAACTAATGTAGTCAACAAGAAGAAACATTTGTTGGGCCAAGTCCAAAAACAGGTACTTAGGTGAAGTTCAAATAGACACAGGGGGGTAGATATACTAAACCCGGTGCACCTGTGCCCAGTAACCAATCAACTTCTAACTGCAGTTTGCTTCGGCAATGAACCCTAGAAGCCGATTGGTTACCACACACAGCTGCACCAGATTCTATGTGCACCAGTTTTAGTAAATCTCCTCCAACATGTCCTATAGAAAGACAATTTGGTCAAATGCAGGAAACAATTAGGCATACCTAACCTTTCACTTCAAGAATGAAACGTTTGGACTGGCATAGCATGTAAAAAAAAAAAGACCAGCTAGTCAACAGTGAGAGGCTTAAGCTTAACACTGACCCATAATTAAAAGTATACTACCCAATAAAATAACCAATCTGGTAATGAAAGCTATGGCTGTGAATGCCCTCAATGCAAAAAGTTCCAAATGGTTTAAAGGGAAAAAGTGTACACAGCTAATGTGTAAGGTACAGTCTACAAGCTTGGAAAAATCAGTTTGTAAGGCCCCATGCACACGAGACGCAGGTGCAAACTCTGCTGAACACACGTTTTTAAATGCTGAAACCGGCGTTTATAAACGCGCGTTTTGCTGCGTTTGCGGCCGCGTTTAGCGGCGTTTTACCGCGTTTGCGTTTATAAGCGTTTCATCATAGACCCTCCCTAAGCTCAAAAAACAGTAAATTTTAACCATTTCAGCCAGTTTGTGAGACCAGAGTGAGTAGCAGCAGCTGAGAGAGCAGCAGTGTACTTGTATTTAGCGTATCACTTGCCACATCACCAGCCACAAGTTGTGGATTGTCCACTTGCCACGTCACCTGCCACGTCACCTGGCCACATCACGTGCCACGTCACCTGCCACAAGTTGTAGATTGTCCACTTGCCACGTTACCTGGCCACGTCACCTGGCCATGTTACCTGCCACGTCACCTGGCCACGTTACCTGCCACGTCAGCTGGCCACGTCACCTGCCACAAGTTGTAGATTGTCCACTTGCCACGTCACCTGCCACGTCACCTGGCCACGTCACCTGCCACAAGTTGTGGATTGTCCACTTGCCACGTCACCTGGCCACATCACGTGCCACAAGTTGTGGATTGTCCACTTGCCATGTCACCTGGCCACATCACGTGCCACGTCACCTGCCACAAGTTGTGAATTGTCCACTTGCCACGTCACCTGCCACGTCACCTGGCCACGTCACCTGCCACAAGTTGTGGATTGTCCACTTGCCACGTCACCTGGCCACATCACGTGCCACGTCACCTGCCACAAGTTGTGAATTGTCCACTTGCCACGTCACCTGCCACGTCACCTGGCCACGTCACCTGCCACAAGTTGTGGATTGTCCACTTGCCACGTCACCTGGCCACGTCACCTGGCCACGTTACCTGTCACGTCACCTGGCCACGTCACCTGCCACGTCACCTGGCCACGTCACCTGCCACAAGCTGTGGATTGTCCACTTGCCATGTCACCTGGCCACGTCACCTGCCACAAGTTGTGGATTGTCCACAATGCAATGCAAGCAATTACAGTTTTCTTTTATATTTTTTAATAGTTTTTCATCATTTGCCATCATTTTTGAGATTTCTAATGTTAAAAAATAGGTCACCTTTAAAAACGCTTATAAACGCAAACGCGGCAAAACGCCGGTACCGCGTTTAACAGCGTTTAGCGTCTGAAACGTGGAAAACTTTTGCGTCTGAACCCATTTTTTTGCTTCTGGAAAAACGAGGTTAAACGCAACTGCTTGTAAACGCCAAAAAACGAGAGTGTGTGCATGGACACATAGGATAACATTGAATGGGTTCAGGAGCAGTTGAAAAAAGCGTCCAACTGCCTCTGAACGTGCGTTCAACAGCAAATAACAGCGTCTCGTGTGCATGGGGCCTTAAGGGACAGAAAACTGGCTAAAATATCATATTCAGAGAGTAGTGGTTAATGATTTATACTCTGAATGGTCTTAGGTTATTAGTGGTGTGCCCCAAGGTTCAGTGTTGTAACCCTTACATTTTAATATATTTATAAATGATATAGAGCCTGGGATTAAAAGTACAATTGCAGTCTTTGCAGATGACACCAAGCTATGCAGTAGAATAACGCCCTTACAACATGTTGCCGACTTACTGTGGCAAATGAGGTTTAATGTTGATAAATGTAAAGTCATGCACTCGGGGGCTAAAAATATGCATGCATCATACATACTTGGGGGAGTACAACTGGGGGAATCAATGGTGGAGAAAGATCTGGGTGTTCTGGTAGATCATAAGCTTAAAGTGGAGCTCCACCCTAAATTTTCACTTTTGGTAATCGGAACCCTCCCCCCCTCCGGTGTCACAATTGACACCTTTCAGGGGGGAGGGGGGTGAAGATACCTGTCTAAGACAGGTATTTTCACCCACATCCGGGAGTCCTCTCTCTGGGAATCTGCGGGAGTGATGTCACTTCCCCCAGACTTCCCGTAGTGTTCTGGGAGACACTCGGCTCCCAGAACACAGGAGGACGAATCAGAACGGTGCAGCGCGACTCGCGCATGCGCCATAGGGAACCGGGCATGAAGCCGCAGGGCTTCACTTCCTGGTTCCCTCAGCGAGGATGGCGGAGGGAGCAGCAGAGCGACGAGCGATCGCTCGTCCTCTGCTGCGGACGTCGCTGGACTCCAGGACAGGCAAGTGTCCAAATATTAAAAGCCAGCAGCTGCTGTAGCTGCTGGCTTTTAATATTTTTTTTTCCGGCGGAGCTCCGCTTTAATAATAGCATGCAATGCCAAGCAGCGGTTTCCAATGCGAACCAAATCCTTTTATTGTATTAAAAGAGGTATGGACTGCAGAGAGAGAAATCATTTTGCCCCAGTAAAAATCATTAGTAAGACCTCATCTGGAATATGCAGTTCCGTTTTGGGCACCAGTTCACAAAAAGGATATTGGGGAACTGGAGGAAGTGCAGAGAAGGGCAACCAAACTGATGAGAGGCATGGAGGAGCTCAGCTATGAGGAAAGATTAGAGGAACTGAATTTATTCTATCTTGAGAAGAGGAAATTGAGGGGGAGATATGATCAAAATGTATAAATACATAAGTGATCCATAGTGAACTTGGTGTGGAGTTATTCACTTTAAGGTCATTAAAGAAGACAAGGGGCACTCTTTATGTCTGGAGGAAAAGACATTTAACCTCCAAATACGGAAAGGCTTCTTCAGTTATGCCTCGGACACACGATCACGATTTCCGACAAGAAAACCGTGGGTTTTTTTTCAGCAGGAAAACGTCTGAAACTGGTCTTGCATACACACGGTCACACTAATCTTGGACGAAATTCCGACCGCCAAGAACGCGGTGACGTACAACACGTACGACAAGCCAAGATCAATGAAGTTCAATAGGCAGTTTGGCTCTTCTGCTTGATTCTGAGCATGCGTGTTTTTTTCGCATCTTAATTGCATACAGACGACTGCGATTCCCGATAGGAATTTTTCCTGTCACGAAAATTGAGATCCTGCTTTAAATCTTTTCTTGGCCGGAATTCTCACAGAAAAAGTGCGATGGAGCATACACACGGTCAGAATTTACGACAAAAAGCTCACATCGCACTTTTCTCTTCGAGAATTGTGATCGTGTTTACGAGGCATAAGAGCTGGGAAAATGCGGAAAAGACTCCCTCAAAAGTTGATTCTGGCAAGCTCAGTAGATTGTTTGAGGAAAAAAAAGGCATGGATTCTTTCCTAAATGCACTTAATATAACTGGATATGAATATCTGATAGCCTCTTGGGGGATCAAGAAGAATTTTACAGGGGGGGGCGTGGCTACCGCGCTAGCTGATGGACGCATAGAGTGAGAGCTCCGCTCCAGTGACCGGGAATACTCAGTACCGAGGCGACTCTGACAACCACATTTGCTCACACTCGAGTCCTACGGATCCCCTCCACCCCCAGGGATGACCAGGAGAAGACAAAACCCAAACCAGCCGAAGCGGCTGAATGATTTCTTTCCTCCTAAGGCCCGCGGCCTAGTCCAAGATGGCGCCGGCGGCTGCTCTCCGTCCTCATCACGCGACTCACAGCTCGCATCACCCAGCCTGAGTCCGGCGGCGAATCCCCAGCAGCGATCACCGGATGCATCGACCCCCATTACAGGCAGCCCAGCTAAATCCAAACCCCGGTTGTCGGAAGACCCAAAGAATCATAAGGTCAGTGACGCAGCTACATCACTAGAGGACACCAGGGACCTAGCTGACACTATTAACTCCTTCCCCACGTCCAACCAGCCAGTGTCAGATACAACTTTAAAAGACATGCTTATCTCCCTACGCAGCTCCATGCACACTGACATGATGGAATGCATGCGCAACTTTAAATCTGACATAGGGGAATTGGGAGCCAGAGTGGACCACGTGGAAACAAAAATGGGAGAATATGCAGACTCCTATAATGCACTAGTTGACTCTCATAACGACCAATCAGACGAAGTAACATGGCTGAAAGCAAAGGTCGCTGACCTTAAAGATAGGTCAATAAGAAATAACGTAAAAGTCAGAGGGGTCCCAGAGTCCATACAACCTGCACAACTAAATCAATACGCCCGAGAACTCTTATTAGCATACCTGCCAACACTGACTGCAGCTGACCTGGTGATAGACAGGATTCATCGCCTCCCCAAGCCGACTCACCTCCCTGAAAACATTCCCAGGGACATATTGATGAGGGTACACTTCTACCATGTCAAGGACCAATTCATGTCTGCCTTCAGAAAGTGTGCTCATCCTCCCAACCTCTATGCAAACATACAGGTCTTTGCAGACCTGTCACAGTATACTATGCAGAAGCGTAAATCCCTCATTACTGTGACCAAAGCTCTACGTAACCACAACATTGCTTACCGCTGGGGGTACCCAACAAAACTCACTGTCACCTACGACGGGAAAACGTCAGTAGTTACCTCCCTAAATGAAGGCCTAGCGTTACTGCGAGAATGGGACATTCTCCCTGAACATGCCTCTGAGGAGAAACGCTCATCGCCCAAGGCGAATACACTGGAAGAGTGGCAAATTGTATCCCACAAAAGAAAAGCACACAAATCCTCTACGCCTCGTACATAAGTGCCAACCCAAGCCAACTACTTTCCCGTAAGCTGGAGCGGAAAAGCCCGCTTGGCTCCCCTATACAAGTTATGTGCAGTTTCACTGCCATCAGATCCCGAAAGGAATCTAATTTTTTAATACAAGTATTTTTGTTTTGTTTGACTATTGACACTCTAATTTTTCTACCTCCTCCTCCACCCTCCTCTTCCCCTCCACCCCAAGCCCTGATGGATCGCACACTGAGGAACCAACGGTCCTTATACAACACCTCTGCTACCGCACCCCCCTGCCTGGTCTTGGAGTTTCGAAAACTGAAGCAATCAAGGTACTTCTCTATCTTCCTACCACACCACACATGGCTATCACAGTAACCTCCTTCAATGTCCATGGCTTGAACCACCCGGCTAAAAGATCATCAGTCTGGAAGGAAGCCCTTAAGCTTCATGCTGACGTCTTATGCCTGCAGGAATCTCACTGGTCCTCTGTATCTATCCCTTCCTTCCATCATAGGAATTTTCCCCATATATTCAACGCCTCATCAACCAAGAAACGAAAAGGTGTAGTAATAGCCATCAGAGACTCTGCAACTTTCTCCCTTCAAGAGTCCCTTGCAGACCCTGAGGGTCGCTATCTGATCGTGATTGGCACGCTTAATGACCGTCTCTACACTCTAATAAATATATATGCTCCTAACACGCACCAAGTGAGGTTTATGAAGAAAATATTCCACAAAATTGACTCTCTTAAAAAAGGGGCAGTCGTAATGTGTGAAGACTTCAACGCAACAATAGACCACAAAATTGACACTACCTCTAAAGCTAAACGCCCTCCACCGTCCCTTCAACGTATCCTACACACTGAGGAATTGTTTGATGTCTGGAGGTGTCAACACTCCACGGAACGTGACTATACTTTCCATTCCTCCAGACATAATACCTACTCCCGGTTAGACTTTATACTTGTTGACAAAAATTTGCTGCAAAGAATCTCCTCCTCCACCATACAAGACATAACATGGTCAGACCATGCACCTGTCTCTGTTGTGGTGGAGGAGAGACATTCTCCTTCCCCAGCCTATATCTGGCGAGCTAATACTTCATTACTACAGCAATCAGATCAGGTGGCTTTGGTGAAGAATCACCTAACCGAGTATTTTGCTCTTAACAAGAACTCAGTCTCTAACCCCTTCTCCTTGTGGTGCGCCCACAAGGCATATATTAGGGGCATACTGATACAACTGGGCTCCAGGGCAAAAAGGCAGAGGACGCAAAAAATTGACTCACTCCTATCTCAAATCAAAATTTTAGAATCCCAAAACAAAACCATCCCTGATCCTACAGTAGCAAACCAACTAGCGGGCCTACGAGCAGATCTCAGACTCATGTTACTAGAACAACACAACAAGCATTTACTCTACCTTAAAACAAATCACTATTCGGCTGGTAACAGAGCAGGAAAGCTCCTAGCCCAAAAACTAAAAGATCAAAAAGCCAAAGCCAAAATCCCCTTTCTCACAAATCCTACAGATGGCAACAAAATTTACAACCCGCAAAACATTGCTGATTCCTTCGCTGAGTATTACTCCTCCCTTTACAACTTAGTAAATGACCCAAACACCCCTCAACCATCAGAAGAAACAATCAGCAAATTCCTAAATGGCTTATCCCTTCCATCCCTAACAGAGTCACAACTTGGAACTCTAAACTCCCCTTTCACTGAGTCTGAGATCCGCAAAGCCATTCAAACACTCCCAAATGGTAAATCTCCAGGGCCGGATGGATTACCGAATGGCTACTACAAATTTTTTTCAGAAACCCTACTTCCCCCACTTCAAGAAATATATTCAGCAGCGGCGTCCTCTGCCTCTTTCCCAGCCGAAATGTTAAATGCCTATATTGTTACCATTCCGAAACCTGGCAAATCGTCTGACACTCCAGCTAATTTCAGACCTATCTCTCTTCTGAATACAGATGTAAAACTGTACGCCAAGATTCTTTCCCACAGACTCCTATCCATACTACCAACGTTGATCGGACCTGACCAGGCTGGTTTCACTAAAGGTAGACAAGCTGCCGATGCCACTAGAAGGATCATCAACATCCTACAACATGCGGACTCCTGGCGGGTGCCTTCCCTACTGCTGTCCTTGGACGCGGAGAAGGCATTCGACAGGGTCCATTGGGGTTACATGACACAAACTCTAGAAAAATTTGGCTTCAAAGGCCCCATTCTATCGGCCATACTAGCTCTATACTCCTCCCCTTGCGCACAAGTGTACACCTCTAACATGTTATCCCGCCCTTTCGCCATTACCAACGGCACTAGGCAAGGATGCCCCCTCTCCCCCTCAATTTTCAATCTCATTATAGAACCATTAGCTGAAAAAATTAGAGCCCATTCAGGGACCCCAGGTTTCAACGTACTAGGGGAATCCCACAACATAAACCTCTTTGCGGACGACATCATTCTACTTTTGACCTCCCCACAAACCTCTCTCTCTCAAGCCCATAGCATCCTAGTCAATTTTAGTCAAATATCTTACTACAAAGTCAATTTTACAAAATCCCTCATTCTAGGACTCAACCTTCCCACCCATCTCCAACGACGGCTACAGAAAGACTTCCCTTACACTTGGAGTTCGTCTAGTATACCATACCTGGGACTTCATCTCACAGCAGACCCCAACAAACTAGCTGAAGTTAATTACACTCCCTTAATAGCCAAACTAGCATTAGAAATACGGCAGTTAACTAAAACAGATCTAACATAATCTGGCCGCCTAGCTTCCTTCAAGATGCTACTCCTCCCCCAAATTTTATATGTTTTTCGCACTCTTCCTATCCCACTTAAAACTACTCATCTCAACGTCCTTAATTTTCAACTCAAACAATATATTTGGGGATCCAAACGACCAAGATGCTCAAAAACACTGCTTATTAAACATAGACTGGCTGGAGGTATGGGTTTGGTGGACTTAAAAGATTACTATAGAGCAGCCTTACTTACCCAACTTAAATGTTGGTTCCCTGCACAGACCACCAAACCCTGGTGCAGATTAGAACAAGCATTATGCCCGACGCACAACCTTTATCACCTCCTACTTATAGACACCTGGAAACCTTTCCCACTCCGAACCCTACCGCTTACCATTAGGGCCTCACTCATAGTATGGAGGGACCTTAACAAACATACCACTACACCCCCCTCAGACATCCACCTCCCACTTCCATTAGAATTACTGAATAGCGCAATCCTACACGCAAACTACTTTAAATGGAAGACTCGGGGTATCACTTTAATATCCGACTTATACGACAACAACTCACTTAAATCCTTCGATACCCTAGTCTCAGAATACTCTATCCCACAGTCTGACCACTACAAATACCTTCAACTCTCTCATTTCCTGAATTCCCTGAAGAGTATCCAGGTCCCTATGCAGGACGGCTTATGGAAATTCTTTAGTAGCGAATCCAGCTCTATAAAAGGCATAACGCTTTTTTATAACCACTTCCAAAGTAAATTTGCATTCACCAAACTAACGCCATTTCACAAATGGGAGCAGGAGATAGGAGAATCCTTCACAACCGCACAATGGAAAATGGCACTCAAATCAGTATACAAAGCTTCTAGATGTGTTAACCACTGGGAACTTTCATTAAAAATAGCCCAAAGATGGTACCTCACCCCATACAAAATGTCCAAATATTACCACAACAGCTCCCCCTTATGCTGGAGAGACTGTGGAGAAGTTGGGAATATTTTACATGTATTCTGGAAATGTAAAAATGTAGTTAGCTTCTGGAACAGTATTTTTGCATGTATCTTTCGTATCACTGGAATTCTCCTGTCTCCTAGCCCTGGAATGGCACTACTAAATCTTAATATTGAGAAATTTCCTCCTAACTACCGAACTGTGGTAACACACATATTTCTTGCTGCTAGATCAGTCATAACCAAAAATTGGAAATCAAATGTATCCCCCAATGTGTCTGAAGTCTTAGGTATCACACATACTAACTACATCTTTGAATCTATGCTAGCAAACAAGGAAGGCAGAAACCAATTACTACGTAACCACTGGAATATCTGGACCTCCTGGTACAAAGGATAAGTGTACAAATGCTCTGCATTACTAGCTGATAATGTGCTCATGAACCACCTCTGACATGATCCATCCCCCTCCCTCCCCTTCCCCCCCCATCCTCCCCCTCTCCCCCTATCCTCCCCTCTACTTTCCTTCTATTCTACTCGCCCACGGTTATAATGGAAACAAATGTATCTCTGAGAGGGTCTCCCTACCCATCTCTGATGTTTAACTCAATCTACCCTCGCAACAATATTTTGATTATAATTCTGATAGTGCCTTACCATAATATGTAACCGCTACTATTTCTCTTCTATGCTTACTGTACAATGTTTGTACCCTGTTTGTACAAGAAAATTCGTTCTCAATAAAAACTAATAAAAAAAAAAAAAAAAGAAGAATTTTACAAACATACCACAAAATGACAATGTGAAAGAAGTTTGTTTGAAGTCTTTGCAAATGTATTAAAAATAAAAAAATGAAATAAATCACATGTACATAAGTATTCACAGCCTTTGCTTAATACTTTGTTGAAGCACCTTTGGCACCAACTACTGTCTCAAGTCTGAGTATGATGCTACAAGCTTTGCACATTTATTTTTGGGCAGTTTCTCCCATTTTTCTTTGCATGGCCTCTCAAGCTCCATCAGGTTGGATTAGGAGCGTAGGTGAACAGCCTTTTTCAGAGCTTTCCAGAGATGTTAAAATCGGGTTTGTCTGGGCTCTGGCTGGGCCACTCAAGGACATTCACAGTTGTCCCATAGCCACTCCTTTGGTATATTGGCTGTGTGCTTAGGATCGTTGTCATGGTGGAAGATAAACGTTCGCCCCAGTCTGAGGTCCAGAGCGCTCTGGAGCAGGTTTCCATCAAGGATGTCTCTGTACATTGCTGCATTCATCTTTCCCTCGATCCTGACTAGTCTCCTAGTTCATGTCACCGAAAAACATCCCCACAGCATGATGGCGACTCCACCATGCTTCACTGTAGGGATGGTATTGGCCAGGTGATGATCAGTGCCTGGTTTCCTCCAGACATGACGCTTGCCATTCATGCCAAAGAGTTCAATCTTTGTTAAATCAGACCAGAGAATTTTGTTTCTCGTGGTCGGAGAGTCCTTCAGGTGCCTTTTGGCAAACTCCAGACAGGCTGTCAAATGCCTTTTACTGAGGAGTGGCTTCCATCTGGCCACTCTACCATACAGGCCTGATTGGTGGAGTGCTGCAGAGATGATTGTTCTCTGGAAGGTTCTCCTCTCTCCACAGAGAAATGCTGGAACTCTTCAGTGTGACCATTGGGTTCTTGGTCACCTCCCTGACTAAGGCCCTTCCCCTGAACGCTCAGTTTGGATGGGCGACCCGCTCTAGGAAGAGTCCCGGTGGTTCCAAATTTCTTCCATTTACAGATGATGGAGGCCACTGTGCTCATTGGGACCTTCAATGCTGCAGAAATGTTTCTGTACCCTTCCCCAGATATGGGTCTCAATACAATCCGGTCTTGGAGATCTACGGACAATTCCTTGGACTTCATGACTTGGTTTGTGCTCTGACATGCACATTTAACTGTGGGACCTTATATAGATAGGTGTGTGCCTTTCCAAGTCATGTGCAATCAACTGAATTTACCATAGGTGAACTCCAATCAAGTTGTAGAAACATCTCAAGGATGATCAGTGAAAACAGAATGCACCTGAGCTCAATTCTGAGTGTCATGGAAAAGGCTTTGAATACATATGTACATGTGAGATTATTTTTTTTTTATAAATTTGCAAAGATTTCAAACAAAAATCTTTCACTTTTTTTGAGGAAAATAATGAATTTAATTCATTTTGGCATATGGCTTTAACACGACAAAATGTGGAACAAGTGCCGTGAATACTTTCCAGATGCACTGTATGTATGTAACTATCTATCTCCCAGTGATTAGGTCTCACAAAGGCCTCCAAACTTTCATTATTTCTCTTAAGGGAAATCTGCAGCAGAGTCCCAACATACCCTTTCTGTTAACCATTCACGGGAATACAGGACCCTTCGGTGATGGCTAGTTCTTTCTGAGGGGGAAAATAGGGGCACTCCAGTGTTAACCTATCACTCTTCAATGTGGGGACCATCAGTTGAGAGAATCATGAAGGCAATACAAAGACAAAGAGGTTACGACACACACAGTGCTGTCTGCCATAGAAAGCAGGTCAGCTAACTTGTCATAGAAAGAGTTTCCTTAGCTTTCCATGGGTGAAGACATTGCAATATTCCAGTTGTAATGAAGTTATTAGACACCACGCTTAGCTGGTAAAAAATTAGTACATGTTGTAATAAAATAATGAATCAAACATTCAATTGTTGTAAACGTTCCACAATTGTGAAATAAAGTGCTTGTGCGTTGATAAGTAATCAGTGCTCCAATGCTCAGTGTTCAGACAGAAGTGCCCCCCCACATGGATGTACACTCCCCCCTAGACGTTGTCCATCTATTGCTAGAGTGGTCACTTGCGCTTTGTGAGGAAAGGACCCATGTATTTCAAGACCTGCTGCGCTTAAGATGGTCCTCCATGAATTGGGGAAAGAAAATACAGAGGGGGCACCCATAGTATAAAACCGTGATGTATTAAAGAATTGCAGTATAAAACAAATGGGATGCACTCACGTGTTTTGGTGCCTGTGCCTGGCACCTGGTGTGATCAGCATTTGTTTTTATCAAAGGGTAACCCAGCCGGTCTTCGTTGGACCCCGCTGTATTGTGGTGAGGCTCGGTCCCCTGCACTCGTTTTGCGGGCGGATTGGTGTCGCGATGACGCAATGAAGCCTCAATGCGTTTCAGCCAATAGGAAAGACCGTCATCAGGAAGCTCTGTTCTAGTTGTGTAGTAAAGGTCAGTTCAAAAGACCCACCTACAGAAGGATCCCCCAACTCAGGAACGCTCTGTTCAGGAGAGCAACACTTAACTCGCAGACATGAAAATATGCCTGTTAATGGGGTCCTCAAGAGAGAGACCAGTAAAAAGCCGTTAGAATGTCTTGGTTCAAAGAGATCATTCTAGTGTCTTGTCCAGGTTCTGGACTCCCTTATGCAGGGGGAAAAAATCTGAAAGAACTGAGATCAGTAAGGACTAATCACTGTCAACCTTGTAGGTTAAGAGGTCTCTCAGCAGAGTTACATTTAAGCTCTGCATATTTTAGGAATATAGCAAATACAATTGTGACACAAGTCATAATGTAATTGAATGTTATTAAAAACTACCCTTCCTTTTCAATCTGCAGCACTATAATTTACTCCACATAGAAAAGAAACTCACTTCTGGTTTCTGAACAGAACATGATGATGTCAAGCAGCTCTGCCTCAATGTGTTTCCCCACGGCCTAATAGTTTTCTCCATGATTAAGCCTCGAAGGGGCGTGGCAAGACACATCAGGGTGGAGCTTTGTGACGTCATCACGTTCTACCTGGAAACCGGAAATAAGGTTCTTTTCTATGTGGAAATAATGCTGATATTGTGTCTTAAGGGAGCAATATACTTTTAAAGCGGCAAACTATTTCCAGTACACAATTGTGCACTGTATTTGTAAGTGCACTTCCTTTCGTTTGTATTGTTTTATGGCCAATAAAGTATATGGTGCTTAAATATGTCGCACAATGATGGCTGTTTCATCTGAGCAATATGTATTAGAGGTGGCTAGCCGGCGTACCTTTGGGCTCTGGAGGTCTATTAACATAAAAGAGATCAGTTAATATATCTGGAGAAACCTGAGGATATCTGAAGCCCTCATTAAAAGATATTTACCAGTATAGGTCAAAATGTAAAGGTACGCAGGTGGTGTGGCTTGTGACAGAGCACACGGTGGTGGAACTGTGGGGGATTCTTTTCAAAGCACATTTGGAATAACAAAGCACACTATATATTAATGCATGTTATTTGGGACGTTATGAAGGTTTGTGCACATGGTTTATGTTTAGCACAATATTTATTGTGGAATGGATTTTACAGACATCTGTGCACTGCCCTACATCTTACTGACCTCTGTACCCTGCCCTACATGCCATTGACCTCTGTACACTGCCCTACATACTACTCACTTCTGCACACTGCCCTACATACTACTGACCTCTGTACACTTCCTTAAATACTACAGACGTCTGTACACTGC
Source organism: Rana muscosa (assembly GCA_029206835.1). Lineage (NCBI taxonomy): Eukaryota > Metazoa > Chordata > Amphibia > Anura > Ranidae > Rana > Rana muscosa. The sequence goes on along the minus strand of CM055118.1, from coordinate 507,008,702 downwards.
TCGACATACTACTGACCTCTGTACACTGCCCAAAATATTTCTGACCCCTGTATACTGCCCAACCCACTACTGACCTTTGGGGGCTTGATAGCAATCTAAAAAAAAAAAAGACTGCCAGACACCCCGGTGATCTTTGATCTCTTCCATATAGTCATGGTCGATCTCCACCTCTCAAAGGTTGCCTACCCTTGGTGTAGAGGCTCTAAGTTATAAGAAGATAATGGAGACAGCAGGATGGCATCATTGCATACCTATAATATCAGTTTCACATCCCAGGGTATCAATGCGAACTTCTGACTGCACCAATTAGTGTACTGATTACAGGTAAAGGTTTACCACACACTGCCAAACACACATTTAAATTCCTTTACAAGAGACAAACAGGCTGTTCACTTTACAAGGGAAATTGCACTTTGCCTTTGAATTTTCCCCAGAGATTTGTAAAAAATACCCAATCACGTGAAAGGAAATAAAACAACAGCATTTTTGCTTGCATATGTTTGGATGATGGAAGTCAACAGAGCTTCATCTCATTCACTAAGCTCTGGGGAAAAATTCCATTCAAACTGCAACTTCCCTTGCAAAGTGAACAACCTATTCGGCTTTAATATATCAACTTCATTGTTTCAATTGTCTACTTAAATGTTTAATGTTCTTTTATTTTTAACAAAGAAGCACTTACGCTAAGTAAAATTAGATAATTGATGAACAGATCTATTGGAAATATGTGATTGGTTAAGCTTAGAAATAGAAAGAAAGCATATATTGTCTTAAATAATGACAGCAGCTTAACAAAGATGACCTTGTTAAAGACAAACTGCACAGCACAATGTCTTCTTCCCAGACAGAATATACCTTCCCAGAACAGAGGAGAACCATGTGTGTGTGGTCTTTTGGCACTGTAGACAATTTAACACTGTGCTTCAGTTCTTTACTAGGCAGGCCTTTGTCTGTTTATGAATGAATTGCTTTCAGCAGACAAAATAATAATTTGCTACAGATTGAAACTTAGCCTGCAAATAACATAGGCTTTTTATGCAGAAATATTTTATAAAGCGTTTTGTAACTGGCATTGAGAAACTACTGGCTATATCTGATCTTTTTGGGGACTCTTGTGGTAAAGCGACCTGGTGACAGAAGCATAGTGCAAATCCAGGGCAGAAATTAAACCGATGGCTTGGATGCAAGCAGATACAAGATGGACTGGAATGATGAATCAGAATTCATCCAGAGAGAGAAGAGAGTGGTCTGGAGGTGCGAAGTTTGTGCAGTCAAATAAATGGAATATAAGTTAGCACAGTGCCACTAGCTGATGTTGGATGCCTGTCACAGGGTCTCAGGGACGGAACATGACAGGGCATTCCCAGAGTGATGATGGAATTATGTGACAGGAAAGCTCAACGATTGTGGCTCTAGGGATTGCCTTCAACTATATTAGGATACCTGGGCTGAGCAGTAACCATAGGCAACAGAATAGGTCAGACATACAAAGGAATATTAAGTGAAGCCAATACAGACACAACCCTTGCTCCCTTCTCAGAGCCACATACCCCAAAAAAAACTATCCTGGCATCTCCACCAAATTAGAGTAGAAAGCACAGGTTTTAGGGGTTTTTGGGATAACACTACAGACATTGGAAAGATTGAGGATGTTATAAATCAGTGACTACCAGAATAAACATTATGTAAATGCTTAATCTACTGCTCTCATGTACTTGCTTTGCATTTTATGAGGGTCTCTTACCCTTCATTACCTTACTTTACTTAATGCATAGAATGATAGGCCAGTTTTCTCCATTTTCTACATGTGCCTATACGCTCTTGAATCTAAGCTAATATTACAGCAGATGTGTGCTTTATAAAACCTGTTAACCAGCACGATTCTTCCCTTTTCTTATCTAGAACACTCCGATGGACATTAGATAGTGACACCATAACATATACAGTGCCTTGAAAAAGTATTCACACCCCTTAACATTTTCGGCATGTTAGAACTAAAAATGTAAATGTATTTTATTGGGATTTTATGTGATAGACCAACACAAAGTAGCGCATAATTGTGAAGTGGAAGGAAAACTATAAATGGTTGTATTTAATTTTTTTACAAATAAACATCTGAAAAGTGTGGCGTGCATTTGTATTCAGCCCTCTTTACTCGGATACCCCTAACTAAAATCTAGTGGAACCAATTGCCTTCAGAAGTCACCCAATTAGTTAATAGAGTCCATCTGTGTGTAATTTAATCTCAGTATAATTACAGCTTTTCTGTGAAGCCCTCAGAGGTTTGTTAGAGCAGTGGTCATCAACAGGGCCCACTAACAGGCCAGATTTTATGTATTGCCTTGGGGAGATGCAGACTAGAATACTGCACTCACTGAGCAGCAAATGATATCACCTGTGATATATTTCAGTTATCTTGCAAACCTGGCCTGTTAGTGGGCCCTGAGGGCAGGATTAATGACCACTGCGTTAGAGAACCATAGTGAACAAACAGCATCATGAAGGCCAAGGAACACATCAGACTGGTCAGGGATAAAGTTGTGGGGAAATTTAAAGCAGGGTTAGATTATAAAAAAATATCCCAAGATTTGAACATCTCACAGAGCACTGTTCAATCCATCATCTGAAAATAGAAAGAGTATGGCACAACTCCAAACCTACCAAGACATAGCCACCCTCCTAAACTGACAGGCCGGGCATGGAAATAATTATTCAGAGAAGCAGCCAAGAGGCCCATTGTAACTCTGGAGGAGCTGCAGAGATCCACAGCTCAGGTGGGAGAATCTATCCACAGGACAACTATTAGTCGTGCGCTCCACAAATCTGGCCTTTATGGAAGAGTGGCAAGAAGAAATCAGTAAGAATTCCCATTTTCAGTTTGTGAGAAGCCATGTGGGGGACACAGCAAACATGTGGAAAAAGGTGCTCTGGTCAGATGAGACCAAAATTGAACTTTTTGGCCTAAAAGCTAAATGCTATGTATGGCGAAAAACTAACACTGCACATCACCCTAAACACACCATCCCCACCGTGAAACATGGCGGTGGCAGCATCATGTTGTGGGAATTCCAATGAAGCTGACTTTCATCAGTCTTGCCTACTCACCATCAGTCAAAATTCCGACCGTCTAAAACGCGGTGACATAAAACACTCCGACGAGCCGATAAAAATTAAGTTCAATCCTTCTGAGCATGCGTCGACTTGATTCTGAGCATGCATGGGTTTTTTCCCCGTTGGAGTTCCACACAGACGATCGGAATTTTCGGAAAAATTTAAAACATGTTCTATTTTTTAACACCGATGGAAAAAAGTCTGATGGGGCCCACACGCGGTCGTTTTTTCAGATGAAAAAAGTCCAAAACAAGTATATTAATAATAACTACTGCAGTAGGGAACAGACACAAAAATATACACTCAGCATCTTTACAAATAACTATTCCGTTTATTCGGCACAGTTTTATTTTTTTATAAACTTGCAACGTCATTAACCACTTCAATACCAGGCACTTACACCCCCTTCCTGCCCAAGCCAAGTTTCAGCTTTCAGCGCTGTTTAAATGACAATTGAGCAGTCATGCTACACTGTACCCAAACATAATTTTTATCATTTTGTTCCCACAAATAGAGCTTTCTTTTGGTGGTAGTTGATCACCTCTGTGGTTTTTATTTTTTGCTAAACAAAATAAGACTGAAAAAAAATAATTATTTTGTTTCCGTTATAAAATTTTGTAAATAGGCAGCACTGATATGCAGCACTGATGGGCATTGATAGGCGGCACTGATGGGCTGCAGTGATGGGTACCTATGAGTGGCACTGATAGGCGGCACTGATAAATGGTAGGCATTGGGGATGGGCACTGATTGGCATTTCCTTGGTGGTCTAGGGTGGCTTACCTGGTGGTCCAGTGTTGTGGCCTTCCCTGGTGGTCCACTGCGGCATCCTGGTGGTCCTGGGTGGGCATCCGAGGGTTGGGTGTGCCGATAAACAATCAGTACAAAACCCCTGTCAGGAAAGCAGCCGATCGGCTCTCCTCTACTCGTGCCTGTCAGATGAAAGTGAGGAAAAACTGATAAACGGCTCTTTCTATTTACATAGTGATCAGCCGTGATGGGACACAGCTGATCACACGGTAAAGAGCCTCCATCAGAGGCTCTTCACCGAGATCGGTGTAGCGGCATAACACCACAGATCCCTGCGATGCGTGTCCCCATGGGCGCACAGCGGCTGTTATCCTGCTGGACGTCATATGATGCCCAATCAGGATAACTGAACCACCGTCCAGCCATCATTCTGCTAAGTGGTTAATATTACAACTTTTTGGGCAACAAGGGGCGTAATATAGGCAGGGTAATTTCTAATCAGGACTCGAAAGAATGCAAACACGTAATCAAAACATTAATAGTGCCGTGTGAACAATGAGCACCGTGTGCAATATATGAGCAAAGCATACAAAATAGAATACCATTTTATACAGAACTTACAACTGCATTTACAGGTCACCTGGTGAAAATAAAATAAAAATAAAAACCCAAAAGACATAATGCAGCAACCACACCCAAGGACTGGCGAGCTGCAATATATTTAATTTTTTTTTTTTTTAGTCAAGATACACTCTGTGAATTTACATACAGCAGTTGGGCATACTAGACCCTTACTTGTTAGGAGAAACTAACATACAAGGGCACAGGAGAGATTGAACACAGACATATAGAAAAGACTGGGTCAGACGCCAACAATTAAAAATGTTCTTAGATCCAGAGACCAAAAGGTGTGGAAATTGGATGCAGAATCTCAGTTCCAACAGACTAGGGGAGAAGATTCTGACAGGAAATAGACTTTGGATGCAGATCCTTAAGGCTAATAGAGTAAGAGTGTAGATACAGGTATAGTGGAATTCAAGGCTCCTGTCTTTTTACACAGTAAACTATTTCCTTATAATTCTCTGCTTCAGTTTAGTTGCCCAGCCCATTAGTTGTTCACAGGGTTTCCACCTGGCAGTGCCACACAGCAAAATCCAAACCTCATTGATCTTTGTAAAGGTCGCTGGTAAAAACTGGGCACTTCAAAGACTTTACACCTAAACAGAGTCAAGTCCAATCAATGGTGACATAGAAGGTGCACATCAATTTGTGATACTTGTTCCTTCTCTTTCTCCTTTCTATTTGTTTCTTTATCCTCTGTTTCCCTTTCCTAGTTTGCTAATCTCTTATATGTCTAGTAAACATGTTTTAACTACTTGAGGCCCACGCTATAGCCAAATGACGGCCTCCCCTTTCCTCGTTCCCCACGCGTGCTCCCGAGTGCGCAGCGGGGAAATTCTGTGCTGCCCGTGTCCCTTGGACACAACCAATCACAGATCACTGTGAATGGCCAGAGTGGCCATTTACTATGCTATCTGTGCGGCCAATGAGAGATGATCTCAAATGTAAACATATGAGATCATCTCTCGATGCCAGCTCTCCCTCCTCACACAGAGACCACATGTGAGGAGGGAGAGCGATCTGTTACTTTGTTTCACAGTGAGTGATCTTACCAGTGCCCATACAGTGCCCACCTGTGACAGTCTGTGACCACCTGTGACATCAGTGATCTGTGCAATCAGTGCCCACCTGTGCCAGCTCATCAGTGCCCACCTGTGCCAATCAGTGCCCATCTGTGCTGCCTCATCAGTGCATATCTGTGCAATCAGTCAGTGCACATCTGTGCCGCCTCATCAGTGCCCATCTGTGCCGCCAATCAGTGCCCATCTGTTCCGCCTCATCAGTGCCCATCTGTTCCGCCTCATCAGTGCCCATCTGTTCCGCCTCATCACTGCCCATCTGTTCCACCTCATCACTGCCCATCTGTTCCGCCTCATCACTGCCCATCTGTGCCGCCTCATCAGTGCCCATCTGTGCCACCTCATCAGTGCCCATTAGTGAAGGCTTAGCACAAACCTGTTTAGTCGCACCACCACCAGCAACCATGTCAAAAAGATTATTTTCCGCCGAGGAGGCATACCAAATTCTTTCCATGCCCAACGAGAGCAACGTGTAGCTCTCTCTTTCAGATTCCCTTTCCAATTCCGATTCTGAGTTGGACGTCAATTATGAGCCAGTCCTCAGTAGTGCAACACTGAATGACTCAGAGAAGGAAGATAGTCGGCCAGCCAAATTAAGGCGTTGTGGTGAGGAGGCAGTGCCATCCACCAGCACCGCAGTGCCTCGGCAAGAAAGGCCAGGGACCCATGCCAGCCTTCCCTATGCTCTTTAGAAACCCTTGTGGCTTCCTCCTTATTTAGGAGAAGCCAACATTCCCCCTTTCACTGCCCAGCCAGGAGTCCAGGTGGACACGGAGAATTTTTCTCCAATCAATTTTTTTTTATCTCATTTTTACAGAGGACTTGCTATCCAGAATTGTGACCCAGTGCAACCTATATGCCCAACAATTTATTTTTAACAATCCTACATCATATTATTCATTTTCATTTTTTCCACATTTTCCAAAAACGTCTGGAAAAAAATGAACCGTTCAAAAGACTCATTATGCCTTAATAGATTATACGTTGGGGTGTTAGCTTTTCAAAATGGGGTAATTTTGTGGGCGTTTCTATTGTTCTGGTGGTTGAGAAATGAGATGTGTAATTTATGCTCCTAGAACGCCTGAAGGTGCTACTTCAGTGTAGGTCCGCTGTATGTGGCCAGGCTGTGTAAAAGTCCCACACATTTGGTATCGTAATACTCAGGAAGAGTAGCAGAATGTATTTTGGGGTGTCATTTGTGGTATGCACATGCCATGTGAGAGAAATAAGCTATTACAATGACAATTTTGAGAAAAAATGTCAATCTTAATTTTGCAAAGAATTGTGGGGAAAAAAAATTACAACTTCAAATAACTCACCATGCCTCTTACTAAATACCTTGGAATGTCTACTTTCCAAAAAGGGGTTATTTGGGGGGCATTTGTACTTTCCTGGCTTGTTAGGGTCTCAATAAATGAAATAGGCCGCCAGTACATCAGATGTGATACATTTTTTACGATTTGCACCATAGCTTGTAGACTCTAAAACTTTCACACAGACCAAATAATTTCCACAAATTCTGGGTTATTTTTACCAAAGATATGTAGCAGTATAAATTGTGGCCAAAATTTATGAAAAAAAAGTACTAATTTGCAAAATTTTATCACAGAAATTAAGAAAAATTCGTTGTTTTTTTTCAAAAATTTTGGTCTTTTTTCATTTAAAGCGCAAAAAATAAAAAAAACAGAGGTGATCAAATACCACCAAAAGAAAGCTCTATTTGTATGAAAAAAAGGAGCAAAAAAATATTTGGGTACAGTGTTGCATAACTGAGTAACTGTCATTCAAAATGTGAGAGCACTGAAAGCTGAAAATTGGTCTGGGCAGGAGGGATGTTTAAGTGCCCAGTAAGCAAGTGGTTAAAATGACCATGCATAACAAACAACATTGTGTAACATAAAGCCCAACTATGAAAAAAATGAAAATTCTCCCGTGCAGTGGGGCAGCTCCCCCACTGCAAGGATTTAACTCACTGTGCACACGGCATCAATAATGTTTTCCTTACATGTTTTCATTCTTTCTGACATGAGTCCTGATTAGAGTTAGCCTGCCTATGTTACACCCCTTGTTACCATAAAAGTACAATTGTAATATTAATGTGATACCTACGTAATCATATGTATAAAAGCCTTCAATTGTGTCAAATAAAACAGAACAGTTATTTTGGAAAGATGCAGAGTGTATCTTTTGTGTCTGTTCCCTACTGCAGTAGTTATTAATTTGGAACAACTAAATCAATATGAGGATATGAGTTGCCTATCTATAAACTTTCCAGAACAGGTCTAAGGGAGAATAAAGGAACTTTTATTTACCTAATCCTCTGCCCCCAGACCCTCTACCAGACACAACGCTCCCCAAAGCTGTTGCAGTGGACCGTCCCTTGGCGTCCTCACATCCAATGCAGCGATATCAGGAAAATGGATCATGCATTTGTCTTGCTGACATCAGGACCTTAGACTGTTGGAGCATGAGGGAGAAGAAGTGGGAGCAAAGTCTGTTCTAACAGTGCAGAGAACCATGCCCCCTAGACCTAAACGATCAGGAGTGCAGACGAGGGAGCATTTTCAAGTTTCCTGAAGTTGGGTTTTAACCAGTTCCCACTTTATCTTGCAGTTTTAAAACATCTTTAATAAAAACACTGAAAAAGAATTATACACGGTCATAATGTCATAAAGAAAATATTTAATTACTGTGTCCTTTATTGGTACTGCAATGCAATCTGAAATAAACTGGACATTTTGTTTATCTCCGTAATATTTTAGTATAAAATACTAGAAGCATTTTCATTCTAATATTTCACTTTTATAAACAAGGTGATAAGGAACATCGTAGTGTAAAAAATAATCTTTAAAAGATAACAGCCAGATAACAGCCAGCATCACAATCAGTGATACACTATTAGAGAAAGACATTCTATTCTAGGCAAATACTATTTTGAGGAGAATCTGTCCAAAAATACTGGAAGTAGATTTATGTGGGGACAAAATGTTAAATTTTTGGAGTTCTGGCAAAAATTATGGGAAATGTCTGCAGTCTGAGGCCTGCTGTACAGAATATGGCAAAATCCATATTTAATCACAAATTGATTTAAGAAAACATGCAGGAAAAAACTAGGGATCTCACAGCATAAGTTCTTCAGTGTAGTCCAAGCTCTAATCATTTCATGCACAAAACCCCTGGTGTGAGCACATCTAGAAAAGACCTCTCTCTACATCAGGAATAAGTAAGTGCCTGAGCCAAGGATTTAATCGAAGTTTGTTTTATCTAAGGCCAAGTTAGTACCTCAGCTCATATGGCAGTTATAAAATCCACATACTTCACCCAAAATTCTCACAAATAACACTCAGTGGAATTCAAATTGGTTTTGTGAGGGCTGCACCTACGGAAATAGATGTGGGACAATAATCTAGGCCAGTAGTGCTTTGATACTGTGGAGATCTTGTTTCCAGTATAGGAAAATAATAATGCTATCCTCAAAATGTCATGCTCTGGTCTTTACATACATTCCAGGCAAATTACTGCTTGGAGCTTTTGAACAATTTTTGATAATGTCAAGCATTTCTCAGAGGTCTGTTTTATTTTTTTGATCAGACACACTACACACATTTTTTTACATGCATCATCCTTGAAAATTTTAACACCAAATTCAAATCGAGCATAAACTATTTTGAATATATTTTAGCAGAGATAAAATTCAGTAATGTTTTAAATAATGAATGCTCAGTGTCATATCTACGCTGTTCACACAATTAGCATTTCCTAGTCCTGCTTTGTTCACCATAAACACACACAGTTTCTTTCATAATATACTCTCTTCAACAGCTATTCACTGACAGTCGTAACAGAAGATATTTGGAATGATAACCAAGCATTCTTACAATTGAAGCCCTGATCTTTGGATTCAAAATGGCACTGTTCACATTGGCACCATCTATTTGGAGATTGGTGGATTCTTTACCTAAAGTGTCACTAAACCCACATAAAAAAAAAATCAATAAGTGGTGTATTACATGCTGTTCATGCTCACATGTTCTAAAAAAAACCTGGTGGATTCTGCTTCTCTCTATCTCCACCTTCTGTCCATGTCCCCATTTCAGCTAGAGATTTTGCAGAGCAGTATTGGCAGCTCTGCACATGCTCAGTGTTCAGTAAAATTCTATGCTGAGCATTTCCTCCCCATCACATCTGAGTCATACACATGGTCGTATACACAGTGGTAAATGACAGCCCACTCCATCCCTCCTCCTCCATGCCAACCACCCAGCTAAACACAATGGGGGGGGGTATATTACATGTAGATTGATGAAGCCTTCGCCTCCCTCTTATTCTAAGACACAGGCTGGAGGGGTGCGACATATATATATATATATATATATATATATATATATATATATATATATATTTGTACGACACTTTAAAAACAGTCTATCGATACTCTTTTTTTTTTTTACTCTGTATTCCAAAGGCTGGGTTTTTTTGTTTTGTTTTGTTTTTTAACATGTGACCAGCAGCAGAAGACTAGAAGCTCATCCTGCTTAATTTTCCCTGCAAACAAGCTGGGAAAGAGCTGGGTCATGTGACAGCTGTAAATCGATTAGGAAAAAGGGAACTTTTTTATCATAACTACAGTGCCATCATCCATATACAGAAATGGTAGGGGCAATGTAAATTAAACAGTGTGTGTTTAGTATCACTTTAAAATAATGGGGCAGAAGCCAAATGCAAGTACCATATAGAGACCAAAAATAACATGCAAAGGATGAACTGAAATTTAAACAGAATTGCTAAGAGTCACCATCTAAAAGTCAAAAGCCTCATACACACGACCGGTTTTCTCGGCAAGAAAACTGCTGGGAGAGCTTTTTGCCTAGAAAACCGTTTGTGTGTATGGTTTCTCGGCAGGAAAACTGCCGGGAATCTCGACGAGAAAAATAGAGAACCTGCTCTCTATTTTTCTCATCTGGATTCTTGGCAGAGTGTTTTCTGACGAGAAACCTGGTCGTCTGTATGCTTACCTGTCCAGGGAAACCCGCGCATGCTCGATGAGACTTCGAACCATGCGCGGTAGCATACAAGGGTAGTGTAGGGTGTAGCAAGATGGCGGCGACGGCATCGAATGTGACGAGTGCCGGCTTGTCGTAGTCGATGACATCACTGCATTCTTGCCATTAAAAAGAACGGCGGTTCTTTTAAATGGCGTGTGTGTACACAGGGCTTGGCAAGACAAGCTTGCCAGGAATCCCGTCGAGAAAACCGACGTTTTTTTTTCAACGGAATTCCCGCCCGTGTGTACGAGGCTAAAGACTATAAAACCGTCTTCCTATACAGTGAATCATAAACATTCATGAAATACCTTTATAAGTGGAGAGATGCATACAAGACGAACACAGACCTAATGAAAAACAATTCGGAGATTGAAACACCACACCATAAGTTCATATTCAGAAAGAAGTTTATTGATTGACTGTAGTAGCCAACACTTTTCGGGGGCCAAAAATCACCCCAAGTTTGACAATCTGGAAATCCAGGGGTAACTGGTGACTTAGCTGGTATGTGTCCACGCCAACACTGTGCCATTCTGGGTTTCTCAAACCAGCTAAATCACCAGATACCCCGGGATTTCCAGGTCGCCAACCCTGCATTTTTTTAAACCATGATGAAAACCGCAGTTTTGGGCCCCTGAAACACGTTGGCCATTACCATCCCATCAATTACCTTCATTCTGATCTTAATCTTATGGCTTGGTGTAACCCAGGGTTATGGTGATGACCCCTCAGTTTGCAGAGCAACCTACCTACCAATCAAATGTTCCACAAGGATCATATTGACATAATGGTGACAGCAATTTAAACACAAGACCTATTTTGAGCTTTAGGTTCCAGCACCATATAACTAATCCCCAAAAAACGAATGGAAAAAAAAGATCAGCGATGACCTAATGAAAAACAGAACAACATGAAAGCAGAGACGATAGGGAAAGGATAAAGGGGTATGAAACAATAAGCAGGAAAAAAACAAAAAAAGATGGGACTAGAAAGAGACGGTGAGGGAAAAATAAATAAGTTTCCTCACCCTGCTGCAGACATCTAACCAAAAATAAAGTTGCTCATACGCCAGCAGGTAAAGGATACACGTCTTATAATGTGAATATTTTACGCTTTTCTGTCTTTACCTTACTGCTTGATGTGTATACCTAACTTGCTTTACCTAAAATGTAAACTAATTGGGGTTGATTTATTAAAACTGGAAAGTGCAAAATCTGGTGCAACTCTGCTTCTAACCAATCAGCTTCCAGGTTTTTATTTTTGTCAAAACTTAATTGAACAAACTGGAGTTAAAAGCGGATTGGCTACCATGCACAACTGCACCAGATTTTGTACTCTCCAGTTTTAGTAAATCAACCCCATTGAGTTTTGATCCTGTATGAAAGATCAACCACACACATACAAATTTGCATTGACTAACCATTATGCCACGTGCCTTATATTTTTTTACACTTTCAGTAAACATGGTCTACAATATAGTTCAATTTCAAGTCTGAACACGATAAAAAAAAATATTCTATACCAAACCTGAAACAGTTAACAGAAAGGATCATTCTGCACTGTTGTTTGTTCATAAAAATAGTGAATTTTATTAGGCTATTCATTTGGCAATGAAGAAAGTCAGCAAAATTTCCAAGCACTGCTGTTAACCTGACTTTTCAAATCAAAGGATTTTCTTTGGTTTACAATGTGTCACAATAAACAACTTGAGAATTAAACTCTGCATGGAAACAGACAGGGCATAGAGCGTTGAGACAGATTATAATTATCACAGGCTTACAACGCCTGCTGTAAACAGACACTAAAATAGAAAGCCAGACTTCTCAATTTAATGCAGGGAGGATTAAATAATGCACACAAAGTAAAAGAGCCTCCTAAATGTCTATTTAAGGTGAGTGACTTCTCACTATCCTAAGGACATAAATGTTACAGTAAGCAGATCGGGCTTATTGACAATTTGTCCATTCTTCGTAGCCCAGTCATTTTCATTCATATCAAACAAGAACGAAAAGACAGCTACAATGCTCTTGTTAGATATGCTTTAACAACAAAATATTTTTGGGCATTGTGAAAATAATGCCATATTTTCATATTAATCCTCATCTAACAGACTGTGAAACACTTGAGTTGTCTGCCTAGGTGATCTTTGGGAATTTGTTGATTTGTTATATACATCCATAAATCTAAACTTAGGCTTGCTGCAAGTTCAGTATATTGTAAAATTCAAAGATGATTTTATGAATATTCTTTATCTAAAATACTGTCCGTAAATGAACATTAGGAACGTTTTAAATTACATTTCAAACACATGGACAAAAGTTATTTCTCTGTCTTCAGAGAATTATTTTGAGGAAACTTGTAAAACCACTTTGATCAATTTCTTCCATTTTATCTGTCAGTCATACTTCTTTGAACCTAGTATGTTGCAATGGCATTTGTGTTCATTGAATATTCATTGTCAGTAGGGCTGCAACTAACGATTATTTTCATAATCGATTAGTTGGCCGATTTATTGTTTCGATTAATAGGTTAATAACCTTAAAAAAAGGTAATTTTGCTACGATTTGCATTTTTACATTTTTTTTGGCCAATTTGTTGTTGGGCAGATTAAAAAACACAAATTGCCACAAAAACGCATTACATGCTTTTCTGCAGCTTCTCCATTGAAGTATATTGAACCAAAAAAACTAAATAGCACCGTTTTGCATTAAAAAAAAGTCCTTGCCCTTTCCAAAGATGCAGCAGCTGAAAAAAGCATGGATGTGAACGTGTCCCATAGGAAACCATGTAAATGAACTGTAGCGTGTTTCTGCAAAAAACACCAAATCACAGAGGTGTGACCCAGGCCTGAGATGTTTAGTAACATAATGGGGTTAAAAAAAACTAAAATTAGTACAAAAAGAGCAAATAATCACTACTGTAAGGGGTTCATTTTTTACTGTGGGACAGTGAAAGTAATATTTACAGTAGCGATTTGCTCTTTTTGTACTATAAAGGGCTAAATTTTTGTTTTTTTAACCCCTTTATGTTACTGGCCGATTAGTCGATTATGAAAATAGTAATCGATTAATTTCATAATCGATTGGTTGTCGATTAATCGATTAGTTGTTTCGGCCCTAATTGTCAGTTATATCTATTCCCATTTACTATTTGAAATAAACTATAATAAGATATTAAACAATACCATAGTTTAATATACTATTCAGACTCCACGGTAAAATGGGAACTGAAGGTCCTAAGTCAGAACATAAATGATAGTGATGGGAAAAATAAATCCAGTGCCAAGTAGTTTCTCAAGACTACCAATCAGTTGGATGTTTGAAAGTGTTGCAGGAAAAAGAGAAAGAAATTACACAACGCAGGTTTCAGAATTGTATACTTTCCATGTCCTCCTACTGATCCTGTTAACTTGTCCTTTAAAGGTTTAGTTCATCTATGCGGTTAAAGTTGTAGTAAAATCTCCCAGTTAGATTTTTGCCCATTTAAATAATCAATACATACTGTGCAAATCACTGTCTTTAGATCTCTTCCATCTTATTTACTTTTCCAGCAATCCGTCCTCCTAATAATATGCCGTGGCTCGGTCATTTCTTCTCTGTGGCATTGCTCTATAATCCCACGAGAGTACAGGGCCATTCAGCATTATCCGTTTAGACCCCATGTGACTTGCAACATCACAGGGGTTGTAAACATAGGTGTATAGGATGGAAACAGCAGTGAGGAGATCACCTGTAGCAAATGCAGACTGCATACATCTGACACTGTGCAAATACATTACAAGATCCCAACAGTAAATATACAAACATTACATTCTATCTAGCACTGTCATGTGTGTAATATACCATAGTAATTACGAACCAAAACAAGGCTTGGCTAAAAAGTCACTGGGCATGCGTGAGATTGCGGCCGGTAGAGACAGAAAGGGCAGAAAGCCCACACCCGCAGCTAACATGGAAGACCGTATACAACATGGCGCCGGCTTCTGAGAATTAAGAAACTACAAACAGCACCAAATACAAGTAAGAAACATCCAAAGGGGTAACTAATTGGGCAGAATGTAGTGGAAAGCTTTAACATACTAGCTGAATTATGAAGAAGCACTCGTGGGCAGGCTTTAATACCTCTTTAGGGGTGCCAGTAGGTAAAAACAATTTGCACCTCTTGATCCTATGGTGTGCTTGTTGGGCGCAATTGATGCTTAAATGTATACAAAAGATATTTATATTATGGTGTCCAGGTTATTATACCTAGCTAGAAAGCTGATCGCCCGATTTTGGTTGGCGCCCACTGTGCATTCTAGGGTACAGAGCAGTTGGTTTATTGCCATAGAAAAGCGGCAAACAAACTTGACCTAATTTGGCAAAGTTGGCTTGATAACCCAATTAGTGATGGATAGGTTATTACAATTATAAGACCATTTACAGTTATCATCCCAAGTTTGACAATCTGGAAATCCAGGGGTAACTGGTGACTTAGCTGGTATGTGTCCACGCCAACACTGTGCCATTCTGGGTTTCTCAAACCAGCTAAATCACCAGATACCCCGGGATTTCCAGGTCGCTAACCCTGCATTTTTTTAAACCATGATGAAAACAGCAGTTTTGGGCCCCTGAAACACGTTGGCCATTACCATCCCATCAATTACCTTCATTCTGATCTTAATCTTATGGCTTGGTGCTTCATTCACCAGATCAGACTTTTGCCTATGTAACCCAGGGTTATGGTGATGCAAAATTGGGTTCAAATGTAAAGATTTGTTTTACCCTCAGACATTAATACGGCTTACTAGTCCTTAAAGCGGACCTTCAGTAATTTTTTCAACTTTCCATCCATTAAATCTTCTGTCCTTATTGTTTTAACTTTGGATAGTAAAACTTTTTTTTCTGTCAGTAAATACCTTATACAGCCCACTTCCTGTTTCTTGCCTGGAAAAAAGCCTAGGCTTATGACATCATGCACAGCTCTCTCTCACTCTCGTGAGATTTTGCCAGGAAGGGAGGGTGAGTCATAAGAGGGCCAATGAGAGCTGCAGAGTTGGAGGTGTGTCTGTGTAAATCCAGGAAGTGAACAGGCAGCAGCTTCAGCTGCCCACAGTTAAAATGGATGCAGCCAGACTCAGTGGAGGGATATTTCTGCAGCATAATTGGCAAGTACAGAATCACAGTATATATAAAATAATATGCAAAGTGGTTGAAGGGAAGCTTTAGAATGGCAAAGATGTTTTTACTACAAATTATGTGAGCAGACTGCAGTTCCTCTTTAAAAGCCATGGCTGCATTTTCTTTTTTCATTAAATTTTTACCTAGTGATCTTGCGGATCTCTTCTAGGCTGACAATGCTTACTCATTGTAATGTGTACAGGTGAAACTCGAAAAATTAGAATATCATGCAAAAGTTAAAAGGTGAAACTAATATATGAGATAGACTCATTACATGTAAAGCAAGATAGTTCAAGCCGTGCTTTGTCATAATTGTGATGATTTTGGCTTACAGCTCATGAAAACCCCAAATCCACAATCTCAGAAAATTAGAATATTGTGAAAAGGTAAAATATTCTAGGCTCAAAGTGTCCCACTCTAATCAGCTAATTAAGCCATAACACATGCAAAGGGTTTCTGAGCCTTTAAATGGTCTCTCAGTTTGGTTCAGTAGGAATCACAATCATGGGAAAGACTGATGACCTAACAGTTGTGCAGAAAATCATCATTGACACCCTCCATAAGGATGGAAAGCTTTAAAAGGTAATTGCAAAAGAAGTTGGATGTTCCCAAAGTGCTGTATCAAAGCACATTAATAGAAAGTTATGTGAAAGGGAAAAGTGTGGAAGAAAAAGGTGCACAAGCAGCAGGGATGACCGAAGCCTGGAGAGGATTGTCAGGAAAAGGCCATTCAAAAGTGTTGGGGACTTTCACAAGGAGTGGAATGAGGCTGGAGTCAGTGCATCAAGAGCCACCACACACGGACGGATCCTGGGCATGGGCTTCAAATGTCGTATTCCTCTTGTCAAGCCACTCCTGAACAACATACGTCAGACTTAATATTCCAGAAAAACGTAAAATGTTGCTGAATGAATTAAAACATTTAAATACAGATATAGGATTTATACAAAAGACACATTTCAGGGAAGGGGCTTTTCCATATCTACAAAATAGACATTTCCCTAATGTCTATCAAGCTTCCAATCAGGAAGCCAAGACAAAGGGAGTCGCTATTATGATTTCAAATAAAATACCTTGGACACTTACAGATAAATGTTCAGACCCAGGGGGAAGGTACCTTTTTCTGAAAGGTGCGATAGGTAAAGAAAAAGTGACTCTGGCCACTATCTATGCCCCAAATTCACATCAAGATAGCTTTTTGGTTAAATTGATGTCAAAATTAAGGGACTTCAGTGAAGGAAAATTGATATGTGGAGGAGATTTAAATATCCCACTGGACCCAAGAGTAGATACTTCCAATGGGACTTCATCAGTTGCTAAGGGGGTTAGAAAGTCTATTCTACGAAAATGTCATGAATTACAATTAGTAGATGGATGGCGGCTTATACATCCAGGGGAGAGAGATTACACTTTCTTCTAAAACCCTCACCAAAGTTATTCAAGAATAGATCTTTTTCTAGTCCCACACCAATTGCTACACTCAATATGTGATATTTCAATAGGAAACATAACTTGGACAGATCATGCACCTGTTATAATGGAGATGAACTTGGTGGGGGGGGGGAATTACTCATCGGAATGGAGATGGAGGTTAAATGAAAGCTTATTAGAAAATCCCCAAATTATGGAAGATTTAATTAAAGAAATAACGTGGTATTTTCAAATAAATGACAATGGAGAAAGCGACCCGGGAATGGTTTGGGAAGCCCATAAGACGGTAATTAGAGGAATATTAATTAAACACGGCACTCGAATAAAAAAGGTCAGAGAAGAACAGGTAAAACACTTGCTAGAAAAGTTACATGATCTAGAGACGCAACATAAGAAGACAACAGAGAGAGAACTAGGAAACGAGGTAACATACTTAAGGAGACAAATTGCAGATTTACTCAGATATAAGGCGGAAGCGGTCCTACAATACGGAAGGAAAGAGAATTATAACTCAGGAGATAAATGTGGAAGGTTATTAGCAAAAAAAATAAAAAAACAACTGACACGATCTTATATCCCAACTATTAAAGGAAAGGCAGATATGAAGAAGTCACTTCCAAAAGAGATAGCACAAGAGTTTCAAGAGTATTACTCCACTCTATATAATTTGCCAGAAACAGGAGTTTCTCCTGGGGCTATAAAGAAGTATGTGACTTCGACAGGACTACCTAGATTATCATCACCAGATAGAAGGAAACTAGAAGGGCCAATTACTATGGAAGAACTACAATCAATAATGAAAACAATTGAGCATGGGAAAGCGCCAGGACCAGATGGTTTTACCATACAATATTATAAAAAGTGTATTACTCAATTAGGACCATATATGATAAAAGTATTTAATGCAGTCGGACAAACAGTGGTGCTACCTCCTGAGTTTGTAACTGCACATATTACCCTGATGCCAAAAGAGGGGAAGGACCCTGAGATATGTAGCAGTTACAGACCAATATCTTTACTAAATGTCGACCTAAAAATTTTGACCAAAATCTTAGCGCACCGGATTCAGCCCTATTTATCACAATTGGTACATTTAGATCAAGTAGGGTTTATCCCTACGAGAGAAGCAAGGGATAGTACTATTAAAGTACTAAACTTGATACAACAAGCTAATCAAAAAAAGATTTCGAGTGTTTTCCTGAATACGGATGCAGAAAAAGCATTTGATAGAGTTAATTGGAAATTTATGATCGAAGTACTAACACAAATGGTTATAGGAGAAAAGACGCTACAGTGGATAAAGGGAGTATATGAGAATCCTCGGGCATTAGTAAAAGTAAATGGGGTTTATTCCAAGCCCTTCATAATTGTAAATGGAACACGGCAGGGCTGCCCCCTTTCGCCCCTGTTATATGCTTTGACTTTAGAACCCTTTTTGAACAAGATCAGACCGAACACGGATATTAAGGGTATTGAAATTGGGGAAAAGGAATATAAAGTATCTGCTTATGCAGATTATATGCTTTTTTCATTATCAAGAACACAAATTTCTCTACCCAATCTTATGAAAGAAGTAGAAATATATGGGAATATTTCGAATCTTAAAATAAATTATGGTAAATCGGAGGCGATGGGGGTGGCCCTGCCGGGTCCCATTAAAAATGTAATAGAACAAAACTTTAAGTTTAAGTGGACGAGGAAGGCTATAAATTATTTAGGTACACAGATACCCGCAAATTTGGAGAAAACGTTCAAATTAAATTTCGAACCATTAGTTAGAACTGTAAGAACGTTACTGGAAAATTGGAGTAAAGGTATGCACTCATGGTTTGGGAGATGCAATATTCTTAAAATGAGTGTAATGCCAAAATTTCTCTTCCTGTTTCTAGCATTACCGATAAGAATTCCTAAGTCTTTTAACCAAGTCCAAACCTTGTTTATGAAATTCATTTGGAATAGTAAAAAGCCAAGATTAGCCAGAAAACTTTTAACTTTACCAAAAAGAGTAGGAGGTATATCTGCACCGGACATATATAAATATTATCAAGCAGTGCATCTTGGGAGGCTAGTAGACTGGAGCAGACATAGAGATTACAAATTATGGATAAATATGGAGCAGCAAATAAGTTCAATCCCACTAAATAGGGCAATATGGTGCTATAGAGTCTTGTCCCCTTTGGTAAAATCACACCCCACGATAGGACCGACGCTATGGGTAGGAGATAAAATATGTCAGAAACCTAAATTTACAGATAAAAAATCACCACTATATCCGATAATAGGAAACCCTGAGTTTTTACCCGGGATAGAGTCAGTAAAGTTTAAGGAACTGAGGGAAAAAGGAATTTTTCAAGTGTCGGACTTCATAGGAGAAAGGGGATGGGTAACAATAGATAAGTTAACAAAAAAAGGAGGTAAATATTAAATCCCGATTTGGCAAGCTCGGCAGATTAGACATTATCTAGAAAAACTGGGATCAGCGGAAATATACAGACGGACACGGACAAGATTTGAGCATCTCTGTGAGGGAGGGGAACCACTGTCACATGTCACATCGAAAATGTACGCATTATTGATTGCACCCCTAGATGACTTTAAAATGGAATGTCTGGGGTAAATGGGAGAGAGATATAGGTCACGCCTTCTCTCCAGCACAATGTCAGAATATAATAGAATTGGCTACAAAATCATCAAGGTGTATTAAAATACAAGAATCAAATTATAAAATTTTAACACGCTGGTACTATACACCTGTGGCCCTAAATAAATTCTTCCCAGAATTATCTGACAGGTGCTGGAGGGGATACAAGGAAAGAGGGACAATGATACACATATTCTGGTCTTGTCCAGTAATCAGACAATTCTGGGAGACAGTACATAGAATTACACAGAAGTTTACTGAATATTTAATCCCAAAGGAACCAGATTTCTTTTTGTTGCATAATGTAGAAATACCTTCCAAAAGATATATCAATTCAATTATGTGCCACCTAATAAATGCAGCAAAAAGTTGTATCGCAACAAATTGGAAGGATATAAAAGCTCCGATGGTTTCGGAGTCGCTTAAGAAAGTTAGGAAGATAGGAATAATGGAGAAATTGCTACCTATAACATTAGATAAAAGGGAACAAGTTAAAGAAATCTGGGCTCCATGGGAGACATATATGCAATCAGAAGAGGGTAGGAGGTTAATGGGAGGGTAGGGAGGGGGAGAGAGGGGAGAGAGAGAAATTGTCGTTAATTATTTCAATATGGTTTTTCCCTTCTTTTTTTTTTTTCTTCCGGGAGGGGAGGAATATGGGGATTGAAGGGAATGGGAAATGGGTATAGAGATATCGGGAGGAGTTTGGGGATAAGGGGAAGACAACAGGGGAAGATGAAAATATGTAGATAAGAGATGAAGGAAACTAAATAAATAGAAAGTAGAGAGCATGAAGAAAGAAAGTCGGATAGTATGAAGTCTAAATATAAACAATCAATTAATATATTATTAATACACTATGGAGTTGGCATAGAATTAATTTTTGAAAGATGAGATATACAGAAATGGATTGTGATTTGAATTTTGTTTCTTTGGAATAATCGATTGTCTAAGAAACCTTGTTGATAAATAATAAATAAGTAAATAAATAAAGAAAGAATTATAAATAAAAAAAAAACATACGTCAGAAGCGTCTTACCTGGGCTAAAGAAAAACACACCTGGTCTGTTGCTCAGTGGTCCAAAGTCCTCTTTTCTAATAAGAGCAAATGTTGCATCTCATTTGGAAACCAAGGACCCAGAGTATGGAGGAAGAATGGAGAGGCACACACTGCAAGATGCTTGAATTCCAGTGTGAAGTTTCCACAGTCTGTGTTGATTTGGGGAGCCATGTCATCTGCTTGTGTTGGCCAATTGGTCCACTGTGCTTCATTAAGTCCAGGGTCAACGCACCTGTCTACCAGGAGATTTTGAAGCACTTCATGCTTCCTTCCACAGACGAGCTCTATGGGGATGCTGACTTCATTTTCCAGCAGGACTTGGCACCTGCCCACACTGCCAAAAGCACCCAAACCTGGTTCAATGACCGTGGGATGCCTGTGCTTGATTGGCCAGCAAACTCGCCTGACCTGAACTCCATAGAGAATCTATGGGGCATTGCCAAGAGAAAGATGAGCGACATGAGAGCGAACAATGCAGATGAGCTGAAGGCCGCTATTGAAGCATCCTGGTCTTCCATAACACCTCAGCAGTGCCACAGGCTGATAGCTTCCATGCCACGCCACATTGAGGCAGTAATTGCTGCAAAAGGGGCCCAAACCAAGTACTGAGTACATATGCATGCTTCTACTTTTCAGAGGTCCGATATTGTTCTATGTACAATCCTTGTTTTATTGATTGCATGTAATATTCTAATTTTCGGAGATTGTGGCAAATCACGGCTTGAACTATCTTGCTTTGCATGTAATGAGTCTATCTCGTATATTAGTTTCACCTTTTAAGTTGCATTAGTGAAATAAATTAAAGCGGAGCTCCACCCTAAAATTAAACTTTATTGCACTTTAATGTGATTAAAAAAGTTGCGTGCAAAAAATTATTTTTACTTGCCTTGAACACCCTGTTACTAAGCAGAATTGCTAATCTGCCTTCTGCCTTCTTCCTGGACCGCGGTGGTTCTTCTTTCCCACCTAAGCCGCACTTATCATCATTTCCCAGGACACTGTGCGCTTTTCTCTGCCGAAAAATCGCGGGATTTGGATTGTGTTATCAGTGTTGTCATAACAACGGGGCAGAACGTTCCTCCGACGCCGCCCATTGTCTTGACAACAAAATAAAACTGCGCTACGAGCGCCGATCTACTGATATCGAGAGGTGCATGCTGGTTACCCAGCATGCACCTCAGCGTGAAAACCAGGAAGGAAAACAAACTGGGCTTTAAATGCCCACACATATGATGGATACGGCCACATCAGGAGAGGGAGAAGATAAGGCAAGTGTGCACAAAGATTTCTTTTAGGAACGGGGAAGCTATTGCTATGTTTTAGGGACTATTTAATGTGACAATTACTATCTTGCAAAAAAAATTTAATTTATGACCGGAGCACCACTTTAACATTTGCACGATATTCTAATTTTTCAAGTTTCACCTGTATATGCAGACTTACTCTAGGACATTGAGTGTTTTGGGACTACAAGACACCTCCCTTCTCCTTTTCATAACACTGGAGAGGTGCTGTGTTGCCCACAGTCAGCAGAGGCAAAGAGCACATGAAATTGTCAGGTCACTAGATTTTTGGCAGGATCAACATGTTGATTTTTTTTTTTTTTTTTGCGTTTATTGAACAGATACAACAAAAGCTTTCCGTTGTATATTTAACAGACTAAGAAAGAACAAACAAACAAAAAAAAAGTTGATGACAAGGCTAGTCTGTGTCATCCCTGTTTTTAAAAGTAAAAAAAAAAAGGTGCATTGAAATAAACAGAGTGAACTTTCTAATTTTAGCATATCTGCTGTGTTTACTTGGTAACATAAGTAACTCACTAAATGCTTTCACCTGTTACCTAGAATTGTTCTTGAATGAATCTGAAACCAATAGAAAATATTTCCTTTTATCATTAATCTTTTTAATTCCTATATTGTTCAATTACTCATAATGATAGAATGAACATTGTGTCCTTCACAGCGATCTGATCTGTTTCAAGCACTGACAGTTTGCAGGCATTCATTCATTGTCATGATTACTGATTCATAGATGGTCTCCCTATGCAGAACTAGCAGCAGTTCAATAAGTTATGGGTATGCAGTCTTTGTGTGAGGTACCTGACCTAATGTCTGGCCACGATGTAACCTTTTTTTTAAGCTTACAAAGGTAAATTTCATCTTAAAGAGAAATAGAAACATCTCTCGTCTTGGTTAAACAGGTATGGGTTGAAATATGAAGTACTTGCATTACACATTCTTTATTGCTATCAGACCTGACACCATGCCATGGTTGGACATTGGCAGAACATTTATTAAAGAACTTGTACAGTTTACTAACTAGGAAGAAAGAAATTAATCAGAAAAAATAGCTATTCAAGAGTTAAGTGAATAGAGGATTCTACTCGCTGCTTCCTGACAATACAAGATGAGAGCACGATCGTCCTTTTCTGAACTCTGCAATTAAAGCAAATGCTGTTTCAATGTGTATAAGTAGCTGTGTGGTCCAGTTATTCATCTGTCAGTTTCAGATCATCTAAGCCAGCATAATATATACAATTCAATATTCTGCTTTATAAACAAATGCAATGTCAATGAGTTAAGCCCCTGCCACTATACCAGGATTGCATTCTGCCTGGATTAAAGATTTTAGCTTTTGAACCGCATAGAGATCAGGTTCAGGCTCAACAACGCGATTATTTTTTCCAAGACATACTGGATCATTTTCTCGAAGTTTAACCAATGGAAAAATATTTTTTCATCCTGGCTTGATTGTTAGTCTACAGCTATAAGCAGCTAATGTCAGCATGACCTGTCCCTGCAGCAACGTGGGAAGATGTAA
The DNA here is from genome assembly GCA_029206835.1 of Rana muscosa. Lineage (NCBI taxonomy): Eukaryota > Metazoa > Chordata > Amphibia > Anura > Ranidae > Rana > Rana muscosa. Next base: position 506,984,985 of record CM055118.1, on the reverse strand, counting down.
AACCCAGACCTGCTTTTCTGCAAAAGGTTTTGTAAAACATAATAAGCTGTATTAAATAATTGGAAGTCATCAACCCTAAGCACTCGGGAAGTTAAGAGTTGGATTAAAGAGTCATTAATCAACAATAGATGACGCCAAAACGTTTCAACAGAATTACCAACTTTGATCAAATCTGGCTACCCCGGGTCAAACATTTTTTCCCACTAACCTTCGAAACTGGGTTGATGACAGCAAGGTCTAAGCCCTGGTTCACACTGGTGCATTTTGACATGCGATTTGGCATGTCAAATCGCATGTCAAAAAAGGCGGTATTTGCCGAAAATTGCCGGCAATGGCACCGTCCTAATCGGTGTGGCGCCGCATCTGCGGCGCTGCACCGATTTCAAAAAGTAGTTTATGTACTACTTTTTGCGATTTTGGCCCGCGATTTACATTGACGTCTGTGCAGAAACCTGCACAGATGTCTCTGTAATTGCGGCTGAAATTGGGACTGACCAGCGGGAGTGAAATCGTGTGAGTTCAGCTGAACTCGCACGGCTTCACTCTCGCAGGCCAGTGTGAACCTGGGCTATATCACACAATATTATCCTTTTACTTAAACACTGCAGCACTTATACCAACATTGTGTTTGTAAGAATAACTGCTGACTTGTTTGATGCTTTTTGTATCAGCTGTTTGTATCTCACCATGTTATGACCTTGATATAAAAAACTTGACCTTGCACTATTCATTTACCTGATAACATTATACAATGGTAAAAAAAAAAAAAAGGAGTACTGAAGAAAAAAACATAAGCTGTAACATTTGAAGAAAAAGGATTCATGGTTTTGAAATTGATGGCAGCAACCCGTCTCAACAAAGTTGGGACAGGGACATATTTACTACAGTGTAGCATCACCTCCTCTTTTAACAACACTCCATAAACATCTGGGAACTGAGGAGATCAGTTATTGGAGTTTTGGGAGAGGAATGTTGTTCCGTTCTTGCCTGATATAGGATTCGAACTGCTCAACTGTCCTGTGCCTTCTTATTCGTACGTTTCATTTCCAGATGCGCCAAATATTTTTAATTGGTGAAAGGTCTGGACTGTGCAGGCCAGTTAAGAACCCAGACTCTTGTACTACAAAGCCATGCTGCTGTCAAACATGCCATCTGCTGTTTAGCATTGTCCTGCTGAAATATGCAAGGTCTTCCATCTGGATGGGAGCATAGGATGCTCTAAAGCCTGCATATATCTTTCAGCATTGATGGTGCCTTTCCAGATGTGCAAGCTGTTCATTTCATATGCACAAGTGCCATCAAAGATGCAGGTATTTAAACTGTGCACTGAGAACAAGCTGGAAGGTCCCTCTTCTCTTTAATCTGAAGGAGGTGGCATTCATGGTTATCAAAAAGAATGTCAAATTTTGACACAGAACAGTTTTTCCATTTGCAACAGACCATTTTTAATGAGCTTTGGTCCAAAGAAGACAGTGGCGTTTCTGGATCATGTTCAGATAAGGCTTCTTTGCACAATAGAGCTTTAACTTGCATTTTTTAAATGGCACGGCAAACTGTGTTCACAAACTGATTTTTGGAAGGACTCCAGAGCCTAAGCAGTGATGCCCATCACCGAATCATGCCGGTTTTTAACCGCTTGTGGACCGCCGCACGCCGATGTACATCGGCAGAATGGCACGGCTGGGCACATGGGCGTACAGGTACGTCCCCTTTAAGAGCCCAGCCGTGGGTCGCGAGCGCGCCGCTGGCGGAGCGCTCGCGACCCGGTCCTCTTCTCCGTGACCATCCCCGCGGGAACAGCGGACCCGATCGCCGCTGGTGTCCCACGATCGGGTCACAGAGAAGAACGGGGAGAAATAAGTGTAAACAAACCTCTCCCCGTGCTTCCTAGTGAGCCTGTCACTGATCGTCTGTTCCCTGTAATAGGGAACGACGATCAGTGACGTCACATGCTAAGCCACGCCCCCCACAGTAAGAAACACAAATCAGGGCACACTTAACCCCTACAGCGCACCCTCATGGTTAACCCCTTCACTGCCAGTGTCACTTTTACAGTAACCAGTGCATTTTTATAGCACCGGTCGCTGTAAAAATAACAATGGTCCCAAAATAGTGTCAAAAGTGTCCGCCATAATGTCGCAGTCACGAAAAAAATCACTGATCGCCGCCATTACTAGTAAAAATTTTTTTTATAAAAATGCCATAAAACTACCCCCTATTTTGTAAACGCTATAACTTTTGCACAAACCAATCAATAAACACGTATTGCGATTTTTTTTTACCAAAAATATGTAGAAGAATACATATCGGCCTAAACTGAGAAAAAATAATGATTTTTTTTATATATTTTTTGGGGATATTTATTATAGCAAAAAGTAAAAAAGTAGGATTTTTAAAACAGCTTACCTGTAAAATCTTTTTCTTGGAGTACATCACGGGACACAGAGCAGCATAGTCATTACTATGTGGGTTATATAGAATTACCTTCAGGTGCTGGCACTGGCAACTTCCAAAACAGGAAGTACCCTCCCCTATATAAGCCCCTCCCATCCGGGAGTACCTCAGTTTTGTAGCAAAGCAATACGTGTCCCCAAAAGAGGGGTGGGAGCTCTGTGTCCCGTGATGTACTCCAAGAAAAGGATTTTACAGGTAAGCTGTTTTAAAAATCCTACTTTCTTGTTCATACATCACGGGACACAGAGCAGCATAGTCATTACTATGTGGGACGTCCCAAAGCAATGCCAAATGAGGGGGGGGGATACACCATACATAAGCTGGGCGCCATCAGGCATGAGGATCTTTTGCGGCCTGCAACACACTGCGCCCAAAGGCGACATCCTCCTGACTTCTAACGTCCACCTGGTAGAACCTAGTAAACGTGTGTACTGAAGACCATGTTGCGGCCTTACAAATTTGAGCCAGGGAGGCCTGGTGATGCACTGCCCATGAAGTTCCAACTGCTCTCGTGGAGTGCGCCCTAACTTTGAACGGAGGCGGTCTACTTCTCAAGCCATAGGCTTGTATTATGACCTATGAAGATGCTTAAAGTGGCCCTTCCTGCATGAGCACCGCTCAGCGCCTGGGATAAACACAATTGATGGTATGACTAGAGTAATATAGGGCTGAATGTCTATCTGATTGGGAATGGGGATCCCAATCACAACGAGCAGCTGCTGGAAGTGTGTGAATGATGTAAAAGCAGTATTTGGAGGAACACCCAAAGATTATTATAAATAAATAATGTAAAACAATAAAATTATGCACAATAAAAAATTGTAGACAATTAATACCGTAAAACACTAAAATATATATAAAAACTCAGTAAATGTCCATAAATATTGTAGCAGCGCTTCTTGTCATGAATAACAAGCTTCTTTATGTGTTGCCTACACAAAAGGAACTGATGAGCAGAGGGAAAGTGTGATTGATATCTCAAAGTGGTTGATATAGTTCAAAAAGTTCATCCGTCATGTATTGTATATACAGTAGAGAAGTCCCCTTTTGGGGATACACTCACCAAAAGGTAGATATGAATGAGCCTTATCAATGTCACCAGGATCACTTCTTTCCTTTCTTTCACTCCTTCCACCGATATCCAACTTTGTTTGTATGCTCAGGTGTTCAGGTATTCATATGAAAAAAGAATAGTCACATAGCGTGATATTGCTTTAAGCATTTATTTCCCATGAACAACCCCCTTACAAGTGGATACGTACAAAATTGCAGTTAAAAAACGGGCATAGAAAATGTTAGTTGCTCAGTACACATAAGGCGCCAGTAGATGGAGGCTCACGCTGTGTTAAACAGCGTGTGTGATGTTACCACTTCCTGGTTCCTGGATGCGTTGGAGCGCAAACGTCACTTCCGGTTTACGGCGAGACCACGACCCTGACGCGTTTCGTCACTTCCGGACTTCGTCTGAGGGCGTCGCCCTCAGACGAAGTCCGGAAGTGACGAAACGCGTCAGGGTCGTGGTCTCACCGTAAACCGGAAGTAAATGCTTAATAAATGCTTAAAGCAATATCACGCTATGTGACTATTCTTTTTTCATATGAATACCTGAACACCTGAGCATACAAACAAAGTTGGATATCGGTGGAAGGAGTGAAAGAAAGGAAAGAAGTGATCCTGGTGAAATTGATAAGGCTCATTCATATCTACCTTTTGGTGAGTGTATCCCCAAAAGGGGACTTCTCTACTGTATATACAATACATGACGGATGAACTTTTTGAACTATATCAACCACTTTGAGATATCAATCACACTTTCCCTCTGCTCATCAGTTCCTTTTGTGTAGGCAACACATAAAGAAGCTTGTTATTCATGACAAGAAGCGCTGCTACAATATTTATGGACATTTACTGAGTTTTTATATATATTTTAGTGTTTTACGGTATTAATTGTCTACAATTTTTTATTGTGCATAATTTTATTGTTTTACATTATTTATTTATAATAATCTTTGGGTGTTCCTCCAAATACTGCTTTTACATCATTGTATTATGACCTGTCGAATCCACTTGGCTAAAGTAGATTTTGATGCTGCCTGACCCTTTCTGGGGCCTTCCGGCAGAACAAACAAAGAATCCGTTCTACGAATCTGAGCAGTGGCTTTTAGATAAGCTTTAACTGCTCTTACTACATCCAAAGAATGCAATAACTTTTCCTCTACCGAGCTAGGTTTGGGGAAAAAAAGAAGGAAGAACCACATCCTGGTTCAAGTGAAACCTCGATACCACCTTAGGAAGAAAGGCTGGGTGAGGGCGTAATACTACTCTGTCCTTATGAATAACCAGATATGGCTCCTTACAGGACATGGCGGCTAATTCCGACACTCTTCTAGCCGAGCATATGGCTACTAAAAATATCAATTTTCTGGTGAGTAGAACCAATGAAATGTGCCGCAAAGGTTCAAACGGCTGCTTCTGCAGAACCGACAGAACCAAATTTAGATCCCATGGGCATATGGGAGCTTTAATCGGTGGAATAATACGAGTCACCCCTTGCATAAAGGATTTGACAAGTGAATGCATAGCCAGGGGCCTTTGAAATAGTATTGATAAGGCCGAAACCTGGCCCTTGATAGTACTTAAGGCAAACTTCCTGTCTACAGCCCACTGCAGGAAGTCCAGAATTCTGCCTATAACGTACTTACGTGGATGCCATTTTCTGGCCTCGCACCAAGTGATGTACGCCTTCCAAACTCTATAGTAGATCTGCCTGGATACAGGCTTCCTGGCATTGATTATAGTTGATACCACAGAGTTAGAGAGACCTCTCTTCTTTAGGATGTGGGATTCAATAGCCAGGCCGTTAAACTTAGAGTTAGTAAGGAAGGGTGGTATATCGGTCCTTGCGAAAGCAGGTCCGGATGACGTGGAAGGGTCCAAGGACTCCCCACAGACATTTTGATGATCTCCGCGTACCAGACCCTTCGGGGCCACGCTGGAGCCACCAGGATCACCGGCTTCTTTTCCAACCTGACTCTGCGAAGGAGTCGAGGCAACAATTGTAGCGGAGGGAATGCATATATCAGTCTGAACTGATCCCAAGGGAACACCAGAGCATCCGAGCCGCAAGCGAGGGGATCCCTTGTCCGGGAGACAAATCTGTCCACCTTTGCGTTGAATCTGGATGCTAGCAGATCTACATCCGGTGTTCCCCACCGCTGACATATTGCTCGGAAGACCTCGGGATGAAGGGACCATTCCCCTGGGCATAACTGTTGGCGACTCAGAAAGTCCGCCTTCCAATTCTCCACCCCTGGAATGAAGACAGCTGATATACATGGGACATGCTTTTCTGCCCATTCCAGGATGTGACTTACTTCCCTCTGGGCTGCACGACTCCTGGTGCCTCCCTGATGATTGATATATGCCACTGCTGTGGCATTGTCTGATTGAATTCTGACAGGGGACCCTTGGAGTCTGGATGTCCAGGCTACTAGGGCATACCGGGCTGCTCGTATCTCTAAGAGATTGATGGGCAGGGTGTTTACTACATTTGACCATCTGCCCTGGAGAGACCATTGCTCCAGTACTGCCCCCCAGCCTATAAGGCTGGCATCTGTAGTGACCACCTTCCAAGATATCGGACTGAAGGGTTTTCCCTTCTGGAGATTCTGGGGGATCAACCACCAGCAGAGACTCTTCCGAACGGAAGGGGACAAAGCCATCGGGAAGTCTAGAGCCTGAATTTTTCCGTTCCAGGCTGACAATATGGCCCTCTGTAAATTCCTTGAGTGGAATTGGGCGTATGGCACAGCTTCGAATGATGCTACCATCTTTCCTAGCAGCCTCATGCACAGGCGTATGGACGGCTGTCTTTTTGCATAAAGCAGACGGACCAAGCCCCTCAAAGAGGATACCTTGTCTAGAGGTAAGAAAATCTTCCTCTGGTCTGAATCCAGCCGTAGCCCTAGATATACCAGGTTTTTCACTGGCTGTAGGGCTGACTTGTCCAGGTTGATGACCCAACCGTGAGATTCTAGATACTTGAGTGTATCGACAATTACCACTTCTAGCTTGGCAACTGAGTGGTCCATCAACAACAGGTCGTCTAGGTATGCCATTATCGTTACACCTCGTGTTCTTAGATCGGCCAACAGTGGGGCCAGAATTTTTGTGAACACTCGTGGTGCTGTGGCCAGACCGAATGGTAAGGCTCTGAACTGAAAATGGCGCCCTTCTACTGCAAAGCGTAGAAATTTTTGATGACCTGGAAAGATGGGAACATGCAAGTAAGCATCTTTGATGTCGATCGAGGCTAACCATTCCTCCCCCTGTAGGGCCGCGGTGACCGATCGGATCGACTCCATCCGGAAAGACCGGACGTTTAGAAATTTGTTTAGACTCTTTAGGTCCAATATGGGTCTTATGTCCCCGTTTGGCTTCGGGACTGTGAAAAGGCTTGAGTAGAAACCCAACCCCCACTCTTCCATAGGAACCTCCATAATTACTCCTTGGAGCAATAGTTGTTCTAACGCCAATAGGAGAGACCCTCTTTTCAGAGGGTCTCTTGGCATGCCTGACCACATAAAATGGGAAGGAGGAGACTCTTTTAACTCCAACTTGTATCCCAGAGTTACTGCGGAGAGCACCCATCTGTCTTTGATCGTCTCCCGCCAGGTCTCTGCGAACAACTGAAGTCTTCCCCCCACCCGTTTGAGTGGGGGCAGCCCTTCATAGGCTTGACTTGGAGGCTGGTTTAGTACCCCTTCGGATCCAGGGTTTCTTATTACCCTGTGACTGTCCCTGATTTTTACCCCCTGAGTTTGACCGAGGAGGCCGTCGGAACTGCTTAGTAGCAGACGTCGCAGGGATAGGAGAGGTAGTCCTCTTAATAGATGGACCCCTAGACCTCTTCTTACTCGGTAAGAGAGTACTTTTACCACTGGAAATCTTCTGGATATACTTATCCAGGTCCTCGCCAAAAAGGCGTTCCCCATGAAATGGGAAGCTAACTAAGAGCTTCTTACAGGGAGCTTCAGCAGACCAGTTTTTGAGCCACAGAAGCCTACGCATATGTACCAAAGACAGCGTGAGGCGGGAGGCCTGATGGATAGAATCCTTGATGGCGTCAACCGCAAAGCATAATGCTCTAGGCAGATCAGCCAGAGCCTGGGCCTGCTGGTCTGGCAAATCCCTCAGGACCATTTTCATCTGATCCTTTAAAGCTTGGCAGACCCCAATAGCTGCCACTGCTGGCTGTGTAACAGCCCCTGCTGTGGAAAAAGCAGATTTTAATAAAGATTCCAATTTTTTATCTACTGGATCTTTGAACATTTGAACATTATCTACTGGACATGTCAGTGATTTGTTCACAGAAGAGATGGCTGCATCCACCGTAGGAATATTCCATCTCTGGGTGAACTTTTCCTCCATGGGATAGATCACCGGAAATTTCTTAGGCGGAACAAATAGTTTATCAGGATGTTCCCAGTCCTGGTATATAAGTCCTTCCAATAATGGATGTATTGGAAAGGAGCAATTAACCTGGGGAGCTTTTAGCGACCCCAATGAGGAGACAGCAGTAGTTGATGGTTCAGCAAGAGGCATTTTAAATGCAGATCGAACCATGTCAGTTAGGGTCTGGACCCACAATCTTTCAGTCTGTGATGCTGAAAATGGTTCATCTACTGTTGATTCCTCAAAAACAGAGTTAACCTCCTCCTGATCCCCTTCAGGTAGGTCGGTCCCTTCCTGGGACTGTTGCTCTGCCAACAGGCACTCTAATGGAGGTGATGGAGATCTGGCGCGCTTTCTTTCCTGCAGAGAAGAAGCGATCAATGCTGCCAATCTCTGCTCCAATCCCTCCAGAGTTGAGGCAAAAACCTCCTCTGTTATATATGCAGGAGCAGGTGGACTGAGGACAGCCGCAGTACCTGGCACTCCCGGAGGTTCCTTATGGGTATTAACCTCTGATTTCTCAGGGGAGGAGGGTGCAGATGACTGCTCCAGATCCTCAGAGCCCGATGGAGACCCCCTACACTTCCTGAGAGGTATATCTCGGAGTTTTTTAGGCGGCATATTCCTTAGTTCAAAGCTGAGGTATTCCAGCCGCAATACACCCCTTTACTGAAATAGTCTAATGCAATTTGCTGCTATGTACATCAGTGGGTGTCTACTAATGCGTCTTTCTGGGGATGCCTGTATCAACCGCCCGCTGTAAGCCCCTATACCATGCTACCAGCTCCTTTTCATGCTCTGTGTCCATAGCAAGCAGCGTGGACTGAGTCCTTTTATGTTGCTGGGACGCCCGAACATGCGCAGAAGCGCTGGGCGCACAGAGCGCGTCATCCGCCAGGCTCCGCCCACTTTTTTGAAGCTAAATCTATAAAAAGAAAGCGTGTGTGCGCGCGCGCGCGCGCGTGCATGTGTGCGCTCTTGGCGCCCTGTAGGGAGAGGAGCCAGGGTCCCTGTTTCACCAGGACTCGGGGATGGAAGGAAACTACTTGGCAGCATGACAGAGGAATGCAGCTTCCCTGATAGAGAGCTCACTCATCTGCCTGGACTTTCACCATGGAAGGAATAGTCCCAAGAAAAAAAGACGTTCCACAGCGGCCTCTAGTGGACAAACACAGGTACCGCACTTTTGTCTTTTTTTTTTTTTTTTAAAACCTCCTTTATGAAAAACATTTCCAGGTTTACAGTTTTTAAAACTTCCTTTATGAAAAGACATTTCTAGGATTTCTTAGGCATATACAGCTATTAGCGGGAATACCTTTAGGTAACAGGCAGAAAGACATATTAGGCTTGGGGGTCCCCTCAATAGAACCAAGTTCCTGAGGGACCCCCACTTACCTTTTCCCCGCCGCAGGACTTTGTTTGGTCCACAGAAGCCCAAACTTCACCTCTCACGGCAGGCATTGTACTAGACCTTCAGGGACCGGGTTCCCAAGGATTTCACTCCCCTGGACCTGTATAGCACCCTGCACAGATAGCCTCTTGGTTTTGGGTATGACCAGAGCTCTGGATCCCAGGGTCCAGCCCTCCTAAGAGAGGCATTACAGGCAAAACCCTGCTCTTCTCTGCAAGGCCCGGGTACCGACCGTTTAGCTTTTTTGGTCGGATCCGGAATAGCTTGCTAAGGCCCAGAGAACCTGTACACAAGCCCAGATGAATACATGTTAACCTTGGCCAACACCTTAGACACTGGCAAAAAACTGAGGTACTCCCGGATGGGAGGGGCTTATATAGGGGAGGGTACTTCCTGTTTTGGAAGTTGCCAGTGCCAGCACCTGAAGGTAATTCTATATAACCCACATAGTAATGACTATGCTGCTCTGTGTCCCGTGATGTATGAACAAGAAATATTGATTTTTTTTCAAAATTGTCGCTTTATTTTTGTTTATAGCGCAAAAAATAAAAACCGCAGGAGGTGATCACATACCACCAAAAGAAAACTCTATTTGTAGGAAAAAAAGGTCGCCAACTTTGTTTGGGAACCACGTCGCACGACCGCGCAATTGTCAGTTAAAGCGGCGCAGTGCCAAATCGCAAAAAGGGGCCTGGTCCTTATGCTGCATATTGGTCCGGGTCTTAAGTGGTTAATGCAGTGCAATCTTAAGGACCATAGATCACGGACATCCAATATTGCGTTTCAACCTTGCCCCTTGCACACACACACAGAGATTTCTCCAGATTCTCAGAATCATTTGATATTATGTACTGTATATGATGAAATATTTAATGTCTTTGCAATTTTATCTTGAGAAACAATATTCAGAAATTGTTTGACAGTTTTTTGCTTTTTACAGATTGGCAAACCTTTTCCCATATTTACTTCTGTGACTCTGGCTCTCCAAGATGCCCTTTTTATACCCAATCATGTTACTGACCTGTTGTCAATGAACCTTTTTAGTTGCAAAATGTTCTGCCAGTTCTTCCTTGTAACACTTACTCTGCCAGCTTTTTGTTGCCCTGTCCCAAATAGTTTGAGACGTGTTGCTGCCATCACCAGATATGTTTTCTATGGGTATATGAGTTTTGCAAATCATTGCATTCTGTTTTCAGGTAGATTTTAGAACCCCATGGGTAGCATCCCAACTTTTTTGGAACTGGGGTTGTAGATTAAAGATTGTCAATCCCTTCATTCTCTTTAAATATTTTATTATATTATATTTTTGTAAGATACAACAAATTACAATAATATTCATCGTAATAAACAAGTTTCAAGCATAAAATTAAACAAAAACAGGAGAGCTTCTCATGAAAATTTAAGTTAATCGATTATAGTATTGATTTTTAAACATTCTACTACATAAAACAAAATGTCAGAAATTTTACATATTAGAGTATTTCTAAATAGCGTAAAGTAAAATAAGACATTCAGAGTAATAAATGAAGTGAATAATAAACATTGAGTAAATCAGCCAAAATAGAATATGAAAGTTATGAACCATATATAAAACGAGAAAAGATAGGGGGTTGAGATAGAATAGCATTTTAGAATTTGATAGAGTTAAGGGGTATATCAGTCCTTAATCAGGGCCAGGGTCCGGCTGTGTGGCCTGGCAGATCCTGAAAGAGTAAATTAATAATTTTCCTACCCCTATCTCGTATTCTAACTTTTGTGGGGAGGGGGGGAGGGAAAAGAAAAGGGAGAGTTGTAAGGAGAGGGGAAAAAGGAAGCAGCATTCAGAGAATTATATTATATATTTTAAGTTTATATCAATGATATATTTGTATCTGGTGGAAGATAGTGGTCAATCCATGGTTGCCATACAGATTCAAATTTATGGATTCTGTCCAAGTAAATTGCTTCAGTTTTAGCATGTACCATGGCTTGTGTCACTCTCTGTTTAACAGTTTGTTTGCAGAGGGAATTGGTTTTCCATGCTTTGGCTATGGATTGTTTAGCCACTGTTGTAACAAATAAGGATAGTTTGAATTGGTGAAGGGTCAAGCATTGGGGTTTGTAGTTTAATAAAGCAATCTTTGGGTCAGGCAGTAAGGTTGTTTTAAAAATTGTTGAGAGAATTTTAAAAACTTCCTTCCAGAATGAGTTAGCTATAGGACACTCCCACCATGTGTGTACTGTATGTATGTGCCTTGGTCTGTACAGCCTCTAAAACAATTGGCAGGGTATTGATGGTTAAATTTAGATAGACGGGAAGGTACCAAGTACCATCTAGTAAGGACTTTGTAATTAGTCTCAAGAGCTACAATGTTGGGGCTGGCTGATTTAGTTGCTTGCCATATTTGGGCCCAGTCGTGTTCATCTAGTTGGAGGTGAAGGTCATTTTTACATTTTTCTATGTATGACGGAAGAGAGGAAGTTGTATGAGAAGTCAATTGGGCATAAAGATCTGAGATTAACCCCTTCCTGTGTGGATTTGATTTACAACTTTGCTCAAAAATTGAGAATTTGTGAGGTGTAGTGTCTGTAGTTTCGTAGGAGGACAGAATTTTTTTTATTTGTAGGTACCTGAAGGATTCTGTTTGTGGTATATTGTATCGTTCGCAAAAAGTCGAAAAAGGTAATATTTTTGAAGCTTGGAAAAATTGGTGGTTCCTCAGGAGACCTGCAGTGGTCCAAGCCGAGAACGATTTAGGGAATGACCAGGCCGGATAGAAGGAAGGGTTATGAAGGAAGGAGAGAAGAGGGTTTAGTTTAGATTGCAGACCAAAACAAGTTTTTAATCTATCCCATAAGGAAAGGCCATGTTTAGTATAAGGATTTGTGATTGATTTTCGTTGGGCTGAGGAGAGCCAGAGGAGATTAGTGGTGGAGAGGGGATCACAGTCTACCGATTCTAATACAACCCATAGTGGTATTTCTTTAGTAGCATGATATTTCGTTAACTGAGCTAATTGTGCTGCATAAAAATATTTTGTAAAATCAGGTACTCCAAGGCCACCTTTAATTTTAGGGGTATATAGTGTATGTTTAGGAAGGCGAGGTCTGAGTTTATTCCAGATATATTGGTTGGTCCTGCGTTGGAGGATACGCAGGAAGTGTGAAGGGACTGAAATGGGGAGTACTCTAAATAGGTATAGGATTTTAGGGAGAATAGACATTTTTATGACAGTGATACGACCTAACCAAGCTAGAGGTATGGATCAGTGTTGCCAACCGTACGTAGATTTACGTACAGCCCGCGATTTAACCCCTTTTTCGGGCTGTACGTAAAAGTCCGTTTATGGCACCGGCGACCATAAAAAAGATGGCCGCGAGCCGGCCATACAACTGCGCATGCGCCGTTCCGAATGCGCCGGCCGAGCGCATTCGGAACTCGGCCGGGCGGCGGCGGTGCACACGCAGTAACGTGATGGCGCCGCTGGCACCATTTTTGAAAAGGCCACAGTGGCTGGCGGCAGTGGCGGGATCAGTGTTGGATCGGATGAGTTGGGCCAGAGGTTCTATCGCTAAAGCGAAGAGAAGTGGGGATAGGGGACATCCCTGATGAGTTCCTCTCTCAATATCAAAGGAATTTGAGCGGAATCCAGAATATGATATAAAGGCTTTAGGATCTTGATATAGAGCGGATATCCATCTCATGAAGTGGGTACCGAATCCCCATTTATGTAGAATTGAGTTTAGATAGGGCCAAGATAAGGAGTCAAATGCCTTTCTTATATCCAGCGAGAGGAAACAGGTAGGGATGTTCCTGGTACGAGCTGTGTGGGCCAAAATCGCCGCCCGACGTATGTTATCTCCCACTTGTCTACAAGGAATAAATCCTGTTTTGTCTCGGTGTATTAGAGTACCTATTATAGGGTTGAGTCTATTTGAGAGAAGTTTAGCTAATAATTTTATATCAATGTTAAGTATTGATATAGGTCTGTAGTTAGACCAAGATGTATCATCCGTATTTGGTTTTGGTATCATAAAAATGGAGGCCAGGAGGGATTCTGGATGGAATGAGTGGTCAGTGAGAAGGGAATTAAAGGCATCAACCATGAGGGGTGATCGTAGGTTAGCAAATTTTTTATATTATGTGACTGAAAAACCATCAATACCTGGGCGTTTACGTGGTTTTAGGGACCTGATCGCGTTTTGTATTTCTAAAACTGTGATCGGTTTGTCTAGGTTTTCTTGTTGTGAGATGGAGAGTGATGGTAAAGTGATTGTAGATAGGAGATTATTTAGTCTATTTTGGTCAAAATTATGAGGATCTTTATATAGTTCTGACAATCTTTTTTGAAATTCTTGTAGTATATTAAGTGGGTTACTAGTGAAGTTATCTTTGGTTAATTTTAGTCTTATTGGTTTTGGAGTATAAACTTTCTTTCTTAGAGCAAGTGCTAAGAAAGTGTCAGGTTTATTAGCCTTCATATAAAAGGTGTGCTTGGATTTTCGGAGAATCTTTTCCGCTGATTCCGTCAAAAGTAAATCTAGTTCCAAACGTGCTTTATCATATTGTATTTTTGTAGATGGGTTTGGATCAGTTTGGAATTTCTCCGAAGCATCATAGAAAGCTTTTTCTAACTCATTGTGAAGCTGCCGTTTTTGCTTATGATAGTGAGACGCCTGGCTTATACAGACACCTCTGATACAAGGTTTAAGGGCTTCCCAGTAAGTTAAAGGATTTGTATCAGTAATTTTATTATTTGCAATATAATCTGTGATAGCTTTCTCAATGACCTTTCCATATGAAGGCTGTGCTAATAAACCATCATTTATATACCAAGTTTTATGATTCGGTCATGGTATAAGTGAGGAAAGTGTTGTCAGAACTATGTTATGGTCAGACCATGTACACGGTATAATGTTTGAGTCTAAGATATAAGCTGAGATGTTGATATTAGTGAGAAGATGGTCAATGCGGGAAAATTGTTTATGTGGATGGGAATAATGGGTATTTCTTTTTCGTACATCACGGGACACAGAGCGACATAGTCATTACTAATGGGTTATATAGATACCGTCAGGTGCTGGCACTGGCAACTTCCAAAACCGGAAGTACCCTCCCCTATATAAGCCCCTCCCATCCGGGAGCACCTCAGTTTTTTGCCAGTGTCTAAGGTGTTGGCCAAGAAGAAACATGTGTTTTTCACTGAGCTTGCGTACAGGTTCTTTTGGGCCTCAGTAAGCTATTCCGGATCCGACCAAAAAAGCTTCATAGCTAAACGGTCGGTACCCGGGCCTTGCAGAGAAGAGCAAGGTTTTGCCTGTAATGCTTCTCTTAGGAGAGCTGGACCCTGGGATCCAGAGCTCTGGTCATACCCACGACCAAGATGTTTTCTGTGCAGGGTGCTATACAGGTCCAGGGGAGTGGAATCCTTGGGAACCCGGTCCCTGAAGGTTTGATTACAATGCCTGCCGTGATAGGTGAAGTTTGGGCTTTTGTGGACCAAACAAAGTCCTGCGGCGGGGAACAGGTAAGTGGGGGCCCCCAGGAACTTGGTTCTATTGGGGGACCCCCAAGCCTAATTTGTCTTTCTGTCTGTTACCTAATGGTATTCCCGCAAAATTCTGTGCATGCCTGTAACTACTAAAAAAATGTAATAATTTTTAATGGTGGTCAAGAAAAAAAAAAAAAAAAAAGTTTTTATATATATTTAATATATTAGACTGCGGTACCTGTGTTTGTCCACTAGAGGCCGCTGTGGAATGTTTTCTTGTCATGTGGACTAGCTTCTTCTCAGCAGAGCAAAGTCCAGGCAGATGGTGAGTTCTCTTATAGGAAACTGCTTCCTCTGCCATGTTGCAGTGTTTGTCCATCCCCCGGCCTGCGGCAAAGAGGGGCCCTGGCTCCTGTCCCTTGTTACCATATTTGAAATTAGTGCCGAAGGCGCACGTGCCCGCGCGCGTGCGCGTGCACGCGCCTCTATATATAGAGGTGAGCCGGGAAAGGGGGCGGAGCCTGGGGGATGACGCTCTGTGCGCGCCGCAGCGCTTCTGCGCATGTGCGGGCGTCCCAGCAGTTTTAAAAAAACCACAATATTGTAGTGAGCTGGCTATGAAGTACAGAGACAGAGCTGGCAACATTTAAAGGCATACAGCAAGCGGTTGATACAGGCATCCCCTAGAAAGGCACATTAGTAGACACCAACTGTGATATAGCAGCAATTGTGCTAGACTATTCTCAGTAAAAGTGGTGTATTACGGCTGGAATACCTCAGCTTTAGGCTTAGGAATATGCCGTCCAGAAGCTCCGGAACTGAATCTTCCAGGAAGCGAAGGGGGTCTCATCGGGCTCTGAGGATCTTGGGCATACTTCTGCTGCACCAGTCTCCCCTGAAGTTCAGAGGTAAGTGACCGTAGAGACCCCGCAGGGGTACTTGGTACTGCGGCTGTCCTCAGTCACCTGCTCCTGTGTATGTAACAGAGGAGGTTTTTTTCCTCAGCTCTGGGAGGATTAGAGAGAGATTGTCAACATTTATCGCTGCCTCCCTGTCAGGGAAAGCACGCCCGATCTCCGTCTCCTCCTTCAGAGTGCCTGTTAGCAGAGCAACAGTCCCATACAGGGATCGACCTGCCTGAAGGGGATCAGGATGAGGTTGATCTGTTATAGAGGAATCAACAGTGGGGGAACCTTTTCTCAGCATCTCAAGCTGAAAGATTATGGGTTCAGTCTCTGACTAACATGGTCCGATCAGCATTTAAAAATGCACCTTGCGGAACCATCAACCACTACTGTATCCTCGTTGGGGTCGCTAGAAGCCCCCAGACTGTTTGTTCTTTTTCACTTCACCCTTTACTGAAAGGGCTCATTTTCCAGGATTGGGAACGTCCTGAGAAAACATTTATTCCCCCAAGAGATTTCCGGTGGTCTATCCCATAGAGGATAAGTTCATCAAAAAATGGAAGGTCCCTACAGTGGACGCAGCCATCTCTTGTATGTATAAATCACTGACATGTCCAGTGGATAATGTCCAAATGTTCAAGAACCCAATAAATAAAAGATTGGAGTCCTTATGAAAATCTGCTTGGTGATACAATCAGCAGTAGCAGCTATTGGGGTCTGCTAAGCAGTGAAGGATCAGTTGAAACAGGTCTTGAGGGACTTGACAGATCAGCAGGCTTTGCCCTAGCTGATCTACCTAGAGCCTTAGGCTTTGCGGTTGACGCCATAGAGGATTCAGTCCATCAGGCCTCCCGCCTTACGCTGTCTATAGTACATACGCGTAGGCTCCTATGGCTCAAAAACTGGTCTGCTGAAGCTCCCTGTAAAGAATGGCTGGTTAGCGTCCCATTTCATGGTGAACGCTTATTCAGGGAAAACCTGGACAAATATATCCAGAAAATTTCCAGCGGTAAAAATACGCTCTTGTCGGTTAAAAGCAGAGTTAGAGGTCCCTCTTTAAGAGGCCTGCTTCTCCAGTCCCTGGGGCATCGGCTGTGTAACAGTTCCGACGGCCTCCTCGGTCAAATCCCGGGGGTAAAAAACAGGGACAGTAGCAGGGTAATGAGAAACCCTGGGTCAGGGGAGGTACAAAAACCTCCCCCAAAGTTAAATTCATTGAAGCCCCCACTCAGTCGGGTGGGGGGAGGACTCCAGTTGTTCGCAAGAGACCTGGCGGGACACGATCAAGACAGATAGGTGCTCTCCGCAGTAGGTTTGGGATACAGTTTGGAGTTAAAAGACTCTCCTCCTTCCCATTTTTGAGGTCAAACGTGCCAAGGGATCCCCGGAAGAGAGAGTCCCTCCTGTTGGCACTAGAACAACTATTGCTCCAAGGAGTAATTATGGAGGTTCCCCTGGAAGAATGAGGGTTCGGGTTTTACTCAAACCTCTTTACAGTCCCGAAGCAAACGCGGACGGGAGGCCCATATTAATTCTAAAAGGGCCATACAAATTCCTGTATATCAGGTCTTTCCGATGGAGTCGATCCGATCGGTGGCCACTGCCCTACAAGGGGAGGATTGGTTAGCCACGATCGACATCAAAGATGCTTATTTGCACATTCCCATCTTTCCAGTCCACCAAAAATTTCTACGCTTTGCAGTAGAAGGGCGCCATTTTCAGTTCAGAGCCTTACCCTTCGGTTTGGCCACAGCACCACGAGTGTTTACAAAAATTCTGGCCCTTTATTGGCCAATCTAAGAACACAAGGTGTAATGATAATGGCATATCTGGATGACTTGTTGCTGATAGACCACTCAGTGAAAAAACTAGACGTGGTCGTTCACAAGACAATCAAGTATCTGGAATCTCACGGTTGGATTATCAACCGAGACAAGTCAGCCCTAAAAACCAGTCAAAAGTCTGGAATACTTGGGGCTAAGGTTGGATTCAGGCCAGAGAAAAATATTCTTGCCTCGAGGAAAGGTGTTGTCTTTGAAAGATTTGATCCACTTAGTGGGTACAAAAAAGACAGCCGTCCATACGCCTGTATATGAGGCTGCTGGGAAAAATGGTGGCATCATTCGAAGCAGTACCCTACGGTCAATTCCATTCAAGGAATTTGCAAGGGGCCATACTGTCAGCCTGGAACAAAAAAAAAATTCAGGCCTAGACTTACAATGTCCTTGTCCCCTTCCGTTCGCAAGAGCCTCCGTTGGTGGTTGGTTTCCCAAAATCTGGAAAAAAGGAAATCCTTCAGTCCGATTTCTTGGGAGGTGGTCACTACAGATGCCAGCCTTATAGGCTGGGGAGCAGTACTGGAGCAATAGTCTCTCCAGGGCAGATGGTCGGATGCAGAAAAGGCCCTGCCCATCAATCTCTTAGAGATACGAGCAGCCCGGTATGCCCTAGTAGCATGGACATCCAAACTCCAAGGGTCCCCTGTCAGAATTCAATCAGACAATGCCACAGCAGTGGCATATATCAATCATCAGGGGGGCACCAGGAGTCGTGCAGCCCAGAGGGAAGTAAATTACATCCTGAAATGGGCAGAAAAAATATGTCCCAGCCATATCTGCGGTATTCATTCCAGGAGTGGAGAATTGGAAGGTGGACTTTCTAAGTCGCCAGCAATTAGGCCCAGAGGAAGGGTCCCTTCACCCCGAGGTTTTCTGGACAATATGTCAGCGGTGGGGAACATCGGATGTAGATCTTCTAGCATCCAGATTCAACGCAAAGGGGGACAGGTTTGTCTCTCGGACAAGGGATCCCCTAGCTTGCGGCTCGGATGCCCTAGTGTTCCCTTGGGATCAGTTCAAGCTGATATATGCATTCACACCGCCACAATGGTTACCTCGATTACTCCGCAGAATCAGGGTAGAAAAGAAACCAGTGATTCTGGTGGCTCCAGCGTGGCCCCGAAGAGCGTGGTACGTGGAGATTGTAAAATGTCAGTGGGGAGTCCTTGGACTCTCCCACATCGTCCGGACCTGCTTTCGCAAGGACCGATATACCACCCTTCCTTACCAGCCCTAGGTTTGACGGCCTGGCTATTGAAGCCCACATTCTAAAAAAGAGAGGGCTCTCTAATTCTGTGGTATCTACCATGATCAATGCCAGGAAGCCGGTATCCAGGCAGATCTACTATAGAAGCTGGAAGGCGTACATCGCCTGGTGTGAAGCCAAGAAATGGCATCCACGTAAGTACGTAATAGGTAGGAGTCTGGACTCCCTACAATGGGCTGTAGATAGGAAGCTTGCCTTGAGTACTATCAAGGGTCAGATTTCGGCCTTGTCAATATTTTTTCAAAGGCCCTTGGCTTCGCATTCACTAGTCAAAGCCTTTATACAAGGAGTGATGCGTATTAGTCCTCCGGTTAATATTCCCATATGTCCATGGGATCTAAACTTGGTTCTGTCGGTTCTACAGAAACAACCATTTGAACCATTACAGCATATTTCCTTGGTGCTTCTCACCAGGAAATTGATTTTTCTAGTAGCCATTTGTTCGGCTAAAAGAGTATCGGAATTAGCAGCTATGTCCTGTAAGGAGCCATATCTGGTTATCCATAAGGACAGAGTAGTGTTACGTCCTCATCCAGCCTTTCTTCCTAAGGTGGTATCGAGGTTTCATTTGAACCAAGATGTGGTTCTTCCTTCTTTTTTCCCCAAACCTACTTCGGTAGAGGAAAAGTTATTGCATTCTTTGGATGTAGTAAGAGCAGTTAAAGCTTATCTAAAAGCCACTGCTCAGATTCGCAGAACGGATACTTTGTTCTGCCGGAAGGCCCCAGAAGGGGTCAGGCAGCGTCAAAATCTACTTTAGCCAAGTGGATTCGACAGGTCATAATACAAGCCTATGGCTTGAGAAATAGACCGCCTCCGTTCAAAGTTAGGGCGCACTCCACGAGAGCAGTTGGAACTTCATGGGCAGTGCATCACCAGGCCTCCCTGGCTCAAATCTGTAAGGCCGCAACATGGTCTTCAGTACACACGTTTACTAGGTTCTACCAGGTGGACGTTAGAAGTCAGGAGGATGTCGCCTTTGGGCGCAGTGGGTTGCAGGCCGCAAAAGATCCTCATGTCTGATAGCGCTCAGCTTATATATGGTGTATCCCCCCCCTCATTTGGCATTGCTTTAGGACATCCCATTAGTAATGACTATGTCGCTCTGTGTCCCGTGATGTACGAAAAAGAAAATAGGATTTTTATAACAGCTTACCTGTAAAATCCTTTTCTTGGAGTACATCACGGGACACAGAGCTCCCACCCCTCTTTGGGGACACTTATTGCTTTGCTACAAAACTGAGGTGCTCCCGGATGGGAGGGGCTTATATAGGGGAGGGTACTTCCGGTTTTGGAAGTTGCCAGTGCCAGCACCTGACGGTATCTATATAACCCATTAGTAATGACTATGTCGCTCTGTGTCCCGTGATGTACTCCAAGAAAAGGATTTTACAGGTAAGCTGTTATAAAAATCCTATTATTGTCGTCTAGCTGGATGTTGTTCCCTCCATGTGTCTATTAAAGAATATTGATTAAGAAGTTGTTGGTATGAGCAGCGTTGGGTTTGTATCGGGGTCGGAGATTTATCTAAAAATGGATATATTACCTGATTAGAATCTCCACCAAGTATAAGTGTACCTCGTTTACGATTTTCTATAACAGAGAATAAGTTAGATAAGAAGGACAATGGGTTTTTATTTGGGGCATAGTATGAAACTATGGTGACTTCGGTGTCTTGTAAAAGGCCAGTCAATATTATGTAGCGACCTTCAGGGTTTTTAAGTTCAGTTTGTAGTGTAAATGATGCTGTATGGTGAAACGCGACTAGGACACCTCTTTGTTTGGTAGCTGCTGATGCGGTATAAACTTGAGGGAATTTACGGCTAAAGAATTTAGGACAAGAATGGGAGGCAAAATGTGTCTCTTGAAGGCAGACCACATGTGCCTTTAGTTTAAAAAAGGAACAAAATGCTTTTGGTTCTTTTAGGTGGTGAATTTAGACCCTGTACATTCAGCGTTATTATATTTAGAGGTGCCATTATATGTGAATAGGAAAGGGGAGGAGCGTTAAGAATTAACTATAGCAATGTTTCTCTGGAGGATATTGTAATAGGGACTATGTTTGGAGGTATGGGGGAAAGAAAAAGGGGAAAAAGGGGAGAAAAAAAGGGCCTGAAAAAATAAGATCCGTTAATGGGTTAGTTATTACTCTGTAAATAGTATATAAACAATAAATCAAGAAGCTTTCTTTTGTGTTCAAAAAATAAAATGTAAAAAGAGCAATTAGCTCCCAAAAGGAGCAAGTATCCAAAGATTGGTATAAAATACCGATCTATTGGTACTCTGTATCCAACGAGTGTCCAAACTATTTGGCGGGCACTCGAGGATATGTTGGAGACGCAGTGGCTATCTCCGGGACTTCAAAGACCATCAAGAAAAAATGCAATAAGAATATAAACTCCAAGTCTAAGCCGACGAATAGTGTATTTTAAAATCGGTAACTATGTATATCAAAATTCAACAGAGTTACAGTCATACCAGAATTTGAGACAAAATCAACATTCTAGATATGGTAAAGATGCTGAAAATAAGTTTAGATCATAGGAAATAGAGCGGGGATAAACCACTCTACTTTCTATTATGAGATGTATTGCATTATAAAGGCTAGAGTATGAATAAAAAATAGTAAATTAAATCGAAGAAATACAAATAAAGGTGAATAAACTACATTAGTTCAATATTATGTCTACGCCATAGAGATCTAGATCTTCTAGAGCCTAAATGAAAAAATAAGCTAAGATATATCGTTTTATAGAAATATAAACAAAATGAGTACAGTAATATGTATGAAAGGATAAATATAAGCTTAAAAATAAAACTAAAAAAAAATATATATATATATAGACCAGTAAGGTCTACTATATTTTGGGGTGTACATTGCAAGACAGTATTATTTGTATTCATACCGCCTTGTGAGCATGCCACCTATTATAGCATATAAGTATGTGAATACATATTTTGATTCAATATTATGCTAAAAACCATTTATTTTGTTTAGTCTATATAGAGTTGCTTATGTTAAACTTTTTAATTTTGGATCAGAATCAATAGTTAAAAATAAATAATAATTAGTTATTAATTCATACCACAGGAGAAGAGAGGGGAATAAACCATTCTTTTCCTCATGAAGAAATAAAAAAAAAGGGGGGAAAATTGCGTGTTTTTCTTATAAATAAAAGTATAATATTAACTAAGTTCCTGCAATAGTCATATTTCATCTAAGCAAGATTGGGATCTTAATGATATGGTGAAAAGAAGAAATATAAAAACAGAGTAAAGCAACAATATCAGTTTTAACTCATAACATTAATCTAAGTATTCTATATATATACGGTCTCATCTAAGGGGTGTGTTTTCTAGGATCAGTATAATATATGTGTTAATAAGTATTGGCCTATATATTGAATCAAATCACTTCATGTCATTGGTGCAGTGTCTGGAATAGGTGAAGCAAAACGACTTCTCTTATGGGTACTAGAAGAGGCAGGTTGATCTGAAATGTCTTGTTCGCGTTGTGAGGGGGAACCAGAGTGTGTCCGCCTTTTGGTTCCTTCTGTTGTGGTTTCTGGAGTTGACAGGCGAAGAGCTAGAATAGTAGAAAGCAAATCATCTGCAGATTTACAGATATAGGTAGTTCCTTTGTATGTAAAGCGGATGGCAAAGGGGAAAGTCCAGCGGTATGTGATGTGATTATATTGGAGGACCTGTAGATGGGGTTTCATTTCCTTCCTTTTCATCAGTGTCTGTTGAGAGAGGTCTTGGTATATTTGGTATTGATGACCTTGGAATGATAGTGAGCCTTTGTTGCGAGCTGCTTCTAATAGTTGTTCCTTTGTACGGAAATAATGACATTTTATTATTATATCCCTGGGAGGACCCTTGTCCTTTTTTGGTGTTAATGATCTGTGAATTTTGTCCATTTCAAGTCTTTCCAGTGGGATAGAGGGTGCCAGTTCTTGAAATAATGCTGTGGCTGTAGAATGGAGATCCTCTATACTCTCAGGGAGTCCTCTGATGCGGAGACTAGATCTCCTATTCCTGTTCTCAAAATCTTCAAGTCTATTTTGGAGGGAATAATAATCTTCTTTAAGGCAGTCTAATTCATCAGCATAGTTAGAGATTGCAGCATCAAGTTCATCTGTTCTCTGTTCTAGAACTGAGGTGCGTCTACCCACCTCACAAATTTCTCTAGTCAGCTTTTCTGTAATGCTATCAGATGTATTCTGAAGAGCTTTATGTAGGACCTTTTCAAATTGATTAATTAAGTCAATATTAGGTGATGTTTGTTGTAGGGAGTTTGTAAATATCCCTATGTCATATTCTGTCTCTGAGTGCTGTGAGGAGGCTAGAGACTGCAGCTGCTTCTGTGAGAGGATTTGTGAGGGAAGTGGCACAGCCATTTTAGATGTAGATTTAGTCAGCGCTTTATGTGCTTTCCCTGCCTTAGGTTTAGTTTTCCTCCCGCTATACATCATTTCAAAAGGTGCCCAAGTGTATTAGTAGTATACCTGTCACCAATTTATGTATATTACCAGCTTAGACCCGGATTATTGCCCGTTTGTGTCCCGGTCGGTGCGGAGCACTCAGGCAGACATGACTACCTCAGGCGGCTTCGCGCATGCGTCTCCGTCAATCCCTTCATTCAAGAGCAATGCATATTTTATTTTCTAAAAAAGCATACTATATAGACTATTTCTCTTGGGAACACAAAAAAAATCCCTCCCAATCAACCTATCAATCTGCATGATTACATCCTAGAAGCCACGGCTCCTAACAATTATGTCTTTTTTGAACCCTGACGGTTGTTGTATGTACTTTATCCAGGTACCTTAAAACACAAATAGTAGTTACAATCACATCCAAAAGTCTCCCAACTGAGGAATAGGCAACACAACAAACAACATCAACAAGCCCACAGAACAAAAATGGGTCAAGAAGGTTTGACAAACTCAGATAGAAGCTTGTAGCACCTTACACCTGGCCTCTGAAGAAGCCTGAACATCCACCTGGCAGGACTTAAGGAAGTGTGAGATAGAAATAAGCATCTCAGGATGTGAAACATGTTAGCCACTTTTGTTCTGTTGTCCACTGTTTCATTTTGATTGTACCACTTTGGATTATTTCTTGATTTGATTTTATCCAATAAAGACGTTGTTTAACGGAGTGCGGCAGTCCAGGATTTCTTTCTATCTCATGCACCTGTCCAGAGCCAGCACCTGTCGGTTCCAGTAGGGCGGGACCACAACCAAGGGAACAGCAGCTTTTAGAGCGGTATTTTTTCTTTACTTCATATATCAGGACTTAAGGAACCTAGGAACAGAAACTCTGAAGTAAAGCCCCATACACACTATCAGTTTTCTTGCAGGTTTTTCTCTTCAGGTTTACCAAAACCATGTAGTGCAAGGGCCTGCCTGATTGCATACGAATTGAAACTCTTAAGGTTTGACCTCATATTAGATGGTTTTGGTAAACCTGAAGAGAAAAACCTGCAAGAAAACTGATAGTGTGTATGGGGCTTAAGCCTTGGAAATCTGAGATGTCTGATTCTGAAAAAACTTTGAAGTTCTAATAGCTCTGGCAAGCACAGCCTTAACAGGGAAGGGAGGAACCATATCCTTCAGACTATAGACTTTTATAATATTTTGTCTGATCCACCTAGCAATAGCAGGATAAGTTGCACAGGAGCCCTTGGGGGAGCCCTCAGAAAGCGCACAGAGGGAATCCAGTTTCCCAAAAGAAGCAGTAGATAAGAGGTAAACTCTTAGGCCTCATACACACGGCCGAGATTCTCGTTGAAAAAAACATGTCGTTTTTTTCGACGAGATTCTTGGACAAGAAACCCGCGGTTCTTTGAATGGAGCGTACGCAGTGACGTCATCGACTACGACGAGCATGCGCTCGTCACATTCGATGCCGTCGCCGCCATCTTGGTATACCCTACGTATGCCTAGGAAGCTACCGCGCATGCGTCGAATTCATTTCGAACATGCGCGGGCTTCCGGGAGGACAGGTAAGTGTACACACACTCACTTTTCTCTTCGAGAAACATGCCGAGGAGAATCTCGATGAGAAAATAGAGAGCAGGTTCTCTATTTTCTCGTCGAGGTTTCTTGTCGGTTTTCTCGACGAGAAACCCGATAGCCGCGTACACACGACCGATTTACTCGGCAAGACCTCTCTGCCAGCAAGTTTCTTGCTGGTTCTTGCCGAGAAAATCGGTCGTGTGTACGAGGCCTCAAAGTCCAGACAGTGCAGGGAAATTTCCCTAGGATGCTTTGGAGCAGGACTCCTGATTAGTTAAAGCGGAGGTCCACACAAAAAGTGAACCTCCGCTTTTCGGAAACCCTCCCCTCCTCTGGTGTCACATCTGGGGGAGGGGGGTGCAGATACCTGTATAATACAGGTATTTGCACCCACTTCTGGGCATAGATATCCGCAGAATCTGCGGGTATCTACGCCACTCCCCCCCCCCCCGCTGTGTTCTGGGAAACACACAGTTCCCAGAACACAGCGGGGACCAGTAATAGACGCGCACCAGTAGGGAACCGGGCAGTGAAGGCGCAACGATTCACTTCCTGATTCCCTCACTTGAGGATGGCGGCGGGGGCAGCCGAGAGAAGAGCGATTGCTCGGCCTCAGCTACTGACATCGCGGGCGCGCTGGACAGGTAAGTGTCCATTTATTAAAAGTCAGCAGCTGCAGTATTTGTAGCTGCTGGCTTTTAATATTTTTATTTTAGGTAGACCTCCGCTTTAATTGGCAAGCAACCACTAACCCCTAACAGTATAAAAATAAACCACTTTTATTGGGGAGGCACATTTGATGCTGGGGTTCTTTCTATAAGTGGGGGTTATTTATTTAAGTGGGAGCACTTCTGACTCTGCTCTAACTGAATGTCTCATCTGAAGATTTCTTCTCAGTCCTTCCTGCTGCTCCACATCCACCCATAACTGAAAACATATTGCTTTGCTTGTTTGTGTTTTTCATCTGGTATATTCCTGCTGCTTAAACATCTGTAGTCCTCTCCACTTTGTGCCATTCTTTACAACCCTACCCTCTTGCAAGTCTGATTCTGAAGTGTAAATTTTGTTCTGTTAGCCAGGCATCCTTGATTAATTCCCGATTAGTTAATTAGCAAGCAACCATCCCCACCCCTAACATGAAACCAAATTTATGGGGGAGGCACATTTGCTGCTGGGATTCTCTTTCTAGAAGTGGGGGCTATTTTTTTTTGTGGGAGCACCTCTGACTGCACTTGACCTTGTTATCCCCTTCTACTCTCCATCCACTCTTTAACATGCGTTCTCTACCACTCCTGACAGTTGTGTCCTCTCTCCACATGCTAATAAATCCTCCAGGACACTGGGGCATGTCCCTTCATATAAATCACACTCCCATTTTACCTCCTTCGCCTGCCTGCTGCGCCTAACCTTTGGAGATATATCCCCAAACCCTGGGCCGCCATCATTTACCTGTACCCAACACACCGTCATCCTTCATCCTCTGGCAGCAGCCACAATCCACACAATTTTGTTTCCATTCCTCTTCTTTCCAAGACCAAACTCCCCTTCCCTTGCGCCCTTTGGAATGCCCACTCTGTCTGTAACAAACTCGCTTCTCTCCGTGACCTCTTTATCGATAACCCAATTAATCTACTCGCCATTACTTAAATATGGCTTCATGAATTTGACACTGCTTCTCCTGCTGTCCTCTTCCATTGTGGCCTTCTCTGGATTCACTCCCCCAAACCCAGTGGACACAATGGAGGGGGAGTGGGAATCCTATCCCCACACAGCACCTTTGTGGTACTTCACCTATCTCCCTCTCTGTCACTCTCCTCATTTGAGGTGCATCACATTCGTCTTTTCTCTCCAGTTTCTCTAAGGATAGTTGTGATCCAACGTCCCCCTTTCTCCCTTCTGAAATTCCCACAATTATTCTCGGTGACTTGAACATCCCTGTTAATAATAATACTCCTGTTACTACTAATCTTCTCAGTCTAACCTCCTCCTTTGACCTAAAGCAATGGATACATGCTTCTACCCACTCTGACGGCAACAACCTTGACCTTTGCACTCCGTGCAACCTCTCCAACAATCCTTTTCCTCTCTCTGATCACACGCTCCCTCTCTTCCACCTTCTCTCCCTCCAACTGCCTAACAATTACCACCTCAACCCTTCTCTTCTCTACTACTGACTCTGACAAAATCTCATCCCTGTTCTGCCCCAACCTAGCCACTTCTGTCTAGAACACTTCACTGTCATCCTCCCTAGACACACTGGCCCCACCCACTCCACTCAGAATTAGGCCCCGACCCCTACAACCTTGGCAAACAGATGACACCAAAGGTCTGAAAAAACATAGCTGTGCTCTTGAGCTCCTGAGGCATAATACTGAGTCTCAGAAAGATTTCAACCAATATAAATCTGCCCTCCAAAAATACAATTGCTGCCTCCTTACTGCTAAGCAGTCCTCTTTTATCACTCTCATTAAAAACCTATCATTCCGTCCCAGTCAACTCTTCTCTACCTCTCTACGTTGTCCTCCACCCACTTTCTCACTTACTGCCCAGGAGATTGCCAATCACTTCAAAAATAAGATTGATACAATTCTTCTAAATCATTACTTCCCTCATTCAACCCCACCACTATAGACAAGGTTGCTAAACTTCTTTCGAACATCCACATAACCACCTGCCCCCTGGACCCCGTTTCCTTGCAATGCTAAGGTCACCCTCTGGCTCTATCCTACACTCTCTAACTCACATCTTCAATTTCTCCCTCTCTTCTGGCATCTTCCCCAACTCTCTAAAACATGCACTAGTCATCTCCATACGTAAAAAGCCCTCACTGGACCCCACCAATCTTAACCAACGCCCCATCTCCTTGCTCCCCTATTTATCCAAACTCCTTGAACATCAAGTCTACAGCCGACTGAGCGACCACCTCACTTAAAATAACCTTCTTGATCCCCTTCAGTCTGGATTTTACTCTCAACACTCCACTGCTCTCTTAAAACTCAGAAACGATCTGCTAATGGCAAAATACAATGGACACTATTCTGTACTTCTACTCCTGGACCTCTCTGCTGCTTTTGATATGGTGGACCACCCCCTCCTCCTCAAAAAACTCAACCGCACCTTTAGCGTTACTTACAATTCTACTTCCTCCTCTCCTCTTCCTTTCTCTTTCAGGGTCCCCCAGGTTCTGTTCTTGGACCTCTCCTATTCTTCATCTACACCTCCTCCCTGGGTCAGGTAATAGCCTCCCATGGCTTTCAATGCAATCTCTACGCAGACGACACCCAAATTTCTCTCTCTAACCCTCAGCTCACTCCTTCAGTCTCCTCACGTATAACTAACTTACTAACAGACATGTCAGCCTGGATGTCACACCACTTCCTCAAACTCAATCTGTCCAAAACCAAGCTCATAATATTTCCTCCACCACGTGCCCCTTCCCCTTATTTCTCTGTCAAGATCGATAGAAAAACTATAAACCTGTCCCCGCAAGCCAAGGTTCTAGGTGTAATCCTGGACTCTGAATTATCCTTTTAACCCCACATCCAATCACTGTCCAAATCTTGCCCCCTCAACCTTTGAAACATCTTCAAAATACGCCCCTTATTAACCAATGACACCACTAAGCTCGTAGTTCACTCCCTGGTCATCTCGATTCCCCTTGATTAATGCAACTTACTTTTCACTGGCTTACCTTTACATAGGCTATACCACATTTAGTCCATCATGAATGCTGCTGCCAGGCTCATACTCCTTACTAATTGTTAAGTGTCTGCTACTACTCTCTGTCAATCCCTCCACTGGCTTCCGCTCACCCAACAATTTTAAAAATACTAACAACAACTTTTAAAGCCATCCACAACACTGCCCTCAGCTACATCAAAATACCAACCTAATTATTCTCTTGGTTCATCCCAAAACCTCCTGCTCTTTATCTCCCTTGTCACCTCCTCGCATGCTCACCTCTAGGAATTTTCCCGAGCCTCTCCCATCCTATGAAACTCCCTACCCCAATCTGTCTGACTATCTCCTACTATGTTAAATTTTAGACAATCTCTGAAAACCCTTCTCTTCAGACAAGCATATTCTGCCTCCACCTAACAACTGTACTTTTATTATGTCCATCAGCTCATCCCCCACAGCTATTACCTTTTGTATCACTTGACCCTCCCTCCTAGACTGTAAGCTCTAATGAGCAGGATCCTCTGTTTCCTCCAGTATTAAATTGCATTGTAACTGCACTGTCTGCCCTCATGTTGTAAAGCAATGCGCAAACTGTTGGTGCTATATAAATCCTGTATAATAATAATAATAATAATGTGAAGAATGCAAGGACAATATCCTGATTTAGGTTGAAAACAGATCACCCTGGGGAGAAAGAGGGCCTTCGGCCTCCAAACATTTTTGTCCCTGTACAAGATTCCTTGCAGGATCAAGCCTTTAATTCAGAGACTCTCCTCACAAGCGAAAATGCCTAGTTATTTTGAAGGGTGGCTTCTGAAGCTGAGAGAACCAGATTGGACAGGGGGAGCGATGTGAGCTATGCCCTGACAAAGCCTTATACCTGGTACACACGCTCGGGATTTCCATCGGGAAAAAGTCTGTTGGGAATCCCAACGGGAAAAAAGAGAGCCAGTTCTCTTTTTTTTGCTGGTGGTTTTTGGCAGTTTTCCCATCGAAAAATCTGTGAGGGAGCATACACACGGCCGGGATTCCCGGCCAAAAGCTCTTGTTGTGTTACACCATGTGATTATTCTTGCTCTGTGTCTTTAAGATCTGTCCCCTTCTTTCTAGCTGAACTCTCTCTCTCTCACCGTAGTTCTTTATATATCTCCTCCACTTCCTGATTCTGGTCATTACTCCTGTATATCTTCAATGCTAAACATCTTACATGTGGCTTACAACTGCAACGTTTTTCTACCTATGAATATCCATCATTAAACGGAACATTCGAAAGGATTCATAGTCTGTCGTCCTAACTGTGAGTTTATACATTGAGTTAAACTGCCTGTATCGATGCAAGAGATAATAGCAAACCAGCTTGAGTAAGGCCTACTTCAACCTGGAGATGAACTTTATCGCTTTGTAGTTGAGACAGAACAGTAGATAAACGGAGTTTCACAGCCTAATTACAAGATTTCTGCATGTCAGTACTGAAACAGACAAGATTTACTGCCCTCATAGCAAGACAGAAGGGACAGAGCAGCACATGGCAGCCTTATAGCCTGAGACAATCTGCACAGTGTCATATTTCAGCACACAGATCCTGCCTGCTTTCACAGTCAGTCTGCTATCATGAGTGACCAAGCTTCTGCATGTGAACTCACATCTACCTCCCCACAAGTTCCTGAAGAAACTGAGTTACCCAAACGCTCAGTTAAACCCACTTGGAAAGTAATGGAGAATTATGAAGCTTCAAGGACTGAATTGTCAAATAGCTTGGAATTAGTCTGGGAGAAAATCCTTGCTGAAGCCAATACAGTGTCTGTTGAACGTGAACTACTGACACTAGAGGGCGCCATTAAACAACTTTCTGCCTCATATGAGCTTTATCAGCTTACCAGCATCAAATTCACCAATGTCTTACAAAACATGAAGACAGAAAATGCGATGAGGCAGTTAAAGCGCGTCAACATTCTTAATATTGAAAGAGACAGTTTTATCCAGCAAACCAGATTAAAGGCAGAAGCAAAAATAAAGCTGTTACAGGACACTGCATCTCACAGATCTGTTTCCACCAGACGTTCTAAAAACTCGTCAAGATCCCATAGTTCAAGATACTCAACACTCAGTGAGCGACTTATTAATGCCCGCGCTGAAGTGGAAGCCAGCAAAGTGCAGGTGGCATATGCAGAAAAAAGAGCAGAGTTGGAAGCTCAAAGGGCAGAGTTGGAAGCGCAGTCAGCACGACAAAGAGCAACAATGGAAACCTTAAATGAACAGTGTAAACATGACGCAGCTATGGCAAAGCTAAGGGTCCTACAGCAAGCTATCAGTGCAGACGAAGGTGCAAGTGAGAAAGACAGCATTAACCTAAACATAGCAGATATGGAAGACCCCCTCAAACGCACTAAAGACTATGTCCTAAGCCACTGCAGTGCACACTCCATTGTCTCCAATTCTCCCGGCTACATAGAGACTCCTTCACAGCTTCAAGTTAAAGAGGTTCCAGCAACTTCCTGCACTCAAAATCACTCCACTGCATTTCCTACCTGCCTACCTTGCCTGCCTTCATACGTCACAGAGCATCAGCGCAAGCTTCAAGCAAGTCATCAATCTCCAGTCATCAGTACAGCCTTGAATCAACGTACCATTGGAACAACTGACTTCAAGCAAGCAACTCACCTGGATGCATCTGCTGCACCATATTTCCCTGTGTCCTTTAACAACAATGTCAAAGATAATGCAATCAGCACCATACAGCCAACAGCATCTCACATAAAGGCGGAGACAACTGAGACAGAAGAGTTTGTGAGGTACATGCTTCGCAGAGAGCTCACAAAGACTGGCCTTACAAGTTTTGATGACCAACCTGAGAACTACAGAAGTTGGAAATGTGCCTTCAGAACTACAATCAGCAATATTGGCATTACAGCTGATCAAGAATTGAATCTGCTGATCAAATGGCTTGGTCCTCTATCTGCTGCACGTGTTAAGCCATTAAGATTGGTTTTCATGGACAATCCTACTGCAGGCCTCACAGCTGCATGGGAGCAACTAGAGCAAAGTTATGGCAGTCCAGAAGCTATAGAAAATGCTTTGTTCATGCGTCTGGAAACTTTCCCAAAGATATCCGGTAAGGACAACAAGGAGTTCCAGAGACTGAGTGACCTTCTCCTTGAGCTTCAGCTAGCCAAGACAGACCCAAAACTACCTGGACTCAGTTACCTTGACACTCCAAGAGGGGTAAACCCAATTGTCTCCAAGCTCCCGTATGGTTTGCAAGAGAAATGGACTGCACTAGGGTCATCATACAAAAGAGAGAACAAGGTTTCCTTCCCTCCATTCTCTTTCTTCTGTGAATTCATCAGGGAAATTGCAGAGACCAAGAACAATCCAAGTTTTTCCTACGGTGAGTACAGCCTCTTCTCACCCTTTCCTAAGAGTACCAGTCTTCAGGGCAACTATAGAAACCATAGAGGCCCAGTGTCTGTGAAAAAGACTGACATCCTTCCCACCCCTACCACAGTTCTGGCCACGAACAAACAGAGTAGGAAGATTGAAAACCCTAGCAGAGTGTGTCCCATACACAAGAAGCCACACCCCCTCAATAAATGTATCGGCTTTAGGAAAAAGCCTCTGGAAGAGCGCAAGGAGCTTTTAAAGACATTTAGGCTATGTTTCAGGTGCTGTGCTTCTACAGAACATTTTGCAAGGGACTGTAATGTGTCCATCAAGTGCATAGAGTGTGGCTCTGAAGAACATGTGCAAGCCCTCCATCCTCTTGAGCCCAGCTCTGCACAACCTGCCAACACTCCTCCCAGGTTAACGCATGGCGGGGAGAATACAGACCAAGTGCCTAATTCTACCATCATTTCTTCATCCTGCACTGAAGTTTGTGGAGAA
Organism: Rana muscosa; assembly: GCA_029206835.1. Taxonomy (NCBI): domain Eukaryota; kingdom Metazoa; phylum Chordata; class Amphibia; order Anura; family Ranidae; genus Rana; species Rana muscosa. Next base: position 506,952,599 of record CM055118.1, on the reverse strand, counting down.
GACCGCTGTGGTAAGTCCTGTGCTAAGATATGCTTGGTGAACATATACCACAAGGATCAACCAGAAAAGTCTCTAAAGGCATATGCTATCTTAGACGATCAGAGCAATCGATCACTTGCAAAATCGGAATTGTTCAATCTATTTGAAATAAAAGGCGAAGCTCATCCTTACACCTTGGGTACCTGTAGTGGAACTATAGAGGTTTCTGGAAGAAGGGCTCATGGACTCATGGTATCTTCTCTCAAAGGTAACTTGCAATTACCCTTACCTACACTTGTTGAGTGCAATCAGATACCTGCCAACAGGGAAGAAATCATTACTCCAGCTGCTGCTTTCCATCACCCTCACCTCAAGGTAATAGCAAATGAGATACCGCCACTTGACAAAGATGCTCAGATCCTTCTTCTGTTAGGAAGAGAAATTCTAAGAGTTCACAAGGTACACAGACAAGTCAGTGGACCCCCAGATACCCCATTTGCCCAGCGCACGGATCTAGGGTGGGTCATCATAGGCAATGTCTGCATAGGCAAAATGAAAAGACCTACCAACATTTCGTCATTCAAAACAAATGTTCTGCCAAATGGCCGAAACACTTACTTTGAGCCATGCCCACATCACTACTGGGTGAAAGAGAAGATAGCCAGCCACGAATGGCAACATGGTATCTCAGGTGACACAAGCCCTTTCTCCTGCCATGATGGCGACTTCGGCTCTACAGTGTTTAATGCAACCAGTGAAGATGACATACTGGCTCCTTCAATGGAAGACAAAGAATTCATCAAGGTAATGGACAAGGAGTTCTTTCAAGATGACTCCAATAACTGGGTAGCACCCCTACCCTTTCGTCTCCCAAGAGAGAGATTGCCCAACAACTTACAGCAGGCCATCAGTAGATTCTCCTCCTTAAAGCGAAACTTAAGCAGGAAACCAGAAATGCAAAAGCACTTTGTGGACTTCATGCAAAATGTATTTGACAGAGATCATGCAGAGCCTGCTCCCCCACTAAAGGAGGGAGAAGAATGCTGGTACCTTCCATCCTTTGGCGTGTATCACCCACGCAAACCAGACCAAATCAGAGTTGTCTTTGATTCCAGTGCTCAGCACGAAGGTGTTTCTCTTAACAACATGCTCCTTACTGGACCCAACTTGAACAACAGTCTAATAGGAGTCTTGATTCGTTTCAGACAAGAGCCTGTAGCAGTAATGGCCGACATTCAACAGATGTTTCACTGCTTCATCGTCAGAGAAGACAACAGAAACTACCTCAGGTTTCTATGGCACAAGGACAATGACCTCAACAAGGAAGTTATAGATTATCGCATGAAGGTACATGTCTTCGGTAACAGTCATTCCCCAGCAGTGGCAACTTATGGGCTAAGGAGAACAACGTTGACGACGCACTTAAGTCCTTTCCAACTGCTAAAGAAGCAATTGATCTTCTCACCAGAACAAAGGAGATGCTGTCTGTAGCAAACCTTAGACTGCACAAGATTATATCCAACAGCCAGGAACTTATGAATGCCTTTCACTCTGAGGACTATGCCACTAGTCTAAAAAACCTTGACTTAGGTACAGATGTGCCTCCTGTACAGCGAAGTCTGGGTTTGTTGTGGAACATCAAGCAAGACAAATTCACCTTCCAAGTGTCAACTTGTGACAAACCCTTCACTAAGAGAGGAGTCCTGTCCGCGGTGAATAGCATCTATGACCCACTGGGTTTCCTTGCTCCAGTTACCATTCAAGGTAAGATTTTACTAAGACAGTTGTCTACTGAGAACATAGACTGGGATACTCCCTTGCCTAGTGAGAATCAACACAAGTGGGAAAGGTGGAGATATTCTTTGAAGTCACTAGAAAAACTTCAGATTCCCCGTTGCTATGTTCCGGGTTCCATTTCAACTGCTAACCGGAGAGAGATTCATATTTTCTCTGATGCATCAGTTGAAGCTATTGCTGCAGTAGCCTATTTGAAGATCTCTGAACTGAATGGAGAATCACACTGTAGTTTTGTCCTAGGCAAGGCAAAACTCACTCCCAAGCCTGCACATACCATACCAAGACTTGAACTTTGTGCAGCTGTGCTAGCAGTAGAAATTGCAGAGGTCATACGAAGTGAAATGGACACTAGAATTGATTCTTTCACCTTCTATACAGACAGTAAGGTAGTACTTGGTTACATAAACAACCAAACAAAACAATTTTATGTGTACATCAGCAACAGGGTTGAACGTATCAAGAGATTCTCTCTACCAAGTCAATGGCATCACGTTCCCATTGAACTCAACCCAGCTGACTGTGGGACCAGAGCCGTGTCACCTGCCGCTCTTCAGGACAGCTTATGGCTGTCACCTCCAAGGTTTCTGCGTGAGGACTCTTACTTACTCCCTATTGACAACACCTATGGGCTAGTAAACCCTGAAGATGATAAGGAAATAAGAACTGTGAACATCTCACTACACACTTCTGTAAGTACAAAACAGAAGCTGCGGTCACACCATTACAGGCATCAATGGAAGCAGGTGCAGCATCTAGCCAATGTGTTCTGGCATCGCTGGAAGAAAAAGTATCTTCATCACCTTCAAGGTCGTAACAAATGGCAAGCATCTAAGCCGAATCTTAAGGTTGGAGACCTCATCCTTCTAAAAGACAAGGAAGTTTGTCGGAATGAGTGGCCTATGGGTCTTATTACTAAAGTTATGCCCAGCGACGATAACAAAGTTCGGAAGGTAGAAGTCAAGGTAACCAAGGGAGGATCGACACGAACCTTTAGTCGACCAATTACAGAGTTAGTACTCCTTTTGCCAGGTGAGTGACTTGTGCAAGGACTAGCCATGCTGTTGGCACGGCGGGGAGTACATTGCTGCCATCTACAGGTTCTACTCAGAACTTTGGAATTATTTGAAGACATCATACTGTGACTTTATGTTCTTCATCCTGTTGAACTTACGTTTATTATTTGCTTGTTGCATGTTTTTCATTACAGGTTCCAGGACATTCGTCAGCATTGGACTTTTTGAAAATATATATTTTAGTTTAAGGTTATGAAATCTAAAGATTTCAGACGGGGAGTGTTGTGTTACACTATGTGATTATTCTTGCTCTGTGTCTTTAAGATCTGTCCCCTTCTTTCTAGCTGAACTCTCTCTCTCACCGTAGTTCTTTATATATCTCCTCCACTTCCTGATTCTGGTCATTACTCCTGTATATCTTCCATGCTAAACATCTTACATGTGGCTTACAACTGCAACGTTTTTCTACCTATGAATATCCATCATTAAACGGAACATTCGAAAGGATTCATCGTCTGTCGTCCTAACTGTGAGTTTATTCATTGAGTTAAACTGCCTGTATCGATGCAAGGGATAATAGCAAACCAGCTTGAGTAAGGCCTACTTCAACCTGGAGATGAACTTTATCGCTTTGTAGTTGAGACAGAACAGCTCTCATTGCAGTTTTCCCGTCGGAAATCCTGGCCGTGTGTACGAGGCATTAAAGTGATTGTAAAGGTTTTATTTTTTAAATAACAAACATGTTATACTTACCTGCTCTGTGCAAGGGTTTTGCACAGAGCAGCCCCGATCCTCCTCTTCTGGGGTGCTCCTGGCCCCTCCTCTACATCGGTGCCCACGCAGAGAGCCACTTTCCATGAGGGCACCCGTGTGGCGCACTCCCGAGTCCTGCTGCTGCGTCCATTGACACAGACAGCTAGACTCGGCCCCGCCCCCGCTCTCGTATGACTTGATTTGATTGACAGCAGCAGGAGCCAATGGCAAAATTCAACTTTCAAACCTTTAAAAGGGTAACAATGACAGATTCTGAAAGACCCCTCTACCTCATGACCATGGCTTTATAAGTCACATCATTAAAGCAGGATGGAAGACTGGTCCTGTGAGACAGGAAGTCCAGAAATGCCCACAGAGTGTCTGCGAGGAGTCTGAGTACCATGTCCTCCTGGGTCAAATTGATGCAATGAGGATCACCAGAATGTCATCCATTTTGTTCCTGCAAAGTAGTTAAGGGAGAGCCTGGAGTGGCAGAAAGGCATAAATTATTTTGAACTGATTCCACAGAGTCACCAGAACGTTCCCCTGGGAAAGCCTGAAGGTCCCTGGACCTGGTGACATACCTGTCCAGGTTGTTGTTGAATTTCGATGTTAGAAGGTCCACCTACCGCATCTCCCATACGTGACAGAGTGTGGAACCTACAGATTGAGGGCCCATTCTCCCCCCCATACCCACCGATTCAGTTGCTGATGAATGAGAAAGTCTGCCAGCAAATTTTACACGCCTGAGATGTGGATGACAGGCAGGGTCAAAATGCACATTTCTGTCCAAGAGAGCATCAATTTCACGTCTTTTAGAGAGGCACTACTCCTGGTGCCTCCTTGATGATTGACAAAGGCACAGCGGTGGCATTGTCTGAATGGATCTTTGACCTGCGGCTACACCGCACTTTGCATTACATGCCAAGAGGAGCACCCATGGTAGGATCCAGTGCATGACAGCAACATTATACAGGCAAGCCCATCATCTTCCATCTTCAACTGATCTAAAAATAGCAAAAAACCTCACAAAAGGCAATGATGCAGCCTCTATGTTGATAGACTAATCGGCTTGAAATAAACACCCAGAGAGAAAAAAACTCCATACAAGAAGGTAAGCTTCTTTCAGCAGAAATAAATGGTTCCTAATTACCTAAGGAAAAACACTGAGGCTAGCTGGGAGTGATATGAGTGAATAGGGATGTCCTAGATTTTTTTGCTAGTATTCAATCACCTGAAAGAAGTTGCGTATAACCCAGGCATAATTATTATATACCTGTATATAATAATATATATAATTATATACTGTATTTCACTCATAACATATTTCCTTTCAAAATGTGTAAGGTAGCCAAGTAACTTATTATTTCAGGAGGCTTACAACTGCAGCCTTTGCATTTTCCCTCATGGCAGGATTTTTTGAGGTCTTGTGAGATTTCAAAACTACAAGCCAGATTTGAAAGGGGGGGGGGGGATGTTGCTGACATCAAATTACCTGAGTACAGTTCTGCTTTTCCGACTCCGCCCCCTCTCCTCTATCACTTTTGGATACTTTTATTTTTTTGGGGGAGCGGGTATTGGTTTTGATAGGTACCCACTCCCATTTCTGCTCAGGTTTCCTAGGTGATCCGAGCATTTTGTGCCTGCAGTCTTCTGGGACACAGGTCCCAGGAGACTGCGGGGCCATTCACAAAGCGTAGCGTGGCTTGTGCATGCGTAGTGGGAGGCCAGCTGTGAAACCACAAGGAGTCACAGCTGGCTTCCCTTAGTAAACATGCTGGTGACAGGGACCCAAAGACCAGGGAAGAACCAGCCCGGGGTGAGGATGACACTTACTTGGACAGGTAAGTGTTCTTTGATTAAATGTCAGCTGCTACTGTATTTGTAGCTGTTGACTTTAAAAAAATATTTTGCATTCTACCAGCTTCTTCCTCAATCCCTCCCGATCCTCACTGTTTTCCGTGGGCCGAATCCGGCCCCCCAGGCCATTTCATGTGGTATATAAGGAGAATAAGATGAAGCTACAGCAGTATGCTATGGTCAGTTCAGAGCAACCGGTCACATCCCAAATAATTAATGAGAAAAATAGAAATGGGGTTGCCCCTGGGATGGTATGGGCCGATGCAATAAAGTGGACTGACCAAAAATGTATTTATAAAAGTAAAAAAGAGATTTTATTATGTATGATAGATCATAGAGGATCGACAATAAAAGAAGTTATACATTGAAAATATATGATAAAAACATAAATTGTGAGTTCACATTAAAGGCCAATATACGTTACATTCACATCCATGGTAGTAGACACTAAGTATCAATACAAAAGGATGCAAATAGACACCATAAAGAGTATAGTAGTATACTGGTGGCTTCAAATAAATACATTTTTGGTCAGTCCACTTTATTGCATCGGCCCATACCATCCCAGGGGCAACCCCATTTCTATTTTTCTCATTAATTATTTGGGATGTGACCGGTTGCTCTGAACTGACTATAGCATACTGCTGTAGCTTCATCTTATTCTCCTTATATACCATATCCTACACGGGTAGTAAATAACCAAAAAGCCCCCAACTATTTGAAGCTACCAGTATACTACTATACTCTTTATGGTGTCTATTTGCATCCTTTTGTATTGATACTTAGTGTCTACTACCATGGATGTGAATGTAACGTATATTGGCCTTTAATGTGAACTCACAAAATATGTTTTTATCATATATTTTCAATGTATAACTTCTTTTATTGTCGATCCTCTATGATCTATCATACATAATAAAATCTCTTTTTTACTTTTATAAATACATTTTTGGTCAGTCCACCTTATTGCATCAGCCCATACCATCCCAGGGGCAACCCCATTTCTATTTTTTTCAGGCCATTTCATGTGGCCCTCGCACCTCTCCTGCAGCTGCAGGGGAGCTCCACCTCTCCTCTAGTCCTCCTCCAGACCCTTACTTTCTGCTTTCAAGCAATGCATTCAGCTTCTTTGCGAATCTACTTGCACCTTTGCACCATGTTTGCTGCTGATCGATAAGTGTCTAGTGCGCCCACTACACCACAGGAGATCTGGTGCCCCCACCACCTAGAGGTAGATCGCCATTTCCTTTCAACTTGTTAGCAATATTCATTTGTTTTATTGCCTTGTCTCCTGGCTGTTGATCCATCCTTGCTTATGTATAATGTGGGACTTTTTACCCGAGTCAAGGTTTTTCCTCACTAGTGGCCCGGTCCCTGTTCCCCAGCCCCTCCTTTCCCTTCACCCCCCCCTCCTTTCCTCTCCACACGTTCCCATCGTTACCACCTGTGGGCTGGTACATTGAGGGTGAACCGCCCACATCAGTGGGAGGTCCCCCTCCTGACCAATTGCTGGGGTGCATGCATATGTGTATGTATATATTGGGTGAACAGAGAGAGAAACACCGCTGAGCTCCGAGGAAGAAGACTTGTCTTCGAAACACATAAGCCGGCAGTGACCCCTGTCAATCCCTCCGTGACCTATTGGAGTGGGTTCGGTTTGGAGGCATTGCTGCGACTTTGTAGACTCTTTCAACACATGTTTTTACGTATGTTTGTAAGTAGGATTCTTTTATCTCTTTTAAATAAATTCACCGAAGGATAATGCACGAGGCTGGTGTGCCTTTCTTTTTTCTTCTTGTCATTTACCGCTAGGATACCCCTATCCGTGAAGGCAGCAAGGCCAAAGTGACATTCATCATTCCACTTATAGACTGTCTGGTATTCCACTTGTGCGCAGGAGTTTTTTCGTTTATTAATTTTTGCAATATGGCACTGCGTTACTTTAACTGACAATTGCGCGGTCGTGCAACGCTGTACCAAAATAAAATGTATGTCCTTTTCTTCCCAAAAATAGATCTCTCTTTTGGTGGTATTTGATCACCTCTGCGTTTATTTTTGGCGCTATAAACAAAAAATTTAAAAAATATGTTAAAAAAATTAATAATAAGCGTATGTTGATTGGTTTGCAAAAAAGTTTTAGCGTTTTACAAATTATGGGGTATTTGTATTTATTTATTTTTTTACTAGTAATGGCGGCGAGCAGCGACTTATAGCAAGACTGCGATATTACGATAGACATTCTGACACAAACTGACACTTTTTCGGGACCAGTGACACTAATACAGTGATCAGTGCTAAAAAAATATGCACTGTCGCTGTACTAATGACATTGGCTGGGAAAGGGATAACCTCAGGGGCGATCAAAGGGTTACCTATGTGCCTAGCCAGTGTTTTATTAAACTGTGGGAGATGCTTTTACTAGGGGAAGACATGGATCCTAGTTCCTGCTTGGCAGAGACACAGGATCCATGCCATCCCTCCTGTCAGAATGGCAATCTGTCTTGTTTACATAGGCAGATCGCCGTTCTTCCTCTCTGCTCAATCATCGGCGGGTGCCGGTGGACATTGAGTCAGCAGTACCCGCTGCTGGGCTCCCACTGTGTGAGATCACAGTGGGAGCGAGTCGCCAGCGGCATGCATGCACGCCCCCTACCCAGAAGAGCCGCATCACTTATATATGTGTTTCGTGCACCAGTGCCACCCTGTTGCAGTTAATAGCCCTGCTTAAATGTGTCTGCAAACTACAGAACACTTCCCCCTATGTTATGTAGATGAGGAAAGGGGGGACACATTCTGCAATAGTAATTAATTTATTTCCCTAAAGTGACATTACTGCAATTTCATAGATACAGTGAGTGTTGTCATTCTAGCAAAGGAAGTAGAACTAATATAGCCACTACATCAAAGGGCTTTGTAAGCTGAAAAATATTAAAAACTTTAGTTGTTGTGTTTCAATACACTATAAAGAACTGGCAGGATCACAAGGTAGAAAACAAAATAAGAAAGCAAGAATAATGCTATTTAAAGTTGGACTATTGGCAAAACTTTTTTGTCAGTTTGGATATAGCAAGGAAGGGTTATAACCCGTCAGACTTATTTTTTGCCATCTGTGTCCCATTGCAGAGATTTTCCTTCACTTCCTGTCCCATAGCCAAACAGGAAACAAGAGGAAATCCCTGCAAATTAAGGGAATTTCTTGGGGACCCCCAGGTCACCACAACTAGTGTGTCCACTGGAAGATTTCCTCTCTAAGGCCTCGTACACACGACCGAGTTTCTCGGCAAGAACAAGCAAGAAACTTGCTGGCAGAGATGTCTTGCCGAGAAATTCGTTCGTGTGTATGGTTTCTCGTCAAGAAAACCGACAAGTAATCTCGACAAGAAAATAGAGAACCTGCTCTCTATTTTCTCGTCAAGATTCTCGTCAGCCTGTTTCTCGATGAGAAAAGTGAGTGTGTGTACACTTACCTGTCCTCCGGGAAGCCCGCGCATGTTCGAAATGAATTTGACGCATGCGCGGTAGCTTCCTAGGCATAAGTAGGGTATACCAAGATGGCGGCGACGGCATCGAATGTGACGAGCGCATGCTCGTCGTAGTCGATGACGTCACCGCGTACGCTCCATTCAAAGAACCGCGGGTTCTTTGAATCGAGCGTGTGTACACTCGGCCGGGACAAGTTTCTTGTCCAAGAATCTCGTCAAAAAAAAATACAAGTTTTTTTCAATGAGAATCTCGGCCGTGTGTACGAGGCTTAAGACTTTTCTGGGGACAACCCAAAATTATTATTATTATTATACAGGATTTATATTTAGGTCATTGGGTCCTATTTACTATCCCCATCACTTTTTTCTTCCCATCATGTGCAACTTTAAATACTCAGCGGACACCCTCCACAGGCTAAGGAATACTGCCTCAACATTACCAACCTCCACCCAAAAAATACTACGGAAAGAACAACTGCTAAGGATCAATCGACTATCAAAAACACGAAAACACCACTTCAACTACAACATTTATCATGCGCCCTGATCAACACCAGATCAGCAGTCAAGCACAGACGGGAAATTCACGACTTCATCACGCAAAACGACATAGATTGCCTCTTTTTCACGGAAAGCTGGCTAACAACTGACTGTAACACCATCCTAACAGAATTAGTACCCGAAAACTACTGCATCCTAACCGAGCACAGAATAGGACAGAGAGGAGGAGGCCTAGCAGTGATCTTCAAATCTAACTTCTCGCTCACCAAACCAACTATACAGAGTTCATTGCCGTTCATGGAGACACTCACTCTGCAACTCCAAACAACACCCCAGGACACCATACACATACTGCTTTGCTACAGACCGCCAGGACCAAAGACAAATCTCCTCACACCCCTTACCGAATTCATCTCGACATATACTTTAAAAACCCAAAATTTCCTATTACTAGGGGACTTCAACCTCTGGGCTAACTCCACTCAGGACCCCATCGCCATCTCCTGCATCAACCAATTGGAAGAACTAGGTCTGCAGCAATTGATAAATGCCCCCACGCATGGATCGGGTCACATTCTTGACCTCATCTTCAAACAAAATTTGGACATCAACACACTGGAGAACATGCCGTTACCATGGACGGACCATCACGCTATCAAATTTAAAATTACCACCAACACCATCTCCCAAAAACCGGAGCACTCAATAACAAAATACTGGACAAGATCTCAGAAGAAATTACACTCGGAACTCTTCAAAACGACACTATCAAAAAAATTAGAAACGCAAAATCACAACCACTCAACGGAACAAACACTCAACTCCTTAAACAAAGCATTACGACAAACAGCAGACATAGTCGCTCCGAGACGCAGAGCACTCATTCACAAAAACAACTCGGGCTGGTTTAATGACACACTTACTCTACTGAAGCAAGAACGGAGAAGGGCCGAAGGAGCCCGGAGAAGAAACCCAACTGAGGAAAACCGCATTAACTACAAAGCAGTCACTAAGAAATATCACAAAGCAATTTTCAGAGCAAAAAAGGAACATTTCTCAAACACCATCAAAAAAGCCCTAAACCGACCTTGTGAACTCTTCAAACTAGTCACTCAGACTATGAACCCCACCTGCCTAGAACCTCCAGCAAGTGAAACCCAAGAGTTCTGTAATGAGCTATCGGATTTTTTTATCAACAAAATCGAAAACATTTGGGAAATAATTCAATAGAAAAAAAAACCAACCCCACTCCGCCAAAGCAAATAGAGGAAATCAATACGAACATTATACAATTGACAACATTTTTGCTGGTCCCGATCACCATCGACACCACCAAAAACATATAGGGGGAAGAAAACTGCTCTAGCATAAACAACTGTAAAATATTGAAATATTAAAAACAGGCAGCAGTAATAGTGTGAAAGCACCAAAGAACAAAGTAAAAAGAAAAACTGCGCCAACCCAATCAGAATTGTCCCCAACCCCTCACAGCAAAGGGGGGTATTGGAACTGACTGACAGTAAAATAGAGAGTCCAGCAGGTATTGCACCAATATATGGTCTGTAAATGTCACCAATAATGGTCTGTAAATGTCCACAAATCCTATGTTAAACAAACAAACAGAATGCGACACCACAGTGACTTCTCAGATCGCTTCGTGAGGTTCCACCACCAAATTAAGGGAAGCAGCTTACCAGAAGGCAAGCGGGTTAGGGCATTCGACTGTGACCCAGCCGCGGCCTTTAGTTCCTGAGCAGTGGTCCTTCCTTATTGGGCAACCATTCCCGGATCAAACTGTCCCCTCATTCATCCAGATCATAAGCCCCCAACCATGGAATTAATAGAAGGGCAGACCATGCGTAACTCCGTTTGCAGGATTTATTAAAAAAACGTAAGTTATACTTACAAGTAAACAGAATAAAAACAGCATGTAACAAATTCGCCGGCCAGCATAACAGGAGCCTCACTCCTTCAGCGTGGTGACGTCACTGAGCATCCTCCTAGACGCGTTTCGTCATCACGTAGACGTTTCCTATTGAAAACGTCTACGTGATGACGAAACGGAACAATTATCAACTCGCGACTCGACTACGCAAACGCCCTCTACCTCGGACTGCCCATATACCAGATTTTGCGCCTACAAGTCATCCAGAATACGGCTGCCAGGCCATCGATGAGGGGCCTTCATTGGCTGACCATAAAGGATCGGATCACATTCAAGACCCTCTGCCTCACCCACAAGTGCACACAAGGAAACGCTCCTCAATATCTATGCGAGAAGATAAAACACTACACCCCCAATCGCACTCTCCGATCAACAAACCAAAACCTCCTTCACATCTCCAAGTCCCACTACAAAACAAAGGGAGAACGAAGATTTGCAGTCCAAGGACCACGGCTATGGAACGCGCTACCCACGGATATCCGCATGGAAGAAAACCATCGGGCCTTCAGGAAAAAACTTAAGACCCACCTCTTCTGATGGATCAGGACGTCACTGGTTGCAAGCGCCTTGAGGCGATTTAGTTCGCATTTGTAGCGCTATACAAGTTATTCACTCACTCACTCATATAGCGCCAACAGCTTACGCAGCGCTTTACAATATAAAAGGGTGACAGTACAGTTATAATACAAAAAAATACAAGAGGATTAGGAGGGCCCTGCTCAGAAGAGTTTACAATCTATTAGGGTGGGGTAGGTGGTACAAAAGGTTGTAACTGTGGGGAATGAGCTGATGGAAGTGGTTAAAAGATCAGCTGAAGATGTGATAGGCTTCCCTGAAGAGATGAGTTTTCAGGGATCGCCTGAACGTAGCAAGAGTAGGGGATAGCCGGACAGGTTGAGGTAAAGAGTTCCAGAGGATGGGAGAGGCTCTGGAGAAATCCTGGAGATGAGCATGGGAGGAGGAGACAAGAGAGCTTGAGAGAAAGAGGTCTTGAAAAGATGGTTTGGGTGATATTTGGAGACAAGGTTGGCTTTGTATGTTGTGGTTAGTATTTAGAATTTAAAATGTGGGGTTTTCTTTTACTTTCAGTTTCAATGATAATGGTAAACAGGACAAATAGAGAGGGTGAATCCTTGCAATGGGGGCACAGACAGCAATCAAAATTGACAGGAGTTCTAATCCCTCTCCATTCTATTCAAAACTAAAAAAAAAGTTTTGCCTTTAGTTATATTTTAAGTTTTATTGTTAGGTTTAGATACCCTTTAAGGCTACCATTCAAATTTTTGCTTTCACTTTAAAACCTTCAATTGAAAAAAAAAAAAAAATGTAAATATCATTATCCATCAGCGCCTCTTTTTTGCTAAATATCTTTGTATTACAATCAATTCCAAAATGCAGAGACATGCAACTTAGGTTTGTGTAGCTATTTAAAAATTAACATTGTAATGAGAAAAAGATGGGTGGGGAAAATGTAACTTTCCTCATTCTTAAAAAAACACTCATGAAGTACACAAACCACTGGCACTCCACACTATGCACAAAATAAATGGGCTTTTCTTTTTGGCAATTAACTTTGTTTTTAAATTTTGAGAAGGTTTTAAGCGCATATGGTGTCCAGATATTTACTTCACTAAACTTCGGAACCTAGATGTTCATTTTCTAGATCAGTTAAATAATTAGTTGGCTGTATCAGAATAATTACATTCAGACTTGCACACAGGGAAACAGTACAAAAGGTAAAAAGGTCATGTATTCACCTGGTGCATTGTTAATCTAGTATTATTAATAAAATGTATCCATTCATAAGTCAATTATCTAGCAAGTAAAGCCTCTTATACACAATGAGAATATGGGATGAATGATCATCCGCTTTTTTATTATTTTTGCATGCTAGTCTCATTTCGAAAACGAATAGGTTATTAGAGACAGAACACAACTTCCCGTTATGATGTAATGTATTGTATTGTAATGTATTCTTTGTTTCTGAGCATGCGTGGTCTTGTTCATTTGATTTTTACTTTTATGTTAATTGTACAATTTTCATTATGTATACTAGGCATAAGGTCTACTTTGCTTGCAAATTGACAGAGCGCACCGTGAAAAACATATCTGGAAGCAGCTAATATTTCACCTGATACTTTGTGGGTCATACAAAAAATCCACATAATAAGATCACCTATCATATACTGGTGTGAATTGTATGACTACTTTCATTGTCCAGGGAGTGGTAAGGAAGTGCAGCTTTCTGGACCAAAAGAACAAATGTTAGGGCACTTTCACACTGGGGCGGGCAAGCTTTTAACCTCCGCTAACAGCTGGAAAAGGGTTAAAAGCACCCACTTTGCCGGCGCTGCCCATTGATTTCAATGGGCAGGGGCGCTGTAGGAGCTGTGTATACACTGCTTCTACAGCGGCCTCAAAGATGCTGTCACCATATTGCAATTCCTTTTCTGCAGATTAAGTATGTTATTTCTTTACAATAACTTTCTCTAATTTCAAAAAATCTACAGATTACCATTATATCACTCCTAAGAAAACAAACAATCAAACAAAGAGACAAACAAACCAACAGACGAGGGAGATAACAAAAGAAAAAGGGAAGAAAAAAAAAAAACCTCCTCCTCCTCCCCCCCCCCGGACTTTTTTTTAGCATCCTGCCAGCGCACTGCACTCAGGCTTTCACACTGAAGTGACAGGAGAGGCGCTTTACAGGAGCTATTTTTAGTGCTATAGTGCCTGTAAAGCGCCTCGGTGTGAAAGTAGCCTTATAGAGAACATTTATCATCATCCTTTATATCATCATCACTGGAGCGAGCTCTCAAACGCTTCATCAGAGCTACCTCATCAGGGGAGAGAAAACGCATGCGTGGGGGTTTGAATCAGAGAATGCGCTTGCTCTTGGGATGGTGACGGTGAACACTAACAGCTCGGTGTCTCTTAGCAACATCCTTAGCAATGTGCCAGGAGCTTTCCAGTCAGGCATCACGTGGTACACAAATGGACTACACCAGTGGCAAGGGCAGCATTCAATTTTGGTCAAAGCTGTACTGCTTATTTTCATCTACAGATGTCCCTTATCTGCATAAGCATTTTTTATTTATTTTTTGCAAAGGTGGACTATGCCTTTAAATCAGGAGTGTCAAACTCAATTTCATTGCGGGCCGCTTCAGCATTATGGTTGCCCTCAAAGGGTCAGTCGTATCTACCATGGTATTTTGTGTAAGCAGCCTCCAATAAAGTTTCTTGTGGATGATACCAGTGGTGTGCGACCCTCTTTTTCAACTGGCATAGAATTGTATTCTATGTACCCCACCCCCTCTTACATCAGAAGTCAAGAGCCCCCACCTCCCTTACATCTCAGTGCACCCCCATTACCTTATGCTGCTGCTGTGAAGAAGCTGGGGGCAGAGCTGGGAGGCATTAAGTGCAGGATCTGGAGGAGGACCAAATAGGGCTGGAGTCAGCTGCCGGAGTCTGTTGAATGCCGAGACCAGTGGAGGCAGAGACGAGGTGGTGCTGCGACAGCACAGAGAGGCACAGGATCAACAGGAGGAGTTCTGTCCTTTTCTCTGCTGCCGATTGCTGAGACATGGTGGGGGGCAGAGACAAGAGGGGTGCCGCAGCTGCAGAACAGGTGTGAGGGCCACATGAAATGGCCTGGCAGGCCAGATTCAGACAGCGGGCCTTGCGTTTGACACACGTGCTTTAAAGGGATTGTAAAGTCTTGTTTTTTTTTCCTATAATAATAACAAACATGTTATACTTACTTGCTCTGTTGCAGGGGATTTGCACAGAGCAGCCCAGTTCCTCCCCTTCTTGGGTCCCTCTTCTGTGATCCTGGCACCTCCCTCCTGTTCAGTGCCCCCACAGCAAGCAGCTTGCTATAGGGACACCTGAACTGAGTCACAGCTCCCTGTGTCCATTTAGACAGAGAGCCCCGACCCAGCCCTGCCCTCTATCTCCCCTGATTGGCTAGCTGATTTTGATTGACAGCAGCAGGAGCCAATGGCGTCACTGCTGTATCTCAGCCATTTAGGAAGGAGAATCTTGGAAGGCTGAGACAGTCGTGAACATCGCTGGACAGAGAGGGGACCTCAGGTAAGTATGAGGGGGGGTGCTGCACACAGAAGGCTTTTTTTTTATTTTAATGCATAGAATGCATTAAGATAAAAAAAACTTCTGCCATTACAATCCCTTTAAATGATTCTTGTATGGCAAAGGACAGGTTTTGCTCTGCACAGGTGTTTTGTTTTTTCCTAATTAGATACATTTGGCAAAAGGAAAGAATGAAGTTTAATGAAAGCAGAAAATAAAAATTTAACCTCTTAGGCTCCTAAAATAATTTTTCCAAATTCCCCTAGTTTTCTTATTCTTAGGTTTTCAGGTGGACAGTGTTTCAAACATAATTAAATACGGGACATGCCATTACTGAGAGAATAAAAAAAGATGTCAAGTGTTATGAAGTTATAAATCTTTCTCTCTTAGTAGAAAAAAAAAAAGGCAGAATAGAAAAAAATCCATCTGCAAAAAACGTTACTACAAAATATGAGCCAAGACAGATTTGATAAACAAGAAATGCCAGATGTGAGTCTCAAAGATTCAGATGGAGAACAAAAAGTCAGTGGTGGGCATCTAGGAATTAGTTTGCATTTTTTGCTAATTGTACATTTTTAATGATATCAGAGATACAGAAGGGGTTTCACAATAAACATACAAAATATAATAACATAGGTATAAAACATCTGGTCCAGGAACGTCTATCAAGAATAAACGTATGAGGGTTCTTCAAAAGTTCATTTGGGAGTACCATGCACGCAACTAGAATAAAAAGCTCACCATGGTCAATATACTTAAAACGTTTATTTATACAGCGCTAATAAAGGGTGTTCACCAATGTTGATTAAAACAGATCATACTGTATGATGGTTACGGAATCCACAGCATTCTCTTTGGAGAACTAATGCAAGTTTTGGCAGTTTCTTTATTACAGCTGCTGTGGAAACATGCTTTAAAGCTGAACTCCAATTTCACTGCACACAGTTAGCTTCTCAGAATGTGCATTACAAGCTGCAGCAAGTCATACAAAGCTCCCCTTCATATCCTAGCTGATGGAAATCCAGCATCATCTAGTCCTTTTCTTCCCAGCTTTAGTTTCCAGGACACACCCCTTTTCCTTGAATTTAAGTTTTTTCAATCATGGAGGCTTAGTATCCAGTGTTGGTGTTAGTTATAGCAGTCTATTTGGTTCTGGGACTGTAAATAGGTTTGAGTAGAAACCTTAAAACCATTCTGGTACAACCACTCCTTGTACCCGAGTTGGCACAAGGTGATCATAAAATCTTCCTTCCTTTGGTCTGAAGCTGGTAGACTGGAAGGTAAAAAGTGAGTAGGTGGCAGAGATACAAACACTATTTTGTACCCCTCAAAACAGGGGCACAGTTCAATTGTAAGTATAGAGTGTTTATTGAGGACTGAAATGGGAACACTACTGGAATATACCATATATACTCGAGTATAAGCCAAGTTTTTTTTACCACATTTTATTGTGCTGAAAAAGCCCCCCTCGGCTTATACTTGAATCTCCCTGATCCCTGTGCCCATCTGCAGCCTTATGATCTCCCGACGCTGTGATATGCAGTCAAGTCGGCGGCCATGCAGTGTAACAAAGCCCCGCCTTCTCCTCGTCTGTGATAGGCTGAACACTGACTCACTGTTTGGAGACGGAGTCAGTGTTCCATCACGGGCAAGGAAGAGTAGGAGGCGGAGCTTTGTTACACTGCACGGCCGCCGACTAGACTACATATCACAGCGCCGGGAGATCATAAGGCTGTAGATGGGCACAGAGCCGGGAGATCAGGTAGGCATGCAGATGGGCACAGTGAGGCTGAGGCATGCAGATGGACACAGTGAGGCTGCAAATGGGCACAGTGAGGCTGCAAATGGGCACAGTGAGGCTGCAGATGGGCATTGTTGATCCTCTTTTCCACTTACAGTAGCTGCTGCATTTCTCACCCTAGGCTTATACTCGAGTCAATACGTTTTCCAAGTTTTCTGTGGTAAAATTAGGTGCCTCGGTTTATATTCGGGTCGTCTTATACTCGAGTATATACGGTACTATTTCTTTTTAAAATGCTTTTCCACAGGTAATCAGCAAAAAACATAAATGGAGTATAAATCTTTTCAGGGCATAGCCAAGCATCATGAAAAATCTGTGCGTGTACGGGAAAATAGGATTTTTATAACAGCTTACCTGTAAAATCCTTTTCTTGGAGTACATCACGGGACACAGAGCGACATAGTCATTACTAATGGGTTATATAGATACCTTCAGGTGCTGGCACTGGCAACTTCCAAAACCGGAAGTACCCTCCCCTATATAAGCCCCTCCCATCCGGGAGCACCTCAGTTTTGTAGCAAAGCAATAAGTGTCCCCAAAAGAGGGGTGGGAGCTCTGTGTCCCGTGATGTACTCCAAGAAAAGGATTTTACAGGTAAGCTGTTATAAAAATCCTATTTTCTTTCTCGTACATCACGGGACACAGAGCGACATAGTCATTACTAATGGGATGTCCTAAAGCAATGCCCAACGAGGGGGGGGATACACCATACATAAGCTGAGCGCTATCAGACATGAGGATCTTTTGCGGCCTGCAACACACTGCGCCCAAAGGCGACATCCTCCTGACTTCTAACGTCCACCTGGTAGAACCTAGTAAACGTGTGTACTGAAGACCATGTTGCGGCCTTACAGATTTGAGCGAGGGAGGCCTGGTGATGCACTGCCCATGAAGTTCCAACTGCTCTCGTGGAGTGCGCCCTAACTTTGAACGGAGGCGGTCTCCTTCTCAAGCCATAGGCTTGCATTATGACCTGTCGAATCCACTTGGCTAAAGTAGATTTTGACGCTGCCTGACCCCTTCTGGGGCCTTCCGGCAGAATAAACAAAGTATCCGTTCTGCGAATCTGAGCAGTGGCTTTTAGATAAGCTTTAACTGCTCTTACTACATCCAAAGAATGCAATAACTTTTCCTCTACCGAAGTAGGTTTGGGGAAAAAAGAAGGAAGAACCACATCTTGGTTCAAATGAAACCTCAATACCACCTTAGGAAGAAAGGCTGGATGAGGACGTAACACTACTCTGGATAACCAGATATGGCTCCCTACAGGACATAGCTGCTAATTCCGACACTCTTTTAGCCGAACAAATGGCTACTAGAAAAATCAATTTCCTGGTGAGAAGAACCAAAGAAATATGCTGTAATGGTTCAAATGGTTGCTTCTGTAGAACCGACAGAACCAAGTTTAGATCCCATGGACATATGGGAATATTAACCGGAGGACTAATACGCATCACTCCTTGTATAAAGGCTTTGACTAGTGAATGCGAAGCCAAGGGCCTTTGAAAAAATATTGACAAGGCCGAAATCTGACCCTTGATAGTACTCAAGGCAAGCTTCCTATCTACAGCCCATTGTAGGAAGTCCAGAATCCTACCTATTACGTATTTACGTGGATGCCATTTCTTGGCCTCACACCAGGCGATGTACGCCTTCCAGATTCTATAGTAGATCTGCCTGGATACCGGCTTCCTGGCATTGATCATGGTAGATACCACAGCATTAGAGAGCCCTCTCTTTTTTAGAATGTGGGCTTCAATAGCCAGGCCGTCAAACCTAGGGCTGGTAAGGAAGGGTGGTATATCGGTCCCTGCGAAAGCAGGTCCGGACGATGTGGGAGGGTCCAAGGACTCCCCACAGACATCTTTACAATCTCCGCGTACCATGCTCTTCGGGGCCACGCTGGAGCCACCAGAATCACTGGTTTCTTTTCTACCCTGATTCTGCGGAGTAATCGAGGTAACAATTATGGTGGTGGGAATGCATATATCAGCTTGAACTGATCCCAAGGGAACACTAGGGCATCCGAGCCGCAAGCTAGGGGATCCCTTGTCCAAGAGACAAACCTGTCCACTTTTGCGTTGAATCTGGATGCTAGCAGATCTACATCCGGTGTTCCCCACCGCTGACATATTGTCCGGAAAACCTCGGGATGAAGGGACCATTCCCCTGGGCATAATTGTTGGCGACTTAGAAAGTCCGCCTTCCAATTCTCCACTCCTGGAATGAATACCGCAGATATGGCTGGGACATATCTTCCTGCCCATCTCAGGATGTAATTTACTTCCCTCTGGGCTGCACGACTCCTGGTGCCCCCCTGATGATTGATATATGCCACTGCTGTGGCATTGTCTGATTGAATTCTGACAGGGGACCCTTGGAGTTTGGATGTCCATGCTACTAGGGCATACCGGGCTGCTCGTATCTCTAAGAGATTGATGGGCAGGGCCTTTTCCGCATCCGACCATCTGCCCTGGAGAGACCATTGCTCCAGTACTGCTCCCCAGCCTATAAGGCTGGCATCTGTAGTGACCACCTTCCAAGAAATCGGACTGAAGGATTTCCCTCTTTCCAGATTCTGGGGAACCAACCACCAGCGGAGGCTCTTGCGAACGGAAGGGGACAAGGACATTGGTAAGTCCAGAGCCTGAACTTTTTTGTTCCAGGCTGACAGTATGGCCCTTTGCAAATTCCTTGAATGGAATTGACCGTAGGGTACTGCTTCGAATGATGCCACCATTTTTCCCAGCAGCCTCATGCACAGGCATATGGATGGCTGTCTTTTTGAACCCACTAAGTGGATCAAATCTCTCAAAGACGACCCCTTTTCTTGAGGCAAGAAAATTTTTCTCTGGTCTGAATCCAGCCTTAGCCCCAAGTATTCCAGACTTTTGACTGGTTTTAGGGCTGACTTGTCTCGGTTGTCTCGATAATCCAACCGTGATATTCCAGATACTTGATTGTCTCGTGAACAACCACTTCTAGTTTTTCCACTGAGTGGTCTATCAGCAACAAGTCGTCTAGATATGCCATTATCGTTACACCTCGTGTTCTTAGATTGGCCAATAATGGGGCCAGAATTTTTGTGAACACTCGTGGTGCTGTGGCCAGACCGAAGGGTAAGGCTCTGAACTGAAAATAGCGCCCTTCTACCGCAAAGCGTAGAAATTTTTGGTGGGCTGGAAAGATGGGAATGTGCAAATAAGCATCTTTGATGTCGATCGAGGCTAACCATTCCTCCCCTTGTAGGGCAGTGGCCACCGACCGGATCGACTCCATCCGGAAAGTCCTGATATGTAGGAATTTGTTTAGCCCTTTTAGATTTAATATGGGCCTCACGTCCCCGTTTGGCTTCGGGACTGTAAAGAGGTTTGAGTAAAACCCGAACCCCCATTCTTCCAGGGGAACCTCTATAATTACTGCTTGGAGCAATAATTGTTCTAGTGCCAACAGGAGGGATCCTCTCTTCTGGGGATCCCTTGGCACGTTTGACCTTATAAAGTGGGAAGGAGGGGAGTCTTTTAACTCCAATTTGTATCCCAGATTTACTGCGGAGAGCACCCATCTGTCTCTGATCGTGTCCCGCCAGGTTTCTGTGAACAACTGAAGTCTTCCCCCCACCCGATTGAGTGGGGGCAACCCTTCATGCATTTGACTTTGGGGGAGGTTTTGTACCTCTCCTGCTCCAGGGCTTCTTGTTACCCTGCAATTGTCCCTGATTTTTACCTCCGGGATTTGACCGAGGAGGCCGTCGGAACTGTTTCACAGCCGATGTCCTAGGGACTGGAGAAGCAGGCCTCTTAAAAGAGGGACCTCTAACTCTGTTTTTAACCGGCAAAAGTGTACTTTTACCGCTGGAAATTCTCTGGATATATTTGTCCAGGTCTTCCCCGAATAAGCGTTCACCATGAAATGGGAAGCTGACCAGCAATTTTTTACAGGGAGCTTCAGCAGACCAGTTTTTGAGCCATAAAAGCCTGCGCATATGTACTACAGACAGCGTAAGGCGGGAGGCCTGATGGATTGAATCCTTTATAGCGTCCACCGCAAAGCATAAGGCTCTAGGTAGATCAGCTAGGGCAAGAGCCTGCTGATCTGACAAGTCCCTTAAGACCTGTTTCAACTGATCCTTCACTGCTTGGCAGACCCCAATAGCTGCCACTGCTGGTTGTGTCACCAATCCTGCTGTAGAAAAAGCAGATTTTAATAAGGACTCTAATTTTTTATCTATTGGGTCCTTGAACATTTGGACATTATCCACTGGACATGTCAGTGATTTATTCACACAAGAGATGGCTGCGTCCACTGTAGGGACCCTCCATTTTTTGATGAACTTATCCTCCATGGGATAGACCACTTGAAATCTCTTGGGAGGAGTAAATATTTTATCAGGATGCTCCCAATCCTGGTAAATGAGCCCTTCCAGTAAAGGATGGATCGGAAAGGAACAAACAGTCTGGGGAGCTTTTAGCGACCCCAACGAGGAGACAGAAGTGGATGATGGCTCCGCAAGGGGCATTTTAAATGCTGATCGGACCATATTAGTCAGGGACTGAACCCATAACCTTTCAGCATGTGATGCTGAGAATGGCTCTTCCACTGTTGATTCCTCTACAACAGAATCGACCTCATCCTGATCCCCTTCAGGCAGGTCGATCCCTGTATGGGACTGTTGCTCTGCTAACAGGCACTCTGAGGGAGGAGACGGAGATCGAGCGCTTTTTTCCTGTGACAGGGAAGCAGCGATCAATGCTGACAATCTCTCTTCCAGCCCTCCCAGAGCTGAGGAAAAAACCTCCTCTGTTACATACACAGGAGCAGGTGAACTGAGGACAGCCACAGTACCAGGTACTCCTGAGGGTGCTCTACGGTCACTAACCTCTGATTCTTCAGGGGAGACTGGTTCAGCCGAAGCATGCCCAAGATCCTCAGAGCCCGATGGAGACCCCCTATGCTTCCTGGAATTTTTAGTCCCGGAGTTTTTAGACGGCATTATTCCTAAGCCCAAAGCTGAGGTATTCCAGCCGAAATACACCACTTACTGACAATAGTCTAGCACAAATGCTGCTATAAAAACAGTTGGTGTCTACTAATGTGCCTTTCTATGGGGATGCCTGCATCAACCGCTTGCTGTATGCCTTTTTTTTTTTTAAATGTTGCCAGCTCTGTCTCTGCACTCCATAGCCAGCTCACAACACATAATTGTGGTTTTTAACATGCTGGGACGCCCGCACATGCGCAGAAGCGCTGCGGCGCGCACAGAGCGTCATCCCCCAAGCTCCGCCCCCTTTCCCGGCTCACCTCTATATATAGAGGCGCGTGCACGCGGCCGGCCACGTGCGCCTTCGGCGCTAATTTTGAAAAGGAAACCAGGGACAAGAGCCAGGGCCCCTTTTGCCGCAGGCCGGGGGATGGACGAGCATTGCAACATGGCAGAGGAAGCAGTTTCCCACAAGAGAACTCACCATCTGCCTGGACTTGCTCTGATAAAAAGAAACTAGTCCACATGACAAGAAACGTTCCACAGCGGCCTCTAGTGGATTAACACAGGTATCGCAGTTTAATATATTAAATATATTTTTTTTCTTGACCACTATTAAAATTATTACATTTTTTAGTAGTTACAGGCATGCACAGATATTAGCGGGAATACCGTTAGGTAACAGACAGAAAGACAAATTAGGCTTGGGGGTCCCCCAATAGAACCAAGTTCCTGGGGGCCCCCACTTACCTGTTCCCCGCCGCAGGACTTTGTTTGGTCCACAGAAGCCCAAACTTCACCTATCACGGCAGGCATTGTAATTAAACATTCAGGGACCGGGTTCCCAAGGATTCCACTCCCCTGGACCTGTATAGCACCCTGCACAGAAAACATCTTGGTCATGGGTATGACCAGAACTCTGGATCCCAGGGTCCAGCTCTCCTAAGAGAAGCATTACAGGCAAAACCTTGCTCTTCTCTGCAAGGCCCGGGTACCGACCGTTTAGCTATGAAGCTTTTTTGGTCGGATCCGGAATAGCTTACTGAGGCCCAAAAGAACCTGTACGCAAGCTCAGTGAAAAACACATGTTTCTTCTTGGCCAACACCTTAGACACTGGCAAAAAACTGAGGTGCTCCCGGATGGGAGGGGCTTATATAGGGGAGGGTACTTCCGGTTTTGGAAGTTGCCAGTGCCAGCACCTGAAGGTATCTATATAACCCATTAGTAATGACTATGTCGCTCTGTGTCCCGTGATGTACGAGAAAGAAAAGTATTTTCATATTTAGTCCAATTCTTAGTATCCATAGGGGTCTGTTTTGGCTGTGGAGAATCAGGTGATTGTGCGTTAAAAAAAGCAACTGAAAAGCTTAAGAAAATCACTTCCTTTTAAAATCAATGAATGCGTTCACATTAGGGAGGTGCGCTTCCGTTGCGGTGAGAAAAAATCCTGCTTGCAGCATTTTTGGAGCATGTTTGGGGAATTAAAATAACCGCCCCAAAAATGTTCCTCCCCAAAGAAATGAATGGCATTTTTGAAGCGAACCAGTGTGAAAGTGCCCTTAACCACTTGTCCCCCGCCCACTGTCAATTGACGGCGGGCGGAGGACACTCTCGTTCTGGGAGGACGTCATATGACGTCCTCCCTTTAAAACGAGCTAGGGGGCACGTGCGCGCTGACGGCGGCTCGCGCCCGCCGCGTTCCCAAGGCCCCGATGCGCGTGCCCGCGATTGCCGCCGGGCACCCGCGATTGCCCGGGAAACGAGCAGGAAAGTGGATCTCTGTGTGTAAACACAGAGATCCACGTCTTGTGAGGGAGAGGGGACCGATGGTGTGTCCCTTGTACATAGGGACAACCATCGGTCACCTCCCCCAGTCAGTCACCTCCCCCCACAGTTAGAACACATTGAGGGAACATTTTTAACCCATTACCGCCCCCTAGTGGTTAACCCCTTCCCTGCCAATCACATTTATACAGTAATCAATGCATTTTTATAGCAGGGATCGCTGTATAAATGTGCATGGTCCCAAAAATGTGTCAAAAGTGTCCGATGTGTCCGCCGCAATATCGCAGTCACAATAAAAATCGCAGATCGCCGCCATTACTAATAAAAAAAAATGCTATAAATCTATCCCCTATTTTGTAGATGCTATAACTTTTGCGCAAACCAATTAATACGCGCTTATTGCGATTTTTTTTTTTTTTACCAAAAATATGTAGAAGAATACGTATCAGCCTAAACTGAGGAAATTTTTATTTGAAAAAAAAAATGGGTATTTATTATAGCAAAAAGTAAAAAATAGTGTTTTTTTTCCAAACTGGACGCTCTTCTTTTTTTTATAGCGCAAAAAATAAAAACCGCAGAGGTGATCAAATACCACCAAAAGAAAGCTCTATTTGTGGAAAAAAAAGGACGCAAATTTCGTTTGGGAGCCATGTCGCACGACCGCGCAGTTGTCATTCAAATTGTGACAGCGCTGAAAGCTGAAAAATGGCTTGGGCAGGAAGGGGGTTTTCGTGCACAGTAGGGAAGTGGTTAAGCAAAGACTGATGCCATAAAAGCCATAGCTTGTACCTCATAGGCTTCAGGGAAGAAAAACCCTCAACTGCCTCTACAAAATCAATGTCCTCAATACTTTCCCCAATATCTTGAAGTATAAGAGTTTCCATTTCTGATTCCTGAGCCAGATCAATGGGAAAAAAAGTCATTTTTGGCACCTGGAAGTGCAGAGAGTTTTCCAAACAATTCAGAAATACTGGCAGAGAACAGCTATCACCCTGAGTGGTGTTCTACGTTTCCTGAAGGTCTTCAGCAGAATGCATGCTATTAGGCCCTTTTGTCCCAGCTCCCTTGTCCAAAGAATGAGCTGGTAAAACTCAGGCACTTACCAAGTTTGGCCCTGTCCCAGTAGAAGATGGCTGAGGAAATGCAGCAACATGCAGGTGGAAACACATCATCTGGGAGGTGTTAGGTAGATACTTCATCCTTCGGAGACCAAGTCCAGATAGGAGGGTAAAAAACTACAAAAATAGACAAAATAGCAGGGTGTGCCACAATAAAATAAACATCACCAAATTCTCTGCCCACTAAACGGAATAATGTGCTATGACCTGCAGACAGCGTTGTTAAAGCCAGGAATTGGAGTCCATGTATAGGGAAACCCCATCTTAACTTATCCACAAAGCTGGGCCATAAACTTCAGGCTTGGCCATCACAGTGGGCACACCCTTCTGGGTCTGGGAACCAGAGAAATGGACCACGGCCCTGGATCTGTATAACACCCTGCAGATAACTCCACATATTGCACTTTTGCCAATGTGAGCACTTGATGCAGCATCCATTGTATGAAGCAAACATTACTGGCCGGCTCTATGGAGTGGGGTCATGTACCCTACCCAGTGGGGTCTGGGTAGGGTACATGAGGTACACACTGAGGATTACCAATCCAGAAACTGCAAGGCAATAAGTGATTGGATGTTGACAGAAGAGTCAAATTAAATAATAATAAAAACTGCCATTGGTTTAACCCCTTTGCTGCCTGAGACGTTTTTTGCACACATGCTTCAAAAATCATTTTAGCCCATAAGATTACATAAAACGCCCAAAACATTATATACTGTATATACCCGAGTATAAGCCGACCCGAGTATAAGCCGAGGTACCTAATATTACCCCAATAAACTGGGAAAACGTATTGACTCGAGTATAAGCCTGGGGGGGGGAAATGTGCCCATTGCCACCTCACTGTGCCAATTGCCCAACCTTACTGTGCCCATTGCCACCTCACTGTGCCACCTCACTGTGCCCATTGCCACCTCACTGTGCCCATTGCCACCTTACTGTGTCCATCCTCACTGTGTCCATTGCAGCCTCCCTGTGCCCGAGTGTACCTGAAAATCTTCTTATACTGCGGCCGGCGTCCATTGTTTAAATATCGCGCCTTTCTCCTGGTCCCTTCCGTGATAGGCGTTTCCAGCAAACACTGTGTTGAGTGTTCTGCCTATCACGGAGATCCTCTCATTCTCGGACTCCGTTTCCCAGCAGGCACTGTGTTCAGTGTTCCGCCAATCATGGACGTCTTTTCATCCTCGGACAAGAGAATGTCCATGATAGGCGAAACACTGAACACAGTGTCTGCTGGGAAACGAAGTCCGAGAATGAGAGGACCTCCGTGATAGGCGGAACACTCAACACAGTGTTTGCTGGAAATGCCTATCACGGAAGGGACCAGGAGAAAGCCGCGAGATTTAAACAATGGACGCTGGCCGCAGTATAAGAAGATTTTCAGGTACTGACTCGAGTATAAGCCGAGGGGTGTACTTTCAGCCCTAAAAAAAGGGCTGAAAAACTCGGCTTATACTCGAGTATATACAGTATTTTCTAAAAGCAGACACCCTAAAGAATAAAATAGTGGTAGTTGCAATTTTTTATGACGCGATATTACCGCAAAGGTAAAAAATACACTACAGTTCATTTTAAGGCACACAAATGCAATAAATGATGCAACTTTTTTGGTAAAATATAAAAGACGAGTTTGCACCGAACGTAAAAAAAAACAAAACAAAAAAACGGAGGCCTCGCAAAGTAGACTTTATAAGAAGCTGAACCCTCACAAAGTTGGTGGCAATATATGGATATGCTCTAGGGGTGGTCCTAGCAAAAGATTTTGCCAGTGTCCAATCACCTGGAAATAGCAGCATGTAACACATGGTCCATGAATACTAGTCCTGTGTCCTGTACTGTATGATTAAGATAGCTGTTTTACATGCAATTTGAACTATGCTTGTTAAATACGATTCACAACATTTTGAACCTTGAAGCAGATGGGCTACAGCAGCAGAAGTCCACACCGGGTGCCACTCCGGTCAGCTAACAGGAAACTGAGGCTACAATTCGCACAGGCTCACCAAAATTGGACAGTAGAAGATTGGAAAAATGTTGCCTGGTCTGATGAGTCTCGATTTCTGATGCAACATTCAGATGGTAGGGTCAGATTTTGGTGTAAACAACATAAAATCATGGATTCATGGTGGTGGTGGATTCATGGTGGTTCATAGCGTTTTTTTTGATGGCCGAAAAGTTCAATTTTAGTCTCATTAGACCAGAGCACCTTCCTCCATACATTTTGGGAGTCTCCCACATGCCTTTTCGCAAACTCAAAACGTGCCATTTTGTTTTTTGCTGAAAGTAATGTCTTTCTTCTGGCCACTCTGCCATAAAGCCCAACTCTATGGAGAGTATGGCTTATTGTCGTCCTATGTACAGATACTCCAGTCTCTGCTGTGGAACTCTTCAGCTCCTCCAGGGTTACGTTAGGTCTCTGTGCTGCCTCTCTGATTAATGCCCTCCTTGCCCGGTCCATGAGTTTTGGTGTGCGGCTGTCTCTTGTCAGGTTTGCTGTTGTGCCATGTTCTTTCCATTTGGTTATGATAGATTTGATGGTGCTCCTAGGGATCATCAAAGATTTGGATTTTTTTTTTTATAACCTAACCCTGACTTGTACTTCTCAACATTATTGTCCCTTGCTTGTTTGGAGAGTTCCTTGGTCTTCATGGCAGTGTTTGGTTAGTGGAGCCTCTTGCTTAAGTGTTGCAGCCTCTGGGGCCTTTCAAAAAGGTGTGTACATGTAATGTCAGATCATGTGACACTTAGATTGCACACAGATGGACATCATTTCACTAAATTATGTGACTTCTGAAGGTAATTGTTGGCACCAGAGTTTTTTATGGGCTTCATAACAAGGGGGTGAATACATACGCACATGTCAATTATTTCTTTATTTCTGAAAAATAGTTTTATGTTAATATTTTTCTAATTTTACTTCACCAATATAGACTATTGTGTTCTGATCCATCACATATAATTCAGATTTTAAAAAAAACATTGAACTAAAGGCTTACTTTTGCAAGGCAATGTAGAAAAGATTATGATCAACAGCAGAGTTTTCCATGCATGCCCTAAAATGTCTGTTAATAACACTGCAGGAAATGCTCACAGTTCTTCCTCTTTTGTAGTGATGTTTGGATAGCACACAGTGCGTGCAAAAATTAGGCTCTCTGTGGTCGGACCAGGTATATGCCAACCACTGCTGAAACTGTTAAAGAGGGTTTGTAATGGGGAATAAAACTCATAAACATCTCAGCAGATCTTATTATAACTTTCCCAGCCACATAAAACAGGGAGTCACAGCACAATCGAAATTGGAACTGAGTTCCTTTCCCTTGGAAGTGATAACAGCTTCTTGATGCAATTAAATGTATTTCTCAATACTGATTTATACTGTTATCTACTGGCATACATGAAATCACAGCTTAGTGACTTCAGAAAGCACAGTACTTTCCATAACAAGAAAAGAGCTCCATGTGGCTATTTTGGGCTTCATAAATGTACCTTATGTGCATTTCAAAGTTGGACACAGGTGGCACATTCTAAAAGGAACACAAACTCAGCATGAATGTCTTTTACACTATAATTTAGAGAGTACACACAGATCTTTTGCTGAATGAAGAAAAATGTCATCTTGCAGAAGAACAGAGCAGAAAGTGTAAGAACAACTTGGTAACAATGCCAAGGTAGTGATTCATCAACTAATCTCACAAGGATTTTAGGATTATGAGTACTATTGTCAAAATACTTCAAAGATTCAGAGGAAAAGACTAAAGGCAGTAACCCACAATGTTATTTTTACAATACGCAGTGTATTGCTTTTAGAAAAAAAAATCTGCAAGTATTTAAATATTATGATATTTGGGACTGCCAACCACAGAAGTTTGTTAGTAAGCTGGAAAATTCTGGAGGATCTATACAGGGTGAAACATCTAATGCCGCGTACACACGATCATTATTCACGGCGGTTTAAAAACCGCCGTGAATAATGACATTTCAAACGAGGGAACAGCTTGTTCCCCACACACGGTCATTTTTCTCGTCATTTTTTAAAATGACGAGAAAAACGATCGTCTATGGGCTCCGCGGCAGTGTTTCCCTATGGGAAACACTGCCGCGGAAGAAATGTCAGGAAAAACGACGAGAAAAATTAGAACATGTTCTAATTTTTCTCATCGTGATTAATGCCGTTTTTCCCGTTGGGAAAAACGGCAAAAAGCCCACAGACGATCGTTTTTCTCGTCCAAAGGAAAAAATGTCATTTTTCCCGACGGGAAAAATGATCGTGTGTGTACGCGGCATAAGGCGCAACAAGAATGGTTGTTTTGGATCCTACCGAGTGCCTGGTCCCACAAGAAGTGGCTAAATGACACTGGGCATCATTCAACCCAGAAAAGAAGAAAACAGCAACAGAGGAGGATACAGAGGGCAGTGGTGGAGCGTGGAGAGAGTATTGTTTTACAATGTTCGCAGGGAGGGAATTAGATGTAAAAAAGTGTAGATGGGCTGATGTTTTACAGTTGGGAAAATAATTATTTGATCCCCTGTAGAGTTTGTCCACTTACAAAGAAATGAAGGGTCTATCATTTTTATCATAGGTGTATTTTAAATGATAGAGACAGAATATAAACCAAAAATCCAGAAGGAAAAAACACATGATATAAATGTTATAAATAGAGTTGCAGTTCAGTAAATAAAAATAGGATTTTTTACTCACCGTAAAATCCTTTTCTCTGAGTCCATGGACCGACACAGCTTCTCTATTGACAAAGTGGGTATTATCCGTTAATTAGGAGTGACTAGGCAGAAAAACTTGTAAAAAGTGTTGCATCACACCTTCTACAGTACCGCCCAGGGGGCGGACCCTCTGGGTATACCCTCTCAGTCTGCACATCGCAGATCAGTTCGTCAAAAAGCAGTACAAACTTAAAAGGAGGGGTGGGTGCTGTGTCGGTCCATGGACTCAGAGAAAAGGATTTTACGGTGAGTAAAAAATCCTATTTACTCTTTCGTCCATGGACCGACACAGCTTCTCTATTGACAAAGTGGGACGTCCCAAAGCAGTGTCAGAGAAAAAACGAGGGGTGGTAACAGCATAAAAACAAACTTCACCCCAAAACACAAAACAGCACTCCTCCAACGGAGGAGTTGCAACTCTAAACAGCCGCCTGCAAAACCTTGCGGCCGAAAGAGGCATCCGAAGATGCACCTACATCAACTTTGTAGAATTTTGTGAAAGTGTGAGCGGACGACCAAGTCGCCGCTTTACATAGTTGGGAAACAGACGCTTGATGTCGGAAAGCCCAAGAGGCACCTATTGCCCTGGTCGAATGCGCCGTGACAGGAAAGGGGGGCGCCTGACCCTTTAAGGCGTAAGCCTGGATTACTATCTGTCGGATCCACCTAGAGATGGTGGCCGATGAGACTGCTTGGCCCTTCTTGGGACCAGCCACCGAAACAAACAGTGAGTCTGACTTCCGGAACAGGGAAGTAGCAGATATGTATACTCTCAAAGCTCGGACAACGTCCAAGGAATGCAACGCCGACTCCTTAGGATTCGACGGCTGAGGACACAAGGATGGAAGTACAATGTCTTCGTTGAGATGAAAAGCCGAAACGACCTTCGGAAGAAAGGAAGGCTGCGGCCGCAGCACCACCTTATCCTTGTGGAAAATCAAATAGGGAGCCTTGCAGGACAAGGCTGCCAGCTCAGAGACTCGTCTAACTGACGTAACAGCCACCAAAAAGACCACCTTCTGAGAAAGTGTCAACAGGGGAATATCTCTAATATTCTCAAACGGTGCCTTCTGAAGCACCGAGAGGACCAGGTTCAAGTCCCACGGAGGTAACGGGGGGCGGACCGGAGGGGCCACATGTCGAACCCCCTGCACAAATGTACTCACGAGAGAGTGAGTCGCCAGGGGTCGCTGAAAAAAGACAGCCAGGGCAGATATCTGTCCCTTAATCGTACTTAGGGCAAGCCTTTGGTCTACCCCATGCTGTAAAAACAGCAGGATTCTGGAAACCAAATAGGTACGCGGATGCCATTTCATTTCCTCACACATGGAGATGTAGGCCCTCCAAGTGCGGTGATAGACCTTCCTAGAGGACGGTTTCCGAGCACTTCTCATAGTAGAAATTACTGAGTCTGACAGGCCCCGGTCTCTCAGTACCTGGTTCTCAACAGCCATGCCGTTAAAGCCAATGACTGTAAAGCAGGATGGAATATGGGACCTTGCGACAGCAGGTCCTTCCGTAGTGGTAGGCGCCAGGGGACGTCTGCTACCAGACGTACTAGATCGGCGTACCAAGGACGCTGAGGCCAATCTGGAGCGATTAGGATCATTGGAATTCCCTCTGCCTCCACTCTGCGGAGCAGAAGAGGAAGAAGCCTTAAGGGAGGGAAGGCATAGATTAGCCGATACTGGCCCCACGATGCTACCAACGCGTCCGTTGCGTCTGCCCATGGGTCTCTTGACCGGGCCACAAACCTCAATACCTTCCGATTGAGTCGGGAAGCCAGAAGATCTACGTCTGGTGTGCCCCATCTTTGGCAGAGGAGTTGGAACACCTCCGGGTGTAAGGACCATTCTCCCTGGTCCAGCATCTGGCGGCTCAGGTAGTCCGCCTGCCAGTTTTCCACACCCGGAATGTACACGGCCGACAGTGCCGGTACGCTCCTCTCTGCCCACTTCAGGATGCGAGCGATCTCCGATGCTGCAGCTGAGCTTCTTGTTCCTCCTTGATGATTGACATATGCCACTGCTGTGGCGTTGTCTGACTGGATCCTGACTGGACGCCCTTGCAGTCTCTGAGACCATTTGAAGAGGCACAGCTTGATCGCCCGGATCTCCAGGACATTGATCGGCAGGAGGGCTTCCTCTGGGGTCCAGCGACCTTGCGCCGACTGGACACCCCAGACTCCCCCCCAACCTGTAAGGCTGGCGTCCGTCGTGATCACTATCCAGTAAACCGGAAGAAATGACTTCCCGGCCATTAGAGCCGGTGCTGTCAGCCACCATACCAGGGATCTCCTGACTAGGTGGCTCACTCGGATTTGATAATCCAGAGATGAAGGGCATCTGTTCCATCTGGACAGAACTTCCCTCTGTAACACTCGAGTGTGGTATTGAGCATATGGGACCGCCTCGAAGGAGGCTACCATGAGGCCCAACACTCGCATGCAAAAACGGAGTGACGACCAATTCCTGGAAGTCAGCTGCCGTACTGCAGCCCGGAGGGTCTGCAACTTCTCCACAGGGAGGAATACCTTTGCCTCTGAGGAATCCAGAATCAACCCCAGGTACACTAGGCGTTGAGTGGGCACCAATACTGACTTTTGCGTGTTTAGTATCCAACCACAGTCTCGAAGAGTCTGACAGGTAATGGACACGCTTACCTCTAATTCTGAGCTTGAAGGGCCCTTCAGCAGAAGGTCGTCCAAGTAACCTGTGATAGCGATACCCCGCTGTCTTAGAAGTGCCAGAATCGGAGCGAGCACCTTGGTGAACGTCCTGGGTGCTGAGGCAAGGCCAAACGGGAGGGCCACAAACTGGTAGTGGTTCTTCCCGATAGCAAATCGCAGAAACCTCTGGTGTCTGGAGTATATGGGGACATGCAGGTATGCGTCCTTGATGTCCAAGGAGGCCAGAAAGTCCCCCGGATGGAGAGCCGTGACTACGGATCGAACCGACTCCATCCGAAATCTTTGTACCTTCACAAAGCAATTGAGGGCTCTGAGATCCAAGATTGGACGAACCCCCTCCTTCTTTGGCACAATGAACAGATTTGAGTAAAAACCCTGACCCCGTTCCTGTTCTGGAACTGGAATAACTACCCCGCGTTCCAGTAGACCCTGGACCGCCCCATACAGGGCCTCCCGACGGGTCGGTAGTAGCTGGAGATTGGAGGTGATGAATCTGTCTGGTGGACAAGAGAGAAATTCTATCTTGTAGCCTGAGGAGATTACTTCGCAAACCCACCTGTCGGAGACTAGAGCAGTCCACTGAGTCGCGAATTTGCGAAGACGTCCCCCCACCCGAGAGCTGGGTGGGGGCGGACCTTCATGTGGACGCAGATTTGTCCACAGGCTTGTTGGGTCTGCGGGACCAAGGACGCTTTTGTCCTTGGGCAGGCGCTTTATCGGCCTGGGGTCTTTTCCCTGTCGCCTTAAGAGGGCGAAAAAACCGCTTACGTGCAGTAAAGGAGGGCCCTTGCCCTTGGCGTGGTCCCCTACCCTTGCTAGTTTGGGGAAGCAAAGTGCTTTTACCTCCTGTAGCATCCTTGATGATGTCATCCAGAGAAGCCCCAAAAAGTCTGTCGCCCTTAAAAGGCAGATCCAATAGGGCTTTCTTGGAAGTCTGGTCCGCAGACCAGCCCTTTAGCCAGATCAGGCGGCGTATTGCTACTGCATAAACCGAAGCTCTTGACAGCAGGGGAATAGTATCCATGTCTGACTCGCAGACAAACTTAAGGCCCTGGACCAACTGGTCGGCCAAAGTTATCTCATTAGGAGGAGCATCTCGCTCCTTTAACCCCTGGAGTAGCAATTTTGCCCATTCAGTAAGTGTCTGAGACACTAGGGCCCCCGCCAATGCCGGGCGTACTGCTGAGCCTACCACTGAGTATAGGTAGCGAGCGAGTGCTTCAGCCTTCTTATCCACAGGGTCCTTGAAAACAGGAGCCCCTTCTACTGGAATAGTGGTGGCTCTATTAAGTCTGGACACCGAAGGGTCCACTATAGGGGGAGAGGTCCATATCTTCAGAAAACTCTCCTCAAAGGGGTACCGTACTGCAAACCTCTTTGGGGCTGTAAAGACCCTCAGTGGGTTCTCCCATTCCTTGTATAAGAGTTTGTCAAAATAAGACACACAAGGGAACACCTTAGCAGTGCGGGCAGGTTTACGAAACCCAAAGGGGACTGGAGTATCTGCTACTTCTTCAGTCCTTTCCAACTTTAGCGTATCCCGCACTGCAGTAATAAGGTCAGATACCAAAGCCGTCTCGCGTACTGACCTGGACTTGGAGTCCTCCTCACTGTCCGATCGGTCACGGTCTGCAGTCTCTGATGCATCAGAATCTGGGCCATGAGCCGTAGCTGGACCTGGTTCTGCATCAGAAATATCCCCAGAAGATTGCAGGGGACGGGGGCGTTTATTACCCCCTGTATTCCCGTGTGCTGCTTCCACCCTGGCAGCAAACGCCTCTAGGATTGCCGACATAGCGTCCATAGACACCTCAGGGACACCAGCTGCTAAATCTGGTGTTTCAGGGGAGAAGACATCTGGCTCAGATGCCATGCTGACCACACGCTGACACTCACAGGGCTCCAGGCAAGATATCAATAGGCCACCCTCCTGCGCTGCAGAGATGCTGGGTTACCCAGAGGACTCACCACCCTGGATAGGTACTGCTATGCTGCGCCTATGATGCTGTCCCCTTGCTGCTGTGTCAGTCTGCTTCTTTTATCAGCACTTCCTGTGTGAATTTTCGCGCCAGTGTAATGCACCCTAGAGGCCGGAGGCTCTCGCAAAATGGTTGCCAAAACCGTCTGTATGGAAGATAATGTGGGCTCTAAGAAAATGGCCGCCGACAGAAGATAGAGGTCAGGCAGCCATAGCCCACAAAAAAGATGGCCGCCGAACGGCAATATCTGCATACAGGGTGGACAAACATGGCCGCCGATCACCTGATAGGGGCCAGTGGGTGTGGCCGAACTACAGGAAGATGGCCGCCAGGCAGTTACAAGAGGCCAAACTTGGCATGGACCACCTCAAAATGGCCGCCGACAGCATGGAGACACAGAAACACAGGTAAGCAAAAATGACATTTCTTTTAAATGTTAGTTACAGCCAGCCCCGCTCCAGTGGGACCCCCTAGGTGACCCCCAGCACCCAGCAACCTTTAGCTAGAAGCCCAGGGAGGAGGGAAAGGCAGGGAGAGAGGGAAGAAAGGGGCCACAACCACTTACTTGATCTCTCCAGGAATGTCCAGCTAAATCACCCAGCCGAGGCAGGGGAGTTTTACTTACCTATCCTGCATGTATTCTGCTGGAAGACATTCCAAACAGATCATCGTCCGCGCACGGAAGGTGACTGTTGGCCAGGCATGCTGTGATTGGACCCAGAAGGGACGATCATATGTATGCCCTGGAGCATGACGCTCACCGGACAGGCTGCTGCGACTCGGCCGTAAGGTCAGCCGAAGCTGAGCGGTCCGATGCAAGCCTTGGAGCGTAAGCTCACCGGCCAGGCTGCTGCGACTCGGCCGTAAGGTCAGCCGAAGCTGAGCGGTCCGATGCAGGCCCTGGAGCGTAGGCTCACCGGCCACCCGTGGAGCGACGGGCATGTCGTGGAAAACCCAGCGCGTAGCTAGGGTCGGCACACGCTCGATGGCCGAAACTGGGGAGACTACAAGGATCGAGGATCCAGCCTGTCACCCAGTCGGCAGTTGATCGAAGATCGCAGGAAACAACAAATGTAGCAAAAAAATAAAAATATATATATCTTTTTTCCCCGGACCAATGAGCCCGAAGGGAGCCATGTCCTACTCCTTGCTAGACAGAAAAAAACTGATCTGCGATGTGCAGACTGAGAGGGTATACCCAGAGGGTCCGCCCCCTGGGCGGTACTGTAGAAGGTGTGATGCAACACTTTTTACAAGTTTTTCTGCCTAGTCACTCCTAATTAACGGATAATACCCACTTTGTCAATAGAGAAGCTGTGTCGGTCCATGGACGAAAGAGTAATAAGTATTTGATCCCCAAGTAAAACATGACTTGGTGGAAAAACCCCTGTTGGCAAGAACAGAGGTAAGACGTTTCTTGTAGTTGGTTACAAGGTTTGCACACATCTCAGGAGGGATTTTGGTCCACTTTCCTTCTGTTCTGCCGGCGATTCTGTGCACCACAAGAACGATCATAGCGGCGGTTCCGCCGCTTGATCATTCTTATAGACGGCGGGAGGGGACAGCCCCCCCTCCCGCCGCCATCCGATGCTTCTCCGGGCTCTCCCGTGCCATCGGGGGCCCTGAGAATGAATCGTCCGGCGCACGATAGGAAGCATAGAGATGACTGGTGACCAGATGGTCACCAGTCATCTCTATGACCGTCGGAGGCCCGGGCGCGATGTGATGACGTCACGCCCGGGTCCTCAGATGTAAACAAAGCCGCCATTGCGGCTAGTAAACATGAGATCAGTGAAAAAAAAAATCACGATCTCATGCTTTCCAGCCTGGAGGAGAGATGTGGGGTCTTATTGACCCCGCATCTCTCAATAAAGAGGACCTGTCGCACACCTTCCTATTACAAGGGATGTTTACATTCCCTGTAATAGGAATAAAAGTGATAAAAACATTTTTTAAATGAGTGTAAAAAAAATTAAAAAAATTAAGTAAAAAAAAAAAAAAAATAATAAAAAAAAACAAAACAAAAAAAAAAACGCCCCTGTCCCCAGTAGCTCGCGATCAGAAGCTAACGCACACATAAGTCTCGTCCACATATGTAAACGCCGTTCAAACCACATATGTGAGGTATCGCCGCGTGCGTTAGAGCGCGTGCAACAATTCTAGCATTAGACCTCCTCTGTAACTCTAACCTGGTAACCTGTAAAAAAAATTAAAGCATCGCCTATGGAGATTTTTAAGTACCAAAGTTTGGCGCTATTCCATGGGTGTGCGCAATTTTAAAGCGTGACATGTTAGGTATCTATTTACTCGGCGTAACATCATCTTTCATATTTTCCAAAAAAATTGGGCTAACTTTACTGTTTTGTTATTTTTTAATTCATGAAACCATTTCTTTCCCCAAAAAAGACGTTTGAAAAATTATTGCGCAAATACCGTGCAAGAAAAAAAGTTGCAATGACCGTCATTTTATTCCCTAGGGTGTCTGCTAAAAAAACATATATAATGTTTGGGGGTTCTGAGTAATTTTCTAGCAAAAGAATGATGATTTGTACATATAGGAGAGAAGTGCCAGAATAGGCCCAGTATTGAGGTGGTAAAAAAAGCCCGGGGTTGAAGTGGTTAAAAATATAGTAGAACTGTAGAAAAAAAAAATACCTTTTATAATTTTCCATTTTAAAGTGATACTAAAATTACATTTCTATGACAAAGCAATGCAATGTTATTTCTAAAGGAAATGCTCTCTATTTAAACTGTCAGCATTTTTAATTCAACACAAAAAATAAATAATTACCAACAAAACAATCACAAACTTTTAAAAGAAGTTTAAATGTTCATGGTTTAATTTAAAAAATAAATAAAATAAAATAAATTGTATAAAATAGCCAAGGGAAGAAGGGGAAATGTGTTAATCAAGGCTGTTTATCGTTAAGTAAGGATTAATAAAGGTTTAAAGGAGATGCACAGCCAAAGCTCATTTGGCTGTATTTCTCCTGTGGATCACAGGAATGTAGTTCGAGTGACCTGTTTTCAGCAGACAGCGAGCTGAAGCCTGATGTTGGCTGACATCACAGAGCCGGTCCAGGCTCGGAAAAAAAAAAAAAATCGCAACCATATGGTCAGAATCCACCCACATGCCTGGACCTAGCCGTTGAGAGCCTGAGCCTTCTGCTCCCACCCCCTGCACATTTGTGGGGTTTGATCGCTTAGTTCTCAGTGTTAGAGCCAATGGGAACCAATGCTGCATCCACCTCTTTTAAAAAGCAACACATATTATCTAAAATAGTTGTTTTTTACGTGCTTTAAAATATTACAAAATGATCTTGATTAAGGGCCAGTTCACACCAGATGCAGTTCTGTTCAGTTCCGTGCGCTTTTTTTCTGCACAAAATGCATGCACAGTGTTTTCCATGTATTCCAATGGCTCTATTTGGCTCTAGTTCACACCATGCAGTCAGTTTCTGGTCAGTTTCGGCACCGGAAACTGACTGCATGGTGTGAACTAGAGCCAACTAGAACCATTGGAATACATGGAAAACACTGTGCATGCATTTTTAGTGCAGAAAAAATGCACACAAAACGGTACGGAACTGCGTCTGGTGTGAACTGGCCCTAAAGGTCACCCATTGATCCACATATTATTTAAATAAAAGTAACAGTAGGATTACTTTGAATTTCTGAGGGCTGGTTCACACCAAACGCTTTCCAGCGCATTTTTAAACCGTATCCAGAATGCATTTACAGTGTTTGCCATGTATTCAAATGTCCCAGTGCTTTCAACAAAAGTACAATCTTCTGCATTTTTTTGCTAGGAACGCATTAAAATGCATGTAAATGCACTGAAATGCACTTAATGAAAATAACGATTTTTTTTCAAGTGCCAAAAAAAGGGCAAAAAACGCACTGCAATGCACTGAAAAGGCATCAAAAAAGGTGTTTAAATATGTATGCAAAAAAGCATCCGGAACACAGAAATTGTGGCGGAAACAAGCCCTGAATCATGCTTCTAAACAGTATTTATAAACATTGTTCAAAAGCTCAGTTTTTGACGGCAGCTACACTACCTGTGTATTACTCAGTGAGACCGGGATAAGGCATGATTATGTACACGCTGTCTACTTTGTTTACCTTTTCTTTATGTATGCAGCACCCCTAATGTCCTCAACTGCTTAATTATTGGAGTATGTTACAGGGGGATGCCTTACACTAGCAGAAAGGGTTGTACAGACTGGGGCAGAGATAATAATTGACAGGTATACTGAAATTGACTGGTTTAAAAGGATTGCAGTTACAGAAAATTTATCAAATTATTGCAGCATAATTACGGTATATAGAACATTTTCGAAGTCCCAAAAAGTAGGGGATAGGACAACATTAAATGCATAATTGCCTGATCCAGAGTGTTAATTTATCGTTCAATTGTTCAGTAGTAAATCATTTTTTGGACTTGTAGAAATTATGCCATCTATAGAGATGGAGTATCTAAGTATTGGTTATGAGAATTTTTGTAGGAGGTAAGGAAACTCAGACCGATCTTTCCCAATTTTGTTTTGCTTAATATGAATGAATCAAAATAGATTAAGGGTAACAGCAATTTGAGTATTGTTTCTACTGTGAAAACGCTGCTTAATCCCAGCAATTACTTCTCTTAATCACAGTCAACCTCTTATTACAGTGGATACACTAATATACTGGAAAACAGCAAAAAAGTAATAATAAAAAAAAAAAAAAGAAATGCACGAATACTAATAAATAATATGTGAAAGTAAAAAACTGCGCTAATTCAAAGGTGAAATAAAGCTGCAACAAAAAGTGTTATACAACACTAAATAGAATGTAAAAAGAAAAAAGTTGAGCTGTGAATTTAAAAAAAATGACAAACCAAGATAATGAATGGCTATAAATGAAATAACCAAGCAAAGATAATGGGAGCAGGTATCGATGGTGACGAGTGACCAACCAAAATATCTGTGATGACAAAACAACTAAACTAACACAAATAAAGGCAATGGCGAGCATGGCGGCTCAAAAAAGTATAACACATGTGTGAAACAAACATAAAATGGAAAAAAAGCTAGTCACAAATACAATAAAGTAATCAAGCAACACAAAAAAATGAAAAATTGAGTCCATTAAAATTATATAGCAATCTTCCACCGTAACTCCAAAGTCCCAAAGTGAAAAAACACCAAAAACTGGATGAAGTGATGATAGGAAGGGGAACCTCCACCTTGAAACACACTGCCGCTTACCGCAACTAGATGATCCCTTATGATAGGGGATCAGGAAGCGCTTATGGCTTATAACCCAGCCTGGGTCTATCCAGAAAACAGCATCCAGCAGGAGAGATGTGCGTCTCAATAAGGGTGTAGTCACTCACGAGGATGGAGCTACGTTCTGACGTCACCGCGCCCACGTTATCCCGAAACAGTACGGGCTGTACTCTCGAGAGCCGGCCGGCTCAATTCATGCTGATTTTAAAAATCCTTGTTGTAAGTTTACATCTGCTTTTTTACTATATTAAATGTGGAAGGTTTTACACTATTTAGCCTTCATTTCTTTCTTGGTCACACTGGGACCGTACCTCCATCCTCGTGAGTGACAACACCCATATAGAGACGCACATCTCTCTTGCTGGATGCTGTTTTCTGGATAGACCCAGGCTGGGTTATAAGCCATAGGCGCTTCCTGATCCCCTATCATAAGGGATCATCTAGTTGCAGTAAGCGGCAGGTTCCCCTTCCTATCATCACTTCATCCATTGTTGGTGTTTTTTTTCACTTTGGAGTTACGGTGGAAGATTGCTATATAATATTTATGGACTCAATTTTTCATTTTTTTGTGTTGCTTGATTACTTTATTGTGTTTATGTGACTAGCTTTTTTTCCATTTTATGTTTATTTTACACATGCGTTATACTTTTTTGAGCCGCTGTGCTCGCCATTGCCTTTATTTGTGTTAGTTTAGTTGTTTTGTCATAACAGATATTTTGGTTGGTCCCTCATCACCATCGATATCTGCTCCCACCAATAAATAATAAAACAGCGTCAATCTTCTCTGCTAAATGTTACAGATCAAGTGCTTGGGATGCATATTTCAAACTGATTTGGTATGGTCAATGAGATTCCACTGGTGACAATGTAATCTGAATAGAATTATCACATAATTCTGTCGTGGGTTATGAAGAAGAAAAATAATACATTTAATATTTACTGGCAAAAATGTGAGATTCGCTTAGATAAACTATGAATGGTCCATTTGTCCCTTTGGGGACCTTTCAGAAAAGAAAAAAAACATGTTTGCCAAGTCTCCAATACATTAGCTATCTGTAAACTTTTACAAGCAGATGTTGGAACAGAGATTTGCCTGCCCTTTTCGAATGGACAACGAGAGTAACGCACATATATGGCTAAATCTGATCACACATAGAAATTACTAGTGACTAACAGTCTAAACCAGAACAAATAAACCCATTGTGAAGTAGATTTTAGTAGAAGGCCCAATGTTGATTCTAGCTGTTCTACAGACAATGGATGATGTTGGCCAAGGAGTATTGATAAGAAGAATTTGTTGGTACAGCTGAATTAGTCTCCTGTCTTCAGGAGAAGACAGTCTAAAGTCAGATTTTAACAACCAGAGAAACATCCAAGTGTTGTATAATTCTTCTTATATATCTGTATATATAGATATATGACCATAAGTGATGCATATGCTACTTCTCAGACATTTTAAGAAAACCTCTGTATACATGTTGCATTATAAATACACAGGATATTAGAAATAAGAATGTGAGATATTGATATGGAATAAATTAAAAATTATGGTTAGATTATCTATGATATATCAAAAAGATGATAATAATTGTAGTATCTGATGGCCTAAGAAATTGGTTAAAAGAAATATATAAGAAGTGTGATTTTATAAATAGAAGTGTTTTAAAGAGTTAATTAGCATTATGAAAGACGTCAAATTGTGATTATAAAAATATAAATTAACCTGCATTTAGAGATTAACACGAATTCAAAATATATAGATAATTATTTTTTGTGTGATATTGATATATAATATACCCTGCTTAGAAAAAACAGTTTAAAGATATACACTTATACACAAAAAACAATTTATGTTACGGTATGTTATGTAAATTAATCAAAAAGTATATTAATATTCAAAATACATATATATTCTTATCAACATTATATAAAATAATACACATTATATAATATATTAACTTAAAGAGATAACCTCAAAACACATGTGAGACACCTGGTGGTTGGAGGTGATACTACCTTAAAATCATCACTCTCCTGGAAAGGGGTGGTGAGAATCAGGGCAGTTAACTCCCATCTTTGCAATCAACCAATGAGTTAGGAACACATAACTTTTGAGCAGAACTTAGTATATGTTTTTTAGTATATGTTTTTTAAAAGACACTCACTCCCACAGGGAGGACGGAGGACACCCATGGAGACACACTGGGGGGGGGGGGGGGGAGAGATGCAGCTACACTCTCCCAGACAAACTTACACTCACAGACTCAGATACACATGCACCATGCATTAATACATATCTTTACATTCATAAAAATTCCTAGACACCTGATACCTGAAAGCCACAGCAGCCATCTTAACTCTGGTCACCTGCCAGTAGGAACAGTAGTCATTTTGGAATGGGTGATTATGTCATTTTGATTTTATCTTGAATTCATTTTTGTTCTCTAAAATATTGAAGTATTGAATATTCTGCTATTATGATTTATTCCCATTAATCAATAACCGCTGGTAGATTTTTCTCTAAAGATTCAATTTTTCATTATATTTTTCTTTGTGCATAGTTCCAATTTTAGTGACAAAACAAACGTCCAATTTATTTCACATTGTTAACCACTTACTTACCTGCAGTATAGTAACGGTTGGACGTGTGAAATACAGACGTTCTGTTTAATTGTCATTTACACAAGGTTATTGATTATGCTGAGAAGTTATCATGGTGGTATTATGCCAAAGGGAATGCACGCTCATTTTGCGATCTTTTTATTGATTTTCAAGACGTTCATGCAATGTAATTGGAATTTTTTTTTTTGGGGAAAATCTTTATTGGGTTTTGCATAATACAGTGGTATAAAACAGTGGCTGTAAAGCATACATACGTAAATTCTCAAGTCAACAAAGTTTAAACCAAAGTGGGGGGGGGGGGAGGAAAAGGGGAGGGAAACAGGTAAATCACGTTTTCCATCATGCCAGAAGTAAGACAATGCGATGCCTATATAGGCTGTACCTTATACCTCTAATTGGTATTTAAATTTCATGTGAATATTTGTTTTTTGTCAACCAATAAATGTACAGTAGCTATTTTGTATGATTACGGGTCTCCGTGAATAAGTTTCATATTATAGACTGTGTCATATAGATTATCTTGTATCTTAAAAATATCTTTGTTAAAAAGAATAAATAATAAATATTGTGCGGGCAAACTGACCTTAAAAAAAGCACAACAATTCACTATCTAAAGCCTCGTACACACAATACGATTGTTGGCCAACCGAGCATTTGCTTTTCGTCAAAAGGGCGTGTGCCAGGATCTTGTCTTGCATACTAACGGTACACTATTGTCGTGCCACAAACACGTACGTAGTGACATACTACAAGGAATTTCAGCTCTTGAACCCCACCCTTTGGGCCCCTTCTGCTAATTTCATGTTTGGTGAGCATTAATTCCGAGCATGCATGTTTGTACTTTTCGACTTTTGTGTGACAGACTTATGTACTGACCATACGAAAATCTGACAACAGACCGTTGTCCGCCGAAAATTTACTAGCCTGTCATCCAACATTTGTTGCCCGAAAGTTGGACAACAATTGTCAAAAGGAGCGTACGGTCAGATTTTAGGACAACAGACTGTCAACTGACAATCCCCTGCCAACAATCATATCGTGTGTACGAGGCTTAAGTCTGGGTTCACACTTGGTATACATCGTATGCGATTTGCACCGCACTGCTGTGCAGATCACATGCGATGTATGTGCGATAGAAACTTAACCATACAGATTGTATGGTTTAACTTGCATCGCATTCGCACCAAAATAGTGCAGGACCCTTTTTTTGGTCCGCACTGGAATTGAACCGATTTGGGGGTGTCATTAACTTTGCATTGACACCCGCAGCCGTTTGCAGATGTCAGTGTGACATGCGATGCCGAAACCTGCACTGGATTCTCGCTGGTTCCTGCATCGCATATATGTGAACCGGCACTCAATAGTAATAATTATTCCTGCAACAGCATAATATGCTAGCCAAGTGGGCTTGGCCTGAGAAGCAGGTATTTACACACACAGGAGTGTTGGATACCTGCAGTGGCCATAGATCAGCAAACTATTGACATTTGACAGACCACTGGGAACACATCTATACAGAATCTTCTTTTAATGTGTCCAAAGATAGTTTCCATCGATGCAGCCACATTAACCCAAGTCTTTTGGGAAGTCATGGGGCTTTGGCCACCAGATTGGGCCACCCCCTAGTACTTTTTCCTTGCACCTAACATTTTCCTACTGTAGGTAGCATTATACCCAACCAGTTTCATAATATAGGGATCAAGCAGTGTCCTTCAATAAGTGATAAGAGAAATTCAAATATATCCCATAAATAGCATTTCCATCACACAGATTTAAATACTGTTCAAGTCCATTGAGTGTATAACACATCTCCTCTGCATTGCACCCCAAGATTGTGAATGTAGAACTAGCTTTTTGTTGAAAAAGAGCAAGAGATAAGGGACTGTAGGAATGTGCCGAGCTCAAAATAGATAATCCATATCTGTGTGGGTATAGACTAATTAGGTACCTAAATACAGGAGAATCCGAAGCCTCATGTACACGGGACATTTTTTAGGGAC
Source organism: Rana muscosa (assembly GCA_029206835.1). Lineage (NCBI taxonomy): Eukaryota > Metazoa > Chordata > Amphibia > Anura > Ranidae > Rana > Rana muscosa. Next base: position 506,908,208 of record CM055118.1, on the reverse strand, counting down.
TGTTATCAGCGTTTTGGCAGGGGCGTTTTCTGGCTGGAAAAAAAACACAGAACCTAGTGGGTTTTGAGAGGAGTTTTTCAGTTGTAAAAATGCTCTAACTCTGATAAAAGCTTAAAAACGTGCATATTCTGCGTTTATCAGCATTTTTGAGCCATAAGCTTTTGTGGGAGTATAGTTTTGCAAAAAAAAGCTAAAAAACACTGAAAAACGCTGAAAAACGCTGAAAATCGATGAAAAGCGATGAAAAACACTACTGCAAAAAAGCTGAAAAAATCATTCTACAGCTACAGCATTCTACAGCTAATGCTACTGGCGATTTTTTAATGTCCAGTGTGCATTAGGCCTTATTTTGGCTGCACTGTTGCCATAACATTAAAGGAGAAGTCTAGCCAAAGCTAGTTTGGCTGGGCTTCTCCTATGGATCACAGGAGTGAAATTACTTTTGCACTCCTGTGACCCATTTTCAGCAGGGAGCGGGCTGAAGCCTGCTGACGTCACGGATGTCAGCCCAGGCACTGCGTCATCCCGACAATGGGAGCCTGGATCAGCAATGTACCTGGACTGACACCCATCTCCGCCTCTCAGCGAGCCGCTGAGAGCCTAAGATAGCCGCTCCCCGCCTCTCCACAGCTCAGTGCTCCAATCAGCACGGAGGGAAATTAGCAGAGAGCTGTCTACAACTCTCTGCTCAAGGAGCTCTGAAAACCGAGTGATCAGCAGTGTTCGATCGCTCGGTTTTCAGTGCAGAGGCGCCGGGGGACAGATGCAGCATCAGACCGATGCTGCATCCAACTAGGCAAGTATGAAACTAAAAAAAAGAGAAACCCATACTTCTCATTTAAATGTTGTCTATGTTCCTGTTTGCAGATATTGACCTTCATTTTCTAGTCTGTCTGTTACCCATCATCTGAGCAAAAAGTGATATTTTTATGATATGTGCTATAATAGAGTTCATCTTTATCTAATCTGGTCCCATCTCATTTGAGATTTTGTTCTCATATGACGTTTCTATTAAGTTACATGAATGATAAGATTTTGAGTTTACAAATTTAATTTAATCTATAATATTTATGTGTGTATTTACATTAATTGTTTGGATATTCATTTGGGTGTTCATATTTATATTGCTTATATTTATACTTTTTGTAGCCCTTGTGAAGAGGGAGGTTTGGCTCATCCTTGTCCTTGTCATCCTGTGAATTCATGATATAATTAAAATCCTGGTGCTCTTCATTGACTATATATACAAGCAATAAAAAGTTGACAGTTCATAACCCTACCCCAATCTATTGAAAAGGAAAGACTTTTGGCTAGGGTTGGGATTTAAATACAGATCCTCCTGCTATCACTTGTAAAAATAAACATAATGCATTCTCACAAATGAGAGAAGAACCTACAAAAAGCCAGGATTTATCTTGAAGGATGCAATAATTGATAGCTTTGTATATTCCCTCTATTACCTTTGTATTGCCGTTCCTAAGAAACCTGCTCCCAACCCAAATTTCCAACCTTGAAAACATACAGTGTGAACCCAGTACAACAGTTTGTAAAAAAAGTTCTAATTGCAGGTTTCCTTCCCCAGGAGGCTTCTGAAGTTACATATTTTGCTGTTATGTGAAATTGGTTATCCAAAATAAGATGACATTTATGCAGTCCTTTTTCTTTAACTATTTTTCAGTTGACTGTTTCCCAAACCCTGTCTTCCCCACCCCTTGACACAAATGAAATAAAAGTGAAATAAATTATTAATAAAATATATCAGCCAAACATAAGGGATTGGATGTCATCTCTTAGACCCCTTTCACACTGGGGCGGTGTGGGCATTAGCAGTAGGCCCTTTTAACACCACTAGCGGACGAATAAAGGGTTAATAGCACCTGTGTTGTGAAGCTACCGAACCGCTTTGTAGGCGCTTCGGCAACGCTGCCCATTAATTTCAATGGGCAGGGGCGGTGGAGGATCGGTGTATCCCCCACTGCCCAAAAGATGCTGCTTGCAGGACTTTTTTTCCCATCCTGCAAGCGCACCACCCCAGCGTGAAAGCACTCAGGGTTTCACACTGGGGTGGCTTGAGAGGTACTTTACAGGTGCTATTTTTAGCGCAAAAATCCCTGAAAAGCACCTCAGTGTGAAAGGGGTCTTACTGATCCTAGGACATTCGGTCAGTGGGTGTTGAAACTATGCTTAACCATTTCCTTACCGAGTCATTGTAAAATCACATTGTCAGGAACCCTCCCTCCCTCCGGGTGGACGTCATATGACGTCCTGGGTCTCCCAGCCGTCTAGGGGGTGCGCGCGCCCGCCGCATTGCTCGAGACCCGGCGCGCGTGCCCGGCGGCCGCAATGTCCGCCGGGCACCCGCGATTGCAGCAGGAACGTGGATCTGTGTGTGTAAACACACAGATCCATGTCCTTTCAGAGAAGAAGAGACCGATGTGTGTTCCCAGTACAGAGGAACACTGATCGGTCTCCTCCCCTTGTGAGTCCTCTCCCCCTATAAGTTAGAATCACTCCCTAGGGAACTTATTTAATCCCTTGATCGCCCCCTAGTGTTAACCCCTTCCCTGCCAGTCACATTTACACAGTAATCAGCGCAGTTTTATAGCACTACCCGCTGTATAAATGTGAATGCTTCCAAAAACGTGTCAAAAGTGTCCGATATGTCCGTCGCAATGTCACGGTCACAATAAAAATCGCAGATCGCCACCATTACTAGTAAAAAAATTAAAATAAATAAAAATGCCATAAATCTATCCCCTATTTTGTAGATGCTATAACTTTTGCGCAAACCAATCAATATTTGGTTATTGCAATATTTTTTACCAAAAATATGTAGAAGAATACATATTGGCCTAAACTGAGGAAAAAATGTTTTTATTTTTATTTTTTTAATTGTGATATTTATTAAATCAAAAAGTAAAAGATATTGTGTTTTTTTCAAAATTGACGCTCTTCTTTTGTTTATAGCGCAAAAAATAAAAACCGCAGAGGTGATCAAATACCACCAAACGAAAACTCTATTTGTGGGGGAAAAAAACCATAAAGATTTAATTTGGGTACAGTGTTGCATGATCGCGCAATAGTCATTCAAAGTGCGACAGCGCTGAAAACTAAAAACTGGTCTGGGCAGGAAGGGGGTAAAAATGCGCTGTATTGAAGTGGTTAAGAGAAAGAATGTTACTGACATAGGAGAGATCCCTCGTGTTTAATAGTGCTGAGGTAGCTCTCGGCCCCTTTATGATAACTGTTACTTATTTTTGAGTGATGACTCCTGGAATACTTATATTCCGTATACCTTTATTGTTACTGTCTCTTGTTTGTCTCATTTCATTTTATTTTATTGTCTTTTTGTTCCCTGATTTTCGATATGTTCTCATACAATGCTAAATAAAATAAAGATTATTTCAAAAAAAGAGAAAGAATGTTGCAAAGTCGTTGAGAATGTTTTAATGTGAAAACCCAAAATGTACGTTTGTTGCTTTGCCAGTTTTTTAAATGTAAGAGTTAAACTACCCTGTGCTAGCAGCACATAGGATAGTTGGACCACAGCTCTCTCACACAAAGCAGCGGTTGGGCTCTCCCAGCAGTCCACATGTCTAAGGTGTGAGAGAGCACTGCTGATTTCAGCAGTGTTCAGGTAGGCATGTCAGACTGCTGGAGAGCTGGGATGCTGCTTTTGTGTGCGAACACAACAGTCCAACTCTCCTATGTGCTGTTACGGTAATCTTATGCCCTGTACACACGATCGGAATGCTGATGGGCTAAAATCCGATAGAATTTTTCGTCGGAATTCCGTTCAAAGCCGTCTTGCATACACACCATCAGACCAAATTCCGACCGTCCAAAACACGGTGACGTACAACACGTACAACGTCACTATAAAGGGGAAGTTCAAATCCAATGGCACCACCCTTTGGGCTGCTTTTGCTGATTTTGTGTTACCACGTGTTAGTAAAAGTTTGGTGTTAGCCGATTCGCGCTTATAATAAATATTAAGCTATTTTGGAGACCTGGCTTTAAAATAAAATACGAAGATTCATTGGATCACAAGAAACAAAGAAATAAGTTTGTCAGAGCTTGGTGTGAATATCCGCAGCGAAAAATAAAATTTGTTCTAGCATTAGAAAGAAGAAAAGAATGCACTACATTTAACGATGCAACAATTTGCAGCATGACGAATGTGCTATCTCCATTACGAATGTTAGTTTTACCAAAACGAGCGCTCCCGTCTCCTAATTTAGTCTGAGCATGCGTGGATTTTTCTCCGATGGAGTTCCACACAGACGATCGGAATTTCCTATCGTTTTTTTTTCCATCGGAAAAATTTTAAACAAGTTCTATTTTTTTACACCGATGGAAAAAAGTCCGATGGGGCCCACACACGAACGGAATTTCCGATGAAACAAGGACTTGTTTCATCGGAAATTCCGATCGTGTGTACAGGGCATAACTCTTACCGCAGCACATACAGTGACTTGAAAAAGTATTCACCCCCTGAAATTTTCCACATTTTGCCATGTTACAACCAAAAAAATAAATGTATTTTATGTGATAGACCAACACAAAGTGGCACATAATTGTGAAATGGAAGGAAAATTATAAATGGTTTTCATTTTTTTTACAAATTAATATGTAAAAACTGTGGCGTGCATTTGTATTCGGCCCCCGTCAATACTTTGTAGAACCGCCTTTTCGCTGCAATTACAGCTGCAAGTCTTTTTGGGGATGTCTCTAACAGCTTTGCACATCTAGAGAGTGACATTTTTTGCCCATTCTTTGCAAAAGATTGGATGGAGAGCGTCAGTGAACAGCAATTTTCAAATCTTGCCACAGATTCTTAATTGGATTTAGGTCTGGACTTTGACTGGGCCATTCTAACACATGAATATGCTTTTATCTAAACCATTCCATTGTAGCTCTGGTTGTATGTTTAGGGTCGTTGTCCTGCTGGAAGGTGAACCTCCGCAACAGTCTTTTGCAGACTTGTTTTGCAGTTTTGTTTTTAGGATAAAAAGTTCAATTTTGGTCTCATCTGACCACAGCACCTTCTTCAACGTGTTTGCTGTGTCCCCCACATCGCTTCTCGCAAACTGCAAACGGAACTTCTTATGGCTTTCTTTCAATAATGTTTTTTTTCTTGCCACTCTTCCATAAAAGCCAGATTTTTGGAGTGCACAACTAATAGTTGTCCTGTGGACAGATTCTCACACCTGAGCTGTGGATCTCTGCAGCTCCTCCAGAGTTACCATGGGCCTTTTTGCTGCTTCTCTGATTAATGCTCTACTTGCCCAGCCTGTCAGTTTAGGTGGACGGCCATGTCTTGGTAGGTTTTCAGATGTGCCATACTCTTTCCATTTTCGGATGATGGATAGAACAGTGCTGCGGGAGATGTCCAAAACTTGGGATTTTTTTATTTATAACCTAACCTGCTTTAAACTTCTCTACAACTTTATTCTTGACCTATCTGGTGTGTTCCTTGGTCTTCATGATGCTGTTTGTTCACTAAAGTTCTCTAACAAACCTCTGAAGGCTTCACAGAACAGCTGTATTTATACTGAGATTAAATTACACACAGGTGGACTCTATTTACTAATTAGGTCACTTCTGACGGCAATTGTTTCCACTAGATTTTAGTTAGGAGTATCAGAGTAAAGGAGGCTGAATACAAATGCACGCCACACTTTTCAGATAATTATTTGTAAAATAAAATAAAAACATCACTTTCCTTTCACTTCACAATTATAAGTTACTTTGTGTTGGTCTATCACATAAAATCCCAATAAAATACATTTACATTTTTGGTTGTAACATGACAAAGTGTGGAAAAATTTAAAAGGGTGTGAATACTTTTTACAAGGCACTTTACCAGTGTAGAAAAAAAAGTAGAGGCTCCCCAATAGTTTTTACTGTATGTACAGTCCAGCTGCATTACAGTGATAACAAGGATTTAAGAGGGCTTTAAAATGTATCTAATTTAACAATGTCTACACTATTCAATAATTATCCGGGTGTAAAATATTATTATTATTTGGCTAGGAATATTCAGACAGAACCCTATGTTACTCCAAGCCTCATCCGTCATTTAGTGTAATCATTCAGATGTTAAAGCGAAAGGGCACTCCAAGGGCTACGTACATTTAAAGCCCCTGTCACACTGATGCGGTGCAGTTTGACCACCCCGCGATTGTATTGCGATGTACCTGTAATTTTGGTGCTGTTAGCTGCGCATTCCCATAGAGTTATATTATGTCCCACGGTTTTGGTGCACTTTCTGAAAGCACACCAAAATCACGGGACCTAACAGAACTAAATGGAAAGACGCAGATAACCTGCACCAAACCTCACAGGTACACTGAGCTACACCTGTGATATGGTCAAACCGCAACACATCAGTGTGAAAGGGGCCCAAGGGCTCGTTTACACATAATGTGGTGATTGCATCCTAGATAAAGGCCAGTCACCTCTGGAGCACATAGCACATTGAAACAGGTCATAGATGAGTGAAGTTTTTTTTGTTTTTTTTGTTCGGGTTGAACGGAAAAAATTCACTTGATTCCCCTATCCAGACACTATGTGGATGGGGGAATCCTCCCTGCTGTGTCTTTGTATTCTGACAGTGGGGAGACTTTGCTGCCATCAGAATACACTGATTGGCGCTGCAGGCTATAGCCTGTAGTGCTGATCAAGTGGAAACAGCCAGGTTGAACAGAAGTCAATCGGTAAATCAACTTCTGTTCAACTGCAGTCCCCATACATGGATCTAAATTCATCTAGTACCTGCTGAACCAGCCAAAATTCAATCCATGTATGGCCAGCTTAAGGCACTGCATATCAGTGTACAGTCTGTAAAAAGCACCAAATAGTGAATGAGAGGTGATTCAAATAACACAGCACCTTGTATAACATGGCAGTTGAGGCTTTAACTAATAAGCAAAGGTGGCTGATTGTTACGACTGAGCATTGAATTTCTTTAAAATCAATTATTTTATTCACTTTCATATACTTTAAATGAAGAATAGCAGCATTATATTGCTATCTAGTAATTACTGTGCCAAGAAGCATTCACTTGTCATTGACCTGAATCGATCCACCTGGTCTAGATACACATTCTGGACACTAGTGCTATATTAATCTCTACAAGAAATATATTTAAATACATAATAGCTATTTTTTTTTCGTTTAAATACATTTACATATTGGTTCCACCTTTGTTACTTGCACAGAAACAGCTACAGCTTTAAAATGCATTACACAAACTGTTGTACAATATGAAGGTTGTTGTTCTCACCTGCCACTGAGAAGAACCTGAGACTGCCGATTGTTAACTTGATTATCAGTCTTATGACGGAACTGCAATTTAGAAAAACATCTATTGTAAATGACTAGTACCTGCATACAGTGTACAGGGCTCCCTTCTATTATATATAGCCACTCTCAAGCCTCGTACACACGGACGGTTTTCTCGGCAAGAAAGTTGCTGGGAGAGCTGGTTGCTGAGAAAACCGTTCGTGTGTATGGTTTCTCGTCGGGAAAACTGCCGGGAATCTTGACGAGAAAAATAGAGAACCTGCTCTCTATTTTCCTCATCGGGATTCTCGGCAGTGTTTCCTGCTGAGAAAAACGTGCGTGTGTACGAGGCTTGTATGCTTACCTGTCCCCAGCATGCTCGATGAGACTTTGACGCATGCGCGGTAGCTTACAAGGGTAGTGTAGGGTGTAGCAAGATGGCGGCGACAGCATTGAATGTGACGAGTGCCAGCTCGTCGCAGTCAATTACGTCACCGCGTTTTTGCCATTCAAAAGAACGGCGGTTCTTTTGAATGGCCGTGTGTACACTCGGCGAGCAAGGCAAGCTTACCGGGAATCTCGTCGGGAAAACCAATGGTTTTTTTCCCGATGAGATTCCCGCCCGTGTGTACGAGGCTTCAGTCTTCATGCACTTGGCCATACAGGAACCATACAGCATGCAGAGTCTTTGTAATCACTCTCCTGTGACCCCTATGTAGCAGATGCATGTCCCATGACAGTTATTACCCAGGCTATGCACAATGTATAGCCCTTGTACAGCCATGTGTATGAAGCCTTATTAGCAGATAATGAGACCTTTCTGTGAGTACCTAAGGTTGTATACTCACAAACTGTTTTTGTCATTTTTTGGGGACATAATAAATGTCTGTATTGATTGCTCCACCAATGGAAAGCATAATCATTATTTTGCATCTTGCATGCATAACAAATGTCAACTGGATATTCACTGGCGTTTTTACTATTTATTGCGATGTATAATTTGAATGCGGTGAAAAAACGTTTGTGTGTGTGTGTGTACATTTTTTTTCTCCCTTTTTTCTAATTTACATTATAGTCTATGGAGTGAGGAAAAATAATACAGTCTAAGACCTTTAACAATGACAACTAGCACTAGTTTTTTTCCAACTTTTTCACTGTTCAAATTCCCTTATCCTTTGATTACTATAGATCACAGCAAAGTCTACAGTGCCACCCAGTGGCTGCCTGCAGTGGCATTTGCCATGCAGATGAATAGGATTGCCGGTTACAGCATTCTAGGCAAAACCCTCTAAATCTTTGTGCAGAACGCTGGACTCACTTATTTCATATAATTCCCCTTTGGGATTAATAAAGTATTTTGAATCTGAATCCTATTGTTATTTGTTGAATGGTTTATGAACACTTCTTGCTCTAAGGCTGTACTTGGACAGGATACTGGCGTTCTTTCTCTGCCTTTAGTCCTTGATTTTTACTAATTTCATTGAACTTCTGCATGGTGGAAAAAAAGGCAACAATAATTATCCATACATTCTTTCTAAAATTTCTCCTTATTCCAATATTGGTGTCAACACAAAACACATTTTCCACAGTTTTCGTTGGGATTTAGCAAACATTTAAAATGTAGCTGAACTTCATTCTAGTAAGTTTTAACTGACATGCATTTAGGGAGAACATTAAAAAAGACATGCACAATGTAAACTCTGCATATTATAAATACAATTTCTATACAAAGCAAATTCCTAACTTGTACAAACCACATTCATCTAAAAGTGACACTAAACTCTGGTTTCAAAAAATAAAAAAATCTAATTAATTATGCATTCCTATTTCAAAAAGGACTATCTATTGCTCTCATAGCCTCCTTTTGGCTACCGTTTAGAGGATGGCTTCATTCCTTCTGTACGATCTCATTTATGTAGGAATTAGGGGTCAACCGATTATCAGTGCGGCCGATATGTAAAATAAGATACAAGGCCATTGAGTAGAGAATGAGTATGAATTATTTTTGAAAAATAAGGATAATATTTAGAGTCACTTTAAGGGGGCTTACTTTGGTAGTGGCATGATAAAATACAAGGTATAAATATGAACCATTTTTAAGTTCTTAGGCCTCATGCCCACGGACGTTTTTACAGCCGCGTTTTTGTGCGTTTTTTACAGCTTAAAAACGCTTGTCCATGTTATTGTATAAATTTTTCGACCGTATTTAAAAAAAAAAAAAAAACGCCGGAGCTCAAAAACGCAACCGCTGCGTTTTTGCACGTTTAACGCTTCGCGGTTTCTTTATGCCTAACGCCGACGCCGCGGAACGCACTGGTCCTGGGTTTTTTTACAGCTTAAAAACGCCTATGCTATTTGCAGCTCAAAAACGCCTTGGTGGGCATGAAGCTATAGACTAACATGGACAGGCGTTTTTAAGCTGTAAAAAATGCTCAAAAACGCGGCTGTAAAAACGCCCATGGGCATGAGGCCTAATAGTTAAAAAAAAGTAACTGCATTATTTATATGACATGATCTGACAATAAAAAAATAAAAAAAACACAGGCAAAACTTACATAGTCATCAGTGGCATCTTTAACAGCAGTGATGGTCAATACAAGAACTAAAGGCACAATGGTGGTAAACCATGACAAGGAAGAAATTTCGGGGATTAGCTGCAAAGAAGAATATTAAATCATTATAATAGCTACACACATGCAAACTTTTACTAAAACTAGATATGACTGGTTGACAATTGTATTTCTATGGTTATATCTATGAAGCTGTTAAATCAACACCAGCTATCTACCATGTGTTTAAAATGAGTCAAATACAGTGTGCATAATGCCTAGTACACACGATATGATAAGAATGATTGTTTTTGCATGCTAGTCTCATAATGAAAAGCCAATAGGTTACTAAAGTTACAAACATTCTCGTACAACAGAATACTACTTCAGAAGTGATGTGATGTAATGTATTGTAATTAATTATTTCGTTTCCGAGCATGCGTGGTCTGGGTCACGCAATTTTTTTCGTACAAATACTACACTAATTACACGAAAATCATGAGAAAAAATTTCATACTTGTCCCTTCGGATAATTTTGCATGAACGGTCGTGATCGGCTCTCTAAAAGCTGTGTACCAACAATCAGATTATCGTACGATCGCTCCAAAAACGATATTTTCCGTCTGATTTTCTCATTGCGTGTACTAGGCATAACACTCCATGCACATCATTTTATAACCACACATTAATTTGAGGTATATTTGTGATCCAATGAATAAGCGTTCAACATGCCCGTACCCCACTACAACTTGTAAATGCATAACAATAAAATCTCAATGTACACATACAGTAGACCTAAACAAACACGCACTATGAGTATGACCTCATTACATTATATGATTTATAATTCATGTTTTTATTAAATACTGAAATCTCCATAGAAAATGTTTGAGGTGTTCTAACTATTTTAAATATGGTATTTGTGGCATCACTTATATACACACATAGCAATCATACAATTCTATGTGGCACACTACTGTGAGCAACTACTTAAATTTTACGTATTCCACACCACAATCTTATCTATAACTTGAACTGGTTGCTATGTACTGTAGTATAAAAGTGCTGAAAAGTGAGAGATACTTGGTAACAGAATAAATCTAATATTAAATAGTCTAATCTAGTGTCGTACCTAGCACATCTAGCACACAGGACTAGTAATTATTTTTTTAACCCCCCCCCCTTCCTAAAAATAAAACATCTCTAGTAATACAGCTGCACCAAAGTGTGGGTGTGATCAAATTACATCAACAATGGGAGGGGCCTAAGGGGGAATATGCTTACTCCTCCACACACCCCACTCATAGTCCAGGGTCTCTCCACACACCCCTTCCCTCCTCCCCTAGGCCATCCATGGATTCCCCCACCGCCCCCCTTAGTCCAAAGCTTCTCCAAACCCTTGCTGACAACCATCCCTGCCTCAGTCGGACAGGGCGCCAGAGCACTGCAACCCAATGCTGTGTGGGCGGGGCTTATCACGCCTCTCCTCCTGTGTGCTGCACTGACAGCATTCTTCTGTGCTTGTGAGGGAGAGATCTATAAAGGAGGCGGGTGAGATCACTTCGCTTCTCCTGCCCGACTCCCATAGAAAATCTTTCCTGAGCCGACAGTGCAGCGGACTCTGCTGGACCAGCCAGGCAAGCTGTAGTGTAGTGTAGCTCAGCCTCAATATGCACTTCTGAAATTTACATTTGACTTGGCTGTGTCACCCTCCCATACCCTCCTAGGTATGTCAATGGTAGGTTTTGTACCTGGTAGACTGGTCAGGGACAACATCGGCAGGCTCTCTCTCGTCCTTCATATTGCATGCCAAAAAATATGCCACCAATGATCCTATCATTATTGTACAAAAGGCATTTGGCTTCCTTACATGAGATTATTTATATTATGTGCTACAACACTGGGGGTTTGAGCCACAATTTCCTACTTGGATAAAAAATGTATAATCTTCCTTGACGACTTAAATCAGATGAAGCGGCTTCTGTTCAGATAATTTTTTCCATATCTAGAGGTACAAGACAGTTAGTTGCCTATTATCCCCACTTCTGTTTGCCCTACTTTAAAAAAAATATATATATATATATTGATTACACAGCCCAACAAAAAATCTTTTTATTGGTGCCTTGCTTTTTACAAATGTTCTTGGGGCTATTTTGGGTGCTGATTTAGAACATTTCATTGGCTAGACTGCATCAGCTCTAGTTTTTTTTAGATATAGTCAATTTTATAAAAAAATGTGTCTGTTTTTCAAAAGATCTTGCTGATCAACTTGTTCTTCTGTTACCTAATTTGTGTTCTTGCGTACAAGTTAGCAGATATAGTGAGAGTGTTTACGTACTTCCAACTTTACATTAGAAACATTGGAGTCTAAAGTTTCATTTATTAACTGTATTATAGCTATGACCATATAGAAGGTGTGTGTATATTGGCACTCATATTTTTATATTTGCAGATTGAGCACCGTAGAAGTTAGTTATTTTACAACAGTGCTGCCTGAATCATCCCGACATATTTTGCTATATTAATATTCTGATATTTGATGGGCGACCAGAGTGAACAGTGGTATATATGGAACTTATGCTGTATCTCAAAAACTAGAGCGGATAGGGGAAAAAATGTGCTGTTTTTGTAATCAGCGGGTGAGATATACCCCAGAAACAGGTCTAACATTCAAGGCACCAAAATGTGCGCTGACCTGTGTTATTAATCTGCTCTGGCTGTCCCCAAAACATTACAGGTGGGTTGCTTGCCCCATCACTAAACACTCCATGGGGATATATTAAAGTCCCAAATTTTCTCGTAAGTTAATCTTGCCACATAATATCCTAATGACAGTTATGTTACAACCAGCCATGAAGTCATGACTGTCATAATCTTTACTTAACAAAACACTCTTTAAGAGACTTAGATATTGTATTCTTTCAAACGCTCCAGGATAAGCATAAAGCTAAATTATGAAACATATTCCAATACCTCCAAGTTAAACATGTCCCCCTAACATCAACACGCACCAAGCAGGATTTGTGCTCCTTCGCGGCTTACAAAATGTTTTTATTAGACAACACCTAAAGCCTTGCCTGACCTCCTTAGTGTATTGTCTGTTTGCTATAACAGTTCAGAGAACCCTTCTTTCATACATGCTGAAATGGGAAACAGATTTTGGAAACTTTGTTACGATGATTGGAGCTAGATTTGTGCCACCTCCTAAGAACTCAGCTCATGTTTTAGATGTAGAAGCCAACTACATACTTTTTCACCACTGGTACATGATCCCTTTAAGGATATCTGTTATGTCCCTACATACCCGTCACTCTGCTGCCATGGCTGCCAGACTGAAGGCTCTTTCAAGCATATCTAATGGGACTGACCAATGGTCAAAAGCATTTGGACCAGAGCCTACCAAAGGCTTTATACCATCACAGGAGCATCTCCATTCTAAACAAAAACCCAAACTATACATTTCCCATCAGTTTAAGCTGTTCATCCATATCCTTGCTGAAGCCAAAGGAGTAAAAGCTTGGCCATGGAAGGCCCTCACAATACCCGTTTTGGAAGTCAAGCACCGTGCCTCCCATCCCAATCCTACCCATCATAGTTGTTTTGTTACATTCCATGTGGAGGTCACTGCCTAAGTCCCTCAGATGGAGACAGTAACCCCAATTGACCACATCATCCAACTACTACCCCCACCCCCTCCCCCTTTTTAGTTTTCCCCCCTTCTCATATGCCTCATCTCCCACTTTCCTGTCCCCTCTCTCAGTTTCTCCCCTCTTCCCCTTCTGCCATTCTCCTCCCACTTTCCAGTGAAAGCCTAGATCCCAAACCCTAGATTTATCCAACCCTTAACCTGCAAATTTCACACTATGAAAATTTATTTTTTACATCTCCATATTTCCTATTCTAAAAGTTGTTCATTTTTAGACTACTGTGCTATTCTTGTGAGCAGTGGTACTACTTGCCGTTTACACTCCTGATTTATGTAAGCAATTAAAACACCTGTCTACGTTATACCAAGCATTGCAGATGTTTGGATTACTCCTACTTCATTATATTTGAAAATAATAAAAAAAATTAACAAAATAAAAAATACCCGAGGCACAATATCTGTAGAACTCATTTGTTTTTTCTTGTTACCATATATTTACTTTTGCTCCAAACAAAAGAGTGCTATTATAGAGAGGTAAATGATTTGTGTCATGTAGTATGTTTGGTAAGATGCCACCTAACTGTATTCTAGTCATCTGGCATGTGTAGGGGAAGAGTGTCAAAGGGTTTTCTTTTCCTTTTATGTCCCATATCCTTGTATGTAGTTCTACTAGAGATGAAGGATCAGAACATTTCCATGAAATTTATTTTAAAAGTGTTAAGAAATCTTGTTTTAAATTTGATGTGGCCAGAAGTCGAGTGTTAGTTGGCATTATGCAAAGAGATTGCCATGAAAACCAAAGTGCTAGGATGCTAAATGGTTTATAAAAAGCCTAGCAGCTGTTCCAGATGTCAGCTGAGCTCCCATAAGGCAGATGTCTTTACTCTCCAAATCATTAATATGAACAGCATTGCTACTAAACCAGTAACACTGGAAGCATGCCATGGGTATGGATAACTCTAGTATCAGCTCTGTCTTCTCTGTGCTGGATAGAAGAGTGTATTTGAAGCATATATTCAATTTATGCAACAGAGAAAAGATACCCCCCCCCCCCCACACACACACACCGTTCTTGGGAGAACTAGGAACCTTTGGCCTAGGAGAGAAACATCCAACTAGCCTTTTCATGGTAGGTACATATTCCGGGGAACTAAAGAAAGTGTACCATGCAAAGTATGCCACAATGCCACACTAGTGATCATATTGGTTCTAGAAATGACAGTTCATTTTCAGGATTTCTGGAGACAGAGGTAGCAGAGGAGCTGGCTTAATAAAGCAATGGGCCCTGATGGTATTCATCTTAGAGTTCTAACTTTGAGGTATACTTTATAAGTTTGAGGTATAAGGTATAGTTTATATGGTAGAAGTTTAAGGTAACTTTGAGGCAGGAGAAGATCCCCATGACTGACAAACAGGTAATATTGTACCTTTCTACAAGAAGGGAAGCTGGCAATTACAGGCCAGGGAGTTTAACATTAGTTGTAGTCAAGTTAATGGAATCACTGCTGAAAAGAAGGATCATTGATCACTTAAAAACACACAACTTGCTAGACCCAAAGCAGCATGGCTTTACTAACAGCCGATCGTTAAGACTAATCTGATCAAATTTTTTGACTACATCACTAATGTTTTGGACCAGGGTGGTGCTGTGGATATGGCCTATGGTCTTAAGTTTACCAAGGTATTTGATACAGTTACACATAATGTTTTAATAAAAAAGTTGTACAAGCTAGGACTTCAGTAGGAGGTTCTGTGGATATGCAGTTGGCTAAAGGATAGATATCAGAGTGTGGTTGTAAATGGGGTTCATTCGGGAAAAGAGACCAGTCACTAGTGTACAACAAGGCTCTGTAATTGGTCCTGTTCTATTTATTTTATATGTAAGTAATATAACTAAAAGGTTTGTTGGGGAAGGTATTTCGTTTTGCTGATGATCCAAAGGTGTGTAAATAGGTTCGATTTCCTGGAGTTGTCTGTAACATGGAACATGATTTGGCATTGCTGGAAGATTGGTCAAAATGCACCTAGGGAATAAAGAATCCCTTGAGAGAGTACAACATTGGGGGTACAGTGTTAGCCAGCACAAAAGAGGAACAAGATTTGGGGGTACTTATTTCTGATAACTGCAAAATGAGCAAAGTGTGACCAGGCGGTGTGAAAATAGAATTTTAGGATGCATTACTAGAGGGATCACCAGCAAGAGGAAGGAGGCCCCGATTCCCATATACAGTTGAACCTCGGATTGCGAGCATAATCTGTTCCAGGAGAATGCTCATAATCCAAAGAACTCGCATATCAAAGCGAGTTTCCCCATTGAAGTCAATAAAAACGAAAATAATAGGATTTTTATAACAGCTTACCTGTAAAATCCTTTTCTTGGAGTACATCACGGGACACAGAGCGACATAGTCATTACTAATGGGTTATATAGATACCTTCAGGTGCTGGCACTGGCAACTTCCAAAACCGGAAGTACCCTCCCCTATATAAGCCCCTCCCATCCGGGAGCACCTCAGTTTTGTAGCAAAGCAATAAGTGTCCCCAAAGAGGGGTGGGAGCTCTGTGTCCCGTGATGTACTCCAAGAAAAGGATTTTACAGGTAAGCTGTTATAAAAATCCTATTTTCTTTCTCGTACATCACGGGACACAGAGCAACATAGTCATTACTAATGGGATGTCCTAAAGCAATGCCCAACGAGGGGGGGATACACCATACATAAGCTGAGCGCTATCAGACATGAGGATCTTTTGCGGCCTGCAACACACTGCGCCCAAAGGCGACATCCTCCTGACTTCTAACGTCCACCTGGTCGAACCTAGTAAACGTGTGTACTGAAGACCATGTTGCGGCCTTACAGATTTGAGCCAGGGAGGCCTGGTGATGCGCTGCCCATGAAGTTCCAACTGCTCTCGTGGAGTGCGCTCTAACTTTGAACGGAGGCGGTCTCCTTCTCAAGCCATAGGCTTGCATTATGACCTGTCGAATCCACTTGGCTAAAGTAGATTTTGATGCTGCCTGACCCTTTCTGGGGCCTTCCGGCAGAATAAACAAAGTATCCGTTCTGCGAATCTGAGCAGTGGCTTTTAGATAAGCTTTAACTGCTCTTACTACATCCAAAGAATGCAATAACTTTTCCTCTACCGAAGTAGGTTTGGGGAAAAAAGAAGGAAGAACCACATCTTGGTTCAAATGAAACCTCGATACCACCTTAGGAAGAAAGGCTGGATGAGGACGTAACACTACTCTGTCCTTATGGATAACCAGATATGGCTCCTTACAGGACATAGCTGCTAATTCTGACACTCTTTTAGCCGAACAAATGGCTACTAGAAAAATAAATTTCCTGGTGAGAAGAACCAAAGAAATATGCTGTAATGGTTCAAATGGTTGTTTCTGTAGAACCGACAGAACCAGGTTTAGATCCCATGGACATATGGGAATATTAACCGGAGGACTAATACGCATCACTCCTTGTATAAAGGCTTTGACTAGTGAATGCGAAGCCAAGGGCCTTTGAAAAAATATTGACAAGGCCGAAATCTGACCCTTGATAGTACTCAAGGCAAGCTTCCTATCTACAGCCCATTGTAGGAAGTCCAGAATCCTACCTATTACGTATTTACGTGGATGCCATTTCTTGGCCTCACACCAGGCGATGTACGCCTTCCAGATTCTATAGTAGATCTGCCTGGATACCGGCTTCCTGGCATTGATCATGGTAGATACCACAGAATTAGAGAGCCCTCTCTTTTTTAGAATGTGGGCTTCAATAGCCAGGCCGTCAAACCTAGGGCTGGTAAGGAAGGGTGGTATATCGGTCCTTGCGAAAGCAGGTCCGGACGATGTGGGAGGGTCCAAGGACTCCCCACAGACATCTTTACAATCTCCGCGTACCATGCTCTTCGGGGCCACGCTGGAGCCACCAGAATCACTGGTTTCTTTTCTACCCTGATTCTGCGGAGTAATCGAGGTAACAATTGTGGCGGTGGGAATGCATATATCAGCTTGAACTGATCCCAAGGGAACACTAGGGCATCCGAGCCGCAAGCTAGGGGATCCCTTGTCCAAGAGCCAAACCTGTCCACTTTTGCGTTGAATCTGGATGCTAGCAGATCTACATCCGGTGTTCCCCACCGCTGACATATTGTCCGGAAAACCTCGGGATGAAGGGACCATTCCCCTGGGCATAATTGTTGGCGACTTAGAAAGTCCGCCTTCCAATTCTCCACTCCTGGAATGAATACCGCAGATATGGCTGGGACATATCTTTCTGCCCATTTCAGGATGCAATTTACTTCCCTCTGGGCTGCACGACTCCTGGTGCCACCCTGATGATTGATATATGCCACTGCCGTGGCATTGTCCGATTGAATTCTGACAGGGGACCCTTGGAGTTTGGATGTCCATGCTACTAGGGCATACCGGGCTGTTCGTATCTCTAAGAGATTGATGGGCAGGGCCTTTTCTGCATCCGACCATCTGCCCTGGAGAGACCATTGCTCCAGTACTGCTCCCCAGCCTATAAGGCTGGCATCTGTAGTGACCACCTTCCAAGAAATCGGACTGAAGGATTTCCCTCTTTCCAGATTCTGGGGAACCAACCACCAACGGAGGCTCTTGCAAACGGAAGGGGACAAGGACATTGTAAGTCTAGGGCCTGAACTTTTTTGTTCCAGGCTGACAGTATGGCCCCTTGCAAATTCCTTGAATGGAATTGACCGTAGGGTACTGCTTCGAATGATGCCACCATTTTTCCCAGCAGCCTCATGCACAGGCGTATGGACGGCTGTCTTTTTTGTACCCACTAAGTGGATCAAATCTTTCAAAGACAACACCTTTCCTCGAGGCAAGAATATTTTTCTCTGGCCTGAATCCAACCTTAGCCCCAAGTATTCCAGACTTTTGACTGGTTTTTAGGGCTGACTTGTCTCGGTTGATAATCCAACCGTGAGATTCCATATACTTGATTGTCTTGTGAACGACCACGTCTAGTTTTTTCACTGAGTGGTCTATCAGCAGCAAGTCATCTAGATATGCCATTATCATTACACCTTGTGTTCTTAGATTGGCCAATAAAGGGCCAGAATTTTTGTAAACACTCGTGGTGCTGTGGCCAGACCGAAGGGTAAGGCTCTGAACTGAAAATGGCGCCCTTCTACTGCAAAGCGTAGAAATTTTTGGTGGACTGGAAAGATGGGAATGTGCAAATAAGCATCTTTGATGTCGATCGCGGCTAACCAATCCTCCCCTTGTAGGGCAGTGGCCACCGATCGGACCGACTCCATCGGAAAGTCCTGATATACAGGAATTTGTTTAGCCCTTTTAGAATTAATATGGGCCTCCCGTCCCCGTTTGCGTCGGGACTGTAAAGAGGTTTGAGTAAAACCCGAACCCCCATTCTTCCAGGGGAACCTTCATAATTACTCCTTGGAGCAATAGTTGTTCTAGTGCCAACAGGAGGGACTCTCTCTTCCGGGGATCCCTTGGCACGTTTGACCTCAAAAATGGGAAGGAGGAGAGTCTTTTAACTCCAATCTGTATCCCAAACATACTGCGGAGAGCACCTATCTGTTTTGATCGTGTCCCGCCAGGTCTCTTGCGAACAACTGGAGTCCTCCCCCCACCCGACTGAGTGGGGGCAACTCTTCAATGAATTTAACTTTGGGGGAGGTTTTGTACCTCCCCTGACCCAGGGTTTCTCATTACCCTGCGATTGTCCCTGTTTTTTACCCCCGGGAATTGACCGAGGAGGCCGTCGGAACTGTTACACAGCCGATGCCCCAGGGACTGGAGAAGCAGGCCTCTTAAAGAGGGACCTCT
The DNA here is from genome assembly GCA_029206835.1 of Rana muscosa. Taxonomy (NCBI): domain Eukaryota; kingdom Metazoa; phylum Chordata; class Amphibia; order Anura; family Ranidae; genus Rana; species Rana muscosa. The sequence goes on along the minus strand of CM055118.1, from coordinate 506,888,905 downwards.
AACTCTGTTTTTAACCGGCAAGAGTGTATTTTTACCGCTGGAAATTTTCTGGATATATTTGTCCAGGTCTTCCCTGAATAAGCGTTCACCATGAAATGGGACGCTAACCAGCCATTCTTTACAGGGAGCTTCAGCAGACCAGTTTTTGAGCCATAGAAGCCTACGCATATGTACTACAGACAGCGTAAAGCGGGAGGCCTGATGGATTGAATCCTTTATGGCGTCAACCGCAAAGCCTAAGGCTCTAGGTAGATCAGCTAGGGCAAGGGCCCGTCTGATCTGTCAAGTCCCTCAAGACCTGTTTCAACTGATCCTTCACTGCTTAGCAGACCCCACTGCTGGTTGTGTCACCAAGCTTGCTGTAGAAAGAAGCAGATTTTCATAAGGACTCCAATCTTTTATCTATTGGGTTCTTGAACATTTGGACATTATCCACTGGACATGTCAGTGATTTATACACACAAGAGTTGGCTGCGTCCACTGTAGGGACCTTCCATTTTTTGATGAACTTATCCTCCATGGGATAGACCACCGGAAATCTCTTGGGGGGAATAAATATTTTCTCAGGATGTTCCCAATCCTGGTAAATGAGCCCTTTCAGTAAAGGGTGAAGTGGAAAAGAACAGACAGTCTGGGGGCTTCTAGCGACCCCAACGAGGATACAGTAGTGGTTGATGGTTCCGCAAGGTGCATTTTTAAATGCTGATCGGACCATGTTAGTCAGAGACTGAACCCATAATCTTTCAGCTTGAGATGCTGAGAAAAGGTTCCTCCACTGTTGATTCCTCTATAACAGAATCAACCTCATCCTGATCCCCTTCAGGCAGGTCGATCCCTGTATGGGACTGTTGCTCTCTAACAGGCACTCTGAAGGAGGAGACGGAGATCGGGCGTGCTTTCCCTGACAGGGAGGCAGCGATCAATGTTGACAATCTCTCTCTAATCCTCCCAGAGCTGAGGAAAAAACCTCCTCTATTACATACACAGGAGCAGGTGAACTGAGGACAGCCACAGTACCAAGTACCCCTGCGGGGTCTCTACGGTCACTTACCTCTGAACTTCAGGGGAGACTGGTGCAGCAGAAGCATGCCCAAGATCCTCAGAGCCCGATGAGACCCCCTTCGCTTCCTGGAAGATTCAGTTCCGGAGCTTCTGGACGGCATATTCCTAAGCCTAAAGCTGAGGTATTCCAGCCGTAATACACCACTTTTACTGAGAATAGTCTAGCACAATTGCTGCTATATAACAGTTGGTGTCTACTAAAGTGCCTTTCTAGGGGATGCCTGCATCAACCGCCTCTGTGTGCCTTTATACTGTTGCTAGCTCTGTCTGTGCACTTCAATAGCCAGCTATGATTGTGCTTTAAAACACGCTGAACGCTCGCACATGCGCAGTAGCGCCACGGCGCACAGCGAGCGTCATCCACCCGCTCCGCCCCTTTTTCCAGATCGCCTCTATATATAGAGGCGCGTGCACGTGCGCCTTTTTTGAAAAAATAGGATTTTTATAACAGCTTACCTGTAAAATCCTTTTCTTGGAGTACACCACGGGACACAGAGCTAGTCATTACATAATGGGTTAAGGGTCACCAGCGGTGATTGGACACTGGCACAACCAATGGAAGACAGTTCCCCTCCATATAACCCCTCCCATCAGGGAAGTACCTCAGTTTTGTAGCAAAGCAGTAAGGTTCCCATAAGAAGGGGGGGACCTCTGTGTCCCGTGGTGTACTCCAAGAAAAGGATTTTACAGGTAAGCTGTTATAAAAATCCTATTTTCTTTATCGTACACCACGGGACACAGAGCTAGTCATTACATAATGGGACGTCCCAGAGCAATGCTCATATGAAGGGGGGGAGACACAGATCAAAACAGGCCGCTTGCGGACCAGAAGCCCTATACTGCTGCCTGCAGCACACTTCGCCCAAAGGCGGAATCCTCATGTCCTTTCACATCTATTTGATAGAATTTGGAAAATGTATGGACTGAAGACCAAGTTGCAGCTTTACAGATCTGAGCCATCGAAGCCTGGTGGTGCACTGCCCATGAAGCACCTATCGCCCTGGTAGAGTGCGCCTTAACAGGAAAAGGAGGAGTCCTGTTCTTTAAACCATAAGCTTGAATAATTACTTGTCTAATCCACCTGGAAATGGTGGATTTTGATACCGCTTGGCCCTTCTTGGGCCCATCTGGTAAAATAAACAAAACATCTGTTTTACGTATCTGAGCGGTTGCTTGCAGATACACCTTTACCGCTCTCACTGGATCTAGAGAGTGTAATAATTTTTCCCCCGCCGTCCGCGGGTTTGGAAAAAAGGAAGGCAGAACAATGTCTTGATTCAAGTGAAAAGCCGACACCACCTTAGGTAGAAAAGCCGGATGGGGTCGTAGTACGATTTTGTCCTTGTGACAAATTAGATAAGGCTCTTTACAAGAAAGAGCTGCTAGCTCTGATACTCTCCTAGCAGAAGCTATAGCAATCAGAAAGGCCAACTTCCTACTTAATATAATTAAAGGAATATGGCGAATAGGTTCAAAAGGTTGCTTTTGCAACACTGACAATACCAAATTCAAATCCCATGGACACAAGGGAGTCCTAACTGGAGGATTTATCCTCAGTACCCCCTTAATGAATGTTCGAACTAGGGAGTGAGATGCCAATGGTCTCTGAAAGAAGACTGATAGAGCCGATATTTGCCCTTTGATGGTGCTAAGGGCTAAATTCATATCCACTCCTAACTGGCAAAAAGCAAGAATCCTACTTATTTCATACTTCTGAGGATTCCAACATCTGGATTCACACCAGGAAACGTATGCTCTCCAGACTCTCTGATAGATGAGTCTGGAGGCTGGCTTTCTAGCATTAATGAGCGTAGAAAGAGCCGGACCAGAGACCCCTCTCTTTTTAAAAATGTGGGTCTCAGCAGCCAGGCCGTCAACTTTAGCCTTTGTAAGGAAGGGTGGAATACTGGACCCTGTGACAGCAGGTCATGTCGGAGTGGAAACTTCCAGGGCCTTCCTATCGCCGTTTTTACAATCTCGGCGTACCAAGGCCTCCTGGGCCAGTTTGGGGCCACTAGGATTACTGGTATTCCCTCCTCCTTGATCCTGCGAAGCAGTCTTTGTAGAAGAGGGATCGGAGGGAATGCCTAGATCAGTGAGAACTGATTCCATGGAGTTATTAGAGCGTCTGTATTATTAGAGCGTCTGTCCCGTAGGCTAGAGGATCTCTCGTTCTGGACACAAAGTTGTCCAATTTCTTGTTGAACCTGGCAGCTAGCAGGTCTACATCTGGGTTTCCCCATCTCAGACATATGGCCTGAAAGATCTCGGGGTGAAGAGACCACTCCCTGGTAGCAGCTGCTGACGACTCAGGTAGTCTGCTTGCCAATTTTCCATCCCTGGAATGAAGATTGCAGAAAGGCAAGGTACATGCTCTTCTGCCCATGCCAGGATCCGGTTCACCTCTCTTTGGGCTGCCCGACTGCGGGTGCCTCCTTGGTGATTGATGTAAGCTACTGCAGTAGCATTGTCGGATTGAACCCGAACTGGGTAGCCCTGTAACCTGTATGTCCAGGTTTTGAGGGCTAGATATACCGCCCGGATCTCTAGCACATTGATGGGCAGGATCCCCTGAGTCTTGGCCCAGGTTCCCTGGGTAGAAGCCTCCTCGAATACTGCACCCCAGTCCGATAGGCTGGCATCCCTAGATACCACCTTCCAGGCCACTGGGAGGAAGGACTTTCCCTTCCGTAAATTCCTGGCTTCTAGCCACCAATCGAAGCTGTGGCGTACTTGTGAGGACAGGCGCATGGGTATATCCAGAGCTTGGCTCTTCCTGTTCCAGGAAGCTAAAATATTGCCTTGAAGTAGTCTCGAATGAAACTGGGCGTAAGGGACCGCCTCGAAGGAGGCTACCATCTTTCCCAATAGTCTCATGCAAAGGCGAATAGACGGCCTCTTGTTTGCTTTGACCTTGTGGATCAGGTCTTTCAGAGACTGTATCTTCGGTTCTGGCAGGTATACCCCGTTTTGGGCTGTATCTATGATCATGCCCAGGTACCCTATCCTTCTTTGGGCCTGGAGAGAGGATTTTTGTAAATTTATAATCCATCCTAAATGCTCCAGGTATCCTACTGTAGTGTGTACAGCGTGACCCAATCCGTCCTTTGACTGATCTATTACTAGTAGATCGTCCAGATAGGCTGTTACCGCAATGCCCCGTGTTCTTAGGTTTGCTAACAGAGGAGCTAGCACCTTTGTGAATACTATGGGCGCGGTGGCTACACCAAACGGCAGAGCCACAAATTTAAAGTGGCGATCTTCTACCGCAAACCTTAGGAATCTTTGGTGAGCGGGGAGGATGGGTATGTGTAAATGTGCGTCCTTGATATCTATGGGCGCCATGAATTTTCCGCCCTTTAAAGTGGCGGCCACGGATCGGATCGTTTCCATTCGAAAATGGCGATCGTTCAGGAACCGATTTAGGGATTTTAGATCCAGGATGGGTCTGACATCTCCATTTGGCTTTGGAATCACAAAGAGGTTTGAGTAAAAACCTGAACCTCGCTCTTTTTGGGGTACGTCTGTAACTACCCCTTGAGCCATTAAGTGATTCAAACCTTTGAAGAAGGATTCTCTTTTTTGTGGATCCTTGGAGAGTCTTGAACCTCGGAATTGAGAAGATGGGATCTCTCGAAATTCCAGTTTGTACCCTGAGGATATTGTGGATACTACCCAATTGTCCTGGATTTCTGACCACCAAGTCGCTCAGAACTGACAAAGCCTTCCTCCCACTCGGCCGAGCAGGGGCGCCCCTTCACTGAGAGGCTTTGGGGCTTGCTTATTAGCTCTTGCACCCCACGGCTTCTTGTTCTTCTGAGCTTGCCCCTTGGCTTTTGTGGGCGGCTAAAACAGGCCGCCGCCACTGGTTGGAGTCAGATTTCCCTGGAGCTGGGGAGAGAGCGTTTAAAACAAGGTCTCTTGTTTTTCTTTCTCTCAGGTAAAAGTCGTTTTACCACTTGATCTTCTGTATATATTTTTCTAAATCTTCCCCAAATAGGCGTTCGCCATGGAACGGGAACTTGCCAACAGCTTTTTGCATGGGGTCTCCGCTGACCAATGCTTAAGCCAAAGTACTCTGCGCATCTGTACCAGCTGGAGTGTAAGGCGTGATGCCTGTATGATAGAATCTCTCATGGCATCCACTGTGAAGCATAAGGCTTTAGGCAAATTTTCCCAATTTCTAGCCTGCTCTGAAGGCAGTTCCTTCAGCCCCTGCTTTACCTGTTGGCTGATGACCTGACACATACCGACTGCTGCTACTGCAGGTTGGGTAATTGAGCCGGCCAAAAGGAAGGAGGATTTCAACTTCCTCTCAGAAGGATCTTTTAAACCCTTGTACATTATCCACCGGACATGTCAGGTTTTTATTTACACAAGAAATAGCCGCAACTACCGTAGGCAGGCTCCATTTCTTTGAAAAAAAAAATTTCCCCCATAGGATAAAGAATGTTAAACCTTTTTGGAGGTGAGAAACGCTTATCTGGATGTTGCCAGTTTGCGTATATTAGATCCTCTAGTAACGGATGAACCGGGAAGGAGCATGCACCTTGCAGGGATCTTAATGACCCTAGGGAGGAGACAGGTAATTCCGTTACCTCCGCAGAGGTTAACTTAAATGCACTGCTATAGCATTGTACCTGTGACCTTAAAATCTGGCTCCTCATCCTCTGCTGATGTAGCCTCCTCCTCCTCATCCTCCTCCCTCAGGTACTTCTGAAGGGAGGTCCAATACTGGAAGAGACCTGCTTCGCTTATTGTCCCTTTTTAGAGGACTTAGCGATTAAGGTAGCAATTTTTTCCTCCAGATTATTTAGGGCAGCTGATAAAGTGTCCTCAGTGACATATACAGGCCCAGGCTTCACTGGGGAAGCCGCCATACCTGACAGAGGTAATGGCTCATCCTGAACAGGTGCATTTAGCAACACAGGAGAGAAAGGTACCGAGTCAGCACAGTTAGAGCCTCCTCTCAGGCGGTGGTGCTTTCTTATCTCTTTTTGTCCGTATTACTTCCCCTGGAAGGCTTACTGTTTAGACAAAATACAAGGTACCTAAATGCATATACTACCGTGTTTAGTTTAGCAAATACATTACGTATGCAACTTTTAACACATAACTATGCATAACATGGATGTCTTCTAGGAAGTACCCAATCCAACCACATGGAGTCTTACGTCCCTGTATAGCTGCTGTGTTTCTCTGCCAGGAATAAGAGAACTAACGAGCTTGCTTGCTGCTGCAGTGCTTCTCACACTGACAGTCTTTTAAATTTGGCGCCGTTTCTGTGCCTGCGCGCGCCACGTGCCCGCGCACGCCTTCGCCCCCCCCCTCCGATAAAGCGCGCTCCCGCGCGCAGCGCGCGGCCCTTAGCGCTATGGCGGTGGCCATAGTGAGAGAGGACTCTCATCAGCCCTTGTTCCCACTTACCTGCATCTGCAGGTGTCTGGTCGGCCACCGAAAGGAGGATCGGGGTGCCCCAGCAAGCTCAGCAGCGGAGGTGACGAGCAGTGTACTTCGCCGAAGCCGACACTGTGTCATGGATATGCATTAATGTCTGTCTGCCATCTTACCTTCCTCCTCATGTGTTCATCTAGAGACCAGACCTCCTTCACCTGGCTTCCTTTATAATCTCCTCCCAGCCTGACTCCACCCCAGGCCCTATCACTGAACACTATATTAACCTGTGCACTGCAAGCCTGCTTTGCTGATCAACGTGTTTGTTAGGCATTGTGTGTTTGGGTTCCTGCCTGCCGTGTGCTACGTCTGTCTCTCTGTTACGTTATTGGCTTGTCCCCGACCATCCCTGTCTGCTCGTGACCCTTGACCTTCGGCTCGTTCTTCGTTATCCTTGTCTGCTTGTGGCCCCTGACCTTCGGCTTGTTATTCGGTTCTCTCTATCGTGTGCTGCTGCTTCCCCTTATCCTACGGGGCGTGAGCTAGGAAACTCCAGGGGCCGCGACCTGGTCCCAGCCTGCAGCGTAACATCCTCACCACTAGAGGCCCTGGAGAAGACCAGCTGGGTCTTAGACTCCGCGCCCTGGGGAATCTTGGCTCTCGCTTCCGTTGGGATCCCGGTTGTGCTCCTCTGGTCCCGCTTTCCACAACCACCCAGTTTCCTATCCACAGAAGCCAGCCATAGGGTTCACTACCTCGCGGTGCACTCCTGTCCCCCTACGGTGTGCATCTGTCACCTGGCCACAGGTGACCCTGACAGTTTGATCAGCCATGAACCCGGCTGACATCCCGCTTCCCGCGGATAATCCATTGCAGGGCATAGTTCGCAGACTTGAGACCCAGGAATCAAATCAGACCCAGGTGATGCGATTCCTCCAGGATCTGGCTTCTCGATTCGAGCAGCTTCAGGTCTCCTTGGGAACCCCGAATCCGCAACCCCAAGTACAACCAGCGGCTGTACCTATCGCACCAGTCGCAGCCTCACACTCACTAAGATTGCCAGCTCCGTTCCGTTTCTCTGGGGACTCCAAGGCCTGCAGGGGGTTTCTCAGCCAATGCACTATTCATTTTGAGCTTCAGCCTCAAAGCTTCCTATCTGACCGGGCTAAGGTAGCCTATATCATTTCCCTCCTCTCCGGTGAAGCTTTGGCCTGGGCTGCCCCCCTGTGGGAGAGGAACGATCCGGTGGTTTCCAGTCTGTCCGAATTCTTGAAGCTCTTTCGTAATATCTTCGAAGAGCCGGCTCGGGCTTCTTCAGCGGCTAGTGCTGTCTTACGTCTTCGCCAAGAATCTAGTTCAGTGGGGCAATATGCTCTTCAGTTCCGTATCCACACAGCTGAATTGAGCTGGAATAATGAGGCCCTGGTCGCTACCTTTTTACATGGCCTCTCTGACCGAGTGAAAGACGAATTAGCGGGAAGAGCCATTCCCGTCGGTCTGGACGATGTAATTTCATTATGCAACCAGATCGACATTCGTTTTCAAGAGAGGTCCTTAGAAAAAAGACGCCAGCACTCTCTGGGTCCTAGCCAGTCTGAGCTCCCCTCCCTTCATTCCATGGAGCATCCTCTACCTGCTGAAGAACCTATGCATCTGGGCCGGACCAGACTAACCCCCGAAGAACGTGCTAGGCGCAGAACTCTGGGCTTGTGCCTCTATTGTGGGGGCAAGGGTCATTTTCGTGACTCCTGCTCGCTTCGTCCGGGAAACGCTCGGGTCTAATACATTTGGAAGGTGGAGTATTGGACCCAGAAACATCACCTTCTCGCCTGCTCTTGCCGGTGTCCCTTCATGTAGGCACTTCTCCTCAGTCAACCCTTGCATACCTGGATTCCGGGGCTGCCGGCAATTTCATGGATTGGAGAACTGCTTCTTCTATGAAGCTTACCCTTTCACCTCTCACTACCCCATTGGTAGTCTCGGCAATTGATGGCACTGTTCTCCCAGGGGGCCCTATTCGCTTCCAGACGCTACCCATTAGGATGTCGGTAGGGATTCTCCACCAGGAGTGGATATCCTTTCTTATTCTACCCAAGGCCTCTACCCCAGTTGTATTGGGCCTCCCTTGGCTACAGCTCCACTCTCCACATGTGGACTGGGTCTCTGGGCAGATCCTGGCCTGGGGTTCCTCATGTTTCTCGTCGTGTCTTCTCAAGGTGACCCCCAAGGAGAGTCTTCCGGTTGCTGCCACTTCTGTTTCTTCTGATCTTCCCGCCGCATACAGCGATTACCGGGATGTGTTCTGTAAAAAATCAGCTGAGGTGCTTCCTCCCCACAGGTCTTTTGACTGTGCTATTGATCTTGTCCCCGGAGCAACTCTACCCAGGGGTCGTACCTACCCTCTGTCCATCCCAGAGACCCAGGCCATGTCGGAGTATGTAGCAGAGAATCTGGAGAGAGGGTTCATCCGGAAATCCTCATCGCCTGCAGGGGCAGGGTTCTTTTTTGTTGCCAAAAAGGATGGTACCTTAAGACCCTGCATCGATTATCGGGGTTTAAATGCGGTTACTATTAAAAATCGATACCCCTTACCCTTAATATCTGAGCTATTCGATAGGTTGAAGGGTGCCTCCATTTTCACCAAGTTGGATCTCAGAGGCGCGTACAATCTCATTCGAATACGGGAGGGTGACGAATGGAAGACTGCATTTAACACTAGAGACGGGCATTACGAATATCTGGTGATGCCTTTTGGTCTGTGTAATGCTCCAGCCGTGTTTCAAAACTTTGTCAATGAAATCTTCAGAGATCTGCTGTACCAGTTTGTTGTCATCTATCTGGATGACATTCTGATCTTTTCTGAAAATCTGCTCGTCCACAGAAACCATGTCCGCACTGTACTTCAACGTCTTAGAGAGAACAATCTCTATGCCAAGCTGGAGAAATGTTCCTTTGAATGTTCTGAGGTCCTGTTTTTGGGGTGCTTTGTCTCATGTTCGGGGCTTCGTATGGACCCTGGGAAGGTCTTGGCTACCACCAACTGGCCTCTTCCTGCTAGCCTCAAGGCCACACAGCGCTTTCTTGGCTTCACTAATTATTATAGGCAGTTCATAAGGAATTACTCTTCCATTGCCGCGCCTATTATCGCTTTGACCAAGAAGGGTGTGAATGCCAGAGACTGGCCTCCCGAAGCTGTCTCTGCATTTCACAACCTGAAACAGGCCTTTGTTTCTGGCCCCCTCTTGAGGAGACCAAATCCTGGGAATGCATTTTTTATTGAAGTGGACGCTTCCTCAATGGGGGTGGGAGCTGTGCTTCTTCAAATCTTTGAGAAGAGACGCCAACCATGTGCGTTCTTCTCCAAAAAATTTTCTCAGGCAGAGAGGAATTATGCCATCGGTGATCGGGAACTTCTCGCAATTAAATTGGCGTTAGAGGAGTGGCGTCATCTCTTGGAGGGTTCCCCTCACTCCATAACGATCTTTACCGATCACAAGAATTTACAGTATCTACAGAATGCTAAACGTCTGAATCCTAGACAGGCCAGGTGGAGTCTCTTCTTTGCCCGTTTTAATTTCACGATTACCTACAAACCTGGTTCCTGCAACGGTCGGGCTGATGCGCTCTCTAGGTCATTTGACACTTTGGACGAGGAGTCCGCCCCTGAACCTGAGCCGATCATTCCCACCTCATGCATTGTTGCCCACTCTACCACCCTGAAGTCTAAAATTCCGCCTGGTAAGACCTTTGTCTTCACTGGGCTAAGAGCTAAGATCCTTCGTTGGGGACATGATTCCAAGGTGGCAGGGCATTCTGGATTCCTCCGATCCTTCCTACTCATCAGTCGTCACTACTGGTGGCCTAATCTCCGCTCAGACGTCAAAGACTACGTTAAAGCTTGTCATGTCTGTGCTCAGTCCAAATCCTCCACACAAGCTCCTGCTGGTCTCCTCATGCCCTTGCCTATTCCTAAGGAACCCTGGGCCCATATTGCCATGGATTTTATCACCGATCTCCCACTGTCTGAGAATAATACAGTCATTTGGGTGGTAATCGATCGATTCTCCAAGATGGCTCATTTTGTTCCTCTTCCTGGTCTTCCTTCTGCCCCTGCCTTGGTTCCCATTTTCATTCGAGAAATTCTCCGCCTACATGGGGTCCCTTCTCATATTGTTTCCGACAGGGGAGTCCAATTCACGTCTCGTTTTTGGAGAGCCTTTTGCAAATCCCTCAATATTGTCTTGGATTTTTCTTCTTCTTACCATCCCCAATCCAATGGACAGACTGAGAGGGTTAATCAGGAGTTAGAGGTCTTTCTTCGCACCTTTGTGTCTTCTCACCATGACGATTGGTCCTCTCTACTCCCGTGGGCAGAATTCTCCCATAACAATCATGTGAATACCAGTTCGCAGAAGACACCCTTTTTCACAGTTTATGGAAAACACCCTCAACTTCCTCTTCCTATGATCTGTTCTCCAGACATTCCAGCTTTGGCTTCGGTTCAGGAGTCTCTCAATTCCGTTTGGGGTCACGTTCATGATTCCCTCCGGGCAGCTGCTGAAAAATTCAAAGGCTTTGCCGACCGCCGCAGGCGTAAACCGCCTTCTCTTCAGCCAGGGGACAAAGTCTGGCTCTCTACCAGGAACATCAAGCTCCGAGTTCCTTCTCTGAAGTTTGCTCCACGATTCATCGGTCCATACACGGTAACTGCTAAACTGAATCCGGTTTGTTTCAAACTCCAGATTCCTAAGAGCCTTAAAATCACTAACTCCTTTCATGTTGCTCTTCTAAAGCCTTTAGTCCTCAATAAATTCTCTCGTCCTCTTCCTACCGTGGCGCCTGTCTCTGAGGATAATCAGGAGTACGAGATCAGTCAAATTCTGGACTCCCGACTCTGTAAAGGCGTTCTTCAGTACCTCGTTCATTGGAAAGGGTTTGGTCCTGAGGAGAGGTCTTGGATCACTGCATCTGAGGTCTTTGCACCTCGTCTGTTAAAGGAGTTTCATCTGAAGTTTCCCTCTAAACCTGGGCCCAGGCGGGGAAGGGGGAGGCCTCGTAAGAGGGAGGGTACTGTCATGGATATGCATTAATGTCTGTCTGCCATCTTACCTTCCTCCTCATGTGTTCATCTAGAGACCAGACCTCCTTCACCTGGCTTCCTTTATAATCTCCTCCCAGCCTGACTCCACCCCAGGCCCTATCACTGAACACTATATTAACCTGTGCACTGCAAGCCTGCTTTGCTGATCAACGTGTTTGTTAGGCATTGTGTGTTTGGGTTCCTGCCTGCCGTGTGCTACGTCTGTCTCTCTGTTACGTTATTGGCTTGTCCCCGACCATCCCTGTCTGCTCGTGACCCTTGACCTTCGGCTCGTTCTTCGTTATCCTTGTCTGCTTGTGGCCCCTGACCTTCGGCTTGTTATTCGGTTCTCTCTATCGTGTGCTGCTGCTTCCCCTTATCCTACGGGGCGTGAGCTAGGAAACTCCAGGGGCCGCGACCTGGTCCCAGCCTGCAGCGTAACATCCTCACCACTAGAGGCCCTGGAGAAGACCAGCTGGGTCTTAGACTCCGCGCCCTGGGGAATCTTGGCTCTCGCTTCCGTTGGGATCCCGGTTGTGCTCCTCTGGTCCCGCTTTCCACAACCACCCAGTTTCCTATCCACAGAAGCCAGCCATAGGGTTCACTACCTCGCGGTGCACTCCTGTCCCCCTACGGTGTGCATCTGTCACCTGGCCACAGGTGACCCTGACACACTGAACAGAGTGAGGTGAGTATATTCAGCTCTTTACTCCCCCCAGTGGTGGAAAAAAAGAAGACATCCACCTTTTTGAAAAAGGTCCCAACCTAGTTATGGACCTTCTAATCTCACCTTATCCACGCCGCAGGTTTTTCTGCTGAAAGATTTCAGACAGATACCAAACTTCACCATTCACGGTGGGCTATGTGTGCCAACCTTCAGGGATATGGGTTCCTATTTAAAGGATACCTCTCCCCTGGGCCTTGTACAAGACTCTTACCAGGACTTTATAGCGAAATAGCGAAAGTGCTGGATCTTAGAGCCCAGTCCTCCGAAGAGAGACATTACAGGCGACGCCTCATGGATGAGGCCCGGATCCCATCCAGATTCAGCTCATTTGTAGGCGTCTTGGATGGATCCGAAAGCATAGCTCTTTTTACCCCCAGAGGGTCTCTTTGGTAGAGCTTTCCTTTAGCACCTCCTAACGCGTCCAACACCTTTCGACACTGGCGAAAAAACTGAGGTACTTCCCTGATGGGAGGGGTTATATGGAGGGGAACTGTCTTCCATTGGTTGTGCCAGTGTCCAATCACCGCTGGTGACCCTTAACCCATTATGTAATGACTAGCTCTGTGTCCCGTGGTGTACGATAAAGAAAATAAGGAGCTAGATGGGAGCCAGGGTCCCTGCCGCAGGGCCCGGGGATGGATGAGCGCAGCAACAGGGCAGAGGAGACAGCTTCCCAGCAGAGAACTTACCAACTGCCTGGATTTGATTTTGGAAGAAAAAAATCCACATTACAAGAAAAAGAACCATAGCGGCCTCTAGTGTCTAACACAAGTACCGCGGTCTTACATTTTTTTTTTTTTTTTCTTGCCTACTATTAAAATTTTTACATTTTCTCAGTAGTAACAGGCATACACAGAATATTAGCGGGAATACCTTAGGTAACAGGCAGAAAGACAAAATAGGCTTGGGGGTCCCTCAATAGAACCAAGTTCCTGAGGGCCCCCACTTACCTTTTCCTCGCCGCAAGACTCTATTTGGTCCACAGAAGCCCAAACTTCACCTATCACGGCAGGCATTGTAATTAAACCTTCAGGGACCGGGTTCCCAAGGATTCCACTCCCCTGGACCTGTATAGCACCCTGCACAGAAAACATCTTGGTCGTGGGTATGACCAGAGCTCTGGATCCCAGGGTCCAGCCCTCCTAAGAGAGGCATTACAGGCAACACCTTGCTCTTCTCTTGCAAGGCCCGGGTACCGACCGTTTAGCTATGAAGCTTTTTTGGTCGGATCCGGAATAGCTTACTGAGGCCCAAAAGAACCTGTACGCAAGCTCAGTGAAAAACACATGTTACTTCTTGGCCAACACCTTAGACACTGGCAAAAAACTGAGGTGCTCCCGGATGGGAGGGGCTTATATAGGGGAGGGTACTTCCGGTTTTGGAAGTTGCCAGTGCCAGCACCTGAAGGTATCTATATAACCCATTAGTAATGACTATGTCGCTCTGTGTCCCGTGATGTACGAGAAAGAAAATTTGTCCGCATTGACTTCAATGAGATGCAATACCGCATGCGGCCAGAGGTGGGGGGTGCCGGAGAGCCTCGGAAATGGCCGGAAAGGCCCGGGGACACGTCGGCTGACCTCGGCAAACATCGGAAAGGCTTGCAAACTGAGTATTTCCGGCCGAACGGCGACATTTGGCTGCGATCGTCGCTGCTCTGCTTGGCTCCGGCGCCTCCGCACCTCAGGCTAAATGCAGTACTGCAGGCCCTATTAGGTTGAATTCTGCTCGTCTCACTCGCAAGCCGAGTCAGAATTTTAAAAAAAAAGTTGCTTGTAAATCAAAACGCTCGTTAACCGCATTACTCTTAAACCGAGGTTCCACTGTATAGATCTTTAGTGAGAATACCGTGTCCAATTCTGGAGACCTCCGTTACAAAAAGATATTAATAAGATAGAACAAGTCCAGAAACAGATAACAAAAATGGTGAAAGGTCTGAGGGATAAAACATATCAGGAAAGACTTCAAAAACGTAATATGTACAGTCTGGAGGAAAGCAAGGAAAAGGGAGGCATGATTGAAACCTTTAAACACATCAAGTGGGTGAATAAGGTTCAGGGAAGAAGTCATTTCAATATGAAGCCAAGACCACAAACATGGGGACAGGACTTCAAACCAGCAGTAGAAAAGTTCAAAACTAATCTAAGGAAGTATTATTTTACCAAAAGGGTAGTTGATGACTGGAATAGACTGTTGTTGTGAGTCAGTCAACAGTAAGTGGATTGAAACATGCTTGGGACAAACAAAGATCTATACTCGGACAAAAAAGTAAACGAACAAATAGGAAAAGAAAAAGAACACAAAAACATTATTTATTTTTATTACAGGCACTTATATAGCGCCGTCAATATACGCAACCCATTACATATACAGGTGCATCTCAAAAAACTTGAATATCATCAAAACGTAATTCAATTCAAAAAGTGAAACTCATATACTATATAGCTTTATTACACACAGAGTAGAGCTGCACGATTAATCGTATGAGAATCGCGATCTCGATTCACCCCCCCCCCCTGCGATCTCGATCCTGGATTACCGCAATTTTTCGGGTCACCTGGAATGTAGCCTGGACCGGAGGAGAAGCCGTCGGAACCAGCGTGGAACAGGGATAGTTAAACACACCTTTATTGTTGATTGGTCGGCAGCAGCTACCTCCTGCTTTTCTCTGAATCTGCGATTGGCAGAGACGTGAGACACGGTCCTCCATTGGTTTTAAGAAAGCTCTTTGGATAATGTGATTGGCCAGGAGGAGGAACAAGGCGATGGTTGTTTATTCGTATAGCCAAACCCCTGGCTGTGTTCCTGTGGCTGTGATTGGATAGCGCAGGAGAAAAGTGTGTGAGTGGAGAAGCTGCATCCTTGTAACGGAGAGAGGACACGGAGGGTGCCCAGGACGTGCGGCCTATGGCAGGGTGCCTATGTGGTAGCTGGAGAGGTGAAGAGCCCCATCCGCTCACACCATGAGGCTGCTCAGGGCCCTCATGAGAAGTGCCTCCCTCACCAGCAGCAGCACCCAGGGACTGGTGGACTACTACTCCAAGTTCTCCCCCTCACCCCTCTCTATGAAGCAGTTCCTGGACTACGGTGAGTCACACAGGGCCCCATTCATTGCCAGCCTCTCCGGACTTCTCCAGACTCCACACATGAGGAGGAATCCCACCTTTACTCCTCATGCATGGAGAAGATCCCACCTTCCTCCTCATACATGAAGAACACCCCCACCTGTCCTCACACCTTCCTCCTCATACATGAACATCCCCACCTGTCCTCACACCTTCCTCCTCATACACGAAGAACACCCCCACCTGTGTCCTCACACCTTCCTCCTCATACACGAAGAACACCCCCACCTGTGTCCTCACACCTTCCTCCTCATACATGAAGAACATCCCACCTGCCTAGATGATAAAATGGTGGTTGTTGCAATATTTTATGTCACACTGTACTTAAGCAGCAGTCTTTCAAATGCAATTTTGTGGGGGGAAAATAGGATTTTTATAACAGCTTACCTGTAAAATCCTTTTCTTGGAGTACATCACGGGACACAGAGCGACATAGTCATTACTAATGGGTTATATAGATACCGTCAGGTGCTGGCACTGGCAACTTCCAAAACCGGAAGTACCCTCCCCTATATAAGCCCCTCCCATCCGGGAGCACCTCAGTTTTGTAGCAAAGCAATAAGTGTCCCCAAAGAGGGGTGGGAGCTCTGTGTCCCGTGATGTACTCCAAGAAAAGGATTTTACAGGTAAGCTGTTATAAAAATCCTATTTTCTTTTTCGTACATCACGGGACACAGAGCGACATAGTCATTACTAATGGGATGTCCTAAAGCAATGCCAAATGAGGGGGGGGATACACCATATATAAGCTGAGCGCTATCAGACATGAGGATCTTTTGCGGCCTGCAACACACTGCGCCCAAAGGCGACATCCTCCTGACTTCTAACGTCCACCTGGTAGAACCTAGTAAACGTGTGTACTGAAGACCATGTTGCGGCCTTACAGATTTGAGCCAGGGAGGCCTGGTGATGCACTGCCCATGAAGTTCCAACTGCTCTCGTGGAGTGCGCCCTAACTTTGAACGGAGGCGGTCTACTTCTCAAGCCATAGGCTTGTATTATGACCTGTCGAATCCACTTGGCTAAAGTAGATTTTGACGCTGCCTGACCCCTTCTGGGGCCTTCCGGCAGAATAAACAAAGTATCCGTTCTGCGAATCTGAGCAGTGGCTTTTAGATAAGCTTTAACTGCTCTTACTACATCCAAAGAATGCAATAACTTTTCCTCTACCGAAGTAGGCTTGGGGAAAAAAGAAGGAAGAACCACATCTTGGTTCAAATGAAACCTCGATACCACCTTAGGAAGAAAGGCTGGATGAGGACGTAACACTACTCTGTCCTTATGGATAACCAGATATGGCTCCTTACAGGACATAGCTGCTAATTCCGACACTCTTTTAGCCGAACAAATGGCTACTAGAAAAATCAATTTCCTGGTGAGAAGCACCAAGGAAATATGCTGTAATGGTTCAAATGGTTGTTTCTGTAGAACTGACAGAACCAAGTTTAGATCCCATGGACATATGGGAATATTAACCGGAGGACTAATACGCATCACTCCTTGTATAAAGGCTTTGACTAGTGAATG
The DNA here is from genome assembly GCA_029206835.1 of Rana muscosa. Classification (NCBI taxonomy): domain Eukaryota; kingdom Metazoa; phylum Chordata; class Amphibia; order Anura; family Ranidae; genus Rana; species Rana muscosa. The sequence goes on along the minus strand of CM055118.1, from coordinate 506,871,990 downwards.
CGAAGCCAAGGGCCTTTGAAAAAATATTGACAAGGCCGAAATCTGACCCTTGATAGTACTCAAGGCAAGCTTCCTATCTACAGCCCATTGTAGGAAGTCCAGAATCCTACCTATTACGTATTTACGTGGATGCCATTTTCTGGCCTCACACCAGGCGATGTACGCCTTCCAGATTCTATAGTAGATCTGCCTGGATACCGGTTTCCTGGCATTGATCATGGTAGACACCACAGCATTAGAGAGCCCTCTCTTTTTTAGAATGTGGGCTTCAATAGCCAGGCCGTCAAACCTAGGGCTGGTAAGGAAGGGTGGTATATCGGTCCCTGCGAAAGCAGGTCCGGACGATGTGGGAGGGTCCAAGGACTCCCCACAGACATTTTTACAATCTCCGCGTACCATGCTCTTCGGGGCCACGCTGGAGCCACCAGAATCACTGGTTTCTTTTCTACCCTGATTCTGCGGAGTAATCGAGGTAACAATTGTGGCGGTGGGAATGCATATATCAGCTTGAACTGATCCCAAGGGAACACTAGGGCATCCGAGCCGCAAGCTAGGGGATCCCTTGTCCAAGAGACAAACCTGTCCACTTTTGTGTTGAATCTGGATGCTAGCAGATCTACATCCGGTGTTCCCCACCGCTGACATATTGTCCGGAAAACCTAGGGATGAAGGGACCATTCCCCTGGGCATAATTGTTGGCGACTTAGAAAGTCCGCCTTCCAATTCTCCACTCCTGGAATGAATACCGCACATATGGCTGGGACATATTTTTCTGCCCATCTCAGGATGTAATTTACTTCCCTTTGGGCTGCACGACTCCTGGTGCCCCCCTGACGATTGATATATGCCACTGCTGTGGCATTGTCTGATTGAACTCTGACAGGGGACCCTTGGAGTTTGGATGTCCATGCTACTAGGGCATACCGGGCTGCTCGTATCTCTAAGAGATTGATGGGCAGGGCCTTTTCTGCTTCTGACCACTTGCCCTGGAGAGACCATTGCTCCAGTACTGCTCCCCAGCCTACAAGGCTGGCATCTGTAGTGACCACCTTCCAGGAAATCGGACTGAAGGATTTCCCTCTTTCCAGATTCTGGGGAACCAACCACCAGCGGAGGCTCCTGCGAACGGAAGGGGACAAGGACATTGGTAAGTCCAGAGCCTGAACTTTTTTGTTCCAGGCTGACAGTATGGCCCTTTGCAACTTCCTTGAATGGAATTGACCGTAGGGTACTGCTTCGAATGATGCCACCATCTTTCCCAGCAGCCTCATGCACAGGCGTATGGATGGCTGTCTTTTTGAGCCCACTAAGTGGATCAAATCTCTCAAAGACGACCCCTTTTCTTGAGGCAAGAAAATTTTTCTCTGGTCTGAATCCAGCCTTAGCCCCAAGTATTCCAGACTTTTGACTGGTTTTAGGGCTGACTTGTCTCGGTTGATAATCCAACCGTGATATTCCAGATACTTGATTGTCTCGTGAACAACCACTTCTAGTTTTTCCACTGAGTGGTCTATCAGCAACAAGTCGTCTAGATATGCCATTATCGTTACACCTCGTGTTCTTAGATTGGCCAATAACGGGGCCAAAATTTTTGTGAACACTCTTGGTGCTGTGGCCAGACCGAAGGGTAAGGCTCTGAACTGAAAATGGCGGCCTTCTACCGCAAAGCGTAGAAATTTTTGGTGGGCTGGAAAGATGGGAATGTGCAAATAAGCATCCTTGATGTCGATCGAGGCTAACCATTCCTCCCCTTGTAGGGCAGTGGCTACCGATCGGATCGACTCCATCCGGAAAGTCCTGATATGCAGGAATTTGTTTAGCCCTTTTAGATTTAGTATGGGCCTCACGTCCCCGTTTGGCTTCGGAACTGTAAAGAGGTTTGAGTAAAACCCGAACCCCCACTCTTCCAGGGGAACCTCTATAATTACTGCTTGTAGCAATAATTGTTCTAGTGCCAACAGGAGGGATCCTCTCTTCTGGGGATCCCTTGGCACGTTTGACCTTATAAAGCGGGAAGAAGGGGAGTTTTTTAACTCCAATTTGTATCCCAGATTTACTGCGGAGAGCACCCATCTGTCTCGGATCGTGTCCCGCCAGGTCTCTGTGAACAACTGAAGTCTTCCCCCCACCCGATTGGGTGGGGGCAACCCTTCATGCATTTGACTTTGGGGGAGGTTTCGTACCTCTCCTGCTCCAGGGCTTCTTGTTACCCTGCAACTGTCCCTGATTTCTACCTCCGGGATTTGACCGAGGAGGCCGTCGGAACTGTTTCACAGCCGATGTCCTAGGGACTGGAGAAGCCGGCCTCTTAAAAGAGGGACCTCTAACTCTATTTTTAACCGGCAAAAGTGTACTTTTACCGCTGGAAATTCTCTGGATATACTTGTCCAGGTCTTCCCCGAATAAGCGCTCCCCATGAAATGGGAAGCTGACCAGCAATTTTTTACAGGGAGCTTCAGCAGACCAGTTTTTGAGCCATAGAAGCCTGCGCATATGTACTACAGACAGCGTAAGGCGGGAGGCCTGATGGATTGAATCCTTTATAGCGTCCACCGCAAAGCATAAGGCTCTAGGTAGATCAGCTAGGGCAAGAGCCTGCTGATCTGGCAAGTCCCTTAAGACCTGTTTCAACTGATCCTTCACTGCTTGGCAGACCCCAATAGCTGCCACTGCTGGTTGTGTCACCAATCCTGCTGTAGAAAAAGCAGATTTCAATAAGGACTTCAATTTTTTATCTATTGGGTCCTTGAACATTTGGACATTTTCCACCGGACATGTCAGTGATTTATTCACACAAGAGATGGCTGCGTCCACTGTAGGGACCCTCCATTTTCTGATGAACTTATCCTCCATAGGATAGACCACCGGAAATCTCTTGGGAGGAGTAAATATTTTGTCAGGATGCTCCCAATCCTGGTAAATGAGCCCCTCCAGTAAAGGATGGATCGGAAAGGAACAAACAGTCTGGGGAGCTTTTAGCGACCCCAACGAGGAGACAGAAGTGGAGGATGGCTCCGCAAGTGGCATTTTAAATGCTGATCGGACCATATTAGTCAGGGACTGAACCCATAACCTTTCAGCATGTGATGCTGAGAACGGCTCTTCTACTGTTGATTCCTCTGCAACCGAATCGACCTCATCCTGATCCCCCTCAGGTAGGTCGACCTCTGTATGGGACTGTTGCTCTGTTAACAGGCACTCTGAGGGAGGAGACGGAGATCGAGCGCTTTTCTCCTGTGACAGGGAAGCAGCGATCAATGCTGACAATCTCTCTTCCAGCCCTCCCAGAGCTGAGGAAAAAACCTCCTCTGTTACATACACAGGAGCAGGTGAACTGAGGACAGCCACAGTACCAGGTACTCCTGGGGGTGCCCTACGGTCACTAACCTCTGATTCTTCAGGGGAGACTGGTGCAGCCAAAGCATGCCCAAGATCCTCAGAGCCCGATGGAGACCCCCTATTCCTCCTGGAATTTCTAGTCCCGGAGTTTTTAGACGGCATATTCCTAAGCCACAAAGCTGAGGTATTCCAGCCGAAATACACCAGTTACTGATAATAGTCTAGCATAAATGCTGCTATAAGAAACAGTTGGTGTCTACTAATGTGCCTTTCTAGGGGATGCCTGTATCAACCGCTTGCTGTATGCCTTTAAATGTTGCCAGCTCTGTCTCTGTACTTCATAGCCAGCTTACTACAATATTGTGGTTTTTAAACCTGCTGGGACGCCCGCACATGCGCAGAAGCGCTGCGGCGCGCACAGAGCGTCATCCCCCAGGCTCCGCCCCCTTTTCCGGCTCACCTCTATATATAGAGGCGCGTGCACGCGCACGCGCGTGGCCACGTGCGCCTTCGGCGCTAATTTCAAAAATGGAAACAAAGGGACAGGAGCCAGGGCCCCTCTTTGCCGCAGGCCGGGGGATGGACGAGCACTGCAACATGGCAGAGGAAGCAGTTTCCTATAAGAGAACTCACCAACTGCCTGGACTTTGCTCTGCTGAGAAGAAACTAGTCCACATGACAAGAAAACATTCCACAGCGGCCTCTAGTGGACAAACACAGGTACCGCAGTCTAATATATTAAATATATATATAAAAAATTTTTTTTTTTTTTTTCTTGACCACCATTAAAAATTATTACATTTTTTTAGTAGTTACAGGCATGCACAGAATCTTGCGGGAATACCATTAGGTAACAGACAGAAAGACAAATTAGGCTTGGGGGTCCCCCAATAGAACCAAGTTCCTGGGGGCCCCCACTTACCTGTTCCCCGCCGCAGGACTTTGTTTGGTCCACAAAAGCCCAAACTTCACCTATCACGGCAGGCATTGTAATCAAACCTTCAGGGACCGGGTTCCCAAGGATTCCACTCCCCTGGACCTGTATAGCACCCTGCACAGAAAACATCTTGGTCGTGGGTATGACCAGAGCTCTGGATCCCAGGGTCCAGCTCTCCTAAGAGAAGCATTACAGGCAAAACCTTGCTCTTCTCTGCAAGGCCCGGGTACCGACCGTTTAGCTATGAAGCTTTTTTGGTCGGATCCGGAATAGCTTACTGAGGCCCAAAAGAACCTGTACGCAAGCTTAGTGAAAAACACATGTTTCTTCTTGGCCAACACCTTAGACACTGGCAAAAAACTGAGGTGCTCCCGGATGGGAGGGGCTTATATAGGGGAGGGTACTTCCGGTTTTGGAAGTTGCCAGTGCCAGCACCTGACGGTATCTATATAACCCATTAGTAATGACTATGTCGCTCTGTGTCCCGTGATGTACGAAAAAGAAATTACTTTTTTTTTTTTTAAACTAACCAGTAAAGTTAGCCCAATTTTTTTTGTATAAGGTAAAAAATATTACTCCGCGAGAATCGTGAGAGAATCGTGATCTTCATTCTAAGCAAAAGAATCGTGATTCTCATTTTGGCCAGAACCGTGCAGCTCTAACACAGAGTGATATATATCAAGCATTTATTTATTTTTATTTTGATGATCATGGCTTACAGCTAGTGAAAACCCAAAATTCAGTATCTCAGAAAATTTAAATGTTGTGAAAAAGACTCATGGTGTCGCACTACAATCTAAGCTAATTAACTCAAAACACCTGGAAATGTTTCCTGAGCTTTTTGATGATATTCTAATTTTTGGAGATGGACCTTTATCTATTATGCATTGACATTAGTCCCTGCCCTCAAGAAGCTTAGAACCTAAGGTCCCTAACTCGCATTAATACATATACATACTAGGGCCAATTTCGACATGAGCCAATTAACCTACCAGCTCAACTGATTTGGAGTATGGGTGGAAACAAGAGCACCGAGAGGTAGTGCAATGGTTGGCTTCGAACCAACGACCCTTGTGCTGCTAGGTGGAAGTGCTAACCACTTAGCCACTGTGTTTCCCCATGTATAACTTAAAGTAGAACTTTAGGCTAACCAATTAAAATGAATGGACAGGCAGGATTTTTAATGCATAAGAGAGACATTCTTTGTCTCTTCTGCATTAAAACTACTTACCTGCCTGTCTGCCCTTGTACAGCGAGCCACACACATGCAGCTTACTGTACAAATTCGGCAATGCCGAATCGGACTGAACTCCCGTGCAATGACAGCGGTTGACGATCAAAACCCAGAAGGAAGACCAGTGTTTTAAAAGGCAAAATCTCCTAAAAGTCAGTTAAAGAAAATAAATATTACATGCTCAGGACTGCAGTATGGAATAGCTTTTTTCCAGGAAAGGCAAGAATTTCAGCCCTTCTGTTACTATACACTTTCGAATGACTGTTAACATTGCTTTAGGTAAACATTTCAATATAGGTATGCCCTAATGCCGCATACACACGACCATTTTTCACGACGTTAAAAATGCAATTTTTTAAATTGGGCATTAAAAACAATCGTGTGTAGGCTCCAGAGCATTTTTAACGACGTGAAAAATGGCCTAAAAAAAAAATGAGAACCTGCTCTATTTTTTCACGTCGTTTTTTTTAACGACGTGAAAAACGGTAGTGTGTATGCTTTTACGAGGGGAAAAAAAACCGCGCATGCTCAGAATAAAGTATGAGATGGGAGCGCTCGTTCTGGTAAAACTAGCGTTCGTAATGGAGATAGCACATTCGTCGCGCTGTAACGGACTGAAAAGCACGAGGTTGAAAAGCGCGAATCGTCGCTCAACAAACTTTACTAACATGAAGGGTGGCGCCATTCGAATGGAACTTCCCCTTTATAGTGCCGTCGTACGTGTTGTACGTCACTGCGCTTTGCTCGAGCGGTTTTTTAAATGAACGTGTGTATGCAAGATTGGCTTGAGAGGAAACAAGAAAAATCACGTCGAGAAAAACGTTGTTTTTGAAAATTACATTAAAAACGATCGTGGGTACGCGGCACAAGAGTTTAAAAGAAAGAAATATTAGAAAAACAGACCCATAGGATGCTCTTTTCCACAAACCAATAGACAATGCCCCTCTGCATGGTTGAACTCTTAGGCTTCATGCCCACGGACGTTTTACAGCCGCGTTTTTGAGCGTTTTTTACAGCTTAAAAATGCCTGTCCATGTCAGTCTATAGCTTCATGCCCACCTAGGCGTTTTTGAGCTGCAAATAGCATAGGCGTTTTTAAGCTGTAAAAAAAACCCAGGACCAGTGCGTTCCTCGGCGTCGGCGTTGGGCATAAAAAAAAAACACGAAGCGTTAAACGCTCGAAAACGCGCAAAAACACAGCGATTGCGTTTTTGAGCTGCCACCTTTTATTTTTTTCACGAAAAAAATACGGGCAAAAAATGTATACAATAACATGGACAGGTGTTTTTAAGCTGTAAAAAACGCGGCTGTAAAAACGTCCGTGGGCATGAGGCCTAATAATACATATTTTATAGCTACTAAACAATACATTGCCCAAGCATGGAAATTCCCTGAATTACAAGGAGGTTAAATCTAGGTTTCAGGGTACATTTATCAAATAAAAAGTGATTGCAATCTTGGTGATAAATGTATCTCAATTAGGCAACCATTGCTTGATTAATTTGTATTTTATTTTGCTCTCTGTACCGATATGCTGTAACTACTACTGCATACTCTGAGCAAATAATGTATGGCACAGTCTACACTTTAATTAAAGTTTCTTGGTAACAGAAATATTTGCAAAACATACCTGTAATATCAGCAGGAAAAGAAAATATGCATTAGCAACTCGCTGGAATTGTTCAAACAAATTGATGGGCAGGAACGTAAGTATATTATACTTGGACGTCTTGATGGCATTATTCTGAAAGCATAACAAAAAGTCCTGGTTAATTACCACTGCAGAAAAAAATTTAACTGCGCTATAAAAGAAATTAAGGTTTAAAACAGCAGAGGGCAATAAAGAAGCACAGTAAAGAGGAGAATCAAACAACAAGAACATTTGTTCTCTGGATACACACTAACGAACACAGAGTAAAGAATATAAAAACATGTCTATATGTAGGACAGGAAAATGCTCTCGGAAACGCCATTGTAAATCTTCATTACACAAAATGTTTAAAGATAATTCACATTAGCAAATGTACAATATTTCTGTCACCACACATACAAGAAAAAAAAAAACCCCACTAATTTAAAACAGAACAAGTACCATTTTACATGACATCTATGAATTCCAAAAAATCATGTAAGTAACATCTTAAATATTCCAGGTTTGATACATATATTTTCCAAAGAACACGTTTTGTTTGATTATTAAGGTTAGGGCATAGACACTCAAATCCGGACACCACATCCCTTAACCACTTCAATACAGGGCTTTTATACACCCTTCCTTACCAGACCAATTTGTAGCTTTCAGCGCTCTCACACTTTGAATGACAATTACTCAGTCATGCTACACTGTACCCAAACCAAATTTTTATCATTTTTTTCTCACAAACAGAGCTTTCTTTTGGTGGTATTTAATCACCGCTAGGTTTTTTATTTTTTGCAATATAAGCGAAAAAAGTTAGATTTTTTTTAAAAAAAAACACTTTTTTTTTTGTTTTTATTGTAAAATTTTGCAAATAAGTAATTTTTCTTCATAAAATTGGGCCAAAATGTATACTGCTACATATCTTTAGTAAAAATAACCAAAAAAGTGTATATTATTTGGTCTCTGTGAAAGTTATAGAGTCTACAAGCTATGGTGCAAATCATTGAAAAATTATCACATCTGATCACACCTGATGTACTGAAGGCCTATTTCATTTCTTGAGACCCTAACAAGCCAGGAAAGTACAAATACCCCCCAAATTACCCCTTTTTGGAAAGCAGACATTCCAATGTATTTAGTAAGAGTCATTGTGAGTTTTTTGAAGTTGTACTTTTTTCCCACAATTCTTGGGAAATTTTTTAAATTTTTTTAAATTTTTATTTTTTTGCACAAAATTGTCATAATAACAAGTTATTTCTCTCACACAGCACATGCATACTTGCAATGACACCCCAAAATACATTCTGCTACTCCTCCTGAGTATGGCGATACCAAATGTGTGAGACTTTTACACAGCCTGGCCAAATACAGAGGCACAACATTGAAATAGCACCTTCAGGCATTCTAGGAGCATAAATTACACATCTCATTTCTCAACCACCTATTACAGTTTTGAAGACCCTGGAGCACCAGGACAATAGAAACGCCCATTAAATGACCCCATTTTGGAAAGCTAACACTCCAATGTATAGTCTATGAGGCATAATGAGTCTTTTGAACGGTTCATTTTTTTCCAGAAGTTTTTGGAACATGTGGGAAAAAAATGAAAATGCATTTTTTTTATACAAAGTTGTCCATTTATAAGATATTACCAACACATAGCATGTACATAGCAAAAATGACACCCCAAAATACATTCTGCTACTCCTCCTGAGTATGGCAATACCAAATGTGTGGGACGTTTACACAGCCTGTCCAAATACAGAGGCCCAACATTGAAATAGCCCCTTTAGGCATTCTAGGAGCATAAATTGCACATCTCATTTCTCAACCACCTATTACAGTTTTGAAGACCCTGGAGCACCAGGACAATGGAAATGCCCATAAAATGACCCCATTTTGGAAAGCTAACACCCCAACGTATAATCTATGAGGCATAATGAGTCTTTTGAACGGTTCATTTTTTTCCAGAAGTTTTTGGAATATGTGGGAAAAAAATGAAACCGCATTTTTTTTATACAAAGTTGTCCATTTATAAGATATTACCAACACATAGCATGTACATAGCAAAAATGACACCCCAAAATACATTCTGCTACTCCTCCTGAGTATGGCGATACCAAATGTGTGAGACTTTTACACAGCCTGGCCAAATACAGAGGCCCAACATTGAAATAGCACCTTCAGGCATTCTAGGAGCATAAATTACACATCTCATTTCTCAACCACCTATTACAGTTTTGAAGACCCTGGAGCACCAGGACAATGGAAACTCCCATAAAATGACCCCATTTTGGAAAGCTAACACCCCAACGTATAATCTATGAGGCATAATGAGTCTTTTGAACGGTTCATTTTTTTCCAGAAGTTTTTGGAATATGTGGGAAAAAAATGAAAACGCATTTTTTTTAAACAAAGTTGTCCATTTATAAGATATTACCAACACATAGCATGTACATAGCAAAAGTGACACCCCAAAATACATTCTGCTACTCCTCCTGAGTATGGCGATACCAAATGTGTGAGACTTTTACACAGCCTGGCCAAATACAGAGGCCTAACATCTAAGTAGCACCGTCATGTGTTCTAGGAGCATAAATTACACACATAAATTCCTGACAACCTATCACATTGTTGAAGGCCCTTCATATTTCTAAAACATAGCATGTACTGTACATACCAATTATAAACCAAAATACATTCTTCTGAGAAAAAGGGTAAAGAAAAGATTACCTGCGGTTTTAGTAGTGCAGTGGTCCAAAGAGGAGAGCATCGGTCCAGGCAGCAGGCAGGAACGTGGACAGCGACAGCAAAACAGGCAGCAGGCAGGAATAGTCAGTACAGGTAGAGATTATGTCAGCACAGCCAAAGCATTGGTCCAGATAGCAGGCAGAGATGTGGTCAGCAGTAGCAAAAGGAACAAAGGATCGTCCATGCAGCAGGCAGGAATACTGTCCATAGTTAGTACATGCAGCAGGCAGAGGTATGGTCAGCACAGCCAGAGTATTTGTCCAGGGAGCAGGCAGGACCATCAAGCTTAGGGCAACGGTCAGGAAAGAATGGGGACAGGGGTAGAGGCTTCTCCCACCCAAATCGCTTTGAAGCCTCCGGACAACCAGACCCTGTTCTGGGAACACAGAAAACCAAAAACTGGTTTTCTGAACTCAGAACACTATTCTGGAGCCCCTCACATATGTGAGACCCCTGTGTAGCAGAGTGAAAGATCAGTCCAAGGGGGCAGGCAAAAACATGGTCAACAGGCCGAGGTCAGTGCAGGTAAAAGGCAGAAATAAACGGTAGGCAGAGGCATAATCCATACAGTCCAGGGTCAGTTCACGTGAAAGGCAGAAACATGGCGGATAAACAATGCAGACGGTAGGCAGAGACATAGTCGAGAAACAGGCCAGGGTCAGTTCACATGGAAGACTATGATATGGTTGGTTGAGGCAGGGAAATATTCAGGACATATTGAAAACGGGGAAATGGCAGTATTAGAAATATGGGCTAATAGTTTTCGAGAGTGTGATATCGCTTGAAGCATTTTCCGATGCAAAGGCCAGGTTGGGAGGGACAGTCGGGACAATGGAAGCTGGTGTCTTTCCTAATTCCTCTTCTGGTGCACACCCGACATTTTTTTTGGCGTCGTCTTCCGGATCGTGATGGTGGAATATGGTCTGAAAAATGGCGCTCATGTAGTCTGCTGACACAATCTGAGTGAATGCTTTCTGGGGGGGATGTTTGTTGGTAGATCAGGGCAGTGACAATGTCTTCAATAAATCTCATGAAGGTGGTGGGTCTGTGTGTGGATTTTTGGTAGACTATGAAAGAATTTAACAGGGCCAAATGAAAAAAGTAAATTGCGATTTTTTTATACCAGAAGAGGGATTTTCGGGTTGAAAGATAGGGCTGCAACATTTGATCATTTAAATCCACACCCCCCATGAATTTATTGTACTCATTGATGCAGGAAGGCTTGCGAACGGTACTGCGTCTTCTGTGAAGTTCCACCGAGGTGTCATCGTGGATGGTGGACATGATGTACACATCTTTCCTATCCCTCCACTTCACAGCCAACACTTCCTCGTTCCTCAAGCTTGCCGATTCCCCCTTTTGAATGGTTGTGGTGACAAGACGCTGTGGGAAGCCCTTTCTGTTTATTCTTGTTGTACCACACGCCAGAGTTTTTTTTAGGTAGAGGTGGCGGAGAAGGGGCAGGCTGGTATAATAGTTGTCCATATAAATATGATACCCCTTTTGGAGGAGTGGAAATACCAACTCCCAAACAATTTTTCCACTTATTCCCATGTACGATGGACACTCAGGGGGCTCGAGCTGGGAATCTTTGCCTTCGTACATGCGGAATGAGTGCACATAACCAGTGGCGCTTTCACAGAGCTTGTTGAGCTTCAAGCCGTACCTCGCCCGCTTACTGGGGATATATTGCTTGATTCCCAGCCGGCCTGTGAAATGCACCAGGGATTCGTCCACAGAAATGTTTTGGTCAGGGACATAAAGTTCGGCAAACTTCTTGGAAAAAAAATTAATTAGGGGGCGAATTTTATATAATTTGTCAAAGTTTGGGTGATCTCGGGGGGGGGCACTGTGAGTTGTCACTGAAATGCAGGAACCGCATTATAAGTTCGTATCGGGACCTGGACATGGCCGATGTAAAAATTGGCATATGGTGGATGGGTTTCTTCGACCAATACCTATTCATTTCATTTTTTTTTGTAAGCCCCGTGTTAAACGTTAGGCCTAAAAACAATCTAAGCTCCACCACTGTTAGGGGTCTCCATTCAAAAGGGCGGGCATAGCTGGAGCTGGGGTTGTTTTCAATGAATTGTTGAGCAAAAAGATTAGTTTGCTCCACAATGCCTTGAACCAATTCATCAGGGAAAAATAAATTAAAAAAATCAAGTTTGGAAAAACCCTCAGTGTTGACCTGCACACCTGGCTGTGCTGTAAAAGGGGGGATCGTGGCTGACCCTGAGGTAGAAGGCAGCCACAATGGGTTTGCCAAGCCATCTGGAAGCTGGGTTCGGGTCCTACTTCTTTGGCGTGTACTTGCACTGGGCCTTTCCTCCTGGGGTCTAGCAGCGCTTGCACTGGGCCTTTCCTCCTGGGGTCTAGCAGCGCTTGCACTGGACCTCGCCTCCTGGGGTCTACCGCCGTTGGCACTGCTGGTCGCTGTCTGGTGTTCAGACCGTCTTCTTTTTGGACGGACTGTGTCCTCCTCTAATTCGGATCCGGATGTGCTGCCTTCGGGGGGTTCATATTCCAAACCAGAATCGGAATCAGAACTGAGCGGTGAGAGCTCCCCGTTGCTCTCATCGGTCAGACTGAGTATTTGATATGCTTCTTCTGGGGTGTACACCTTTCTGGACATAGTGGGTACGCTGGTGAGGTGGCAGGTACTCTGGTGGCAGGTTCTCTGGTGAGGTGGCGGGTACTCTAATGGACAGGTACTCCTGATGGATTGGTGGTGGGTACTCTGGTGAGGTGGCGGGTACTCTGGTGAGGTGGTGGGTACTCCTGATGGACAGGTACTCCTGATGGACTGGTGGCGGGTACTCCTGGTGAGGTGGCGGGTACTCCTGGTGAGGTGGCTGGTACACCTGATGGACAGGTACTCCTGATGGACAGGTACTTCTGATGGACTGGTGGCGGGTACTCTGAGGTGGCGGGTACTCAGGTGAGGTGGCGGGTACTGCTGATGGACAGGTACTCCTGATGGACTGGTGGCGGGTACTCAGGTGAGGTGGCGGGTACTCCTGATGGACAGGTACTCCTGATGGACTGGTGGCGGGTACTCTGAGGTGGCGGGTACTGCTGATGGACAGGTACTCCTGATGGACAGGTACTCCTGATGGACTGGTGGCGGGTACTCTGAGGTGGCGGGTACTCAGGTGAGGTGGCGGGTACTCCTGATGGACAGGTACTCCTGATGGACTGGTGGCGGGTACTCTGAGGTGGCGGGTACTCAGGTGAGGTGGCAGGTACTGCTGATGGACAGGTACTCCTGATGGACAGGTACTCCTGATGGACTGGTGGCGGGTACTCTGAGGTGGCGGGTACTCAGGTGAGGTGGCGGGTACTCCTGATGGACAGGTACTCCTGATGGACTGGTGGCGGGTACTCTGAGGTGGCGGGTACTCAGGTGAGGTGGCGGGTACTGCTGATGGACAGGTACTCCTGATGGACAGGTACTCCTGATGGACTGGTGGCGGGTACTCTGAGGTGGCGGGTACTCAGGTGAGGTGGCGGGTACTGCTGATGGACAGTTACGCCTGATGGACTGGTGGCGGGTACTCAGGTGAGGTGGCGGGTACTCCTGATGGACAGGTACTCCTGATGGACAGGTACTCCTGATGGACTGGTGGCGGGTACTCTGAGCTGGCGGGTACTCAGGTGAGGTGGCGGGTACTCCTGATGGACAGGTACTCCTGATGGACTGGTGGCGGGTACTCTGAGGTGGCGGGTACTCAGGTGAGGTGGCGGGTACTGCTGATGGACAGGTACTCCTGATGGACAGGTACTCCTGATGGACTGGTGGCGGGTACTCAGGTGAGGTGGCGGGTACTCCTGATGGACAGGTACTCCTGATGGACAGGTACTCCTGATGGACTGGTGGCGGGTACTCTGAGGTGGCGGGTACTCAGGTGAGGTGGCGGGTACTCCTGATGGACAGGTACTCCTGATGGACAGGTGGGTGGCGGGTGATCTGGTGGCAGGTACTAGATGACAGGTACTCTTTATTTAGGGGGGGCAATCTGGGCACAGTAGTACATATGTATAACATATGTGTAACTCACTGTTAGCTGATCTCCTCCTCACAGGTGTGTGAAGAGGAGAACCAGGCAACAGTGAGTTACACACAATTGTGTGTTTTGTTTACATTTAGTGACCTGCTGTGATTGGACACAGCCGGTCACGTGGTAAAGAGCCAATTTCATTGGCTCTTTACCCTGATCGAGGCTGGGCTGTATCCAAGGGAAAAACCTCAGCCCCGATCGCCGCGCTGCGCAGCTCTGCATCATCAATTCCGGTAAGTTTATACCGGAATCTCCGCCGCCCGCCGCCACATTACTTGAATCGGTGTGTCCAGAGGGACACACCGGATCCCAGATCGCCGCGCTGCGCGCCCCCAGGGGCGCGCGGGCGCCGTGCACGCCGCTGCTGCAGCTCTGCATATGGGAGCCGGTAAGCCGCTCCGCTGCCCGCCGCGCCGCACAGAAAGCTCCGCTGCCCGCCGCTGCTGCTCCGCCGCCACTCATTTAGCCCCATCAGGGAACTGCTGTGTCCTAAGGAACACAACGGTACCTGGGAGAGCCGGCGAAGCACTGGATGGCGGCGGGAGGGGGGGTGCCCCCTCCCGCCGCCTATAAGAACGATCAAGCAGCGGAACCGCCGCTATGATCGTTCTTATGGTGCAGAGAATCGCTGGCAGAACAAAAGGATATCTGAATGATGCCTCTAGCTGCAGGCATCATTCAGATATTCCCCTACAAAGCAGAGGACGTCATATGACGTCCACCCAGGATGGGAGATCCCATCTGTGGACGTCATATTACTATGGCTGGGTAGGGAAGTGGTTAAACACTTAAGCCCCGGACTATTATGCAGCTTAAGGACCAGAGGTGTTTTCAGAATTTGGCACTGCGCTGCTTTAACTTGAAATTGTGCGGACATGCAATGTTGTACCCAAACGAAATTTGTGTCCTTTTCTTCCCACAAATAGAGCTTTCTTTTAATGGTATTTGATTGCCTCTGTTTTTTGTCCTTTTTGCGATATAAACGGAAAAAGACTGAAAATTTTGGGAAAAAAAAATGATATTTTCTACTTTTTGTTATAAGAAAAATTGAATAAACTCAATTTTAGTCATACATTTAGGCCAAAATGTATTCAGCCACGTCTTTAGTAAAAAAAAAATGTCAATAAGCGTATATTTATCGGTTTGCGCAAAAGTTATAGCGTCTACAAACTAGGGTACATTTTCTGAAATTTACACAGCTTTTAATTTATGACTGCCCATCTCATTTCTTGAGGTGCTAAAATGGCAGGGCAGTACAAACCCCCCCAAATGACCCCATTTTTGAAAGAAGACACCCCAAGGAAATTGCTGAGAGGCATGTTGAGCCCATTGAATATTTTTTTTTTGTCTCAAGTGATTGAATAATGACTAAAAAAAAAAAATTACAAAAAGTTGTCACTAAATGATATATTGCTCACACGTGCCATGGTTATATGTGGGATTGCACCCCAAAAATAGGATTTTTTGTACTCACCGTAAAATCCTTTTCTCTGACATCCATGGACTGACACGGTGTTTCTCTTTACACTTTACACGTGGGTTTTGTCCCTGCTTGCTGGAGAAGACCTAGGCAGAATGTGAAATGTTATACATACATTCTAAAAGCCAGACCTGAACAGCCCCACCCAGGTGGTCCCTCCGGACATAACCCTCCCACTACAGTCAGCAGACTTCAGTTCGTAACAAAGCAGTACAAACTTAAAAAGGAAGGGTGGGTGCCGTGTCAGTCCATGGATGCCAGAGAAAAGGATTTTACGGTGAGTACAAAAAATCCTATTTTCTCTTACCATCCATGGACTGACACGGTGTCTCTTTACACTTTACATGTGGGATGTCCCAAAGCAGTGTCAAGAGGGATGGGAGCAGTATAAATGGAAAAACCAAAACTTCACTCCAATAAAAGGCAGAGCTCCTCAACGGAGGAATCGCAACTTTAAACAGCGGCCTGCAGCACCCTGCGGCCGAAGGAAGCATCCGAAGATGCAGCCACATTAACCTTATAAAACTTAAAAGGCATGAACAGACGACCAGGTCGCCGCCTTGCACACTTGTGCAACCGACGCTTGATGTCGGGAAACCCAGGAAGCACCAATTGCACTGGTGGAATGCGCCGTAACCGGAAAGGGAGGCGCCCGCCCTTTGAGAGCATAGGCTTGAATGACGGTTTGTCTGATTCCCCTAAAAATGATGGCAGACGAAACCGCTTGGCCCTGTTATGGACCAGAGACGGTCACAAACAGTGAGTCGGACTTCCGAATAGAAGCAGTAGCAGACAGGTACACCCGTAAGGCTCGTACCACCTCCAATATGTGCAGCGCAAACTCTCTGGGATGCGATGGGTGAGGACACAAGGACGGGAGGGCAATGTCCTCATGTAGGTGAAAGGTCGACTCCACCTTTGGCAAAAAGGAAGGTCGCGGATGCAACACCGCCTTATCCTTATGGATGACTAAATATGGCGACTTGCAGGACAAAGCCGCCAACTCAGAAACTCGTCAAACAGAAGTGATTGCCACTAAAAAGGCCACCTTCTGAGACAAGACAAGAGGGGAATATCCCGGATATTCCCAAAAGGAGGTTCCTGGAGGACCGAGAGCACCAAATTCAGATCCCACGGTGGGAGAGGAGGCTTGACAGGAGGGAGCACATGGCGAACCCCCAACACAAGGTGCTAACCAAGAAAATGACCCGCTAGAGGTCGCTGAAAGAAGACGGCCAAGGCCGAAATCTGATCCTTGATGGTACTCAAAGCAAACTTTTTGGGTCACTCCACACTGCAGAGGACGCAGGATTCTGGGGACGGAATACGTCCGAGCACGCCAGTCCAGCGCTTCGCACATGGCGATATAAGCTTTCCAGGCACGGTGATAGATCTGCCTGGAGGAAGACTTCCGTGTCCTTAACATGGTCAAAATGACCGAGTCCGAGAGACCTCGGTCCCTCAACACCTGGCTTTTAACAGCCCTGCCGTTAAAGCCAGAGACTGTAAGCCGGATGAAACATAGGACCTTGAGACTGAAGGTCCTCCCTCATCGGCAACCGCCAGGGAACGTCCGCGACAAGACGTACCAGATCAGCGTACCAGTGATGCTGAGGCAAATCTGGAACAATTAGGATCGCCGGAGTTTATATCAGGCGATAAGGACCCTATGGGGCCACCAACGCATCCGAGGCATCGCCCAAGGATCCCTGGATCTGGCCACAACCTCGACCCTTGCGATTGAGTCGAGAGGCCATCAGATCCACATCCGGCGTGCCCCACCGTCGGTAAAGGAGTTGAAATATGCAAGGACCACTCTTCTTGGTCCGGTGTCTGGCGATTGGCGACTCAGATAGTCCGCCTGCCCATTGTCTATGCCCAGAATGTAAAATGGCCTACAGAGCCGGCAAGTTTCTTCCGGCCCACTTCAGGATACGGACTACCTCGGAAGCCGCAGCTGAGCTCCGAGTTCCCCCTTGATGGTTTACATACGCCACCGCCGTGGCGGTGTCCGACTGGCTCCTGATGGAGCGACCCCGTACTCTCTCCGACCTGAGGAGAGACACAGTCCGATGGCCCGTATTTTCAGAACAGTGATTGGTAAACGGGCTCGTCCGGAGTCCAAGGCCTGAGCCGACAGGACTCCCCAGACTCCACCCCAGCCCGTCAGGCTGGTGTCCGTCGTGAGTACCGTCCATTGGATGGGAGGGGAACGACTTTCCGGACCGAAGAGCCGAGGATCCCAACCACCATGTCAGGGGCGCCCTGACCAGGTGAATCACCTGGATCTGAAGATCCAAGGACAACGGGGATTTGTCCCAGGTGGACAAGATCTCCTTCTGCAATGCCCTGGTGTGTAATTGGGCATACGGAACGGCCGCGAAGGAGGCCACCACGAGTCTCGGGACTCTCATGCAAAAAACGGATTGACAACCATTTTTGGGATGTCAGCACCCGCACCGCAGACTGAAGTGTCAGCAACTTCTCCAGAGGTAGGATACCTTTGCCTCCAAGGAGTCCAGAATCAGAACTAGATACTCCAGACACTGACTCGGGACCAGGACTGACTCCTGAATGTTCAGGAACCACCCGAGTCCCTGAGGGTCTAATTGACGATAGTCACCTTTCCTCCAAGTCTGATCCACTTTCTGCTCTTAGCAGAAGATCGTCCAGATAGCCCACGACAGCAATACCTCGCTGTAACAGAAGGCTAGAACCGGAGCAAGCACCTTGGTGAACACCCTTGGTGCCGAGGCTAGGCCGAAAGGAAGAGCCACAATCGATAGTGGACTTCGCTGATCGCAAAGCGCAGAAACTTCTGGTGACTTGCGCAGATCGGAACATGCAAGTAGGCGTCCTTGAAGTCCAAGGACGCCAGAAGAAAATCCCTTTGGTGGAGTGTAGCGATCACCGTGCGAATGGATTCCATGCGGAATTTCTGCACCTTCTCGAAGGCATTCAGGGCCTTGAGGTCCAGGATAGGTCGAACCACGTCCTATTTTTGGGACGACAAACAGATTCGAGTAGAATCCCTGAAAACTCTCCTGTGACGGAACCGGCACAATCACTCCGGACCTGATCAAATCCTGTACAGCCCCCAAGAGGGCTGCCCGACAGGTAGGAAGGAGAGGAAGATTTGAGGGAAAGAATCTGTCTGGGGGCCAGGATCGGAATACTATCCTGTATCCTGAGGTGACCACCTCGCACACCCACCAGTCGGAGATTCGGGAGGACCACCGATTCATGACCTGCAAAGTCGTCGTCCCACCCCAGAGTCGGGCGGAGGCAAGACTTCACACGGAGGCGGGCTTGGGAGCCGCTTTTTCGGCTTACGCACCCAGGGGCACTTGTGCCCACCAGCCGCACTGCCGTCAGTCTGAGACGAAAAAACCCTGTTTTGCTGGAAAGGAAGGCCCCTGTTTGCGGCGGGCCTCCTCAACCTTGCTAGTCTAAGGAAGAAGAGTGCTTTTACCTCCCATGACATCCATGACGATGTCATCCAGAGCAGCACCGAAAGGTCTACCACCTTTAAATGGTAGATCCGTCAGGAGCTTCCTAAGGCTAGGTCAGCAGACCAGCACTTCAACCAGATAAGACGACGCAATACCACCGCCGAGACAGAGGCCCTGGATATTAAAGGGGCCGCGTCCAACGTGGCGTTGCACACATAAACCAGGCCCTGAACCAGTTGGTGGGCCAAAGCAACTGTGTCTGGAGGAAGATTATGCTCCTGTACAGCTAGGTGCAACATTTTTGCCCAACCTGTAAGTGTTTAAGACACAAGGGTCGCCGCTACCACAGGCCATAGGGCGGATCCCAACAAGGCAAACATGGCTCTGCTCACCACTTTTGACCTCCTGTCAGTGGGGTCCTCAATTGCAGGAGTCCCCTCCATCGGGAGAGTGATGGCCTTGTTCAACCGGGCGACTGGAGGGTCGACCCTGGGGGAGAAGCCCACTTTTTAAGTAGGGCATCTTCAAGGGGTATCTGATCGACAAATGCCGCGGGACCATAAAAAAATTCTTCTGCGGCTTTTCCCAGACCTTATCAATGAGCTGGTCAAAGAAAGTACATATGGAAAAACCTCTTTAGAAGGCCTGGCCTTAAAAGAACCAAAGGAGACTGTATCCGCCTGAGGTTCTGCATCCGCAGCATTTTAGCTTGAGAGTGTCCCTCACCGCAGTCATGAGTACACTAACAAGCGCCCTGTCATTTACTGACTCAGAACTGGAGTTTTCCTCATAAGGAATGTCCTGTTCAAAACCATCCAATACATTCAGAACTAGGGTCCTGAGCGGTAGTGACTAGGCCCATATCTGAATCAGCGCACTGCCCTCATGAAGTAAAGTGGGGAGAGGGCGCTTTTTTGCTCCCTTGCACACAGCTCCCATCCTGGTCAGAAATGATTCCAGGACTGCCCACAACTGGTCCCTAGGGACCGCAGGTGCTGAAGCACTGCCTGTTGTCCACTGACATTTAGGGGAAGCTGGTGACAGAGACTCCATATTGCCCCCCTCTGAGACTCCTCAGATGAAAAGTCCACCCACAGGCTGTGCTGACTGAGGAGGGGGCGCCCAGGGGACTCACCAAACCGGACCAGGGACCGCTCAGTTCCGCTGTCTGTACCGCGCTGTGTCAGCGCTGGTGAGCTGTGAGGAGATTCGCGCTGTTACAGCAGCGCTAGAGGCCAAAACTAGTGCTGAAGAGCGCGGGCTAAAAGAAAATGGCCGCCGCACTTCACTGAGGCGATCCGCGGCAAGATGGCCGCCATGACTCAGCAAAAGTGAAAAAAAAAAACAGCACACACACAGCGCCACTCGGCGCTCAGGCCCCAAAACACACAAAAAAAGGCCCCAAGCATATCTGCAGACCAGCATTAGCCCCTCCAAGAACAGTGTGACCCCCAGGCACCCCACACAGCACAGCGCCAACAATGGTGACAGAGAGCGACAATGAAATACAGGGGGAGACAAGGAAAATCCCCCACAGAGAAACACACAGCCTTTTGTACTCACCTGCAGGCAGGAGAGACTACTTACCCGTCCCCTGAAGGACCCACTGGTGTGTTTCTGACAGGACTATCACAGTGCAGTACTGAGTAGCTGTCAGCCCGGTCCACCGTGAAAGATACAGTCAGTCAGGAACTGTTCAGTCTTGAGAGGACCGTGGGAGCATGAAAGCAAACCCGGCCACCCCTGGAGTCATGGGGCATGTCGTGAACTGAGTCTCACGCACACAAGGCGAGGATCAGCACGCTCGATGGTCGGACAGGGAAGACTACGCGGATATCTTGTACCCAACCTGTTGCCCAGCCGACAGTTGATAGAAAATTCTCAAAAATAAAATAAAAAAGAATTCCAGAAAAGGAATAAAAATAGGTCAGGAGACTGGCTCCTGAGAGAGCCACGTCTTCTCTTTCTGCTAGGCAGAAAAAAACTGGAGTCTGCTGACTGTAGTGGGAGGGTTATGTCCGGAGGGACCGCCCCCTGGGTGGGGCTGTTCAGCTCTGGCTTTTAGAATGTATGTATAACATTTCACATTCTGCCTAGGTCTTCTCCTGCAAGCAGGGACATAACCCACGTGTAAAGTGTAAAGAGACACCGTGTCAGTCCATGGATGGTAAGAGAAATACATTTTGCTGCTTCTCCCGAGTACGGGGATACCACATGTGTGGGACTTTTTAGGAGCTGTGAGGGGGTTAACTCAGCAGCGGGTGTGTGTGAACCCCTGGATGGGTTCACCACACAAAAACAGGCACAGCAGACAGTGGTAGGAGAAAACAAAAGGGTGTAGTTTTATTTGAACTACCGGTATATACAGACAAAAAAATACAGCAAAAACAAAAGAAACAGGAAAATAAATCCTGGTCAACTTGACCGCTCACTACACACGTTGGTGTCCCTAACTAACAACTGGGTACAGTCTTGTGCTGTCCCAGTCCCTAGCTCCCTGCTTTTAGAAGTTCTTAGCAATAACCACACAGGCTTTGGCTCACCGCACAGAGATCACACTCCCCAGACCAGTGTTTCTCAACTCCAGTCCTCAAGGCGCCCCAACAGGTCATGTTTTCAGGATTTCCCTCAGATGAAACGGCTGTGGTAATTACTAAGGCAGGGAAACTGATCAAATCACCTGTGCAAAATAATGGAGAGCCTGAAAACATGACCTGTTGGGGCGCCTCGAGGACTGGAGTTGAGAAACACTGCCCCAGACTATCCACACAGATCTGGTTCCAGGTTGGAGCATCTCCCTTAGCATGCTGGGAGTTCTTGTAGAGGCCCTAATGAGCCCACTTACTTCAGCTGGGCTCATTAACTCTTCCCCTGCAAGACTCCCAGCACTCTCCCTAGTGGTATAAATCGGCATAAAGCCTGAATCTAGGACATATATACCTTCCATCCTGGATGCAACCTGGTGATTTTACCTGCCTGCTGTCACATACCCCCCCCCTCTTGTTTTACCCTTGGGGTTGGAACACAAGCAATCAGGCATGCATGTACTCGAGACAAAACATCCACATTCCCCATTTGAATGCCAGGGCGATGCTTTACCATAAAGTTGAATTCCTGTAGGGCCAGGAACCACCTATTTACTCTTCTATTTGTCTCTTTGTTTTGAGCCATCCACTTTAAAGAAGCGTGATCAGTAATCATGTCAAAGTGCCTACCTAGCAGATAGCACCGAAGGGCATCTAGAGCCCGCTAAACACTCCTTCTCAATCGTGGCGTAATTTACCTCATGGGACTTCAATTTCCTGCTGAGGTAAATGACTGGGTGCTCTTCCCCGTTCCAGACCTGGGACAATACTGCTCCTAACCCAACGTCGGATGCATCACTTTGTACCACAAAGTCCCTAGAGAAGTCTGGTGAGTAAAACACTGACTGGCTACATAAGGCTTTTTTTAAGAATTGAAATACTGCCTCAGCCTCTGGGGTCCATTTAATCATGACAGACTCTTTCCCTTTTGTCAGGTTGGTTAGGGGCACAGCCTGAGAAGCAAAGTGGGGAATGAATCGCGGATAATAACCAGCGATTCCCAGAAAGGCTCGTACCTGCTTCTTGCTGTTGGGACGTGGCCAATTCTGTATGGCCTCGACTTTATTGACTTGGGGTTTTATTACTCCCCTCCCAATGGTGTACCCAAGATACTTGGCCTCCTCCTGTCCAATGGTACACTTCTTGGGGTTGGCCGTAAACCCAGCTTCCCGGATAAAGTCTAGGACTGCTTGCACTTTTGGCAGATGTGAGGCCCAATCTGTGCTATAGATAATTACATCATCTAGGTAAGCCGCAGCATACTTCTGATGGGGCCTCAGTATCTGGTCCATTTTCCGCTGGAATGTTGCCGGCGCATTCTGTAAACCAAACGGCATTCTTTTATATTGGAACACCCCGTCTGGGGTTACAAATGCAGTTTTCGCCTTGGCCGACTTGGCCAGGGGAATTTGCCAATACCCTTTGGTGAGATCAAGAGTTGTCATGTATCGGGCTGTTCCCAACCGGTCGACCAACTCATCTATACGTGGCATGGGGTAGGTGTCAAATTTTGTAACTTTGTTCAGTTGTCGGAAATCTTTACAAAATCGCCAGCTCCCATCCGGTTTAGGCACTAACACTATGGGACTTGACCAATCACTTTGGGATTCCTCTATCACCCCTAACTTAAGCATTTTCTGTACTTCCTCACGTATTGCCTCCCGTCGGGCCTCTGGGATCCGATAGGGTTTTAGCTTCACCCTTTCACCGGGCGGGGTAATAATATCATGCTCTACCCCATACGTTTGTCCCGGCAGCTCAGAGAAAACCACCTTGTTGCGAAGCACAAACTCCTTAACCTCCTGTTGTTGGGGGTTTGACAAGGTGACTGCTATTCCAACCTCAGGAATCACGCAATAAGACTGAGCTGGTGACAAAGTTTCTGCAACTAGGGATTCCCTATCCCTCCAGGCTTTCAACAGATTAATGCGATAGATCTGTTCAGGCTTTCGCCTTCCTGGTGGTCTGACCTTGTAATTCACTTCGCTCACTTTTTCCATTATCTCGTAGGGGCCTTGCCATTTGGCGAGGAACTTGCTTTCAACCGTAGGGACAAGTACCAATATCTTATCCCCCGGGGAAAAGGTACGGGTCTTGGCTCCACGGTTGTACACTCTCTGCTGTGCCAACTGCGCTTGGGCCAAATGTTCCTTTACGATTGGCATTACCTGTGCAATTCTATCTTGCATCAGGGCGACATGCTCAATCACACTCCTGTGGGGAGAACTCTCACTTTCCCAAGTTTCCTTGGCGATATCCAACAGCCCTCTTGGGTGTCTCCCATAGAGTAACTCAAAGGGTGAGAAACCCGTAAAGGATTGGGGTACCTCCCTAATAGCAAACATTAAATAGGGAATTAGACAGTCCCAATCCTTTCCATCTTTATCCACCACCTTCTTTAACATTTGTTTTAGAGTTTTGTTGAATCTTTCAACCAACCCATCTGTTTGGGGGTGATACACAGATGTATGCAATTGTGTCACTTTGAACAACTTGCACAGCTCTTTCATAACTCGGGACATAAAGGGTGTACCTTGGTCCGTAAGCAGTTCCTTACAAATACCCACACGGCTAAAAACAAGAGATAGCTCTTTGGCTATGGTTTTGGCCGAGGTATTTTGGAGAGGAATCGCTTTCGGATAACGGGTGGCATAGTCCAATATAACCAAAATGAACTGATGTCCCCTAGCGGACTTCATTATCGGACCTACCAAATCCATTGCGATCCTCTCAAAGGGAACCTCAGTGATGGGAAGAGGTACCAGCGGGTTACGGAAGTGTGGCATCGGTGCCGACCTCTGACACACAGGGCAGGAGGAACAATAATTTTCTGTTTCCTTCATGACGCCAGGCCAATAGAATCTCTGCAATACTTTCTCTCGGGTTTTCTCTGTCCCCAGATGACCTCCAAGAATGTGCCCATGGGCTAAATCTAACACCAACTTCCTGTAAGGTTTGGGCACAACAAGCTGCTCAATGGTTTCTTCTGCCCTTTTAGCCATCCGATACAGTAGGTCCTTTTCCACGATGAAGTATGGGTAAGTGTAGGTCTCATCTGGGTTCACTAACTCGCCATCTATTTCCACTACGTTTTCCCGTGCCTTTATTAGGGTGGGGTCTTTTAACTGTTCTGTGGCAAAATTTTCCTTGTGAACCTCGAGATCAGAAAACTCCACAGACGGCATGTTTTCGTCTGAGGATGTTGGCTTCTCCCCAGTTTCTCGAGTCTCCCCGGCCAATACCGACAAGGGGAATTCTGGAGAGTCCTCACCACTCTCAGAGGAATTCTGGCTATCACATTCCTGGTATATAGGGGCACCAGTGGGGGGCTCAGGATAATCTCATAGTTCCCAGAACTTTGGAAAATCCCTTCCCACAATGGCATCATGAGGCAAGTGAGACACTAACCCCACCTGATGAGAGAGGGTACCTTTGGGGGTCTCAAAACACACTGTAGTCACCGGATACTCTCGGGTGTCCCCATGCACACAAATAACAGCTACCTTGTTATTCCCAGAGACCTCTGTAGTAACTAATTCAGCCTTTATCAGTGTCACCAGGCTACCTGAATCCAGCAACACAACAACATTTCTACCATTAATACACATTTTGCATAAATGTTTCTCAGTTCCCCGAATGGCAGTGCATACGACTGTCGCAAACAGCGACTGACGTCTGTCCCTTAGAAAGTCACATTGCATGGGTTCATCCACAACCGGGCAATTTGCTGCAATATGTCCCTCTTGTCGGCAGCGGTAGCAAACAATCCTTTTTGCTGCCTCTTGAGCCCCTGACTTCCCAGGCTGTTCTTGCCAGACCTTAGGTAGAACTCCCACCCTCTCACTCTCTCCACCCTCACCCCTTGGAATCATCTTACCCGCCACTGGGGAAGGTCTAGTCTTAGGGTGGAAAATCCGTGAGTCTCTGGAAGAGGCAGTCAGGTTCTCTGTAGCCAAGTACTTCTCTACACGAACCACAAGATTATCGGCCGTTTCTGGGTCTCCATGGCTTATCCACTTTTGGATGGCAGTAGGAAGAGCTCTCAAGAAACGATCCATCACAACACGTTCCACAATCTTTGATGCAGACAAAGTCTCTGGCTGTAGCCACTTCCTGCTCAGGTGAATGAGATCATACATTTGAGACCTGGGGGGTTTTCCAAGCCGGAAAGTCCAGTTATGCACATGCTGAGCCCGGACAGCCAGGGTGACACCCAGCCATGCCAATATTTAAGTTTTTAGCATCACATAGTCTTTTGCTTGGTCAGGCTCTAGGTCATAGTAAGCTTTCTGCGATTCACCAGTTAACAGAGGAGCCACCAGTCCAGCCCACTGCTCCTTAGGCCACTTTTCTCTTTCAGCAGTCCTTTTAAATGTGGTCAAAAACACCTCTGGATCATCCTCTCCAGTCATTTTTGTCAATAAACGACTCACCCCAAAGGACGCAGTATTAGTGGAACTACTTGCCTCACTGGTCTGCGGACGTTACTGCATTAACGTTTCCATTTGTTGCTGTAGTCTCTGTTCTTGCTTCTGTAACAGGTCCATGAAGCGGGCCTCAGATTGCTGCTGGGCTTGTTGCTGAGCTTCAAAGTTGCATTTGTCTGCTGCTGGGCTGCAAGGCTCTGTTGATGAGCTTGCTGCTGGGCTGCAAGGCTCTGTTGATGAGCTTGCTGCTGGGATGCGAAGCTCAGTTGTTGAGCTACAAGGCTCTTTTGCAAACCTGCATTTGTCTGCTGCTGATTGGCATTTGCTAGAGCCAGCTGTTTCAGTATCTCCTCCATGCTGGCCTTAAAAAAACTGCCACTGGTTCTCCGCCAACTGTGAGGGGGTTAACTCAGGAGCGGGTGTGTGTGACCCCCTGGATGGGTTCACCACACAAAAACAGGCACAGCAGACAGTGGTAGGAGAAAACAAAAGGGTGTGGTTTTATTTGAACTATATACAGACAAAAAAATACAGCAAAAACAAAAGAAACAGGAAAAGAAATCCTGGTCAACTTGACCGCTCACTACACACGTTGGTGTCCCTAACAACTGGTACAGCCTTGTACTGTCCCAGTCCCTAGCTCCCTGCTTTTAGAAGTTCTTAGCAATAACCACACATGCTTTGGCTCACTGCACAGAGATCACACTCCCCAGACTATCCACACAGATCTGGTTCCAGGTTGGAGCATCTCCCTTAGCATGCTGGGAGTTCTTGTAGAGGCCCTAATGAGCCCACTTACTTCAGCTGGGCTCATTAACTCTTCCCCTGCAAGACTCCCATCACTCTCCCTAGTGGTATAAAATCGGCATAAAGCCTGAATCTAGGACATATATACCTTCCATCCTGGATGCAACCTGGTGATTTTACCTGCCTGCTGTCACAGAGCCTAGCCGCGTACAGGCCCCCGAAAATCAAGCACCGCCTTCAGGATTTCTAAGGGCGCAAATTTTTGATTTCACTCCTCACTACCTATCACAGTTTCGAAGGCCATAAAATGCCAAAATAGCACAAAACCCCCCAAATGACCCCATTTTGGAAAGTAGACACCCCAAGCTATTTTCTGAGAGGCATGGTGAGTATTTTACAGCTCTCATTTGTTTTTGAAAATGAAGAAAGAAAATTATTTTTATTTTTTTCCAATTTTCAAAACTTTGTGACAAAATGCGAGATCTGCAAAATACTCACCATACCTCTCAGCAAATAGCTTGGGGTGTCTACTTTCCAAAATGGGGTCATTTGGGGGGGTGTTGTGCCATCTGGGCATTCCATGGCCTCCGAAACTGTGATAGGCGGTGCTTTGTTTTTGGGGTCCTGTACGCGGCTAGGCTCCCAAAAAGTCTCACACATGTGGTATCCCCGTACTCAGGAGAAGCAACAGAATGTATTTTGGGGTGTAATTCCACATATGCCCATGGCATGTTTGAGCAATATATCATTTAGTGACAACTTTGTGCAAAAAAAAAAAATTGTCTTTTTTCCGCAACTTGTGTCAACATATAAAATATTCCATGGACTTGACATGCCTCTCAGTATATAGCTTGGGGTGTCTACTTTCCAAAATGGGGTCATTTGGGGGGGTTTTGAACTGTCCTGGCATTTTATACACAACATTAGGAAGCTTACATTCACTCTTCTAACCACTTGAAGACAAAGCCCTGACACTTTATGTTTACATGAAAAAAATAATTTTTTTTGCAAGAAAATTATGTTGAGCCCCCAAACATTATATATTTTTTTAAAGCAAAGGCCCTACAGACAATGGTGGGTGTTGCATTTTTTTTTTTCCCACACAGTATTTGCGCAGCGATTTTTCAAACGCATTTTTTGGGGAAAAAATACACTTTTTTTAATTTTAATGCACTAAAACACACTGTATTTCCCAAATGTTTGATGAAATAAAAAAGATGATCTTAGGCCGAGTACATAGATACCAAACACGACATGCTTTAAAATTTCGCACAAACGCGCAGTGGCGACAAACTACATACATTTTTAAAAGCCTTTAAAAGCCTTTACGGGTTACCACGTTAGATTTACAGAGGTCTACTGCTAAAATGACTGCCCTTGATCTGACCTTCGCGGTTATACTTCACATGCATGATGCAATTGCTGTTTACATATGACGCCAGACCGACGCTTGCGTTTGCCATTGCGCAAAAGCAGGGCGGGACAGGGGTGTTTTTTTTTGTTTTTTTATTATTAATTTTGCTTTTTTATTTTATTTTTAAACTGTTCCTTCCATATTTTTTTTTTTTATCATTTTTATTGTTATCTCAGGAAATGTAAATATCCCCTATGATAGCAAAAGGTAGTGACAGGTCCTTATTTTTTGAAGAAACTGGGGTCTATTGGACCCTAGATCTTTCCTCTGCCCTCAAAGCATCTGACCACACCAAGATCGGTGTGATAAAATGCTTTCCCAATTTCCCAATGGTGCTTTTTATATCCGGGGGGGGGGGACATTCCCTCCCACTGCTTGTAAAAGCAGTCCAGAGGCTAATTAGCCACTAGGATTGCTTTTACATGAAAGACGGCCGCTGGCTGAAAAGAATGATACCAAGATGATACCTAAACCCACAGGCATCAATCTGGTATAACCATTCAAAGTCCAGCAACAGACCAGTACGTTGCTGGTCCTTGTTGGACATGTATTGTAATCTTTTTTTTCATGCAGCCTTTTGGCTGAACGAAAAAAAGAGATTGATGGTGTGTAGGCAAGACTGATGGAAGTCAGCTTCATCGGTTTTCCGATGGACAAAACCATCGGATTAGAATCCATAGGATATCTGATCGTGTGTACGAGGCTTAATACAGTGATCAGAAAAACGATCATTAGTGACAGCGGTGCTAGGGGGTGAAAGGGTTACCTGGGGGGCGATCAAGGGGTTAAACCTTTATTAGGGGGGGTTAGGGGGCTACACTGGACCTAAAAAACTCTGCCCTGACACTTTTACAGTCACAAATGTCACTGATTGCAGTGATCAGTAAATAAATGGTCACTGCAATCAGTGACACTGTGACTGGGGGCTGGGGGGTGATCTGGGGGTGTCTGGGGGGCTATCGTGTGCCTATGTGTGTGGTGTCAGTGTGCTGTTTAGTGCACTAACCTCTGTGTCTTCTCTCATGCAGCGCTCGGTATATGTGAGCGCCGCATGAGAGATGCCATCACTTCCTCCTGCCTGTGTAAACATTACACAGGCAGAGGAAGATTCTCATTCGCCGGGAGCGATCGCGAGGGGGTGGCCGGAAACTAATGGCTGTCCCCTCATCACGGATCACTCCCGGAACGATGCCGACCGCTCACTGCATAGAAGGGGGGTCCGATGGGACCCCCCAACTATACAAAGGCAGGCACGTATAGGTACGTGATTGTGCCTATCCGTGCCATTCTGCCGACGTATATATACAGTGAGCGGTCGTTAAGTGGTTAATATAGATTCAAGAAGGGGGGGTAACAAACCCTGGGACTTTAAAGGGTGTCTAATTGATAAGGTAGAAATACAGTAACAGTATTAGGAGTATTCAAATTTAATTTATAAAAGTAAAAAATAACAAGCATAGATAAAAAACCATCCATATAAAATACATGACATTTGGCCATACGCATAAAGGGCTGCTGTAAAAACGCTCTACATGTTTCGCTCAGATGAGCTTCTTCAGGAGCTTTCGACGTTAAAGCAGGTTATGCTAAAGATTACAAGAAAACATACAACGGATGGAACAGCAAGTTAGTTAGTTTGAAAAGCAAGGCATTCAAACGGATCGAAATACTGGTATTATTGATCAAATAACCAATAGATGAATATCATTAGGTGTTTATTAACCAATAATCAAAGAAATACAGAATAACATAATAAACGAGTGCACGCTGAGCAAATCTCACCAATGTAGCCAGTCACGATCAGTGTAGAAATGGTTAGGAATAATCTACAGGATCCCATTAAGAGTTCAAAACCGAAACATCCCGGCATTTCCACTCATTCACATTCTCAAGAGCATTTTAGATCCCTAGGGTATAAATCAAGTTTGGAAACCATGTAAAGGGAGCTGCATGGAAGCACAAGTGTGTATTTTCTCTGTCAGAAATTGGGCATGATTAACAAAAAAGATTGTTACCTAGATAGACTTTATTGGTTCTACGTTTTTCAATCTTTATCTAGGTAACAATCCATTTTGTTAATCATACCCAATTTCTGACAGAAAATTCACCCTTTTGACTGCATGTTCAAATATATAAGGGGTCCATATAGAGAACTTGGTGTTGAGTTATTCACTTTACGGTCAACACAGAGCATAAGGGGGCACTCTTTACGTCAAGAGGAAAAGAGATTTCATCTCCAAATACGGAAAGTTTTCTTCACAGTAAGAGCTGTGAAAATGTGGAATAGACTCCCTGCAGAGGTGGTTCTGGCCAGCTCAGTAGATTGCTTTAAGAAAGGTCTGGATACTTTCCTAAATGTACATAATATAACTGGGTACTGACATTTATAGGTAAAGTTGATCCGGGAAAAATCTGATTGCCTCTCGGGGGATCAGGAAGCATTATATATATATATATATATATATATATATATATATATATATATATATATATATATATATATTTTTTTTTTTATTTATGATTGAACTGGATGGTCTTTTTTCAACCTGACTAACTATGTATCACAAAGCCACCAATTACATAGTTCCCTCTTCACATTGGCGCGCCCCCCCCTTATCTCAAGCAGTGTGGCGGAGGGCAGGAGGTAGGGGAGGTGGACTTGCATCTTCTTCTGAATGCTGAAGGTGGTCCTACATGCCGCCTGCCCCTAATTATAGTCATGTGTTGACATGGTGCGGACAAGCCAGTGCCATCATCATAGCAATGAACGATGCTGTGCGTCCTGGCCCTAGCGCTTTATTTGGATGTTATGGTGCTGTCAGGGTTTCTGTCTGTGTTGCCTCTGGGTGCCAGTTTGCCCACAAAAAGGCAACTCTTGACCCTGATCCAGGACAAACTGGGTGCTGTGCTCTGGGAACCTAGATGGCACCGTGGTTGAGTTACGACTTATTACAGATACTGACAGTTATTAGGTCTTCATAAAAAGAAAATCACTGGAGGAAAACACTCCTATGGTGTAAAGCTGGGCTTTGTGTTGTACTACATTTAACCTAATTATTGGACCAATAAGTAAATGCCAGTGAGGTGAGAGCCATGGTGTAACGGGTGGGCCCGTGGAACCCAGAAGTTCTTACAAAGTATGAGCCAGAAAATAATGGACATTGAGAATATGTCTTGTATTGCTTTAAAATGGGTCTGTAATATTAATCCACCTGGATGCCTGTTGTAATGTTAATGAATCCAGACTAGCTTCCAAAGACCTTTTCATTGTTGTTTGTGATGATGTGGATTGGAGCTGGTAGACAGTCTGGCTGCCTATTATGGGATGTTTAAGTGTCTTGCTGTGAGGAAAGGGGGAGGATTCACTCCAGCAACCCCTTCTGCTAAGACTGTTTACTGAAGGAGAAGTTTGAACACACCTGACCTGTATCACCATTGTCATTGGACAGGTTAACCCGCCCTGTTCCCCAAGGATGGGAGGGAAGTGTTTTGAAGCGAAGTGTGTCACCATGTGCTTGCAATAAAGCTTTTTTCCCTGTTTTGGAACCTCAACACAGAGTGGTTGTCTCGTCTGTGGAGGGAGAAGTATTTGTATGGGGTCTTATTCGGCTGGTTGGAGTGTCTGGTGGCTGTCGTGTGTTCGGAAAGGGATAATCATAACGGCGTTAACCCCTTTCATACTTGGGGTGCCGTTACACATGGATATTGGGGTTATTTGAAACAATGTGTAATAACAAGGGAATTAAGAAAAGTATTCAAAAAAATAGAAGGAATCAAAAAAGAAAGGTCAGTGGTATGGTAGAGTTATCAGAGATGGGGACCCAGCCAAGGGACCAGATAATGGATTCATGCCAGCCTCTGGCACATTATGGCTGGTCTTATGTATCAGAGGGCCATCAAGATCTTAAAAGGTAATGTTCAACCCATGGGGTCATCTCTGCTGTATTTTCATTGTTAATGTATGTTAGAATTTTAAAAAAAAGTTTTCCTTTTATCTGTTTAACTAAGTAACTTTCAGCTATATATGCCAGGCCTGATATCAATTAGAATGTCCCTTTAAGTGGTTAAAGCTATTTGTATACCATCCCAGCTTGTAAAACCAAACTCTGATCTTGCCTAAAGTGTGACAGATACACTTTGATTGGTAACAGAACAGCAGCTTGCACTTAGTTGGACACAAAGCATTTGTAAAAATATAAAACAGAACAAGCTCTTACATGGGAACACTCAAATATGTTGGAGAAAATGAAAAGTTAGCTTATGTAACAGATTGTTAGTTGTCTGCACTTCTGAGGAAGATGATTATAGCAGTGCTGGTACAGGAGCAAGCTGTTTATGACTGTGACACGGAGCTACCCTGAGAATACATGGCAGCACGTATTATAGAGCTATGGAAAATCAAATGCTTCTCAGATATGTTAAGGACAGTGTGAGCCCTAGAGGGATCTGACAGCTGGAAAACAGTCTGTTGATCGTGCGAAAAAAAGCTCCACCTTCAATGCAAGATTGCTCTAGAGACCAAGAACATTTCTCAGCCATAAGGACAAAACAAACTCACTTTCTTGGCAGCACATTATCATAGGTAATGGGTACCAGAATGAGAATGTCTTTAGCGAACCTGTAATCTGAAATCTTGACCTGCACGTAAAGAGATACAACAATGCTGTACAAGTGTTATATCAGATGTCATCAAATGATCACATGTAATAATAATGTCACACCGTAGAGCAAAGTCTTCAAACTTTTCAGTACAAGGGCCACATTTTTAATACAGTTGATCACCCCTTCCTCCTCCAAAAACTCCATGCCATTGGTCTCCATGACTGTACTTTTCGCTGGTTCTCTTCCTACTTATTCAACCGCACCTTTAGCGTTACTTACATCTCTACTTTCTCCTCTCCTCTTCCTTTCTCTGTTGGGGTCCCCCAAGGTTCTGTTTTTGTGTTCTTGAGCCTCTCCTATTTTCAATCTACACCTCCTCCCTGGGTCAGCTGATAGCCTCCCATGGCTTCAAATACCATCTCTACGCCGAGGACACCCAAATATATTTCTCTACCCCTCAGCTCACTCCCTCAGTCTCCTCACGGATCACTAATTTACTAACAGATATATCAGTCTGGATGTCACACCACTTCCTCAAACTCAATCTATCCAAAACCGAACTTATAGATACCTTGTTTAGAGATCTTATTTGGAAGAATAAACATCTTTGGATTACATTGGAAATTCTGCAGCTGTCTAAGAATGAGGGAGGCCTGGCTGTTTCTAATGCAAGATTGTATTATCTGGCATCTCAACTTTAGCAATTGTACAGTTGGGATATTATAGATTGTGAGGACCCCATACAACAAGTTATATTTTCTCAATTACCGATAAATCCACCAGTACAGTTATTAGTAGCCCACCACTTTTATAGTAAACGTCCCACATTTAATTTAATTCAGAAAATCTGGACTATTCAACAAGATACCCATTATGAGGGATATACTCAATATATGCCCATATGGAATAATCTGTGATTGTCTGAGGTAGTAAAAACTTGAAAACTTTGATTTATTGAAATGAGCTAGTTATCTGCTTCTTTGTCAACTTTTCAATAATGAGGTTTTGCAACCATTTGACAAACTGGCAGAGAAATATAATTTGCCTAATAAGACATTTTTTCAATATTTACAGATGCAACATACCCTGCAAAGTCAAGCAAATAATTTTTTATTAAAATATAACCCTTCATCAATTCTAGCTATGGCAGTAACTGTAAGACAATCTAAACAGTGACTCATAGGGAACATATATGCTTCTCTACAAGAGAAAACTAGAACAAATCTATTCGAGGGTAGCTCTAGACGGTAGCGTAGAGATCTGGAGACACTCAGCGATGAGGAGTGGGAGCAAGCTCTGAAGAACTTATTTGGGTAATCCCTATCCTCCTCACAGTGTTTGACAGCTGTTTATTATTCATAGAGCTCATTTTACTCCTTTGAAGCTGTATTCTTGGGGCAAAGCAACTACATTAAACTGTCCATGATGTACTACTGATGTAGGTACACTCATACATATGTTGTGGAGCTGCCCCAAATTGTATTGATACTGGGAAAGTGTATTTGATACTCTGGATTACTTGTGCTCCACACAGGTTCATTTTGATCCAAAGATAGCATTGTTAGGGATTATACCGGAGGACACTCTCCCAGCTGAAATGCATGTGATGTGGCTAAGAACTATGTATAGGGCTCGTAAACTTATATTACAAAAATGGATATCAAACCACCCGTCCACAATAGATCAATGGATTAAATCAATTAATATTAATTTACGACGAAAGGAATTGACATATAAAACATAGAAGATGCTCCAAAAAATTTGTGAAAATTTGGTATTGGTGGCTAGTTTCCGATCTGTCTGAGCAGTCAATTGAGCATATTAATGATAATGAGGAAAGCTGAGATAGAATATTTGTTGAGGATAGCTGTATATGTATATAAACACTGTTAAAACATAATAATTTACATGAGATATTTAGGTCAGGCCTATAATACTGTTCATTTTGTCAAGTTGAAGGGGGATTAAAGGCTCTGAAGTGATGGAGGGTTTTGACTGATGATTCAAATATCTGGTGAGCGAAAATTAAATTAATTTATTTTGTTTTGTTAAAAATTAGGTATTTGTTGGAAATGTTTTATGTTGTAATGTGTTTTTGTTGTACATCAGAAAAAAAATAATAGAAAATTATGTGATTTAAAAAAAAAAACTACTTACAAAGCTATCCACAATTTAGCCCCCAGATACATCACTAGTCTAGTCTCAAAATACCAACCTAATCGTTCTCTTCGTTCCTCTCAAGACCTCCTGCTCTCTAGCTTCCTCATTACCTTCTCCTTTGCTAGGCTCCAGGACTTTTCCAGAGCCTCTCCAATCCTTTGGAACTCCTTACCCCAACCTGTCCAACTATCTCCTACTCTATTAGCTTTTAGACTATCCCTGAAAACCCTCCTCTTCAGAAATGCCTAACCCTGCCCACATCTAACAACTGTATTTTCATTTTCTCCATCAGTTCATCCCCCCACAGTTTTGTTTCACTTGACCCTCCCTTCTAGATTGTAAGCTCTAATAAGCAGGGCCCTCTGATCCCTCCTGTATTGAATTGTATTGTAACTGTACTATCTGCCCTCGTGTTGTAAAGCGCTGTGCAAACCGTTGGCACTATATAAATCCTGAATAATACGAAGAATAATAATAATTTTATATTTTACAAATATTCTCAGGCCAAAAAAACAATTTTTAGAAATTAACGAAAAAAGGAATGAACGTGTTTTACTTGAAGTTTTTTTTGGATTCAACATGATATGATTTAGAGCGGGGTAGAAATTGAGTGGTGGTGATTTACCTGAACTGCATGAAACAATTTAAAGATCACAGAGGTGCACCCTGTTTTTATTTTTTTATTAAATTAGCAAGGCCTA
The DNA here is from genome assembly GCA_029206835.1 of Rana muscosa. NCBI lineage: Eukaryota > Metazoa > Chordata > Amphibia > Anura > Ranidae > Rana > Rana muscosa. Next base: position 506,836,461 of record CM055118.1, on the reverse strand, counting down.
ACTAAACAGTAAGGAAAACATTTCCTGGCCCCTTTCCTGATCTCCATCCTGAAACAATCCCTGCAACAGCTGGCGGGAGGTAATCGGCAGCACTGTAAATCCCCCTACAGCAGCTGAAAGAAGGTGGGATGGAGCTTTCAGCTGCTGTATGGGGGAACTACAGGGGATCAGTTCCAGTAGATACTGCGCCTCCTGTCCAGGTCCCCCTTCATTCTGCTTGTCAGCGGTGCAGCTTAAAGTTGCTCCTTCCCTGCGCCACTCTGCATATATGAGAGAAGCAGTCTGGGGTCGGCAAGGAAGGGACACAATCTACCCATCACCTGCTCACGGTCGAAGGGTAGATCACGTTCAAAGAGTTGCTGACCCCCAATTTACAACAGAAATAACTTCAGTAAAAATAAAAAAGACTATAGATTGATTATACCTATTGGAAGAAGTCAGTCCGAAAAGAAATCGATAATTTAATAAAGTGTGCATGGCCACCATTAGATTTACCAAGATTTTGTATTGTGGGGGCCTCCAACAAACGGACCAGCATTACATATCTGTCAGTAGATATAAAAAAAACAACATTGTACAGTCAGATTTTTAAACGTATAGATGCAAAGCATTCTCTGAATGGCGCCCGTGCCAAGCAGCCAATCTCCTATGTTCAGAATGCAGCAGTGGAGATGACTGGTGTAGCGGTATCTACTTTGGTGATTTCTAGCTTCCAGGGGCATTGGCCGGGTATGTCTATTCTGTACATAGTTACATTGGTGCAAACTGTGTTAAAAATATCCATAATTGGAATTTATCTTTAAACACTTCCTGCCAGGTGGGTGTCCATGGACATCCTCTGGTTTCAGTAGTTATATCGGAATGATGCCTGCACCTACAGGCATTATTCTGTTATATGTCTTTTCAGCCGGCGATTCCCTAATTAGCCACTCGATCACTTCTGTGGGTGGCAGAAGAGGGTCCCAACCCCCTGCCACCGCCGCCTCTTCCGGGCTCTACCGCACGATCGCGGTGCCCGGGAGCGATGCGGCCGGCAGCTAGGAAGTGATGTGGTTCTCTCTCTGTAACCCCTAAAACCCGGAGCGATGAGTTATGTCGTCACTTCCGGTTCCGCCTCTGTTTACCTGGCCACCAGCGGCCAGGAAAGCAGCCGATCAGACTGATCTGTGTCTGATCGGCTGCATGGGAGGCTAGAGGAGAGATCTGGAGAGAATTTTATGCGCCGTAAAAATAAAAAAAGCACCATTTGCCGCCATTCCACGGGCAGATGCAATTTTAAAGCGTGACATGTTAGGTGTCTATTTACTTTGCGTGACATCATCTTTCACATTATACAAAAAAATTGGGCTAACTTTAGTGTTTTGTTTTTTTTAATGCATGAAAGTGTTTATTTTACCCAAAAAAATGCGCAAATATCACGTGACATACAAAATTGCAATTTCTATAGGGCCTAAGTATAGGGGTTTTAAGGCCCCTTTCACACTGGGGCGGAAGGTGGGTCAGCAATATAAGAGCCGCTATTTTTAGCTTTACCGTCGGATTTGCGGCGGTATTCGGCCACTAGCGGTGCGGTTTTACCCCCCGCTAGCGGCCGAAAAAGGGTTAAAAACCACCGCAAAGCGCCTCTGCAGAGGCGCTTTGCTGGCAGTATAGCCACGGTTCTCCATTGTTTTCAATGGGCAGGAGCGGTGGAGGAGCGGTAAACACACCACTCCTTCACCGCTCCAAAGATGCAGCTAGCAGGACTTTTTTTACCGTCCTGCCAGCGCACCGCTCCAGTGTGAAAGCCTTTGGGCTTTCACACTGGAGAAACAGCTGTCGCTGTTTCAGGTCAGTTTGCAGGCGCTATTTTTAGCGCAATAGCGCCTGCAAACCACCCCAGTGTGAAAGGGGTCTAAGTAATTTTCTAGCAAAAAACGTAGATTTTTACATGTAGGAGCGAGGTGTCAGAAATGGCCTGGATGGCAAGTAGTTAAAACTCTATCTTCAATGAGAGGATTTTTCTCCTAAGTTTCTACATGCTGTTTCCACACAAAGGAGAGGTTTCTTCACTTCCTGTTCTGTCTGACATCTATTATCAACACAGGAATTGAGGGGAACCTCCCTCATGGGGACACAGCCTGACACCTGTCATACAAAAATGAGGAAATTAAGCTGGACACACACATTGGTAGAATTTTGAAGATGCTTGACATTTTTCGTTTTAAGAGTATTCATTTGATTTTCTAATGAGCACACACTTATATAAACACTTATCTAATAGTGTATGGCCAGCTTTACTATTCAGTCAAATACAAGGTAAGAGAAAAAAAAATCTCCCAAACAGTGACATAGACATCAATACAAAGTTGAAGAGGGTTTTACCTCCTATGATGTCACCCCTCCCTGGTCATGTGATCAGGCCTAGTGGTTGGTTGCTTACACCAATCAATGTCACAGGGGAGGAGGTCAGGCAGGTGCAGCAGGGGAGATCCGGTGTTCTGCCGAGAAACGTCCCCCCGGCGGATTCTGCCCCCACCTGTACTGCGCAGGCGCGGCTCTTGCGCAGTACGAACGTGAATGAGCTTCCGAAAATAGCCAAACATGTAGAGCTGAGAGTCAGCTCTAGACGGCGCCTGCATGGACCTAGCTGTAAGTGGCCAGTCGGCCTCACGTCCTCGATTCGCTCGGACGGCTCGCTTCGCTTACTCTGCCTCCTGGCTCTTTTTTTAACATCCTCCATGTCCACGGGGATGGTTTAAGAAAGAGCCTGGATGTCAGAAGTGTAGCACAATTTGGTGTGCGCAGGCGCCATCTAGAGCTGACTCTCAGCAGTACATGTTCGGCTATTTTCAAAGGCAAGCACTGCGCCTGCGCAGTACAGAGCGGGCAGAATCCGCTGGGGGGCAATTCTCGGCAGGACACCGGCAAGCACACACTTGCAACCAGCTCGATGGAGACATGATTGCACTCTTCATATAAAGCTTATTTTTTGAAAAAAGACTGGGATCACGTTATGAGGCAACTATAAACAGTGCTTAATGGAGTCCAAGTGATAATAAACCCTTGGTTTGTTTGTTTTTAGCATTTTAGCATTTCAGCAGCAGACTATATCACTTACCAATTATGCAGCTTTCTTATGTTTTAATCCTTGCCTATATTTCAGTTTAAAGTGGTTCTAAAGGCAGAACATTTGTTACCAAAACGCATTCCCTACATTAAGAAGTAAAGTGTTTTTTTTTTAAATTCATACTTACCTAGGTGGATGCAACATCAGACCGATGCTGCATCTGTCCCCCGCCATCTCTGCACTGAGAACCGAGCCACCGAACATCGCCGATGGTTTGGTTTTCACAGATCCCCGAGAAGAGAGCTGCTGACTGTCAGTCAGTGTCTCTCCTCTCTGCTTCTCCATGCTCATTGGAGCGCTAAGCTGTGGAGGGGTGGGGAGAGACTGCCATCAGTCAAGGCAGCTGGTGGATCTAGACTTGGGAAGTCGGGATGACGTGCTGCCTCAACTGATGGCAGTGACGTCAGCGGAGAGCGGACTTCAGACCGCTCTCCGCTGAAAACGGGTCACAGGACTGCAAAACGAATTGCAATCCTGTGACTCAGAGGAAAAGCCCAAACCTAAAAAGCTCAGGCTGGACTTCTCCTTTAAAATAAAAAATTGTTGCTGTATTTGTATCACCCCTTCACCTCGCTTTATACTTACCCGAGTCCTTTCTCAATCCAGAGCTGTGTCCATCTGCCGTAGCTCTCTCCTCTCTCTCTGCTCACATAGACAGCAGTGGGGTCATTGGCTCCTGCTGCTTTCAATCAACCCCTATTTGCAGAGAGCTGGAGGTGGGGCTAAGTCACGCTGTATGTGCCTATGTATGCACACAGCCCAGGCCAGCTCAGGAGCAAGCCCATAGGTGCGCCCCCATAGAAAGCAGCTCCTTTGGTGGCGCACTGAAAAAAGAAGGAGCCTGGAGCGGTAGACCCCAGAGGTGGAGGTTCAGAGCAACTCTTTGTAATACCATTGCACAGAGCAGGTAATTATTTTTGCCAATTCTCATTCACCCCAAGACCTGCTGCAATCTTCAAAGTTACAGTGGGGCAAAAAAGTATTTAGTCAGCCACCAATTGTGCAAGTTCTCCCACTTAAAAAGATGAGAGAGGCCTGTAATTGTCATCAAAGGTATACCTCAACTATGAGAGAAAAAATGTGGAAACAAATCCAGACAATCACATTGTCTGATTTGGAAAGATTTTTTTTTTTCAAATTATGTTGGAAAATAAGTATTTGGTCACCTACAAACAAGCAAGATTTCTGGCTCTCACAGACCTGTATCTTCTTCTTTAAGAGGCTCCTCTGTCCTCCACTCATTACCTGTATTAATGGCACCTGTTTGAACTTGTTATCAGTATAAAAGACACCTGTCCACAACCTCAAACAGTCACACTCCAAACTCCACTATGGTGAAGACCAAAGAGCCGTCGAAGGACACCAGAAACAAAATTGTAGACCTGCACTAGGCTGGGAAGACTGAATCTGCAATAGGCAAGCAGCTTGATGTGAATAAATCAACTGTGGGAGCAATAATTAGAAAATGGAAGACATACAAGACCACTGATAATCTCCCTCGATCTGGGGCTCCACGCAAGATCTCACCCCGTGGGGTCAAAATGATCACAAGAACGGTGAGCAAAAATCCCAGAACCACACAGAGGGGCCTAGTGAATGACCTGCAGAGAGCTGGGACCAACGTAACAAAGGCTACCATCAGTAACACACTACGCCTCCAAGGACTCAGATCCTGCAGTGCCAGACGTGTCCCCCTGCTTAAGCCAGTACATGTCCGGGCCCATCTGAGGTTTGCTAGAGAGCATTTGGATGATCCAGAAGAGAATTGGGAGAATGGTCAGATGAAACCAAAGTAGAACTGTTTGGTAGAAACACAACTCGTCGTGTTTGGAGGAGAGAGAATGCTGAGTTGCAACCAAAGAACACCATACCTACTGTGAAGCATGGGGGTGGCAACATCATGCTTTGGGGCTGTTTTCCTGCAAAGGGAACAGGACGACTGATCCGTGTACATGAAAGAATGAATGGGGCCATGTATCGTGAGATTTTGAGTGCAAACCTCCTCCCATCAGCAAGGGCATCGAAGATGAAACGTGGCTAGGTCTTTCAGCATGACAATGATCCCAAACACACCGCCCGTGCAACGAAGGAGTGGCTTCGTAAGAAGCATTTCAAGGTCCTGGAGTGGCCTAGCCAGTCTCCAGATATCAACCCCATAGAAAACCTTTGGAGGGAGTTGAAAGTCTGTGTTGCCCAGCGACAGCCCCAAAACATCACTGCTCTAGAGGAGATCTGCATGGAGGAATGGGCCAACATACCAGCAACAGTGTGTGACAACCTTGTGAAGACTTACAGAAAAAGTTTGACCTCTGTCATTGCCAACAAAGGGTATATAACAAAGTATTGAGATGAACTTTTGATATTGACCAAATACTTATTTTTCACCATAATTTGCAAAAAAAAATATTTCCAAATGAGACAATGTGATTGTCTGGATTTGTTTCCACATTTTGTCTCTCATAGTTGAGTTATACCTATGATGACAATTACAGGCCTCTCTCATCTTTTTAAGTGGGAAAACTTGCACAATTGGTGGCTGACTAAATACTTTTTTACCCCACTGTACATGGCCAACACATGCTGTAGCACCCAGAGTTCACACGTGATCTTCTTTTCATGAAAGTAAAAAGGGGGGGTCAAAGCCTTCCTGAACACAGGTTTTCCAACAAGAGAACTTGTGCATTTACAAGCTGTAAGTGAAACTCAACATAATGATTGCTTTCTTGCATACCAAAGGCACCCTTGCATAGGGCCATATAAAACAGATTAAGTGTGATTTGAAACTGGGACCAGCATCCCAATGATCATAGATGACAAACTGAGAATGCATTAGGGGTGTACAGGACTTTAAAAAGGCACCAATTCAATTAGAACCATATAATAAAAACACACATTTTATTGTAATAAATCAGATAAAAAAAAACATATCCTTAATGTATGACAATGCATTACGACAGGATGCTGACAACTGCGATAAGGGTAGCAGTTTACCCTTTCGCAAGGTATGGCAAAGCAGCAGTTTTGATCAGGGGTCTTTGATCGCTCAGTTCTCGGTCTTAGAAGTGGCAGGGGACATATGCGCCATCAGATCGATGCTGCAGCTACCTGGATGAGTATGTATGTTTATTTAATTTTTTAACCTGCCAGTGGTCAGAAAGCTATAGCTAATTGAGATATACTGCAAATACGTGTGTATATTTTTTTTTTTATCTTTAATTTATAATGGGAGGACATAGTTTTACTTTAGTCTGTCTTTTTAAAGCTCTATTCATTTCCTCTGGCAAAGCAGGAATAAAGAGATAACTGAGACTACCCCTATCATGAAAGGAAGCATTATTGAGAAGCTCTGTATATGGCCATCATATGGAATGAATGCACCAGCTGAATATGACCATTATTATAATGTAGATTATCAAGTCTGGATGTCCTGAGAGTCAAATAAAAATAATACAGAAAGAAATGTGAGAACTACAAAGCAATGTTTTTTTTCCCTGTAAAACAAGCCGTGACTATCATTTTGCCATATGACAACGCGTGATGCAACCACACAGCAATACACGGCTTGTCAAGAATACTCCCCTATGAGACCTGCCTGCCTGTTAGCCAGCAGGAAAGCCATACAACATGAACTGAAGCAGAACATAATCTGCATTTTATTTTAGAAGATCCACAAGTTTACTGTGACATAAAAAAAACTGTCTGGCAAGGCTGAGTAAATCTCAGGAATAAATGAACAGAAATACAAAAACTTTTGGCAGGTAAAACAGCTCTCAAATGTGTATTTAGCTATTTTCCTTCAGTTACCAAATTCAAAAATTGCTGTAAAAACCACAGAAAAATCAGGAATTTAAAGCCCAACTCCAGGCACAAAGAATACAAATAAAAAATTACCCTTGCAGTGGGCCCCCCCCCCCCCCCCCCACAGCAAGGGTTTATTCTTGCTAAGTTAAGGGACATGCCAAAGTGTCTGTATTAGGCTCCATGTACACTGGACGCTAAAAAAAGATATAAAAAACGCCAGTAGCTTTGCAGGGAGCCTTTCAACGTTTTTTAGCGTTTTTGCAATAGCCTTTATTAGCGTTTTTCAGTGTTGCGTCTTTTAGCTTTTTTTTTTTAATGGATAAAAAAAAATGCAAAAAACCGCTGCGTTTGAGCGTTTATTTGCGTTTTTCGGCGTTTTTCCCGCCGAAAACCGTCACTTTGAACGCGAATTTCTTGCGTTCAGAAAAAAGCCCATTAACTCCACTGCTCATTAACGCTAAAAAATGACCATGTGTGCATGAACACATAGGCTAACATAGAGTGCAGTAATGGGCTTTTTAAAAAAACGCCAAAAGGCCAATAAACTGCAGTTTATCAGCTTCAGTGTACACTTACTACTCTTGTTCCTCTTTCCCCTGTAGCTTCTCTCTAAGCTGTTCTCAGGCACAGTTGCACTCTTGCCCCATCTGGTACAATAGGTTGTTAGCCCTTTATTGTACGTAATGATAGTGGGGAACTGGCCCCTGCCAAAACTTTGGGAAGAAGAGGACAGTGACAGTGTAGGGAGTAAGACAGTTAATGCATAGAAAAGCAAACACCGCTCCAGGTGAGACTAGGTGTATAATGCCTTTTCTGAATCACAGGGTGCCGGTTTAGTCTGTAGGCCAGAACGTTCCAAATGAACGCAAAAGAAGGTTGACCTCACTCCGATCTTCAGACAAATTGCAAGCTTATATCGATAAAATACACAAAATGCAGACATCACAGACCCAGGATACAGGATGGCAGCAGCATGGTTAACGCATTTTACGCAAAATGCGCATAATCATTATTAATGAATAATTCGTTATGATGAAACGCATTTTGTGTGACACACGTTAACCATGCAAAAGCTCGCAATCCTTCTTTTGCATTGAGATAGTTAATGCACCTGTACCCTCAAGGCTTAAAGTATAACTAGGGGAAAACTGAAAATATGATGGCTGTTACATTTTTGGGCACTTTCTCATGCCCAGGGGTCTGCAGGTTCTGTGTAAATCCCAGGCGTGCCCAGGGATCCGCAGGTTCTGTGTAAATCCCTGGCATGCCCAGGGATCCGCAGGTTCTGTGTAAATCCCTGGCATGCCCAGGGATCCGCAGGTTCTGTGTAAATCCCTGGCATGCCCAGGGATCCACAGGTTCTGTGTAAATCCCAGGCATGCCCAGGGAACCACAGGTTCTGTGTAAATCCCAGGCATGCCCAGGGAACCGCAGGTTCTGTGTAAATCCCAGGCATGCCCAGGGAACCGCAGGTTCTGTGTAAATCCCAGGCATGCCCAGGAAACCACAGGTTCTGTGTAAATCCCAGGCATGCCCAGGGAACCGCAGGTTCTGTGAATATCTCCCAGGCATGCCCTGGGGTCCGCAGGTTCTGTGTAAATCCCAGGCATGCCCTGGGGTCCACAGGTTCTGTGTAATTCCCAGGCATGCAATGGGGTCCGCAGGTTCTGTGTATATCCCAGGCATGCCCTGGGGTCCGCAGGTTTTGTGTAAATCCCTGGCATGCCCAGGGAACCACAGGTTCTGTGTATATCCCAGGCATGCCCTGGGGTCCGCAGGTTCTGTGTAAATCCCTGGCATGCCCAGGGAACCACAGGTTCTGTGTATATCCCAGGCATGCCCTGGGGTCCGCAGGTTCTGTGTAAATTCCAGGCATGCCCTGGGGTCCGCAGGTTTTGTGTAAATCCCAGGCATGCCCAGGGAACCACAGGTTCTGTGTATATTCCAGGCATGCCCTGGGGTCTGCAGGTTCTGTGTAAATTCCAGGCATGCCCTGGGGTCCGCAGGTTCTGTGTAAATCCAAGGCATGCCCAGGGATCCGCAGGTTCTGTGTAAATCCCAGGCATGCCCAGGGATCCGCAGGTTCTGTGTAAATCCCAGTAATGCCCAGGGATCCGCATGTTCTGTGTATATCCCAGGCATTCCCTGGGGTCCGCAGGTTCTGTGTATATCCCAGGCATGCCCAGGGATCCGCAGGTTCTGTGTAAATCCCAGGCATGCCCAGGGATCCGCAGGTTCTGTGTAAATCCCAGGCATGCCCAGGGATCCGCAGGTTCTGTGTAAATCCCAGGCATGCCCTGGGGTCCGCAGGTTCTGTGTAAATCCTTGGCATTTCCTGGGGTCCAAAGGTTCTCTGTAAATGCCAGGCATGCTCAGGGATCCGCAGGTTCTGTGTAAATCCCAGGCATGCCCTGGGGTCTGCAGATGTACTCATGTAAATAATGATGCTTCTGTGCATCAGTGTGTGACAGGGGTCACTTTGGGCATAGGGTGACTGAGGAAATATATCTTGGACTACCTAAATTGGGATAGTAATATTAATCCACAATATGTACTGGTTGTTTGATTCTGAACTCAACAAGTTAATTGAGAGATGCTGATGTGCCACCTGGCTGCCTGTGTAATGTAAATGAGCGTCCCGGCTAGCTGCTAGAGATCCTTTCATTGTGAAGAGTGATAATTAACTCTGTAATTGTGGGTATTGTAAATTAGCAGACAGACAGTCTGGGGAACATAAAGGTCATGCATAGTCATTTAAACTGAAAAGGGATTAGCTAATGAACTCACCTGTTGTCTGCTAAGAGATGTCAAAATAATGTGTATTGGGCCTCGTTATGTTGTGGGTGGAGTTGGACCATTGTTCATTTAGATTAATGCAATATTATTTTGGTGTATAAAAAGAGCCTGCTCTCATTAAAGATTGTCAGGCCAGTTGGAAATCTCATACAGAGCGTTTGTCTCGTATTTCTGGAAGAATTATTCCTATGGGAAGCGGTCGCCTGACTGTGGAGTGTTGGTAGCGGATGTGTGTTCGGAGAGGGAATATCCTAAACGGCGTTAACCCCTTTCATACTTGGGGTGCCGTTACACAGTGTTTACCAGCATTTGTGCGTAGAAAGTATTCCTCAAATGCGCAATTTCTACACAGAATCATCTGCGTTTATATGAGTATGTTGGCGTACAGCAGTAGGCACCACCTGCATCTCCCCGGGCTTGGGAAAACACCCTGAACTTTACACCCAGCATATTTTCAGCCTTTAGTCATCCGTGTACAGGAGGCCTAATATTGAACACATTTTAGTTGGTTGGGATGGCCATCTTCACATTTGCACTGTACTGAATAAGACTCCATTCATTGTATTCAATTATATGGCAGAGTTTTGCATTCATCAGAACAGTACCGTACAGGCCTCATTAAAATATATATATGTTTGAAAAACAGTTATACACATCTGAGGTTTATTGGGGTGTGAGGCTAAAATAGGGGACACATACCACAAAGGTACTGGCTGTTTAAAAGGGACATAACGTATTATGTTTAAAGAAAATGGCATTTGTTAATGATTGCGTGAGCGTGCCCACAGGTCGGGGGGACTCGATGTCCACCGGCGACCCGCAATCGCCTAGTACAGAGGCAGAACGGGGAGCTGCCTTTGTAAATAAGGTGATTCCCTGTTCTGACGGGACATGACAGAAATCTACTGTCCTAGTGATCGGGAACAGCAATATCTGTCATGTCCCTGGCAGCCCATCCCCCCTACAGTTAGAACACACCCAGGGAACACAGTAACCCCTTGATCGCCCCCCAGTGTTAACCCCTTCCCTGCCAGTGTAATTTTTACATTGATTAGTGCATTTTTATAGCACTGATCAATGTAATAATGTCACTGGTCCCCAAAAAGTGGGATTTGGGATCAGATTTGTCCGCCGCAATGTTGCAGTCCCGCTAAAAATCGCAGATCGCCGCCATTACTGGTAAAAACAATAAAAAAAAAGTCTCTAAATCTATCCCATAACTTTTGCGCAAACCAATCAATATACACCTATTGCAGGTTTTTTTTACCAAAAATATGTAGAAGAATATATTTCGGCCTAAACGGATGAATACATTTTTTTATATATATATTTTTTTTGATATGTATTACAGGAAAAAATTATAATGTGGGGGCTATCTTGCCCTCATTCAGCTTCCTGCCTAGCCATTGGCCCCACCGTATCGGTTCCGGGCTTACCGACGAGTTCAGTGAGCTCGGAAAAGACTAGGAAGCAGCAGGGGGCACCTATCCCGCCGTCTATAAAAGTGATCCCGTGGCAAATCCACAGCTGGGATCACTTCTATCTTAAAGGAACACTAAAAAGGTACAATTATTTATTTTTTTAAATAACAAACATGTTATACTTACCTCCACTGTGCAGCTCGTTTTGCACAGAGTGGCCCCAAACCTGGTCTTCTGGGGTCCCTCGGCGGCTGTATCGGCTCCTCCCAGCAAGAACTTTCCTCCTTCATGCGAGCTCTCTCGCATGGTGGAAAGTTCTTGCGGGCGTGCTCCTGTGATACAGCCGGCGGCCATAGCCGCTCACTGTATCACTCGGCCCCGCCCCCCGGCCCGCCACGTCATTGGATGTGATTGACAGCAGCGCGAGCCAATGGCTGCGCTGCTTTCAATCAACCAATGAATGACCCGAGAAGCCAACCGAGAAGCCTGCGCGTTCACGGTGCGGGACTTTCGAGGGGTCAGGTTAGTAAACCGGGGCTCAGAGTGGCCGCAAATACTTGGATGTTTTTTTACCTTAATGCATAGAATGCATTAAGGTGAAAAAACTTGTACCTTTACAACCCCTTTATAAAGCCGACAGTCTAACCCCAAAAAAATAATACCGGGGTTATGGCAGCTAACTGCTGCCTTAAACCTGGTATTTATCGTCAAAGTAATGATGTGCATTTACAGTTAAGCGGTTGGCAAGTGGCTAACCACTATGTCTCTGGAGTGTTGAAGGAAACCGGGGTAACTGGTGTGTTGAAGAAAACCGGAGTAACTGGGGTGTTGAAGGAAACCGGAGTAACTAGGGTGTTGAAGGAAACCGGAGTAACTAGGGTGTTGAAGGAAACCGGAGTAACTAGGGTGTTGAAGGAAACCGGAGTAACTAGGGTGTTGAAGGAAACCGGAGTAACTAGGGTGTTGAAGGAAACCGGAGTAACTAGGGTGTTGAAGGAAACCGGAGTAACTAGGGTGTTGAAGGAAACCGGAGTAACTAGGGTGTTGAAGGAAACCGGAGTAACTAGGGTGTTGAAGGAAACCGGAGTAACTAGGGTGTTGAAGGAAACCGGAGTAACTAGGGTGTTGAAGGAAACCGGAGTAACTAGGGTGTTGAAGGAAACCGGAGTACCTGCAGTGTTGAAGGAAACTGGAGTACCTTCAATACTAAGAGCCAGTTCACACAGGGGCGACTCGGGAGGCGACTTGAAGTCGCTCCAAGTCACGCTGTTTTTAAAACGAATTGAAGTGAATGGAGCCGTCTTAATGTACACGACTGCAGTCGCTCCGACTTTAAAAAAGGTTTCTGTACGACTTCAATCCGACTTCTAGGCGACTTTTACCCATTGATTTCAATGGAAGTTGCCTCAGAAGTCGGATCAGTGTCTTTACTGCAGCGACTTTTCAGGAAGTGAAAATAGTTTTTAGGGCAAACCCCTTCCTCCCCCAGAGCCAATTCAAGGTTGATTGGCCACTGGAATGCCTCCTGTCCTGGAGACGACTTGTAAGTCGCCCCATGTTGCGCTGTGGTGCAGGCTCCAATGAGTCGTGTTGCCCCTGTGTGAACCGGCTCTAAGTCACTGTGTTGGTGCACAATACTGTATGTCATCATTAGGGTTTACATGCACTTAAAACTGTCGTTCAAGATCAGAATAATTTTGGTTCCATTGTAACAATCTGACAATTATTGTAGTGGAATCCATTGTGACAGTGGACATCAGAAAGATCTATGGGTTTTATCACTGGTGTTCTTCACTATTAGGCCTCATGCACACTACTGCTGTTAAACTCACATTTTTGGGAGTTTTTTTTCTGCCCTTGAACTCCCCTAATGTTATCCTCTGTGTCCATGCACACCTGGATGTTTTTAGCAGTTTAGTAGCAGGGGAGTTTAGAGAATGTTTTCTGAACGCCCTAAGGTTACATTCACATGTTCCAGTTAATTGCAACCAATAACCTGTGCAGTAAAATGGTCACCTCTCTATGTTCAGATCATATGCAGTTAGTTACATGAAGTAATCCAATTGTAACATGAGATGAATCTCAATTTGCCGATTATCTGCTTGGCAGAGTGTTTAACTATCCCCGGGGTATGGATTATTCTACAAGGCAATCCTTGATCTTGAAACAGATCATAATGACAGTGCTACGCTAAACTGGGACTTCCAGGCTTCAAACACTGAGGCAGTTCACAGCAGTGAAGATGCGTAATTAATGAAACCACAAACTAATTTTCCTAAAGAGAAGACACAGTTCTTGTACAAGTCGTATTACAGTTCTGCAACTAACTGTGCTTATTTTAACAGAATTGGTTTCATATACCGGGGAAATCTCTACACTTTCTGGGTTAAATGAGCACATGAAACATATTTCAGTATCAGACGGGTGGAGCGGATTTTTTACTTAAAGTGAATAAACCGGCTTTCACTTTAGGTTTTGGATAGTGTGGTGAAGGAACCAACCCCCACACAAAACTTTTACTGCTCCTGGTGTCCCTACAGGGAAGATTTAACCCACTTTTTGCCTGGGTATTCATTATCAGAGAACCAGAAAATAATGGAAAAGTCAAAACTATAGCTTGTCACCAGAGCAGGAAATAAGGGATAAAATCTCCAATTGGGATACCAATTCATTTTAGAGATTTTTTCTCATTTCCTGTTATGTTTCCAGGTCAGAAAGTGAAGGGGATCCAGGCAGCATGAAATAAACTAACAGGGATTTAAGCACTTCCCTCCTTTATCCAAAACTTTAAAAAAAAGTTTGGGCTTTGCATGGGCTTTAAGGAACCTAAAGCTAAAACTACAGAATGGAAAAAAGCACTGACATTGCATGGGCTGAATGAATGGAATTTTACAAACACCACATTAGCTGTAAGAATTGTATTTGTTCAATAATTTTTCCATCCTACTCCTTTGATTTTTTCCATCACTACAGTCAGAAAGATTGTCGATTTGACACCATTAACTACTAGAAAATGTAACAAATGTTTATCAATTTTTTTTCGTTAAGATGTGGCAAAATAGTCATCCAATTAAGACCGAAGACAAAGAGACAGGAGAAAAGAACCCTAAACTTCTCTCTAACACTCAAAAGGTACCCAAGAATGTTTTTGAATCTTTTTAGAGCATTCACCACTCTCGCTTGCCCAGCTATATCATGGAGCCCAATGAGCAATGGGTAACCATGCCTCCAATGCCAGCACAAGCAATTTGCAGCTTTACTACCTCCGATATGTATACTGAGACTTTGAGCTCTGTTCACACTACTGGAATCGGGAGCTAGAGAGTGTGGGGGCTCTTAGAAAACATGCCCTTTCTGAAGCCCATTAAAACTAAAGCCAGCCACAGATGGATCGAATCTCGGCCAGTTCAGTTGGGACTGGCCGAGATTTGATCCATCTATGGGCAGGCTGGTTGTACTAAAGTCAATCCATTGATCAACTTCAGTACAACCAGCCTGTCAGATTTTTTTTCATGTGATCACTGCCAATAGCTACTGTATAGCCGCTGGCGGTGATCGCTGTATTCTGCCAATGGGGAAAGCTTCCCACTGGCAGAGTGCTGCCAGAGGCATTCCCCATTAACGGTGACTGTGTTGATAGGGTTAGTAAGCTATTTTCTTTCCGTCCCATGGTGAAAAGAAAAAAAAATTGCATAATCTATGGGCTGCTTTAAACTGGCCACAGGTGGATCAAAATTTGGGTGGTTCAGCAGAGACCAGATGAATTTCAATCCATGTGTTGCCACTCTCATTCAACAGAAGTAGATCTACCGCTTGGCTTCTGTCTAATGGGCTTGTTAATAAAATCTTTTTGATCATTGGCTGCAGCTGCTAATCTGTGTATTGTGACATCAGAATCCCCTATAACAGAATACAACGTCTCTGCAGGGAGGATTTCTCTATCCACCTTGATTGTATAAATTAAGGAAACTTGTTCCTATTTATTTTTTTTACCTTTTAGCTCGCTGGCTAAACGAGAAAAAAAATATCCATCTATGGCCAGCCTTAGCCTTACAAATACATTGGGCTGCTCTTCTTTTCATCCCCACGCAGACCCAAAGGACATTTTTGTTAATGCTGATTTTCAAGTACTTTCTTTTCTGTAGTGACAAAGGATCACGGTTTCCAACACTGAGCAGATATGAGCAGTTAGACTACATAACGTGTGGTTCCCAAGCAACCAAACAAAACAGAAAGTGCTTCTTATATACGCCTGTACGATTTTCCCTCTATTATTATGCTTGTCATTGCAAATATTAAAGTGTCTATCAAAACACCACTACGATTAAACATTATCAAAATCCATTTTCACATATTGCGATACCAAACAGCATATTCTTCTAACTGCAGAACTCAATAATTTAA
The DNA here is from genome assembly GCA_029206835.1 of Rana muscosa. Classification (NCBI taxonomy): domain Eukaryota; kingdom Metazoa; phylum Chordata; class Amphibia; order Anura; family Ranidae; genus Rana; species Rana muscosa. The sequence goes on along the minus strand of CM055118.1, from coordinate 506,820,930 downwards.
TCCAAATATGTCTACAAAATAAGAGTGCTTGGCCAATAATTTTGATTTAGGATCAGCAAAGGATTATTATATACCACCAGGCATCATAACTCACATGAGTGCTACAAACTATCCTTGGCTTAACCCTATACATTGTTGAAACACTGCTCAACAGAATACTTACACTGAGCACATATTTTAATGTATTACTGTTTAACTTGATGTGACTTTTACAATTATAAACTACTGTATTAAATATACAAATCTATTTGCTATCTCTATATCACAGAGTCAGTTGGCTGACCTGAAGGAATGCTGCAATAAAAATGAGGCCTTGTTTACCTGGGCAGTTTTACCATTTCCCCCCTGACTGCCCAGCCCAGTCAGATGCCATGTTGGTACACACACACACACACTGCTGCGGTTGCAGTGCAGGATGGTAAAAATCTATACGACAGGTCACTTTTGGCAGGCATTACCACTGCCAAATGCCCCAAATTCAAGATTTACTTTAACAGTTCTATAAACTCCCAAAATGTTAAAACACAATCTTTAAAACTACTGACATGTGCTTTAGAAGTCGTATGCAGAAAGCAAACATTTTACATTGCTGGTGGACATGTAGTGTGAGAATGGTAAACATGTTTTAAAGTGATTGTAAATGCTAGATAATTAAAATAACAAAACTTACCTGCTCTGTAAAATGGTTTTGCACACAGCAGCCCAGATCCTTCTCTTCTTGGGTCCCCCACCAGCATACCTGGCTCCCCCTCCCTGCTTAGTGCCCACATAACTAGCCAATTGTTATGGGGGCATTTGTGCGTGCTCACTCCCAAGCTGGCTCTGTGTCTAACACACACAGAGCGGGGCGTGGCCCCACCCCTGCTCCCACCTCACCTCCCGCTGCTGTGTCTGAGCCAATGAGGAGGGAGAGAGCCGAGAGGCTCTGCTCTCATGCACATTGTTGGATCAAAATTGGGCCCAGGTAAGCATAAGGGGGAAGCTGCAAACAGAAGGCTTTTCATTTTTAAAGCGGAGTTCCACAAACTTTTGAGAGGTGGTCTTAAACAAAAAACCACCTCTCAACCCCTCGTTTTTGGATATCAAAATATTATTTTTTTCTTCTATAGTACCTTTTTATGAAGTACATAGTGTACTTCCGATCTATCCGGGCCCCGGCGCAGGTCCTCATATCCTTTTGTGCGGTGAGCCCCCCCCCCCCCCCAGTCTTCTGAGACATGTGTGTGTCCCAAAAAAAACAGCTGGTCATTCACAAAGCGCCGGGCGACTCACACATGCGCAGTAGGAAACAGGCAGTGAAGCCGCAAGGCTCTACTGCCAGTTTCCCTTAGTTAGAATGATGGCGCCTGCATCCGATCCGATGGACGGATCGGCCTCGGGGGGCCTACATTGTGGGCTCCCTAGACAGGTAAATGTCCTTATTAAAAGTCAGCAGCTACATTATTTGTAGCTGCTGACTTTTTAAAAAAAAAAACTTTGCGGGTGGAACACAAATTTAAGCAGAACCTTTATAATCACTTAAGGCCCCTTTCACACGGAGGGTCAGTTCAGGTCCGCCTGTCAGTTTTTTAGGCGGACCTGGACGGACGCTCCGTGTAGCCCTATGGAGCCACGGATGTCAGCGGTGACATGTCCGCTGACATCCGACCCGCTCCGATCCGCAAAAGTGTGACGGAGGAAAACCCTATTTTTCCTTCCGTCTGCGGATCGGATCGGATGACAACGGACTCTACGGTCCGTCGTCATCTGATCCCCCCATAGGGGAGAGCGGCGCTCTGACAGGGCGGTCCCTGCACAGTGTGAAGGGACCGCCCAGTCATCCGCCGGCTCAGCGGGGATCAACTGAGCGATCCCCGCTGAGCAAGCGGAGCTTCACGGGGCGGATCTTCACGGATCTGCCCCGTGTGAAAGAGCCCTTAAACTTATATCTTCTCTTTTGTACAAACCTATTCTTTAGACCCTTGGACTCCTCCTTTTGCTAGGGATATCTTGGCAAGACACACTAATTAATAAATATCAATAAACAAATACTGCCATCTCAAAATAGCAACTACCAGAGAAAATATGATGGATTGATAATATTGAAGGAATTTCAAATTCTTTAAAGTGATACTACCAACGTCTTGTTTTATTTTTGTTTAAAAAAAACAAACAAGTTCTACTTACCTGTAGTGGTTTTGCAGAGCAGCCCAGATCCTCCTCTTCTCGGATCCCTCGCCGGTTCTCCTGGCCCCTCCTTCCTGTTGAGTGCCCCCACAGCAAGCAGCTTGCTATGGGGGCACCCGAGCCCTCTCTCTCCTCATTGGCTCACTGACTTTGATTGACATCAGTGGGAATCAATGGAGCCTGCTGTGTGTCTCAGCCAATCAGGAGGGATGCAAAGTCCAAGACAAACAAGAAAGGGAGCAACCGCTCAGGTGTAGCTGATAAATGCTTCACAGGGTCCTAGAGCCGTGGGTGCAGGCAGTGCATATCACAATGCAGAAAACAGGAAAAAATGCTTGGACAGCCGCACTCCAAAAATGGTTGTTTATTAAAACAAAAATGTGAAAAACATATCACAGCATGGAAAGCAGCAAACAGGAGCTGACGCGTTTCGCACTGTGACTCAGTGCTTAATCATAGCTATGATTAAGCACTGAGTCACAGTGCGAAACGCGTCAGCTCCTGTTTGCTGCTTTCCATGCTGTGATATGTTTTTCACATTTTTGTTTTAATAAACAACCATTTTTGGAGTGCGGCTGTCCAAGCATTTTTTCCTGTTTTCTGCAATCAGGAGGGATGGCTTAGACAGTCGAGTCTCTCGTGCAACATTGCTGGATTGAGACGAGGCTCAAGTAAGTATTAGGGGGGCTGAGGGGGCTGCTGCACACAGAAAGTTTTAACTTAATGCATAGAATGCATTAAGATAAAAAAACCTTCTGTCTTTACAACTCCTTTAAGATTTAATTTAGATCAGCTATCGTCAAGACACCCTCTTAGAAATGGGAAACAAGAATCGAGGATTTACCTGGTTCTTTGGACACTCAGTTTAATTAAATCTTATTGTGTTACCAAGTGTGAGGGCAAACACATGTTTTGGAGATGGCGGAATATTTAACCTATTCTACAGATCATCTTCAAAGGGCAGGCTGGGGGCGTGGTTTCGGCATGCTGGGGGGTGTGGTTTCGGCATGCTGTAGAGCGGTCGCACTTCTCCTGAGCTCCGGCACCGACCCAGCTAAAAGCACCTGAACCGACACTGCGGCATCGTTACCATCCGGAACGAGGATGCAGAGGAAACTGGGCAAGCCCACACCCAAAAAAGGCACCTCAGCGGGCTCGATAAAGTGCTATTTAGCATCCGAACCGGACGCCATGGAAGACATGGATGGCCTGGGCTGATCGCCGCATGGCGCGCACTCGGGAACAAGCTTCGCCTCCCGCAACAGGCCTGAACTCAGACGCTGTTCCCCTGACTCGTTAGCCGGATCGGAGGGTGAAGAGAGCTCTCACAGGCACTCGGGAGTCGCCGCTCTGGTAAGCGATCTCCCCACTAAGACGGACCTGGCCTCCCTGCTACTGAGCATAGAGAGGGTCATTAAAAAGGAGGTCTCCGCTGTACGCGCGGACCTCTCCCAAGTCCTCGAACGGGTGGAGGAGACTGAGCAACGCTTAGACCGCCACACGACCGCCATTAGGGCCTTGCAGGCATCCTCCCGCCAACTCGCCATAGCCCACAGACTGGCTCTATACAAGATGGAGGACCAGGAAAATCGCAACAGGCGCAACAACATTAGAATCAGAGGTCTCCCCGAGGCCACCGGGGATGATGACCTTCTGCCCTCCGTCCGCGGCATCTTTAATGGTCTCCTGGGCCTACTGCCAGATAACCCGCTGAAAATCGATAGAGTGCACAGGGCCTTGACGCCTCGCAACTTATCCACCGACACCCCATGGGACGTAATCTGCAGGGTGCACCACTACCCGGAAAAAGAGCTGATTATGAAAAAGGCTAGAGCGGCCACTCCGATAGACTTTGACGGCGCCATGCTCTCCCTCTACCCAGACCTTGCCAGGGAAACACTGGAGAGGCGCAGGGCCCTCCGGCCACTCACGGAAATCCTCAGGGCTGCAAACATCAACTATAGATGGGGCTTTCCTGCTGCTCTAATAGCCAACAAGGAAGGTAAAACGGTGATGCTTCGTTTCCCAGAGGAACTGGAAAAGTTCTGTGCGGACATGAACATTCCTCCCCCAGAGCTGCCTGGATGGCAGGATGTCATTCCCCCTTTAACTGGCAACGCGGGGCCAATGTGGCAGAAAGCTGACCGCAAGCTTTGCTCGTCTGTTCCGGGCTCCTCACCGCACACTGGCTGAGCCCTGTGCTGAGTACCCTCTAGATCGGGCCCACATTCTCGGATGGGAATGGTTTGTCCCCGTTTTGGCTGTTCACCCCCTATGCGTTATCCCTGTTTGTTTTACCTTCAAAAGGAACAGTTCGCTCAGACTTACCTAACGTATAGCCTCTAGGTGGATATGCAGGGTGAGGCCGTGAGGGGGCCAAGATTTGGGTGATAACACAGGTTCCAGGTATCATGCCGCCTGGTTCTCTTTCCTCGGGCTATTGCCTGATGACGCAGTTCGGTTCTATTTTATTGTATTTTACACTACTTTGAGTTTTTGGTTTTTCATTAGGATATATTGGTTATTTTACATGATTGCTGGAGATCGGCGCCGGGGCCTCGGGACACTGCTAAGACCCCTATTGGGATCGGTGTCCGGATGCCCGGGCTCCTCCGCCCCCTCCTTGGCGGGAGCTGTGGTGCCCTGCGCCTCCGCGCACCTGTCCCCTTGTGGGGCGGGTGGGTCGGTGTGTTTGGCCTCATACGCGACCTGCTTGAGCACGGCAGTTCTATGCGTGCACCTTTAACCAGCCTGATGGGTTGGTCTTTCTTATGTCAGTTTTGTGTTACTAACTTCTCATCTTTTCTTCCTTTTTCGTTTCTCACCTTTTCTCGTACCAATCTATCCCCACCCCCCCCCTGTCCTCGATATCTCCTGCCTCGGATCCGAACACCTGTGAGGAGCGTGATCGCGGCTCCCCTCTTCAGCTCTCCATGGCTACGGTAAACCTACTCTCATTTAATGTACGGGGCTTACATTCACCTGGTAAGAGACGCAACCTCTATAGGGAGCTGGGTCGCCTTCGGGGGACGTGATCTTCCTGCAGGAGACCCACCTCACTCACACGACCTCGGTAAAGTTATTTTCACAACAATACCCCACGTGGTATTATAGCCTCTCGGATATACACAAAGCCAAGGGGGTGGCCATCGGGTTCCGCAGGGGAGCCGCGATTACATTAGATTCCATGTTAAGTGACCCGTTGGGCCGTTTTCTGTTTCTGAGGGGAACCCTGGGCAGTATGCCATGCACTCTGGCGACCCTATATGCTCCTAATCGCAACCAGGCGAGCTTTATTGCTTCCACACTCGGGAAATTACAAGACTTCTGGCAAGGCTACATTCTCCTAGCGGGTGATTTCAACACCCCCCTGGAACCAGTCATTGACACTTCCAGGGGGAGCTCTAGTATTCCACATAAACAATTGCATTATGTTCGCAAGAAGCTTCATGAAGCGCAACTTATTGACACCTGGAGGACCATGCACCTGCGAGAACGGGACTTTACCCACTTTTCACAGGTTCATCTAACCTATTCTAGAATTGACCTTTGTTTTATTGATCATCGACACCTACCTTTACTGGTGAGGTCGTCCATTGAGTCTTTGCCTATTTCCGACCATATGCCTATTACACTTACTATCAAGGTATTATCCCTCCCCCTCAAATCCACCAACTGGAAGTTGAACGAGGAACTCATTGCAGATGAGATTGATAGAAAAGCGATAGAAGAGGCTATCTCCTTATATTTTAAAGAAAACTCTCACCCAGACATCTCCCCGGGTACATTGTGGGAGGCCCATAAGGCTCACATACGTGGCAGGCTGATAGAATTGGGATCCAGGAAAAAAAGGGAACGCACACTCCAGCAAACTAAATTGCTCACTGAAATTAAACACCTCGAACAAAGCCACAAAATCAGACAATCACAAGACTTATTCCATGCCTTAACGGAAAAAAGAGAGGAGTTGAAGTCCATTATGCACTTAGAGCAAAAACAACGCACTCGCTTAGTTGCCCGAGGTTACTAGGAATGGGGAAACAAACCGAGTAAATTATTAGTCCGCTCCTTGCAGCAGAGGAAATCTGCTTCCTTTATTGCAAAAATCAAAACCCCTTCAAATATTATGATACACGATACCCCCTCCATTGCCAAAGAGTTTCGGGAGTTTTACCAGCAACTGTATCATGTACAACATTCTATTACAGACATAGACAGGAAAAGGGACCTTATCAAGGAGTACCTAGAGCGGGCAAACCTCCCCAAGTTAGCGCCTGAGATCTTGGCTTCCTTGGAGGGTGAGCTTACCGCCGGAGAGCTGCACACGGCTTTAAAAAGCATGGCAGGTGGCAAGGCTCCAGGTCCGGACGGATTCACGGTAGCATATTACCGCGCTTATGCAGGTTTACTCATGCCTCGCTTAGCCACCTATACCAATGTGACCTCTACCGGTGGAGAGCTCTGACCCGAGACTATCCATGCCCACATTACAGTTATCCCAAAACCTGATAAGGACCCTAGTATCTGTGGTAGCTACCGCCCTATTTCCCTGTTGAATATCGACGCGAAAATTTATGCCAAAGCCATTGCGAACAGACTTCTCCCCCTGATCCCGAAATGGATATCCAGAGACCAGACGGGCTTTATCCCCGGTAGAGAGGCGAGGGATAACTCCCTTCGCACCCTTTCTCTGATCGCGCACGCACGGGGAACCTCCCAGCCCACCCTTCTGCTGTCCACGGATGCTGAGAAGGCGTTTGATAGGGTGGACTGGGAGTTTCTAATGGCAACTCTGGCCTATTTGGGTATTAACACTCCCCTTTTGTCTCAAATTTCGGCGCTGTACAACAACCCCACGGCTCAACTACGCATTAATGGCACATTGGGCAATCCTTTCACCTTACACAATGGCACACGCCAGGGCTGTCCCCTTTCTCCTATTCTATTTGCCCTTTCCTTGGAGCCCTTCCTCTCTATTGTAAGACGTAACCCGAACATACATGGAATAGTCACAGGTCCCGTAGAACATAAATACGCTGCTTATGCGGATGATATTTTATTTTATATTCAGCAACCCCTGATTTCCCTCCCGAACCTTCTGTCGGAGTTCTCCCAATACAGTGTCATCTCCAATTTCAAGATTAACATGACAAAGTCTGAAATACTGAATATATCCGTCCCGACACATACAGCCTCGCACCTCTCACAAGCGTTCCCCTTTAATTGGCAACCGAAGAAAATGAAATATTTAGGTATCTATCTAACGCCAAATTTGACAGCCTTATTCCGAGCAAACTACATCCCACTGCTAAACGCCATTAGAACTGACATACAGAGATGGTCACAACTCGCTCATTCCTGGTTGGGGAGAATAGGGGTGATCAAGATGAATATACTGCCCAGGGTGCTATTTATGTTTCAGATGATTCCATTTGGCATTCCGGTCGGCTGCTTTGCTAAGCTCACCTCCATTGTCGGTAGATATGTGTGGAACAGGAAGCGGCCCAGACTTGCTAGATCTCTTATGGTTAGGCACAAGGGAAGGGGTGGTTTAGCCCTACCAGACTTCAGATTATATTTTCGAGCAATAATCCTGACCAGGCTCTCGGACCTGAAATACCACAAATCTACTAAACTTTGGGCAGCCCTGGAGACGGAGCTCAGTGGCTCGGATATTTCCTCACAAATGTGGATCCCGAGGAAGTTTAGAAGCCTCGCGGCTACTACATCCCCACTGACTCACTCTTCTCTAATGGCATGGGACTATATATGTAAAGCTCACAAATGGGAATACAACTCACCCTTACTCCCTTTGAGCGGTCACAATTATTTTCCCCCTGGAAACATTACACCGGGGGTTTACCCCTGGAACCTAGTTAACAGGACTCTTCTACACCAGGTCACTTTCTCCGGGAACATCTTACCCTTGTCTACACTTCTCCCTAATACACTCGTAGCCAACATGGATCATTGGAGGTATCGGCAACTAACAGCATTTGTACATTCTCTACCGAAGCCCCTGAGATCTTTTACTGAGTTGACCCCTCTGGAAGTAGCATTCTCCGAGGACCGGCCGGTGGAGAAACCTACTTCCTACTTTTACCGTACTCTAGTGGATCTGTCCTCTACCAAAGACCCTTCGTTTATCCATAACTGGGAGCTAGACCTACAAAAAGACTTAACCAGCTCCCAAAAGAGTGACATCCTATCACTAGCCCACACCTCCTCTGGAGCTTCAAGTATGGCAGAGGTGAATTACAAGCTCCTTACGAGATGGCATTACTCACCTGTAATTTTACACAAGACCTTCTCTCACATGTCCTCCCTGTGTTGGAGGGACTTGGGGAGTGGGCGACTCATGCCCATATCTGGTGGCTATGCCCGCGCATACGCCCATTCTGTTTAGCTGTACTTCACTGGATCGGGGAGATCCAGGGATGGGAGATCCCTAATGATCCTTGGGTTGTTTTGTTCCACTGTACAGGCGGGCCAGTAGGACCATATAAAAGATCAATAACACCACACCTTCTTAATGCTGCAAAGGCTCTCATTCCACGTTTTTGGAAGAAAAAAACCATCCCTTCACTACGCCTTTGGCTGGTGAAAGTAGACAAAATCTATCACATGGAGGACATGACCCTCTCTCTCAGGGGTAAATCTGACCTCGCAAAAAAGATATGGTCCTGCTGGATTGCTTTTAAATATACCGCTGCATATGCGGAAATGATGTCTCAACCGGTATAACGGCGCATTGTACATTGTACTAACTATATCAGATACTATATTTGTTCGAATGTGTTTGGACCGAGGCAGGTCCCCCAATCCCCCCCCCCTTTTTTCTCCCACGCCTTTCATATCTTCTACCCCCCTGTGTTCTTTATTTCTCTGTTCTTCCTTTCTCCTATAATGTTATATTGTTAAGGGGGTACGTTTTGACCGTTGACTTTTATGATGTAGAAGCTACTCTCTTCCACTCCGCGATGGAGCATCCCTACACATGAATGTGGAGGTTTGTGATTTGTATGTTTGCTAACGCCCATAGATGTTACTGGAGGCGATTGGCTGTATTGTATAAAGATGTACCGCCTTTTCTCAATAAGAATGAATTAAACAACAATCAAAGGGCAGGCTATGATTTGGAGGGGGTGGGTACTAAACAGTGGCGGCACGTCCATAGTGGGCGCCCGGGCGCCGCCCCCCCCCACTCCTGTGGTCACCCAAAAAAAAAAACAGGCCCTTTAAGAGTTTTTTTTTTTATGTCTTTTTTTTACACATGGCGGCGCGACCATAGTGGGCGCAGAAGCGCCGCTACCGCTCGCTTCTGCAACCGGCCGTCACTCACCACAACAATACATAGGTTCATGCATTGCATGAACCTATGTATTGCTGCCGCCCACTATTCAGATGGCCGGCCCCTTGAGCGCCAACCATCTGAATCACAGCGTTTGATTGGCCTTTAGAAGTGCCTATCAGAGCCAGCAGGCTCTGATAGGCTTCCCGACTACAGCCTGAGGGCTGTAATCGGCTTCTAAATACCTAATGAGAGGACGCACAGGGGTGCGTTCCTTGGCCAAAGTGACATAGAGGGCGGGAGAAGACATCGAGGACGGAAGAAGGACGGCGCTGACTCGAGGAAGGTAAGTGCAGGGCTGGGGGGGAGAAACTGGCTGCATTATGAGGACAAACTGGCTGTATTATGGGGGAGAAACTGGCTGTATTATGGGGGAGAAACTGGCTGTATTATGGGGGAGAAACTGGCTGTATTATGGGGGAGAAACTGGCTGTATTATGGGGGAGAAACTGGCTGTATTATGGGGGAGAAACTGGCTGTATTATGGGGGAGAAACTGGCTGTATTATGGGGGAGAAACTGGCTGTATTATGGGGGAGAAACTGGCTGCATATGGGGGAGAAACTGGCTGCATATGGGGGAGAAACTGGCTGCATGTGGGGGAGAAACTGGCTGCATATGGGGGAGAAACTGGCTGCATATGGGGGAGAAACTGGCTGCATATGGGGGAGAAACTGGCTGCATATGGGGGAGAAACTGGCTGCATTTGGGGGAGAAACTGGCTGCATTTGGGGGAGAAACTGGCTGCATTTGGGGGAGAAACTGGCTGCATTTGGGGGAGAAACTGGCTGCATTTGGGGGAGAAACTGGCTGCATTTGGGGGAGAAACTGGCTGCATTTGGGGGAGAAACTGGCTGTATTATGGGGGGACAAACTGGCTGTATTATTGGGGGACAAACTGGCTGTATTATTGGGGGACAAACTGGCTGTATATTGGGGGGAAACTGGCTGCATTTGGGGACAAACTAGTGGCGTTTGGGCACAGTGGCTGCGTTTTAATGGGCACAGTGGCGGCAATTGATGATTTTTTTTTTTTCAGTTTGTTTGCGCCCCCCAAAAAATTTGAGCACCAGCCGCCACTGGTACTAAAGGTAAACCATGATTTGTCGGGGAGTGTGGTAGCTGAACAAACTTCCAAATACAGGCATGCAGTACTTCTGAATGGCCAGCCAAAGAATGGAAACTGATCACGCAAGCACAGATCAGCTTTTGTGCTTTGTGTGGTCAGTTTAGAATAGTAGTCTCCAAACTGCAGCCATAGTGCTGGATGCAGCCTTTTGCTTGCCTTTATTAGACCCCATTGTTGGGGTCAGTGAAAGAAATGGTGTCCCATAGTTGATGTAAGTTGCCAGGATAGCGTCCCGTGTCAGTGGGAGATACATTGCCCCAAGGGCCGGATAAAGGTAAGCAAAGGGGCACATCCGGGCCCAGGCTCGCAATTTGGAGACCACTGATTTACTGAATATGGGAATACACACATAAAAAAATATTAAAGTGGTTGTATACCCTTTTTTTTTACCTTATTATAGGCTTACCTGTAGATAAAATGAATATCTCCTAAACTTGTACGGTTTAAGAGATATTCACATTGCATTCAGCCGCTGACATCAGCTCCCTCTGCGTGGACCAGGATCAGATGCCGAGGACTCATTCTAAGGTGAGTATTTTATAATGAGCTAGTATGCATACTAGCTCATTACGCCTTTGCCTTAGGCTGGTTTCACACTGGGGCGGTGGGTGCGGTGGCGGTATAGCGCCGATATTTTAAGCGGCGCTATACCGTCGGAATTGCGGAGGTATTCGGCCGCTAGCGGTGCGGTTTTAACCCCCGCTAGTGGTCGAAAAAGGGTTAATACCACCCACAAACCGCGGCTACAGCCGCGGTTTGCAGGCGGTATTACCGCGGTGTCCCATTCATTTCAATGGGAAGGAGCGGTAAAGGAGCGGTATACACCCCGCTCCTTCACCGCTCCAAAGATGCGGCTTGCAGGAGATTTTTTCTCGTCCCGCCAGCGCATCGCCTCAGTGTGAAAGCCCTCAGGCTTTCACATTGAGCATACTGGGGCAGGAGTTTTTCAGGTGTTATTTATGCGCTATTTTTAGCGCAAAACGCCTGAAAAACTCCTCAGTGTGAAAGGGGCCTTACAGGTTTTTTTGTTTTTAAAAAAAAAATATTATGTGCGGGTATACAACTGCGTTAAGGGTAAAAAGCACTTTAAAATTTACGGATGTTGTATTGCACATTTTGGACAAAATTCATGTTCTCTCATCTTGGAATATGTATGCTTTTTTGTGTTTCAATCTTTTTATTCAAGTTTTGTCATACAAAATGTATAAAAGTCGCCACATAACATTGTACAGTCACAATCAACATTTGGGGTAACACAATGAAGATCACCAAGTGTAGGGGTCCTTGGAGTAGTCCGAAGCTCCGTAGAGCCGTTAACCCCTATTAGCATCGCAGATCATATCTGAACCGTCCACCCAGATGAGCCGCCCCCCCATCCATCTATCGGGGGGGGCGCAACTCAGCCGGCCGTGTGGGCAGCCCAGAGGTCTGATCAGACTGACAATGGTTATGTATGCTTTTTATACGTAAAAAAAACAAAAAAAACAAAAAACTTTTGTTTCAGTGGACTGCTACTGACAAACACTAGCATGATACTAAAGTTAGAAAGTACCCCCTGTGTGGGCAAATGTTAAGCCCCTGCGTGGGTAAATTTACATGCTCATATAAATCCCAATAAAAAAGATTCATTGCCCCTAAGGAAATCTGGCATGAACAAAAACTGCTTTTTATAAAAGACATAATAGTGCATCGTGTGCAACATATTTTTTTTTTATCATTTATTGTGGTTAGTAGAACAGTCTGAACTTTGGCCAACGCACATTTTGCTCCCAAATTTTTAGTGGGATCACTAAAAGGGACAATATAATTGGTTAAATTGTGAAAAACTGAATATTTTTTTTCTTTTGCTTCGCTAAAAATAGAAATCTAAAAACTACAACGTTGCAGGCGTCTGTCTACCTTCCCTGTGAGAACATGTATTCTCGTTAAGTGGCTGATCCAACAGACTGATGGCGTACCTTCTTTCAACCAACCAGCTGTATGAAAACACTGAAATGAAATGGAAACTGATCTGCAAATCAATTATTAATGTATCTCCTGCAATGGAAGAATAATAATGTAAGGTGTATAATCGGGTTTCAAAGGAGGCCATACTGATGCAATTTCTGTTTTAGGCACATGGATTATTTTAATGTCACATTCAGCCAGTTTTTCATGAAGAACACAAGAAGGTCGTTTTACTTTCGAGGCTTTCCATCTGGCTACACATACAGAAAGGGGAGGTGTGCCAGGTATCAGATATCTGGCCTGAGGGGATGGGGAGCAGCCAGGGATTTCTGCTGCATCCAATTACTGTCACTATCTGCTGGAGAGAAATGATTAGGTAAGAAAATACAAAGGGAAGCCCACATCTTAACCTCTATGGTGCTGGGAAGCTTAGTCAGCATGCCAGAGGTTGTACAATAACATTGCACCAATGCTGCACCATTAACCACCCACCAAAGGATGCAATGATGACTGGCACCTAATGCAGCAGTATTACAATAGAGTCTAATGATTGATAGGGCATTGTAATTGTAGAAATACAAGTCAAACTGTAGGTGATCATATGTACAGTATTTGTACTTCAATTAATTCCTTTTAGAATATTGGCAGGCAGAGGTGTGTTTACTTCTACCTATCTTAAAGCAGTTCCACCAAAAAAAAATATAAATAAAAGTCAGCAGCTACAAATACTGCAGCTGCTGACTTTTAATATATGGACACTTACCTGTCCTGGGTGCCCGCGATGTAGGCACCTGAAGCCGATTCTGTCCCTCGGCTCTCGGATGCTGCCGCCATCTTCGGTAAGGGAATCAGGAAGTGAAGCCTTGCGGCTTCACTTCCTGGTTCCCTACTACTGCGCATGCGAGAGTCGCGCTGCACGATTCCACTGGTCCCTGCTGTCTTCTGGGACCTGTGTGTCTCCCAGAAGACAGCGGGGGGGCGGAGAAGGCGCAGGACGTGGCGTAGGTTACCGCGGCGACCTATGCCTGGAAGTGGGAGCAAAAACCTGTATTACACAGGTATCTGCTCCCCCCTCCCCCCTGAAAGGTGCCGAATGTGACATCGGAGGCGGGGAGGATTCCAAAAAGCGGTAGTTCCATTTTTGGGTGGAACTCCGCTTTAAAATGCGTATAATCAAACAACAAAATTACCCACCATATTCCAAAATGTCACTAAACTGCTACCAAATGTCGAAGCAAAAGAAACGCTTGCAAGCACAAACATAAAAAATAATATTTTACATAATATATTATGTCATAGCCCAGTGTTTCTCAACTCCAGTCCTCAAGGCGCCCCAACAGGTCATGTTTTCAGGATTTCCCTCAGATGAAACGGCTGTGGTAATTACTAAGGCAGTGAAACTGATCAAATCACTTGTGCAAAATAATGGAAAGCCTGAAAACATGACCTATTGGGGCGCCTTGAGGACTGGAGTTGAGAAACACTGTCATAACCTAATGACTTGTTCAAAAATACAGCTAACTCTGGGTGGTAAAAGATGTCATGCCTACTCTGGAAATTTGTAGAATAAAAATTCAAAAAGTATACTATGTAAAAGAAAAACAGATAAAACAGATATATACCAGGAACAAAATACACCAATACAAATACCAAGAACAGCTTTGAGCACCAAAAGCGGAACTAAATTCTCTCAATCAGCATTAACTATGTTTAATTCTTATGCTGCTAGCCTTACTAAATAGATAGGAAGGTATATTACATCTACTTGTTTTAAACGTATTTCTAAATTTCTTCATGGCATTTTCTTCTTTAATCTCAGCTAAGCACATCATCCTGCCTGCAGGATGCCGAATGAGCTAAGGGCAGATGGATTACGGGAAGTAAATGCTGCCCTTACTAAAGATGGTTGTGGCCAGAAACATTAAAGGGGTGGTTTTAAACGTGATTTCTCAACAAAATAAAGCATGGAGACAGGAAGGAATTGATTTACTAAAGGCAAATATACTTTGCAATAGAAGTGCACTGCAAGTGCAGTTGTTCTAGATCTGAGGGGAAGCTCTGCTGATTTCTATCATCCAATCATGTGCAAGCAAAAATTTGTTTTGTTTTTTCCTTGCATGTGATCGATTATTATTTGCAAAGTGAAGCTTTACCTCATTTACTAAACTCCGGAGCAACTGCACTTGCGGTGCACAGTATATTTGCCTTTAGTAAATCAACCCCATGGATCCATAGGTGAGTTTTCTCTGGATATTAACAATGAATGAAATAATATTTTTATTTTGTAGTCCTCAGATACAGTTCAGCTTGAAGTGCATTCGTTTTATGGAGGCCAGTAATCACTATTCGCAAACAAAGCAAAAGGCATTAATGAAAGCCTGTTTTCAGTCTCACAGGCTACAACTGTACTTGAAAATAAACAGAAAAAGATGTCTATATTACTTAAAAGTTAGATATTGATACTTACATTTCTGGTTTAGATTGGTTTATTTAACCGCTTCCGGACTGCCCACCGCACATTTACTGTGGCAGGGCAGCCTGATTGCGTGAAACAAGGTACCTGTACTTTGTTTTCTCTTCCGTGTCCGGGGCGTGCGTGGGCCGCCGGCGACCGGCTCCCGCTATGATTGGACACAGCGGGAGCCAATCGTTGACTGGCTATGTAAACAAGGCAGACCGCCGTTCTGTCAGAGAGGAAGAAAGAGAGCTTGTGTTCCTGCTAATCAGAAACACAGATCTCCCTCTTCCTACAGTTAAACCATCCCCCACACAGTTAGAAAGCACTCCCTAGGAGCACACTTAACTCTTTGATGGCCCCGATGTTAACCCCTTCCCTGCCAGTGTCATTTATACAGTGACAGTGCATTTTTTTAGCACTGATGACTGTATTAGTGTCACTGGTCCCCAAAAAGTGTCACTTAGTGAACAATTTGTCTGCCGCAAGAGAAGGGTTTTGGAACTTTGTGTGAGGTGGGTATGCGTGGCAGTGGATCAGTCAATTTTGAGAAAAACCATGGATTATGAAGATGTTGGCACAGTATTATAGTATATGCCAGGATGAATGGGCTGAACAATATCATAATTCACAAACAGTAATGAACACATTGGTGGCAATATAGCAACCCATAAAATAATATGGGGCAATGATCATACATGAGTACAAAGCACTCTGGAATGCACATCTCTGTATTTTGTCCACCGCAGTCCTGCTAAACATCGCTGATCGCCGCTATTACTATTAAAAATAAAAAATAAATGGCATAAATCTATCCCATAGTTTGTAGGCATGATAACTTTTGCGCAAACCAACCAATATACGCATATTGGGATTTTTTTTTAACAAAAATATCTAGCAGAATTCATATTGGCCTAAATTGATGAAGAAATTCGATTTTTTACCTTTTTTATTGGATAGGTTTTCAAGCAGAAAGTAAAAAATATATATATTTTTTTCAAAAATGTCTGTCTTTTTTTGTTTTTAGCGCAAAAAAATAAAAGCCGCAGAGGTGATCAAATACCACCAAAAGGAAGCTCTATTTGTGGGGAAAAAAAGCCAATTTTCTTTGGGTAAAGTGTCACATGAACGCGTAATTGTCAGTTAAAGCAACGCAATGCTGTATCGAAAAAATGGCCTGGTCATGAAGGGGGGTGAAACCTATCCAGGGCTGAAGTGGTTAAGATTGTTAAATGTGCTAACACATACCCAACTCTTCACTTTACATAGAAGGTATTGAACTTCACAAAACCTGTACCAATGGGGACATAGGGAAACACCAGCATACACTAGATGTAAAACAGAACCAGGCACATTGAGTGTAACTTCAGCTCCCAACCCACTGCTTTTGAAAAGCTCAGAGAAGTTGTATAAATTCTGCATTTTGTGTGGTCATAGAGAAGAGAAGACTGGCTCACAGTCTCTTCTCTAATTCTTCCTAAAGGTTTTCTTTCGGTTTGAGGTCAGGACTCTGTGCATGCCGGTCAAGTTTCTCCACCTCAAACACGCTCATCCATGTCTTATTATAGGCTTATCTATAGGTACAGTAAATATCTCCTAAACGTGAACCGTTTAGGAGATATTTACTTGTAAATGGGTCGGTGAGGTCACTGGTGCATACGCTCATGCCTATGCCATTCCTTCTCAGTCCTGGGCCATGGATAGTGATGACATTGCAGTGCGGCCAATCAGGTGGCCGGAGGATGCGAATCTGGAACAAAGAACGGATGAAGATGGAAGCCCTGTCAGCGATGACAGATCGCCGCTGAAGTGCTTCGTTTTAAGGTAAGTGTCATGGATATGCAGTAGTGTTTGTCTGCCATCTTACCTTCCTCCTCATGTGTTCATCTAGAGACCAGACCTCCTTCACCTGGCTTCCTTTATAATCTCCTCCCAGCCTGACTCCACCCCAGGCCCTATCACTGAACACTATATTAACCTGTGCACTGCAAGCCTGCTTTGCTGATCAACGTGTTTGTTAGGCATTGTGTGTTTGGGTTCCTGCCTGCCGTGTGCTACGTCTGTCTCTCTGTTACGTTATTGGCTTGTCCCCGACCATCCCTGTCTGCTCGTGACCCTTGACCTTCGGCTCGTTCTTCGTTATCCTTGTCTGCTTGTGGCCCCTGACCTTCGGCTTGTTATTCGGTTCTCTCTATCGTGTGCTGCTGCTTCCCCTTATCCTACGGGGCGTGAGCTGGGAAACTCCAGGGGCCGCGACCTGGTCCCAGCCTGCAGCGTAACATCCTCACCACTGGAGGCCCTGGAGAATACCAGCTGGGTCTTAGACTCCGCGCCCTGGGGAATCTTGGCTCTCGCTTCCGTTGGGATCCCGGTTGTGCTCCTCTGGTCCCGCTTTCCACAACCACCCAGTTTCCTATCCACAGAAGCCAGCCATAGGGTTCACTACCTCGCGGTGCACTCCTGTCCCCCTACGGTGTGCATCTGTCACCTGGCCACAGGTGACCCTGACAGTTTGATCAGCCATGAACCCGGCTGACATCCCGCTACCCGCGGATGATCCATTGCAGGGCATAGTTTGCAGACTTGAAACCCAGGAATCGAATCAGACCCAGGTGATGCGATTCCTCCAGGATCTGGCTTCTCGCTTCGAGCAGCTTCAGGCCTCCTTGGGAACCCTGAATCCGCAACCTCAAATACAATCAGCGGCTGCACCTATTGCACCAGTCGCAGCCACACACTCGCTACAACTGCCAGCTCCGTCCCGTTTCTCTGGGGACTCCAAGGCTTGCAGGGGGTTCCTTAGCCAATGCACGATTCATTTTGAGCTCCAGCCCCAAAACTTCCTGTCTGATCGGGCTAAGGTAGCCTATATCATTTCCCTCCTCTCTGGTGAAGCTTTAGCCTGGGCAGCCCCTCTGTGGGAACTGAATGATCCAGTGGTTTCTAGCCTGTCTGGCTTCTTGAAACTTTTTCGGAATATCTTCGAAGAACCGGCTCGTGTCTCTTCAGCGGCCAGCGCCCTTTTACGTCTCCGCCAAGAGTCTGCTTCTGTGGGACAGTATGCGCTTCATTTCCGCATACTGTCGGCTGAGTTGAGCTGGAACAATGAGGCCTTAGTCGCAACCTTTTTGCATGGCCTGTCTGATAGAGTGAAGGATGAATTAGCAGGAAGAACCATCCCCACTGATCTGGCCGGCGTTATCTCCTTGTGTAACCAGATCGATATTCGCTTTCAGGAGAGGACCTTAGAAAAGCAACGCCAGCACTCCTTGGTTCTTAGTCAGCCTGAGCTCCCCTCTCTTCGACCCGTAGAGCATCTCCTACCAGCTGAGGAACCCATGCAGCTGGGTCGGACCAGGCTATCCCCCGAGGAACGTGCTAGGCGCAGAACTCTTGGTCTGTGTCTTTACTGTGGGGGCAAAGGTCATTTTCGTGACACTTGCTCTCTTTGTCCAGAAAAACGTTCGGGTCCACTTCATCTGGAAAGTGGAGTATTGGACCCAGAAATATCACCTTCCCCTTCTCGTCTTCTGCTTTCTGTGTTCCTTCATGTTGGTGCTTCTTCTCATTCGGTCTCAGCATATCTGGATTCCGGAGCCGCTGGTAATTTCATGGACTGGGAAATCGCATCGTCCATGAGACTTACTCTTTTGCCCCTCACCACGCCTTTGGTGGTCTTGGCGATTGATGGTACTGTTCTCCCAGGGGGACCTATCCGCTTCCAGACCCTCCCTGTTAAGATGTCGGTAGGGACACTCCACCAGGAGTGGATATCCTTCCTTATCTTACCCAAGGCCTCAACGCCTATAATTTTGGGTCTCCCATGGTTACAGCTCCATTCTCCTCATGTGGACTGGACTACTGGACAGATCCTGGCTTGGGGTCCCTCTTGTTCCTCGTCCTGCCTACCCAAGGTTGCCCCCTGTGAATCTGAGCCGGTCATTCATTCCAGGTTGCATAACCATTTACATTTCTCTGTCCCTAACCACCCTTGGACGCACAGCCAGGCTAGCTTGTCTACAAGTCCTGCAGTCGCTACGTCTTGCGATGCGATTCAGGTAGTCGCTACACCTGACTCAGCTATTCACTCTGCCTCTGTACTAGTTATGCCAGTCCAGCCCATGCCCAGTGAGCCTCTCACTTTTTCTTGTTCGGGACATTCTGCTTGTCCTTCAGCTATTCAGCTTGACTCCGGCGACATGTCACCTTCTAACCAACCTGACTTCAGGGTTCCACTGACATCTGCCCAGTCTGATGGTCCTGTGCAAGATGACCAGTTCCCCTTTAAGGGTATAGGGGACCCTCCTCAGATTCCTGTTGATCCTCTCATGCCCTTGCTTATTCCTAGAGAGCCTTTGGTCCTCAATAGATCTTCTTGTCATCTCCCTACCTCGTTTTCGGTCTCTGAGGATAATTTTAAGTACGAGGTTAGACAAGTTCTGGATTCTCGGCTCTGCAGAGGCATTCTTCAGTACCTTGTGCATTGGAGAGGTTTTGGTCCTGAGGAGGCGTCTTGGATCGCTGCATCTGATGTCGCTGCACCTCATCTGTTGAGAAGGTTTCATCAGAGATTTCCCTTTAAGCCTGGGTCCAGGCGGGGGAGGGCCCATAAGAGGGAGGGTACTGTCATGGATATGCAGTAGTGTTTGTCTGCCATCTTACCTTCCTCCTCATGTGTTCATCTAGAGACCAGACCTCCTTCACCTGGCTTCCTTTATAATCTCCTCCCAGCCTGACTCCACCCCAGGCCCTATCACTGAACACTATATTAACCTGTGCACTGCAAGCCTGCTTTGCTGATCAACGTGTTTGTTAGGCATTGTGTGTTTGGGTTCCTGCCTGCCGTGTGCTACGTCTGTCTCTCTGTTACGTTATTGGCTTGTCCCCGACCATCCCTGTCTGCTCGTGACCCTTGACCTTCGGCTCGTTCTTCGTTATCCTTGTCTGCTTGTGGCCCCTGACCTTCGGCTTGTTATTCGGTTCTCTCTATCGTGTGCTGCTGCTTCCCCTTATCCTACGGGGCGTGAGCTGGGAAACTCCAGGGGCCGTGACCTGGTCCCAGCCTGCAGCGTAACATCCTCACCACTGGAGGCCCTGGAGAAGACCAGCTGGGTCTTAGACTCCGCGCCCTGGGGAATCTTGGCTCTCGCTTCCGTTGGGATCCCGGTTGTGCTCCTCTGGTCCCGCTTTCCACAACCACCCAGTTTCCTATCCACAGAAGCCAGCCATAGGGTTCACTACCTCGCGGTGCACTCCTGTCCCCCTACGGTGTGCATCTGTCACCTGGCCACAGGTGACCCTGACAGTAAGTTTTACATAATGTGACACATTATAACTTTACCTTGCAGGTTTAAAAAAATAAAGCATGGCAGTTTACTACCACTTTAATAAATTAACATCAGATAGACAGCAATGGATTTTTATGTCAGCATCAATTTCGACGGGTCATTTTGTGTCTATCAAGGCTGTACTTCATGTAACATAGATATTCATTGATCTACCCAACCCAATCTCTCCAGTGCATTATGACTGTTATCAATTTAGGGCAAAACAAATGAAACATTTTATTTGGACATTGCTGGCCATACACAAAGAGCTTTCGGGAGGAATACCAATCTACTAGCAGGTTGCAATCTGAAAACAACATCAAGGACAGATAATGAACCTATAGGAAATAAAATCAATGCTATCCGCCTGCACACCATAGTCATTATTCACGTAATGCTCATCACAGAATTGTCCTTCAATTTGATAGTGCCTGCAAAGTTCTGGAGCCAACACTACTTGGTAGAGCCAGAAGCATATAACAACAACAAAGTGCAACGCAACATTAAGGCCTCATGCCCACGGGCGTTTTTTCAGCCGCGTTTTTGAGCGTTTTTTACAGCTTAAAAACGCCTGTCCATGTTAGTCTATAGCTTCATGCCCACCTAGGCGTTTTTGAGCTGTAAAGAGCATAGGCGTTTGTAAGCTGTAAAAAAAACCCAGGACCAGTGCGTTCCTCAGCGTCAGAATTAGGCAGAAAAAAACGCGAGCGTCAAAAAACGCGCAAAAACGCGCACTAACGCGCAAAAACCGCGCACTAACGCGCAAAAACCGCGCACTAACGCGCGGTCGCGTTTTTAGCTCCGACGTTTTTTTTTTTTTCAAAAAAAAAATAAAAAAAAAAATATTTACAATAACATGGACAGGCGTTTTTAAGCTGCAAAAAACGCGGCTGTAAAAACGTCCGTGGGCATGAGGCCATAAAGTTCAACAAATGTCCATAAAAAAGTCCTTAAACTGTGTTCCAAATAACTAGTTTGCAATAGTGGTGCGATTCATTTCCGAACACCAAAAGCATGCAAACACCACATCCAAGAATGGCTGCTCACTTTATATGATCCCACTAAAAAGCCTCGTACACACGACCGGTTTTCTCGGCAAGAAACAACAAGAAAACTGCTGGCAGATTATTTTGCCGAGAAAACCGTTCGTGTGTATGGTTTCTCATCGAGAAAATTGCCGGGAATCTCAATGAGAAAAATAGAGAACCTGTTCTCTATTTTCTCATCAGGATTCTCGTTTTTCTCGTCGGCCTGTTTCCCCGACGAGAAAACCGGTCGTATGTATGCTTTTCCGAGTCTTAAAAAAACGTGCATGCTCAGAATCAAGTATGAGACGGGAGCGCTCCTTCTGGTAAAACTAGCGCTCGTAATGGAGATAGCACATTCGTCACGCTGTAACGGACTGAAAGCACGAAGACTGAAAAGCGCAAATCGTCTCTCACCAAACTTTTACTAACACGCAGTAACACAAGATCAGCAAAAGCAGCCCAAGGGGTGGCACCATTGGAATCGAACCTCCCCTTTATACTGCCGTCGTACGTGTTGTACGTCACCGCGCTTTAGACCGACGAGACTTTGGATTGACAGTGTGTATGCAAGGAAAGCTTGACAAGAATCTCGTCGAGAAAACCGACGTTTTTTTTTACGACGGGATTCTCGGTCGTGTGTACAGGGCTTTAGACTGAGGTCAAATGGCGTTTAAAGTGATTGTAAAGCCTCAGTTTTTTTTTTTTGTTAAAAAACACAAACAAACAAACATGTTATATTTAGAGCCCATTCACACAGGGGCAACACGACTTCCAGCGCGATTTTATGAGGCAACTCAGACACGACCTGAGAATGAATCACAGTGCGACCTGGAGCTATTTACAAGGCAACTCCAAGTTGCCTGCAGGACAGGAGACATTCCAGTGGCCAATCAAACAAGAATCAGCTCTGTGGGAGGGAGGGGGGAGAGAGAGTTTTGCAGGAGAAATGTATGTTTTCTTCCTGGAGAGTTGTTCCTATTAAGACAGTGAGAGGCAACTCCCATTGAAATGAATGGGTACAGGTCGCCTAGGAGTCGGATTGAAGTAGTACAGGGACCTTTTTTGAAGTCGGAGCGACTGCAGTAGTGTGCATAAGGACGGCTCCATTAACTTACATTGATTTCTTCAGCCAGCGCGACCTGAGGCGACTAGGGGCGACCTGGGGCGATTTGGAGTAAAGACGCCCCTGTGTGAATGGGCTCTTACACGTATCTCCTCTGTGCAGTTGGTTTTGCACAGAGCAGCCCGGATCCTCCTCTTCTCTGGTCCCCCTTCAGTGCTCCTGGCCCCTCCCTCCTGCTGAGTGCCCCCATAGCAAGCAGCTTGCTATGGGGGCACCTGAACCAAGTCACAGCTCCCCGTGTCCATTCAGACATGGAGCCGCGGCCCGGCCCCACCCACTTTCTCTCCTCATTGCCTGACTGACTTATTGACAGGAGGGGAAGGGCCATTCTTGCTTGTGGTGTTTGCATGCTTTGGGTGTCAATTAGGAAGAGGATCACACCAATATTGCACACTGGTTATTGTGAACACAGATTAAGGACCTTTTTATGGACATTTGGTGAACTTTAAATGTTGTGCTGCACTATTATTATTATTGGTTTATTAATGTCACTGAAAAGGGTCATAGCAAACAACCTTTTTGTGTGCAATATTTTTACTACTGCTGTTTTTGCACTGGTTTTTAGGTTCAGTGATTCTGCTGATTCGACACACTTATTGAATTTTTTTTAGAGCCAGCAACATGACACAATGATCTTTTTAGTGGTCTGTAAGGGCTGCCTTCTGACCATTAGAGTGAGAGAGACATTCTCCCACTGACCACCAATGTAAATTGCATTTTCCCCACTACCCCTGATTAAATGGTTTTATCTGGGGTACCCCATGACCAGAAAAATATTTGCAAGGGTTCCTCTAGGGCAGTGGTTCTCAACGCCTGTCCTCAACACCCACTAACAGGTCAGGTTTGCAAGATAACTGAAACACATCACAGGTGATATTATTTGCTGCTCAGCGATTTCAGTATTCTAGTCTGCATCTCCCCAAGGTAATACTTAAAAGCTGGCCTGTTACGGGGTCCAGAGGACAGGAGTTGAGAACAACTGCTCAAGGATTAGAAGGTTGAAAAAGGCTGATCTATACTAAAAAGTAAGAAAAATGTGGCCTATACAACATACAACAGAGTGCATAATGTAGATCAAGGGTGCCCAACCTTTTGAAGCGCGAGGGCCACAATAAACGGAGCGAGCGGATGGCAGGTCTATGTCTGCTCTGCATACGCAGAGCGGACACAGCCCACTATACTCTTTTAGCGGATCGGATTGGAGGTAGGCCACAAGTCGGATTACATCTGCCACTCCTTATGCCCTGTACACACGACCGGTTTTCCCGTCGGAATAAACTCGGATGGTTTTTCTGACGGAATTCCGCTCAAGCTGTCTTGCATACACACGGTCACACCAAATTCCGACAGTCAGGAACGCGGTGACGTACAACACTACGACGAGCTGAGAAAAATTAAGTTCAATGCTTCCGAGCATGCGTCGACTTAATTCTGAGCATGCATGGTTTTTAGTACGTCGGAATTGCATACAGACGAAATTTCCATTGGAAAAAAGGAGAACATTTTCTCTATCTAATTCTGTCAGAATTTCCGATGGAAAAAGTCCGATGTGGCATACACACGGTCGGAATATCCGATGAAAAACTCCCATCGGACTTTTTCCATCGGAAATTCCAACCGTGTGTACGCGGTGTGTAGAGGTGAATGGAGGGTCCAATTGGGTCGGACTGACCGTGTGAAAGGGGCCCAAGGCTGCTTTCACACTGATGCGCTGTGATTTACCAATGCAGTGTACCTTTGGCTTTCCTGCACTTTGCAATAGACTTCTATGATATTCTGCAGGTTTGGTGCATTTTCAGAAAGCTCACCAATCTCGCAGGTAATAACAGTCTATGGCTCAGTGCAGGTACACTGCTCTGCATCTGCAGGTCAGTTTGAAAGCAGCCCAGTAACCACTGCAGAACAGATATGCCCATATATACACCGTGATTTTTGTAATAAACTTACCTTTAATAACAGTATTCGATTCTAAACCATCCCAGAGCAGGAGGTCGCGGGCCACATCAGAGGGCTCCGCGGGCCACATTTGGCCCCGGGCCACTGGTTGGGCACCCCTGATGTAGATCAACACAAGGTTAAGACTTTACAACACATTTCACAGAAATACTCTCTCTCCTATTATGTCCTGTATAGATGTTGTGCCTGTGAGTTTGGACATTCTTGTAGCTGTAAGCAAAATAGTCATCATCAAAGTCAAAGCGTCTGTATGTTAATCAATAGTTAGCTTTTACTTATGTAATTTAATTATTCTTCAAAAAATGCCTAAACATCCCTCGCAGTGCTATCGTTTTCTCTGACCCATCATTGTTTATTTTGCTGGACAACTTGGCCTGTATGCAAATGTGGAGAAAATATGAGCAATGACATGTGGAATGTAACCTCATTCTGTATCCAGAATACAATCATTTTGCTCTAGATGTTAGTAAGGTAAAACTGGCAAAAGACCAATGAATATTCTTTACAATCCAGAAAAAAATACAGGTTCAGAGGTATGTAAATGTATTCAGACATGTATGAGAAGTAAAATGTCCTATTTAGAAGGTATTTCAGTTTCTTTGGCTTCTCATAAGTCAGCAGACTATGAGATTTTCCCATCCTTGAGGAAATTGCAGAAACTCATTACCCACCGCAAACCTTTTCAATGACTTGTGCAATTTTTCGTGAAGGATGTGTGCAATGAAATAATGGTTTCCTTTTTTTAAACGGACACAATTTCCTAGAAGCTGTACAATCTCTTTAGCCAATCACCACCTCTGAATATGTAATAATACCCTCCTAGGCCTTGCGAAAAACGCACTGTATACAGTCAGCCTCGGTATGTTCAACAACATCAACCAAATGTAAAAGAATAACTAAAGGGTCCAGGGCTAATTCACACTGACTGCAGCTTTGAAATCGTGCGACTTCATTTGAAATCGCACAATTTCAAAGCTGCATCTCAGCGTGACTTTGGGTGCGACTTGGAAGACATCTGTGAGGCTTCATGCTCAGATGTCTATGCAAGTCGCACCCAAAATCGCCAAAAGTAGTGCAGGAACTACTTTTTTTAAATCCGTGTAGCACCACAAAGTTGGCGCTGCACCAGTTTGAACAGTGTGATTGCCGACAATAGGGTGCATGACAAGTAGCTCCAATGTGAACGTGGGCTTAAGGGATATCCGTAATTTACAAAATTGGTGCATCCATAGTAAAAATTAAGGCAGAACATACTTATCAGTCAGTTTGAGAAACAAACAAGAGACATGTAAACGGACCCTGGTATCATGGCTAAGCAGTATACATAGTCAGTTTCCAAGAGGGGAGGCACTACCAGGCAGGATCAACCAGGTAATTTAGATTATAGAAAAGGGACAAATTACTAAGCACAAGAACTGTGTTATTCATGCTTTCAAGGAACAGGATTCTTTTTTTTTCTTTTTAGGGTTACACCGTTTTAAGCTTGCATTAATATCTTCAAAAACAAAATTAAAGAATATTCCATATTTTAAGAAAATTAAAGTGTCATTATACCCACATAATTAAAAACCATCAATAAATGCTGATCATACTCACTCAGTCACTATGGGATTCGTATTCTGTATGTTGCAAAAAACCTGGTTGATACTGCTGTTCTCTATCTCCCCTCCTCTCCATGTCCCCACTGCAGTTGGGGATATTACAGAGCAGTGTTGGCAGCTCTATACATGCTCAATTTTCAGTTAAATTTCTCCCCTAAGCATTTCCTCCCTATCACATCTGAGAAGCCCATTTGACTATAGAGTCACACGTGGGCGCATGCATACACAGTGGTTATTGACAGCCCACTCCATCCCTCCCTTCCTCCTCCTCTATGCCCACTAACCAGCTAAACACAATGGGGGTGGGATAGTACATCTTGACTGATGGAGGTGGTGTGACTGGCAGAAATCCACTCACACCATGTTATTGCCAAAAAATAATAAATATTTGATTTCAACTACAGTATATATTTGTACGACATATTAAAGTGATTGTAAAGCTTTTTTTTTTTTTTAAATAACAAACATGTTATACTTACACAAAGCGGCCCCGAGCCTCCTTTTCTGGGGGTCCCCCGGCGGCGCTCCTGGCTCCTCCTTTTCTCGAGTGCCCCTACAGAGAGCCGCTTTCCAGTGGGGCACTTATGCGGGCGTACTCCCGAGTCCTGCTGCTGCATCCATTGACACAGACAGCAGGAATCGGCCCCGCCCCTCACTCCTGTGTCACTGTATTTTATTGACAGCAGCGGGAGCCAATGGTTCTCGCTGCTATCAATCTCTCCAATGAAGACCAGAGAAAGCGACTGGAACTGCTGGGCTCGTCCCCGTCGCTGGAATGATAGGGTTCAGGTAAGAAAAAGGGGGGCTGCTGCAGTACAAAAGGTTTTTCACCTTAATGCATTAAACATTCCAACCACATTACGCAATTTTTAAAAGTATGTTCTTTCATCCTGTATTATAATTGTACAACTCAGTTCACTTACTATGTTCAAATCCGCCGCCGATCTGCAGAGTTATTGTGTGAAGAGACTTTTAAAATTCCTTTGCCGTAGTTCTCATTTTGCTTGTGGGCATTTGAAGCCCACAAGCACTTACTTCCTGGACAGCGCTGACGAGAGTCACCATCACGGACCGCCTGTCCCGCCCCATTCTCGCACATGCGCATTGTAACAGCAGTGCAGCGCCGTCAAGCACTCAGGTTGCCATCACAATGGGCGGGGTCATCGGACGTGCCCGCCCGTTGTGATGGCAACCAACAAAAAGAACAACGTAGAACAGTGTAAGAAGCCGGAATCGCGACACTTCCTGTTTCGAAGTCCCACGATTCCAGCGCTAGGGGTAGCGCACTGCATCCTGGGAAATTATGACACACATTTCCCAGGACCAGTAGCGCGCAGAGGAGCCGAGGGAGATTACGTCATAAACCGAGATTCAGAAGGCAGATTTCGTGGGACTACATAGCAACATGTATTTACAGATGAGGAAAAAAAAAATTATCCAAATGTTTTTTTTCAAGGTATTATATGCACATTAATGCTAAATTGTATTTTTGATGGAAACTCCACTTTAAAGTGAAAAACTGTGAGGGTTTACAACTCCTTTAAAACTGCCACGTTTGCCTAAAATAATTGTTAAAATAATTGCAGTGTCATCACATACAGAAAGAGAGGGGGTAATGTATATTAAACAGTGTGTGTTTACTATCACTTTAAGAATATGCCACATTATTTGCAAAACAAATCTTTGTATGTAAATAATTGGCCTGAATGAGATTGTTATTTTACCCTTTTTTTTCCTTCACCGACTCCCGATCTGGCCATTTTCAGCCTGACTGAGAGGCAATTACATGCCTGCCTACCTACCACCCGCAGACATCATTCACTGGTAGTGTAGGCACATCAGGAAAATGCAATTGCTTAGAAAACCTAGTCTTACCCATATAAGTGGCAGTGATGTCTGCATTGTACCTTTTCTGCCACGCTCCATAGCCCTGGGGGGTACCTATTTTAAGGCCTTGTTTACACAGGTGGCGGTTTCTACTGTCTCTTTGGAAAGCGATCCGCAGTGGATCACCATTCAGAAGTTGTTAGAACAGCAGCTTTTGGGCATTCAGGAAGCAATACTGCAAGCATTACGGCTGCGACATGTGTACGATCCCCTCCAGCCGTCATAGGCAGGTGGGTTTTGGGTGACCAGTAAAAATGTTAAATTGTCTTAACTGCTTCCGGACCTCCCTATAGCAGTTTTACTTCCGGGTAGGGGGCACACATGCGCACCACCGGCAGCTCGCTCCTGCTGTCATTATACACAGTGGAAGCTGATCAGTGGATATTCAATGTCCACTGGCACCCGCCGATCATTGGGGAGAGAGGGACAGAACTGTGGTCTGCCTACGTAAACAAGGCAGAGGACTGTTCTGACTGGGGGGGAAAAGGATGGAATTTGTGTGTCTGCAAAGCAGGGAATAAATGTCATCTCTTCTCCTAGTAAAAGCACCTCACACAGTACACAAACACTTGTTAGGCACCCTTTGATCGCCCTTGATGTTTAACCCCTTCCCAGCCAGTGTCGTTAGTACAGTGACAGTGCATACTTTTAGCACTGATCACTGTATTAGTGCCACTGGTTCCCAAAACGTGTCACGTGTGTCAGTTAGTGTCAAATAATAAGTAATAATATAATAAATAAACAAAAATATCCCATAGTTTGTAGACTCTATAACTTTTGTGCAAACCAATCAATATATGCTTATTGGGATTTTTTTTTTACAGGTACAAAACATTTTGTAATATGGGCAGAAATGGCACAGCTGGGCTGCCAAACACTGTAAATGCATTTACAAGAGCTCTTATTTCCATGTCTTTAAACCTGTAGCAGCAACATTTTTAGAAGATGCTCTGAAATTAGCATCTCTTCTTCATCTGCTGCACATTTCTCTTGCATTGGACATTTAAACAGAACAATACAAACCATTGTAATTTGTAGACCAACCAATGCAGAGGGATTTTTTTTTTTAACAAAAATATGTAGCACAATACATACTGGCCCAAATTTTTGAAGAAATTCGATTTTTTTTATTTTTTTTATTTTATTGGGTATGTTTTATAGCAGAAAGTAAAACAGATTGTTTGTTTGTTTTTTTCAATATTGTTGGTCTTTTTTTGTTTATAGCATAAAAAATAAAAAAACGCAGAGGTGACCAAATACCTTCAAAAGAAAGCGCTATTTATGGGGAAAAGAATGACATACATTTTATTTGGGTACGGTGTCGCAACACAAAAAATGGTCATAAAGGGGGGTAAATCTTCCAGAGGTCATTTGGTTAATGTACACCAATGTTTCTCAACTCCAGTCCTCAAGTACCCCCAACAGGTCATGTTTTCAGGCTCTCCGTTATTTTGCACAGGTGATTTGATCAGTTTCACTGCCTTAGTAATTACCACAGCCGTTTTATCTGAGGGAAATCCTGAAAACATGACCTGTTGGGGGCACTTGAGGACTGGAGTTGAGAAACATTGATGTACACCACTAGATCCAGCACTATTAAGGCCCGAACACACGATCAAAAAAAATCAGGCGAAAAATACAGCTTTTAAATCGATCGTACGATAATCTGATTGTTAGTACACAGCTTTCAAAAGCCGATCAGGTCGTGCGAAATTATCCAATGGGACAAGCACGGAAAATGTTGTTCTCATATGATACCAGATCATACGATTTTTGTTTAACCACTTAACGACCGCTCACTGTATATGTACGTCGGCAGAATGGCACCGACAGGCACAATCACGTACAGTGTACGTGATCGCCTTTGTACAGTTGGGGGGTCCGATCGGACCCCCCTCCTATACAGTGAGCGGCCGTTTATCGTTGGGGAGCGATCCGAGATGAGGGGACGGCCATTCGATTCCGGCCACCCCCTCGCGATCGCTCCCGGCGAATGAAAATGCTCCCTCTGCCCGTGTAATGTAAACACAGGCAGAGGAAGCAGGAGGAAGTGATGTCATCTCTCCTCGCGGCGGTCTTTTCGTCCGCAGCGCCGAGGAGAGAAGAAGCAGGTTAGTGCACCAACAGTCCACTGACACTTAGGTACACATAGGCACATATTTCACCCCCCAGTCACCCCCAGATCACCCCCCAGGTCACCCCCCAGCCCCCAATCACAGTGTCACTGATTGCAGTGATCATTTATTTTACTGATCACTGCATTTAGTGTCATCTGTGACAGTAAAAAGTTGCAGGGCAGTTAAGTTTAGGCCCAGGGTAGCCCCCTAACCCTCCCCTAATAAAGGTTTAACCCCTTGATCGCCCCCCAGGTAACCCTTTCACCCCATAACGCCAGTGTCACTAAGCGATCGTATTTTCGATCGCTGTATTTAGTGCCGGTGGTGCCCTAGATAGCCAGTTATTTATTTTTAGTTTCGCCGCAGGTTTTTATAGCGTCAGGTACCCCCATATATTATTTTAACCCCCTGATTGCCCCTAGAGTTAACCCTTTCACCAGTGATCACCGTATAAGCGTCACTGGTGACACTGGTTACCCAGTTAGTTATTTAGTTATTTAGGTAACCCGTCAGGTTTTTATATAGCGTCGGGTACCCCCATATTTAACCTTATAAAGGTTTTAACCCCCTGATTGCCCCTAGTTAACCCTTTCACCAGTGATCACCATATAAAGGTTACGGGTGACGCTGGTTGGTTAGTTTGCTTTTTATAGCATCAGGTCACCCGCCGTATATAACCCAATAAAGGTTTAACCCCCTGATCGCCCGGCGGGTGAGATCAATTAGGTTTTAGCGCCAGAGAAGGTCTGTGTTGCCCCAGGCAGCGTTAGGTTAGTGCCAGTAACGCTAACACCCACGCGCAAAGCATACACCTCCCTTAGTGGTATAGTATCTGAACAGATCAATATCTGATCTGATCAGATCTATACTAGCGTCCCCAGCGGTTTAGGGTTCCCAAAAACACAGTGTTAGCGGGATCAGCCCAGATACCTGCTAGCACCTGCGTTTAGCCCCTCCGCCCAGCCCAGCCCAGCCCACCCAAGTTCAGTATCGATCGATCACTGTCACTTACCAAACACAAAACACATAACTGCAGCGTTCGCAGAGACAGGCCTGATCCCTGCGATCGCTAACAGTTTTTTTTGTAGCGTTTGATATATTTGCTGACGACAGTCAGGTGCTTTTTTTCCTGTGAATCTTACTAGTGTACCCCTAAATTTAGAGGCCAAAATGGCAAGTCGAAGGTACACTAGTAAAGAGGCCTACGAGATTCTGAGCATGACAGATAGTGAAGAGGAGGTCACGCATCTGTCAGATTCAGGCTCAGAATATCTTCCCGTAGAAGACAGTGACGTCAGCGGCCCCACGTCAGATAGCTCTGACGACGAAGTTGAGGTCCCTGCTAAGGTCAGGCGTACCCGATCTGCTGAGGTTGTTGAGGAGCAAGAACCGCAGGGCTCTCGTATCATGGAGCAGAGTAGTACTAGCGCCGCTATTCCTTCTGGTGAATTGACAAGCACCAGCGGCCTAGTACAGCCTGGGCGTACATCCAGCACTGCAGTATCACGTGGTGACGTGGCGAGTCCCATAAGTGCAGTTCAAGCTGGCGAGGTGGCAAGCACAAGTAGTGTCCCGCTGCCACCAATAAGAAGACAAA
This sequence comes from Rana muscosa, assembly GCA_029206835.1. Taxonomy (NCBI): domain Eukaryota; kingdom Metazoa; phylum Chordata; class Amphibia; order Anura; family Ranidae; genus Rana; species Rana muscosa. The sequence goes on along the minus strand of CM055118.1, from coordinate 506,789,247 downwards.
GGCAGGCCCGTCGTACCCATAGTGCTCTTCCTGCAGAATTCGCCTATCCTGATTGGGTCCCCACCACTTCTGCAGAACCCGTACTTCCCCAATTCACTGCCCAACCCGGTATTCAGGTGGAAACAGCTGATTTTATGCCAATTGATTATTATTCTCTGTTTTTCACGGAAGATCTCTATAGATCTATTGTGGACCAGAGTAATTTATATGCTGGTCAATTCATCGCCGCTAATCCCCAGTTGCCTTCCATTGCCACAGATTGGAAACCAATTACGGTTTCCGAATTTAAGACCTTTCCGGGCCTTTCCCTCAACATGGGCACACATAAATTCCCGTCATTGCGTGCTTATTGGTCCACGCACCCAATTGACCACATGCCCGTGTTCTCTGCCTCCATGCCCAGGAAACGATACAAGCAGATTTTGCGGTTCATGCACTTCAACGACAATGAACTTTGTCGTCCACGTGGGGACCCTGAATACAACCGGCTCTATAAAATTCGGCCCCTCATAAACCACTTCAACGAACGTTTTGCAGCCTTGTTTACTCCCGATCAAGTTGTCTGCGTTGATGAGTCCCTGATTAAATTTTCTGGCCGCTTGGCTTTCAAGCAGTACCTTCCCAGCAAGCGTGCCAGATACGGGGTCAAGCTCTATAAGTTCTGTGACAGGGCAACAGGCTATGTATGGAGCTTTATGGTTTATGAGGGAAAAGATAGTCAGGTTGAGCCGGTCAACTGCCTGGATTACATAGGGAGCGCTGGCAAGATAGTGTGGAAATTGGTGTCACCCTTATTCGGAAAGGGGTACCACTTGTATGTGGACAATTATTACACAAGCGTGCCACTGTTTAGTCACTTGTTTGATCATCAGATTGGAGCATGTCGCACCGTGCGACCTAATCGCCGGGGCTTTCCCCAGCGGCTTGTAGATGCCCGTCTTAGGCTGGGGGAGAGAGTCTGCGTAAAGTGTAATAATTTGCTCGCTATGAAGTAGAGGGACAATAAGAATGTTTTCCTTCCTACCTCCCTTCATGCAGACACGACAGTCCAAATTCCTACGGCGACTGGTGTTGTGGAGAAACCCCTCTGTGTCCACGAATATAACAAAAATATGGGAGGGGTGGACCTCAACGACCAGTTGTTGGCTGCCGTATCTAATTGACCGTAAGGCGAGACGCTGGTACAAAAAAGTGTCTCTATCCTTATTCCAATTGGCTTTGCTGAACGCTCATGTGCTATACAGAGCTTCAGGCGGGACTTTATCTCTTCTAAAATTCCAGAATGAGATAGTCACAGAACTCCTGTATCCAGGCGGTTCTGCACCTCACCATCCCCAACCAAATGCAGTAAGCCGGCTGCATGAGAGGCATTATACGTATGTCCTCCCGAGTACCCCCACCCAACGAGCCCCCCAAAAAAGATGTCGTGTCTGTAGCAAGCGCAGATTTAGGCGTGACACCCGTCATTATTGTCCACTCTGTCCTGACAAGCCTGGTCTTTGCCTTGGTGAATGTTTTGAACGCTACCACTCAAAAGTGAAGTTTTAGCGTAGGGTACAGCATTTCACAGACTAGGACACACTTACACAGGGTCTCCCAAGATGCCATTACATTTTGAGAGACCCGAACCATTACAGTTGTTAAAGTTACAAAAAAAAAGTGTAAAAAAAAAAAAAAAACATAAAAAACAAAACACAAAAAAATATAAAATAAAAAAAACCAAAAATAGTTGTCGTTTTATTGTTCTCTCTCTCTCATATTTTCTCTGTATTGCTCTGCTCTTTTTTACTGTATTCCATTCTGCAATGTTTTATCATGCTTGCTTTTCAGGTATGTAATTTTTTGTGGAATTATTTATCTTGACAGCAACAGCGTTTGCTCCCACGATACATAAAGCCGTGACTCCAACGCTGTAGGAGGTGATTTCACCACCACAGTTAAAAAAAGAGCATATATGCCGAAGCATGGGGGCAGCAGGGGCGGAGGAGCGATTTTGCTCCTAATGCCGCGTATATACGGTCGAAATTCCGACGGAGGCTTGCCCGTGGAAAAGTCTGACCGTGTGTACGCGGCATAACCTTTTATGCCGTGTACATACGGTCGAAATTCCGACGAAGGCTTGCCCGTGGAAAAGTCCGACCGTGTGTACGCGGCATAACTTTTTTGCGGGAGGATGCCCCCATGCTTCGGCATATATGCCCATCATTAGAAGTGGGTGGATGAAGGGAGGTATTCTAATGGTGGGCATACCCACCAATCAATCTATTTTTTTCGTTCAGCCAACAGGCTGCATGAAAAAAAAGATTACAATACATGTCCAACAAGGACCAGCAACGTACTGGTATGTTGCTGGACTTTGAATGTTTATACCAGAATGATGCCTGCAGGTTTAGGTATCATCTTGGTATCATTCTTTTCAGCCAGTGGCCGGCTTTCATGTACAAGCAATTCTAGCAGATAATTAGCCTCTAGACTGCTTTTACAAGCAGTGGGAGGGAATGCCCCCCCCCCGGATATAAACAGCGCCATTGGGAAATTGGGAAAGCATTTTATCACACAGATCTTGGTGTGGTCAGATGCTTTGAGGGCAGAGGAAAGATCTAGGGTCTAACCCCCCAATTTTTTTCAAAAAAAGAGTACCTGTCACTACTTATTGCTATCATAGGGGATATTTACATTCCCTGAGATAACAATAAAAATGGTAAAAAAAAAAAATATGGAAGGAACAGTTTAAAAATAAAATAAAAAAGCAAAACAAATAATAAAAAAAAAAAAAAAAAGCACCGCTGTCCCCCCCTGCTCTTGCGCAAAGGCGAACGCAAGCGTCGGTCTAGCGTCATATGTAAACCGGAATTGCATCATGCATGTGAGGTATCACCGCAAAGGTCAGATCGAGGGCAGTAATTTTAGCAGTAGACCACCTCTGTAAATCTAACGTGGTAACCTGTAAAGGCTTTTAAATGCTTTTAAAAATGAATGTAGTTTGTCGCCGCTGCGCGTTTGTGCGCAATTTTAAAGCATGTCGTGTTTGGTATCCATGTACTCGGCCTAAGATCATCTTTTTTATTTCATCAAACATTTGGGCAATATAGTGTTTTTTAGTGCATTAAAAATAAAAAAAGTGTGTTTTTCCCCCAAAAAATGCGTTTGAAAAATCGCTGCGCAAATACTGTGTGAAAAAAAAATGCAACACCCACTATTTTAATCTGTAGGGCCTTTGCTTTAAAAAAATATATAATGTTTGGGGGTTCAACATAATTTTCTTGCAAAAAAATTTTTTTTTTCATGTAAACAAAAAGTGTCAGAAAGGGCTTTGTCTTCAAGTGGTTAGAAGAGTGGATGATGTGTGACATAAGCTTCCTAATGTTGTGCATAAAATGCCAGGACAGTTCAAAACCCACCCAAATGACCCTATTTTGGAAAGTAGACACCTCAAGCTATTTGCTGAGAGGCATGTTGAGCCCATTGAATATATTTTTTTTGTCCCAAGTGATTGATTAATGACAAAAAGAAAAAAAAAAAATGTACAAAAAGTTGTCACTAAATTATATATTGCTCAAACATGCCATGGGCATATGTGGAATTGCACCCCAAAATACATTCTGTTGCTTCTCCTGAGTACGGGGATACCACATGTGTGAGACATTTTGGGAGCCTAACCGCGTACAGGACCCCGAAAACCAAGCACCGCCTTCAGGATTTCTATGGGTGTAAATTTTTGATTTCACTCCTCACTGCCTATCACAGTTTTGGAGGCCATGGAATGCCCAGATGGCACAAACCCCCCCCCCCAAATGACCCCATTTTGGAAAGTAGACACCCCAAGCTATTTGCTGAGAGGTATGTTGAGTATTTTGCAGATCTCGCTTTTTGTCACAAAGTTTTGAAAATTGAAAAAACAAAAACAAAAACAAAAAAATATATGTCTTTCTTCATTTTCAAAAACAAATGAGAGCTGTAAAATACTCACCATGCCTCTCAGCAAATAGCTTGGGGTGTATACTTTCCAAAATGGGGTCATTTGTGGGGGTTTTGGGCTATCTTGGCATTTTATGGCCTTCAAAACTGTGATAGGTAGTGAGGAGTGAAATCAAAAATTTGTGCCCTTAGAAATCCTGAAGGTGGTGCTTGGTTTTCGGGGGCCCGTACGCGGCTAGGCTCTCAAAAAGTCCCACACATGTGGTGTCCCCGTACTCAGGAGAAGCAGCCAAATGTATTTTGGGGTGCAATTCCGCATATAACCATGGCATGTTTGAGCAATATATCATTTAGTGACAACTTTATGTACATTTTTTTTTTTTTCTTTTTGTCATTATTCAATCACTTGGGACAAAAAAAAAATATTCAATGGGCTCAACATGCCTCTCAGCAATTTCCTTGGGGTGTCTACTTTCTAAAATGGGGTCATTTGGGGGGGCTTTGTACTGCCCTGCCATTTTAGCACCTCAAGAAATGAGATAGGCAGTCATAAATTTAAAGCTGTGTAAATTCCAGAAAATGTACCCTAGTTTGTAAACGCTATAACTTTTGCGCAAACCAATAAATATACGCTTATTGACATTTTTTTACTAAAGACATGTGGCTGAATACATTTTGGCCTAAATGTATGACTAAAATTGAGTTTATTCGATTTTTCTTATAACAAAAAGTAGAAAATATAATTTTTTTTCAAAATTTTCGGTCTTTTTCTGTTTATATCGCAAAAAATAAAAATCGCAGAGGCAATCAAATACCGTTAAAAGAAAGCTCTATTTGTGGGAAGAAAAGGACGCAAATTTCGTTTGGGTACAACATTGCATGTCCGCACAATTTACAGTTAAAGCAGCGCAGTGCAAAATTCTGAAATCACCTCTGGTCCTTTAGCTACCAAATGGTCCGGGGCTTAAGTGGTTAATCAGTACAGTTTTCATTTGAAAATACAATAAAAATACAACACAGTACATTACATCACTTCTGAATTTTTAGTCTGTTGTACGAGGATTTTTGAAACCTCTTAGGGCTCTTTCACACGGGGCGGATCCGTGAAGATCCGCCCCGTGAAGCTCCGCTTGCTCAGCGGGGATCGCTCCGTTGATCCCCGCTGAGCCGACGGATGACTGGGCGGTCCCCGCACACTGTGCAGGGACCACCCTGTCAGAGCGCCGCTCTCCCCTATGGGGAATCGGATGACGACGGACCGTAGAGTCCGTTGTCATCCGATCCGCTCCGCAGACGGAAGGAAAAATAGGATTTTCCTCCGTCACACTTTTTTGGAGCGGAGCGGATGTCAGCGGACATGTCTCCGCTGACATCCGTGCTTCCATAGGGGTGCATGGAGGATCCGTTTCAGGTCCGCCTAAAAAACTGACAGGCGGACCTGGACGGACCTCCGTGTGAAAGGGGCCTTAATTTTCGATATGAAGACTAGCATCCAAAAAAACAAAAAAAAAACAAACAAACAAACAGATGATCATTTGTCTGATAATCTCATTGTGTGTACTAACTATGCTTTATGTCTATGTCTCTATGTCTCTCTCAACTTAGGCCCCATGCACACGAGACGCCGGTGCAAACTCTGCTGAACACACGTTTTTAAAGGCTAAAACCGGCGTTTAAAAACGCCCATTTTGCCGCGATTTTAGCGGCGTTTTACCGCGTTTTACCGCGTTTGCGTCTATAGGCGTTTAGTTAAGAAACATCATAAGACCCTCCCTAAGCTCAAAAAACATTATTATTTAACCATTTCAGCCATTTTGGGAGACCAGCAGCTGAGAGAGCAGCAGTGTACTTGTATTTAGCGTATCACTTGCCACATCATCTGCCACAAGCTGTGGATTGTCCACTTGCCACGTCACCTGATACGTCACCTGGCCACGTCACCTGCCACAAGTTGTGAATTGTCCACTTGCCACGTCACCTGCCACGTCACCTGGCCACAAGTTGTGGATTGTCCACTGGCCACATTACCTGGCCACGTCACCTGGCCACGTCACCTGGCCATGTCACCTGCCACGTCACCTGCCACGTCACCTGCCACAAGTTGTGGAATGTTCACTTGCCACGTCACCTGCCACGTCACCTGGCCACATCACCTGGCCACGTCACCTGCCACAAGTTGTGAATTGTCCACTTGCCACGTCACCTGCCACGTCACCTGGCCACAAGTTGTGGATTGTCCACTGGCCACATCACCTGCCACGTCACCTGCCACAAGTTGTGGAATGTTCACTTGCCACGTCACCTGCCATGTCACCTGGCCACGTCACCTGGCCACGTCACCTGCCACAAGTTGTGCCTTGTCCACTTGCCACGTCACCCTGCCACGTCACCTGCCACGTCACCTGCCACAAGTTGTGAATTGTCCACTTGCCATGTCACCTGCCACAAGTTGTGGATTGTCCACTTGCCACATCACCTGGCCACGTCACCTGGCCACGTCACCTGCCACAAGTTGTGCATTGTCCACTTGCCACGTCACCTGGCCACATCACCTGCCACGTCACCTGGCCACGTCACCTGCCACAATTTGTGGATTTCCACCTGCCACGTCACCTGGCCACAAGTTGTGGATTGTCCACTTGCCACGTCACCTGCCACATCACCTGCCATGTCACCTGGCCACGTCACATGCCACGTCACCTGGCCACGTCACCTGCCACAAGTTGTGGATTGTCCACTTGCCACGTCACCTGCCATGTCACCTGGCCACGTCACATGCCACGTCACCTGCCACAATTTGTGGCTTTCCACCTGCCACGTCACCTGCCACAATTTGTGCATTTCCACCTGCCACGTCACCTGGCAACATCACCTGCCACAAGTTGTGGATTGTCCACTTGCCACGTCACCTGCCACAAGTTGTGGATTGTCTACAGTGCAATGCAAGCAATTACAGTTTTTTTTCATATTTTTTTTGATGGTTTTTCATCATTTGCCATCATTTTTGAGATTTCTAATGTAAAAAAATAGGTCACCTTTAAAAACGCTAATAAACGAAATTGCGGCAAAACGCCGGTACCGCGTTTTGCCGCGTTTAGCCGCGTTTAGCCGCGTTTTGCGTCTGAAACGTGGAAAACTTTTGCGTCTGAACCCATTTTTTTGCTTCTGGAAAAACGAGGTTAAACGCAACTGCCTAAAAACGGCAATAAACGAGACTGTGTGCATGGACACATAGGATAACATTGAATGGGTTCAGGAGCAGTTGAAAAAAGTGTCCAACTGCCTCTGAACGCGCGTTTAACAGCAAATAACAGCGTCTCGTGTGCATGGGGCCTTACATTAACTACTGTATAGTGTCTTTTTTTATTTGATGGCCAAATGTTGCGGTCATTGTTTGTGTTAATCGCATTCTCAGAACAAATACTTAACATTTTTACCACCCATTTGTCGTCTATGTAAACAAGGCCTAATGGACTTCAATCCAAGCACACAGATAAAAACACACCAGCTTTCAAGTCAGGTCGTTTTCTAACAGTGACTGTACATGTGATGTATTTCATTATACAATACTTTAGGCAAACTTATAACCAGTAAATAATACTCACTGCATAATTAAACTTTTCATTGTAGTCTCGGTCGTTCGCTTTGACTCGACGTTCCTCCTCTAAAGAAGAAAAAACTTTATTAGACGTTGTCATTGAAGCTGTGAATAAACATAACTAATGGACGCACTGCACACTAACAATAGCTTCTCGGGGATATTAGGCTTGGAATGCGTTGGCATTTCAACTTTTATAACTTTATGCCAAGAGTTTGTACCTTGTGCACAATTATAAGCAGCTTTCACAGTGTGGATCCAATGTCTTTTAACTAATGTGGATTAACACGGGCTGAAAAATTACAGCTGGACAACATTCTAACATTACATAAAAGTCCCTTCTTTGGGCCTTATGTGAAAACTATGCCGCAGGCCTACAAATCAGCCCCAGTATGTGTACTCTGTACCAAGTCGTTCGCTGTCAGGAAACATAAGAATTTAGGAAAACATTCACATATGTGAGACAGGTTCACTCGAGTAAGAAGACACTGTAAAGAAAGAAAAAAATCAGTAACTGTATTTCTTCATTCCAGATTGGAATGTTTATGACTATAGGCATGGAAAACAGGACAATGCTGCAAGTTGAGCTCTGTATATGTTGTGTGTTTAATCTCTATTATTAATGTAAAGCCCAACTCCAGGCACAACAAAAAAAATACCTTTGCAGTGGGGCCCCCTGTACTGCAAGGGTTAACTACTCCTTAAAGCCCAACTCCGCCCAACACTTAAAAATGATCCCTTGCATCCCACTGCTAGGCTTAATTTAACTCTAATGCCTTGTACACACGATCAGATTTTCCGTCGAGATAAACTCAGATGGATTTTTCCGACGGAATTCCGTTCAAGCTGTCTTGCATAAACACTGTCACACCAAATTCCGACCGTCAAGAACGCGGTGACGTACAACACTAAGACGAGCCGAGAAAAATGACGTTCAATGCTTCCGAGCATGCGTCAACTTGATTCTGAGCATGCGTGGGTTTTTCTCCCTCGGAGTTCCATACAGACGGACGGAATTTCCGATAGAAATTTTTTTCGGCAGAAAACTCCGTCGGAATTTCCAAAGGAAAAAGTCAGATGGGGCACACACACAGTCAGAATATCCGATGAAAAAATTCCGTCTGACTTTTTTCACCGGAAATTCCGACCGTGTGTACAAGGCATTAGATTGTAAGCTCTAATGAACAGGGCCCTCTGATTCCTACTGTATTAAATTGTATTGTAACTGTACTGTCTGCCCTTAAAGGGGAGCTCCACCCAAAAGAGGAAGCTCCTCTTGTTTGCGCCTCCCCCACTCCACTGCCACATTTGGTACTTTTTTTGGGGGGGGGGGGTCTACCTGGTTATGACAGGTACTCGCTCCCACTTTCGCCTCAGATCACCGCTACAAACTGAGATGGAGGTTCACCCACCCCCATCCTCCGCAGTGTTCTGGGACACATCACAGGTTCCAGAAGACTACGGGCCAATCACAAGGCGCAGAAACTGACTGTGAAAACGCAAGGCTTCACTCCCCATTTCCCTTCCCAGTGCCTCCCCCGGAAGCCGATTGAAGAATCAGCTAAGGTGAGCACCTCGCTGGATCCCTGGAAGGGCAAGTGTCCTTATGTTAAGGCTACATTCACACCTTGGCTTTCCGTTTTGTGGGCGGAATCGCCGCGATTCTGCCCGCAATTCGGAAACGCCGCAAATCACCAGACTCCCCTGCGATACCTGCTATTTTGAATGGCTCCAAATCACAAAGTGATTTTGCCACGATTTTCGCCCAACGAATCGTGGTAAAAACGTGCAAACAGAATCGCGGGACGCCCGATGCCCACGATGCCGGACACCGTGATTTGGTGTCATTCAAAATAGCGGGATTGCAAGAGCGTCCCGCGACTTGCAGCGTTTCCGGAACGCGCCATTTCCGCCCGCAAAACGGAATGCCAAGGTGTGAATGGAGCCTAAAAGTCAGCATCTACAGTATTTGTATTTGACTTTAAAGAACTTTATTGAACAGAGAAATAGGACAGTATAAATTCCAGAGATTGTACACCATACAAATAGGATATAAGTTGCCAATACAACAGAATACAGACAGGGCAGCGGAAGCCGTCTCCGCAGAGTAACATAAAACAGAGTTTTGGTGAAACACCCACTAGTCCCCACAAGCATAGGTATAGAAAATAGCAGTATACATTTTATCCAATCAGTAAACGGCACAAGCTCGACCGGGGCTAGGCGCTCCTCTTTAATGTTGTAAAGCGCTGCTTAAACTGTTGGCGCTATATAAATCCTGTATAATAATAATTTATTACAGGTACTTTTATAGCGCTGTCAATCTATACAGCGCGGTGTGTGTGTGTATATATATATTTTCAGTCCCTGCCCTCAAGGAGCTCATATTCATACATACTAGGACCAATTTAGACAGAAGCCAATTAACTAATCACACAGGCACAGGAAGAACATGCAAACTCCAGGCAGCTAGTTTTGTGGTTGGGATTTGAACCGGTGACCCCAGTGCTGCCAGGGAGAAGTGCTAATCACGTAGCCACGGTGTTAACTATTCATTTATGTATAGGGGACATAGAAAAGAAGGTCTACTTACCTGATCCTCAGCTCTGCTAGACCGATCTAAGGTCCTAATATCATAAAGACCAATGTAGGGTCCATAGCCCTACACTAGACATGATTACGCCAAGGGACAATCCACCACCGATGTGTGGGGGGTGCCATCTGCCGGATGAGCAGAGGATCGGGTAATTTAAAGTGCAAACACTCTCCTCTAGACTAAAGCCTCATTCAGGCCTCACGTACTGGAAACGAGCGTTTGCTTCACGGTTTTTAAAGCGTGATTTACATGCAGAAATGCATGTCACACATAAGGCAGCCTATTCACTTCAATGTGCGTGTGTCAATGTGTGGAGCTCCTGCTCCTTTTTGGGTGAGCAGAGGATCGGGTAAGTTAAAGGGAAAATACTCTTCCCTAGACTAACGCCTCATTCAGACAAGCTTAGCACGATTTTTAACTGCGTGTTTTGCTGCAAGATTTGGTTGTGCGACAATTGCAGTAGAGTCACACCTGGTTTGGGGTGCCATTAAGAATAATGAGACCCAAATGTGTGTAACGCGTTCTGCTGATATTTGAAATTGCAATGATTATGCAACTTATGTGAATAGGGCCTAAATGGGCAAATAACCTTTGCAGTGCGGGAGCAGCCCCACTGCAAGAAATACATTTTAATGAGGAATTCCAGACATGGTATATTTTAACAAAATACAAAATAGTGCAGTGCTCAACCAATTGATATAAAATTATAAAGTGCCACAGTGCAAGAAAATTATATCATAAAATAACATTCACATATAAGCAATAAAAATGTACAAAAGTTCATATGAACTTTTGTATTGCTTATATGTGGATGTTATTTTATGATATAATTTTTCATGCACTGTGGCACTTATAATTTTATATCAATTGGTTGAGCGCTCCACTATTTTGTATTTTGTGGTTTTGTGAGACTTATTACCTTTCTGTGCAAGGGGAAGTCCATCCTAACACTAAAATCGCTACATTTACAGGCATCCACGATCTAAGACTAACCTATCTAACCCTGTAGAAATCGGTCCGGTCTCGAGCGGCGGAAGCTCTGCAGAGGACACGGCCGACAACGGCTGTGAAATGAATGGGGAGTGTGACAGGAGTGACTTTGGGTCGGGGGTTTGTGGGACTAATATGTGCTGTGCCATGCTGTTGGACTATTTGCTGTGATGGTTTGGGGTGGGACTGTATTCTATTGTCTTTTGTGGCTGTCTTAACTATTATGGGGTGTACAAGTGTGTTTGCTGTGAGGAAAAAGGGAGGGGGGATTCCTCCAACCCCCTGCTGATAAGACTGTGTATTGAGAAGTTTGAACACACCTGACCTGTGTGGCCATTGTCATTGGACAGTTTGACCCGCCCTGTTTTCCAAGCGTGGGAGGGATGTGTTTTTGAGGAGAGATATCTGTGTGTCCATGTGTGATAATAAAGTCAGTTTGTTTTGCCCTACACTGAGATGCCTGGGATGGCTGGAGAGTCTGGGATAAGTGCTGGTTCTGAACAGAGGAAGCATTGACGGTGGACCTGGATCTGTTTGAGGACAGAGGGATCGTCACAACTGGTTGGCAGCAGCAGGATCATGCTTCCTGGCTCCACCTGGTTCCAAGATCGGATAGCAGCCTTCAGTCACCCCAGCGGGGATATGGATCTGGCATCAGAGTTCCCGGGGCTGCTGGAGATCGTCCTTTCAGCATACACCAGGTCTGTGTCTGTGGATGAATACCTGGAGCTCAGGCAGCAGATTTGGGTAAGGCACTGGATTAGATGCCTCCAAGTTGCTGGTATGCAACAAGGCAAGTGTTTTCCAGCTCCAGAGCAGCAGGCCAATGAACTAAGGGAGTTACGGATGCAATTGCTAGGAGAGCGGCCCCAGGAGCAATGGGTGACTGAGTTGGACAGGCTGGTCCAGCAGGAGATAAAGCTGGACTATCGGTATCGGGCTCTGCAATGGCACGCAGAGGAGGAATATTTAGGAGAGACAACAGAATGCTCTCCGGAGGGATATGACTTTGGTGGCCCTCGATTGCTGTGGGAGAGCCTTACAGATTGTTTTGTGTTTGGCGATAAAGGGGAACCTACCCTTGAGGACCTGCGAGAACACAGAGAGGCTATGCTCGGTTTTGCAGGGGTCTCAGAGCTTAAACCTGATTTAGACTATTTGTTAAGGAAGGAACAGCATCTGGAAATGGCATACAGGAAACTGCTTGAATGCGTTCAGCAGCATGCCAGAGAATTGACAGTGGAAACCGTGGAGATTGCGGTCTCCAAAGCTGAAGTGCTGACAACAAGGCAGGGCCCTGCTAACCTCTGCCCAACAGCAGCTTCAGCCTCCCTGAGAGAAGAGGTAGTCGGCCTTTTTCCCACAATACTGCCAGAGACCTGGGATTTTCTGCCAGCAGCATCTATGGAGTTACAACAAACTTCTCCAGCTGAAGCGCTGGCAACCTAACAGAGGGTCCAAGACCTCTGTCCCACACTTTTAGCAATTCCAGAGACTGGGGATTTAATAGACGTTTCTGTAGAGGAGGAACCACCTAGCAAACCCCCAGCAGATGTGCTGGCAGCAGAACAGCGTACTGCAGACACCTGCTCCACACCCGTGGTAGTTTCGAAGGCCCGAGGTGAGGAGGTGGTGTTTTTTTTCCCAAGTGGATTGGAGAGATGCAGGGAGAGGAAGCTGCCATTCCCCCTCCCAAACAAGGATTTTTTTTTTTTTATATATATATTTATTCAAAACATTTTTACATACATACAAACATATATCTTTTATATCATTGCCAATCAACTCATATACATTACAAAAGAAAAATATACAAAACATTCACTTACAAAAAAAAAAGGAGGCCATCCTTTAATGTAATTTACTCTTCTCCCCTCTCTCCATTCCCTTTTAATTAACTTACATGGCCTCTATGATATATCTTTCTCCCCCCTTTTTTCTTTCCCCCTTCCCTTTCTCTTTTTCTTCTCTCATCTTCTCCTTTATCCTCCCCCTCCCTTCCTCTCCCTCCCTTCCCTCTACTAACTCGCAAATCCACCTCGTATTTAACTTTTAGTGCCTAGTGCCCTCTTTCCCCTTTCCTATTCTACCCTTCCCCTCCCTTTTTCCCCCTGTGTTGACTTTCGTGTTTTCTGTGTCATCATTGATTTATGAGGAGTCACGAGAACCTCTCTCTGCCTCCAAAAAAAAACAAAAAAAACCCTTATCTGCTGTGATGTTGGTGCTTTTTTATTTATTTGTGAGGAGGAATAATTTTTGCCTCAGTCCAACCCCACCCCCCCCCCCCCCCCCCCAGAGAGAGAGAAAAAACAGCTCTCTTAACCTACTCTTATTTCAAATTTGAAAAAAATAAAACAACGTGCCCTCTTTACCCTTTTTTTTATTTACCCTACCCTTCCTCCCTTTCTCAACCTCCTATTATGACTTCAGTGACATTTGTGTTTTTATTAATTAATGGGAGGGCCCGAGTATCATGAAGAAAAAAAAAAAAAAAAACCCTTATTATCTGCTGTGATGTTTGTGCTTTTTTATTTATTTGTGAGGAGGAATAATTTTTACCTCAATCCAACACCCCCAGAGAGAGAATAAACAGCTCTCTCCACCTACTCTTATTTCAAATTTGAAAAAAAATAAATAAAACAACGTCCCCTCTTTACCTACCCTTCCTCCCTTTCTCAACCTCCTATTATAACTTCTGTGACATTTGTGTTTTTATTTATTAATGGGAGGGCCCGAGTATCATGAAAAAAAGGGGGGGGGGGGAGAGGGGGACTCTATTCCCTCACAGAGAGTCCGACCAAAGTACCATTAGGTGCCGCCCTCTCTTCTCATATACCCTTCATATAACGTTGAGTGTCTAAACTCCTCCCAGCCCTTCCAAATTCTAATAAATTCAGTTTTAGAATCCCTATGCAAATATGTTACCTCCTCCATACATCTTATTTTATCTACTTACCTCAGCCATTCCTGTATCGTTGGGGCCTGCTTTGTCCTCCATTGTCTTGGGATTAATATCTTTGCTGAGTTCAATAAAATCGGGGTAATTGTTGCTCTGTATTTCTTCCTTGGTATATTCGTTGCATGGAACAAACATTGCCATGGGTCCAATCTAATATCCGTCCCGCTAATCATATTGATTAGGTCTAATATTTCTTCCCAGTATGGTTGGATCTTGGGGCATTGCCACCATTATGTGGGCATGAGTTCCCTCCTCCCCACATTCCCTCCAACATAGGGGTGGCATCTGGGGATTTATTTTATGTAGTTTTACCGGAACGTAGTACCACTTAGTTAATAATTTGTAGTTCATTTCTTTTATCCGTGCGTCCACAGACGTGGAGTGGACATAGTCTAAGACTCTACCCCTCATTGTTTCTGGTAACGAGACATTTAGTTCCAACTCCCAACCTACCGTTGGACACACGGATCCTCCGTCTGGGTGTGTTATCAACATTTTGTATAAGCTAGTAATTCCATTCTTATCTATCCCTCCTTGATCTACCAATTTTTCCCATACATTCAGACTACCCGTCCCCCGAAGGGGTTTTGGTAGGGACTCTACAAAGTGTTGCAATTGTTTATATCTCCAGACTTCCCATGGGGTTGTCCCATATCTTTTGCGTAATTCCAAAAGGGAGCAGAGAGCATTCCCTTTCATAACATCTTTTAGTCTCAGAAAGGTCGATGAAGTCCATTTTAAATATAACTTATTATCTTTCCCCGGTGGAAAATAACTATTGCCTGTTAGGGCCATTAAAGGGCTATTATATTGTCCCTGTGTATTTTTAAATAATTTGTCCCACATTCTCAATGCTTCTAGCGTAATTGGTGCCGCATCAACTAGAGAACCTCTATGTTGCCTTGGGATCCAAATTATCTGTCTCAGTTTCAATTTACTAATATTATCCTCCAACTCCACCCATTTTTTTTGCCAAGGAGCATGGACCCAGTCCATGATCCTCCGCAAAATTGCAGCCTCATGGTATTTTTCGAGATCGGGGAGGAATATACCTCCCTTCTCTTTTGATCTGGTCAGTGTCTTATAGGAGATACGATTACTTCTATTATTCCACACAAATCTCTGTATATTGATCTCAGGGTTTTAAAATACGCCACCGGAATATTAATTGGGAGACTTTGAAAAATATACAAGGCTTTTGGTAGAATCATCATTTTAATCACATTTATTCTGCCAAACCATGACAGTCTATGTGCGGGATATCCTTTCAATTCATTTTTAATTTTATTCAGGAGAGGAATATAATTATCTTGATATAAATCTAACGTTGATTTCGACAAGAATACTCCCAAATACTTCAGTCCTCTTTGTTTCCACGTAAAAGGATACAATTTTCTAAGGTCTCTACTTTCATTCGAGGGGACTGAAATATTTAATATCTCAGTTTTTTCCATATTTATCTTTAAATTTGATACCCTCCCATAGTTACCCAATTCTTCCATAATTTTTGGGAGAATCTGCCTAGGGTTTGTTATATAGATCATAATGTCGTCCGCAAAAGCGGATAGCTTATATTCTTGATCCCCAACCTCTATGCCTTGAATCTCCTGGTTTTCTCTTACAGATGCTAGAAAAGGTTCTAAAGAGAACACAAAGAGTAAGGGAGACAATGGACACCCCTGACGTGTACCATTAAAAAGTCGGAAAGTTTCCGAGAGGGTTCCATTTACTTGGATTTGAGCCGTAGAATTAGAATACAAAGCCTCTATCCATTTAAGCATGCGGGGTCCTATACCAAATTTATATAGTGTCTGCAGCATAAAGTCCCAATCAAGCCTATCAAAGGCCTTCTCGGCATCTACTGATAGGAACGCAGTTGGCTTTTTACCCTTCTTAGCTTCATGGATTAGGAGGGTAGTTTTTAATATATTGTCCCTGGTCTCCCTCCCTGGGACAAAACCTGCTTGATCTTTCTCTATATATTCTGGCATATACGTCTTTAGCCTTTCGGCCAATATCCTCGCGTAGATTTTTACGTCCTCATTTATCAGGGATATTGGCCTAAAGCTTGCGCACATTGTGGGGTCTTTTCCTCCCTTTGCTAAAAGAGATATGTAAGCACCCAAGGCTTCCCCTCGTATCTTAAGGCCCTCCCCTATTGAATTCATATATGAGTGGTACTGAGGGGTCAAGATTCCAATAAATTTTTTAAAGTATAGGGACGTGTAGCCATCTGGCCCGGGGCTTTTTCCTCCTTTACTATTTTTAATTGCCTGTTCTATTTCTTCTTTAGAAATATCACTATCCAATATCCTTGAGTCTTCTTCTAATATTTCAGGCAATTTTATCCCCCTTAAATACTGTTTTATTTTATTTTTCTTGTTTTGTACCTCCCCGGGGTCATGTGGGTCATTCACTTTATACAATGATTGATAATACTCCATAAATATTTTACTAATGTCTCTAGTGGAGTATTTCATCTCCCCTTTTTTATTTTTCATTTTTACTATAAAATTTGGGTTTCTCCTAGGTTTAATCTGTCCCGCCAACAGTTTCCCTGATTTATTCCCAAATTTATACTGTTTATTTGCTGTTCTAATGAAAGCTTGTTTGTTGTCCTGCTCCATCAGATCCCTCAAGGCTTCACGTTTTCCTATCAGTTCAACCATTACCTCACTATCATTTGCTCTCTTATGTTTCTGTTCCAGCTCCTGGATTTCCTGTAGGAGGGACTGTTTTTGGGCCATCCAAATTTTTTTCCTCTTAACCCCTTCCGCTATTAGTCTCCCTCTCATAAAAACTTTATGGGCTTCCCACAGAGTCGTTGGTGCAAAATTGTCTATGTTATTCTCTATAAAAAAAAAATTCAGTTCCTTTTCCAAATCGCCCAAAATGCCCTGATCGTAGAGAAGTGATTCGTCCAGCCTCCAGGATCTTTGCCTCTCCGGTATATCCTTTAATTCCAAGCTGACTATAACCGGGGCGTGATCAGAGAGGGTGATCGATTTCACTTCCGCCTTTAGTAACCCTTCAAGGAGCTGATGGTCTAGGAAAACGTAATCAATTCTAGAGTAGGAGGAGTGTACCTGGGAGTAATATGTGAAGTCCCTCCCCCAACAAGGATTTTTAAACCTAGGAGACAATAAACAGAGACAGGGAGTTTCAGCAGCAGAAGGCGCCCCAAAATCATGACACCAACCCAGCTGAAGTGCTGGCAACCGGACAGAGGGTCCAAGACCTCTGCCCTACACCTGAAGAAATTCTGGAGGCCCAGGGTGAGGAGGTGGCAGTCTGTCCCGAGCTGCAGATCAGGATCCAAGGAGAGAATGCAGTCGTCACCTCACAACTGCAACTTGATCTGGTGTCGGTGTATGGGCCTGTGGTCTCCACTAACAGAAAACCAGCAGAAGTGCTGGCAACAGGGCAGAGTGCTACCAACCTCTGCCCAGCACCGGAAACAACTACAGAGTTCCAGGGAGCTGGTGCAGTCGGCCTCTCTCCCCAACAGTTAGCTGGAGCAGATGATGTAGGGAAGTTCCTACTCCCAGCTGAACTGCTGGCAACGGGACAGAGCGCTGCTGGCCTCTGCCCTCCACTAAAAAACAATGGATTTTCTGTAAAAGTGGATGGGACTTCAGTCTCCACCTGTCTACCCCAGGGATGCTGGGCAGTCGGCCCAGATCCCCAACAGCACGACAGAGTTAGCCCAGTCACCCTGTCTTCTCTCCAGCGGCTGAAAGGACTCCAGGGAGAAGGGCCAGTCCAGGCCTCTCCCCAGCGGTGGGCATGTTCTCTGAGAGAGACAGAGGTTGGCTGGGTAAGTAATGCTCGGCTTGAGACAATTTATTTGGGGTACTGTGTGTATACCAGCATTGAGGGACTGGAACTACTGACTAACTTCGGAGTCAACCCGTCCTGGGTCTCCTCCTGTGTTAGTCTCCTGCCGAAAGGGGAGATGTGTGACAGAAGTGACTTTGGGTCGGGGGTTTGTGGGACTAATGTGTGATGTGCCATGCTGTTGGACTATTTGCTGTGATGGTTTGGGGTGGGACTGTATTCTAATGTGGCTGTATTAACTATTATGGGATGTGCAAGTGTGTTTGCTGTGAGGGAAAAATAGAGGGGGGATTCCTCCAACCCCCCTGCTGATAAGACTGTGTATTGAGAAGTTTGAACACACCTGACCTGTGTAGACATTGTAATTGGACAGTTTGACCCGCCCTGTTTTCCTACGGTGGGAGGGATGTATTTTTGAGGAAAGATATCTGTGTGGCCATGTGTGATAATAAAGTCAGTTTGTTTTGCCCTACACTGAGATGCTGTCTGATGACTGGGATGGCTGGAGAGTCTGGGATAAGTGCTGGTTCTGAACAGAGGAAGCATTGACGGCGGACCTAGATCTGTTTGAGGACAGAGGGTTCGTCACAGGGAGAGACGTCACCCATAGACTTACTATGGGGCTTCCATTTCCGGCTGCCTCCTCTGCACCCACCTACACAGCAAAGCCGCTGCTGACAGCTCAGCATGGGACCAGACCGGATCGGCTTCAGAAAAAGTATGTATACCAATTTCTTCTTTACAGGGCTAGATAGGTTAGTCTCAGATTGTGGCTGTCTGTAGATGTTGAGATTTTAGTGTTAGGGTAGACTTGCCCTTTAGTCTACTGGTGCTCACTTTTCTCTGTGCTAAGTATATTTTAACATAGTAACATTGGTCTAGCTTGGACCGTTGTAACTATGTATATACCATACCTGGCCGATGCACCTACAAGCTAGAAATTATTAAAAGTAGACACCATTACTTCAGTGATCTTGCTTCCAGGTCCCGTACTGAGCAGCCAGCCTGATGCATTGTGAACACAGGAGGTTGGCTGCTCATCACAGGCACAATTCAGAGAATGCTTTGCATTTTCCTGAAAGAATGCAAAGCATTCTTTGATTGGAGGAGGTGGAGAGGCTGAGCAGTGATGTCACACTCTCCACGTCCTCCAGTCAGAGAACGCAAAGCATTCTCTGAATGGCACATTCTCTGAATGACACCTGCACAAAGCATCTAACCTCCTGTATCCAAGCGAGTTAAAGAGGAAGAAAACTTCCTCTACAGACATTTACTTATAGGTAAGCCTAGAATAAGGTTTACCTATAGGTAGTGAAAATATCTCCTAAATGTGTACCGTTTAGGAGATATTTAGTATACATGCAGCCAGTGACATCACTGGTGCATGCGCTCCAAAGGAACGGGCACGGTGCCTTTCTTCCAAGCCCTGTGACGTGAACGGCGGGAGCGACGTCATCGCGGCTCTGGCCAATCACAGCGCTGGAGCCCGCAAACCCGGAAGAAATCCTGGGAAAAATGTCAGCCGTGTCAGCAGTGTGCGGGCGCCGCTGAGGGAACTTAGGTCTAAGGTAAATATTTCATAATGAGCCAGTATGTGATGCACACTAGCTCATTATGTCTTTGTCTTACAGGTTTTTTTTTTCGTTTTTTTTTAAACCGGGTTTACAACCTCTTGAAGGGGCTCCTGACTATGGTTGCACTCCTGCCTCGTGGGTTAATAGCCCTGCATTGTACATTATTAAAATGGGGGTCAACCCACAGGCAGGAACTTCAGGGCGATAATGAGGGCTCTGGAGCCTATGGAATGAAGAGTCTGGGTAAGTAATAAAGCTGGTTTCTTGATCCCCTAGACATAATGAGCATTGCAAAGGGGAGATATTCTCTAATTACTGGAGTTGAGCTTTAAACATTGTTTATTGCTTACTGCCAGGATTACATGAAAGAAAAATACTGTAGGGGCAAATGAAACATTCACTGCAGGTGACTCAATTATTGAAAAATTAAATCACATGCATTAAAATTAGACTGATCATTTGTCAGCGGGCAAAAGTACAAAATCAGCAGAGGATCAAATACTTTTTTCCCTCACTGTAGTACAGCTTCAATGAATGGAGGTGGGGGGGGGGGCATAGTTAAATCATTAGTATTAACCCCCACACTACTGGAAGATCACAGTTGCAGGGGGGGGGATTGGGAAAGGGACAGACAGAAGAATTCAAGGAAGAGAGCAGCCCCCAGCACAAGGGACACTCATCATTCATGCAAGTATGGATTCTGGTACTGAATAAAAAAATAAAAAATAAAAATATCACTAAACTTCAGCTTTATTATGCCTCTGAATTCAAACAGAAATCTTAAAGCCCGTTTATCACGAAAAATCTAAAATTCTAATTACAATCTTCCATAAAAACAGAAACGGAATTGGTTTAAAAAAAAAAAAAAAAAAGAAAGGACTGCATGGAACATCATTCTGGCATAGGATCACATCCAGTAATTGCTGCTATTATCAGAAAGACAAGCAAAGGTAAGAAAAGTGTCCTTCCCAGAGAAACTGCATTTCATCATCATGTAGAAAAAGAAGTACTCTAAGCCCTGGTTCACACTGGTGCGATTTAACATGCGATTTGACACGTCAAATCGCATGTCAAATCAGCGATATTTGCATCTGCGGCGCTGCACCGATTTCAAACAGTAGTTTCTGTACTACTTTTTGCAATTTCGGCCGCGATTTACATTGACATCTGTGTCAGATGTCTCTGTAATCGCGGCTGAAATCGGGACTGCCAGTGAGAGTGAAATCGTGCGAGTTCAGCTGAACTCGCACGGCTTCACTGCCGCAGCCCAGTGTGAACCTGAGCTTAGGAAGATTTACACAATAAATACATTTTAAAATTGTGATCTCCAAGTCGTTTTACAGGAACAATACACAAGAGATGGCTGAAAACCGAATTAGGTACAATTTCTCACTGATGGAAAGACTCTGGAAGTAGAATGATTCCACAGAATCAAATTAAAATTCTGGTTCTTTGAAAGTCCATCCTAATACTGGACTCCTAATTCTATTTCACTACCTGCCTGGTAATGATTTACAGTTTTGGGGCTCGTACACATCTGCGGCAGTGACTGTCTCTCCTCTGAAAAGCAATCTACACTCAGGTTGCTTTTTAGAGGTGTTTGGCTATACAGTTGTGTTCATAAGTTTTCATACCCTGGCAGAATTTATGATTTCTTGGCCATTTTTCAGAATATGAATGATAACACAAAAACATTTCTTTCACTCGTGGTTAGTGTTTGGCTGAAGCCATTTATTATCAATCAACTGTGTTTACTCTTTTTAAATCATAATGACAACAGAAACTACCCAAATGACCCTGATCAAAAGTTTACACACCCTGGTGATTTTGGCCTGATAACATGCACACAAGTAAGGCTGGGTTCACACCGGTACGACACGACAGTGAGGCCGGGTTCACACTGGGGCGACAAACGCTCCAACATTGTGAGCTCATGTCGCATCACGTGTGAAAATCAATGTTTCCCTATGGGAGCCGTCTTTACTGGTCCGACACATTTTGGTCTGACTTTGAAAATGCTCCCTGTACTACTTTGGTCCAACTTTGATCCTACTTCAGCCCATTGACTATCATTGAAGTCGGATCAAAGTCGGACCGCAGTCTTGCATGATCCGACTTTGGCATGCGACTTGTGCTCTGCTAATCTTGAGGGGGAACTCCACGCCAAATTTTAAATAAAAAACCGGCATGGGTTCCCCCTCAAAGAGCATACCAAAAGAGCTGGAAGAAGATAGCGGAGGCCCGGCAGAAGGAAGAAAGAACCGGAGAGCGCGGAGACGACCCCGGAGACCCCCGAAGTCGGAAGAGACCCCCGGAGTTGGAAGAAGACCCCGGAGCTGTGCAATAAATTACTTTAACCACTTGGCGCCTGGGCCATGGTCAAAGTACGTCCACAAAGCGGCTCTCAATTGCTGACAGGACGTCCATGGACGTCCTCCTATTTACTTCCGTGATGCGCGCCGCAGCGGGCGCGCATCGGGGAAAAGCTGTGCTCGCCGTGTCAGGTGGGTGCCGATGCGCGTGCCTGGCGGCCGCGATGTCCGCCGGGTACCCGCGATCGGCTGTCACAGAGCATGGACGTGGATCTCTGTGTGTAAACACAGAGATCCACGTCCTGCTAGGGAGAGGAGACGGATGGTGTGTCCCTTGTACATAGGGACAACCATCGGTCACCTCCCCCAGTCAGTCCCCTCCCCCCACAGAAAGAATCACTCATGAGGGAACATATTTAACCCCTTCCCGCCCCTAGTGGTTATCCCCTTCACTGCCAGTCACATTTATACAGTAATCAGTGCATTTTTATAGCACTGTTCGCTGTATAAATGTGAATGGTCATAAAAAAAGTGTCCGATGTGTCCACCGCAATATCGCAGTCACAATAAAAATCGCAGATCGCCGCCATTACTAGTAAAAAAAAATAATAATTCATAATTCTATTCCCTATTTTGTAGGCGCTATAACTTTTGCGCAAACCAATCACTATACGCTTATTGCGATTTTTTTTTTTTTTACCTAAAATATGTAGAAGAATACGTATCGGCCTAAACTGAGGAAAAAAAATCGTTTTTTTAAAAAAATTGGGATATTTGTTATAGCAAAAAGTAAAAAATATTGTGTTTTTTTCAAAATTGTCTCTCTATTTCTGTTTATAGCGCAAAAAATAAAAACCACAGAAATTATCAAATACCACCAAAAGAAAGCCCTATTTGTGGGAAAAAAAGGACGTCAATTTTGTTTGGGAGCCACGTCGCACGACCGCGCAATTGTCAGTTAAAGCGTGACAGTGCTGAAACCTGAAATTTCGCCTGGGCAGGAAGGGGGTTATGTGCCCAGTTGTCAAGTGGTTAACAACCTGTTTGTGTTTTTTTATTGACATTTTTTTCCACCAGGTGAATGGGTAGGGGTACGATGTACCCCATACTCATTCACATAGGGTGGGGGGAAGGGATCTGGGGGCCCCCTTATTAAAGGGGGGCTCCCAGATTCCGATAAGCCCCCGCCCGCAGACCCCGACAACCAACGGCCAGGGTTGTCGGGAAGAGGCCATGTCCTCATCAACATGGGGGCAGGGTGCTTTGGGGTGGGGGGCCGCAGGTCGCCCCCCTGCCCCAAAGCACCAAACCCCCCATGTTGAGGGCATGCGGCCTGGTACGGTTCAGGAGGGAGGGGGCTGCTCTCTCGTCCCCCCTCTTTTCCTGCGGCCTGCCAGGTTGCGTGTTTGGATAAGGGTCTGGTTTGGATTTTGGGGGGACCCCCACGCCGTTTTTTCGGCTTAGGGGGTTCCCCTTAAAATCCATACCAGACCCAAGGGCCTGGTATGCTTTTGGAGGGGGAACCCATGCCGGATTTTTATATAAAATTTGGCGTGGAGTTCCCCCTCAAGATTCATATCAAACACAGTGCCTGGTATTGGCGGGGATCCAAGTCGGATCCCCGTTCATTGAAAGTCGGACATATGTCGGCTTCATGTCGCAGGGCAAAGTCGGATCCAAAGTAGGACGGCTGTCGTGTCGCACCAGTGTGAACCCAGCCTCGTACAACTTTCATCCTACTTTGCTCTGCGACATCAGTCCTACATTGGTCCGACATCCACCCGACTTTCATGAACAGGATACTACTTTGATCCGACTTTGTGCTAGTCTGACTTGTCCTTTGACCAATCAAAACAATCCCAGGGTGAGATAAGTTACTCTTACTGCTGCTGTAATCACCATGTCAGATGTCCAAAGTCGGATGGTTAGGACAAGGATCCTACTTTGATCCGACTTCAATGATATTCAATGGGCTGAAGTAGGATCAAAGTCGGACCAAAGTAGTGCAGGGAGCATTTTCAAAGTCGGACCGACTTGTGTCGGACCAGTTAAGACAGCTCTCATAGGGAAACATTGATTTTCACACGTCATGCGAAATGAGCTCCCAATGTCGGAGCGTTTGTCGGACCAGCGTGAAGCCTAATTACTACTTGTACCTTTTATACCACTGTGACCTATCTATTGCCAATGTGTTCTTTCCCAATAGCCATGGGGACCAGCTCTGCTGGCTGGAGTCAGGTTTGGTGTCATCTTCCCCGGGAGCTGCGACTTGCACCGTGACCTCCCCCTCCCCTCCCACTGTGAGGGGCGGGTGTTCGCTGCGGGTCGACGCCACGTCTCCACGTTCAGCGGGTGACGTCACTGGTGACGCCATGCCGCCGATGCGGCTATCCATCTACGCTCACCACGAGGGAGGTTTTGGCGCCAATGCCGAGCGCGCGTCGCGGCTCGGGCTGTGGCCCCGCCCCACCCCTTTGTGACGCTGCGTGGCATCAACGGTTGCTATTGGTTCACGGCCACCACATATACACCCTCTTTCCTTCGCAATTTTTCACTTTTTGTTTCACTTCCTTGATATGAGTGCACTTGGACAATCCCCCTTATACCACTTGACAGGTACCTAGAATTCAACCTTATTTTTACTTTTCTTACACTTTTACATGACATTTATTCTTATACCCTGGCCTGTATTCAGGCCTCCTTCGTTATGGCACTTACCCTTGCATCTACAACTACCCTATGTTTCACCCACAATATCCGGGTTTTTTTCCCAGTCTATCAGCTGTTAACTTACTGTTAATCTATTAATTTGTACAGATACCTCTGGGACTTGAATTATACAAGGAAATGGACACATAATCCAACTACATATATCTCAGCTGATGATCGGTCACTCCACCTTGCACCCTTACCACTTCCATTGCCGTGCCTCTGGTCATACCGTTCCAGCTCCCAGGGGAGACGTTTCAGATAGCCCATGTCCTACCATTGCTACCATCTTATAGCTTCACCAATATGCTACCAATAGGTGAGAGTGTTTGGGACCTTTTTGCTCCCCCTCTTTATTTTATGCATATGTTTTCTACTATTATTATCTTACCTTGGCATTTGTTCATTCTAATATAGATACCCCTGCACTATGTATCTGCTCCTGACGAGTGGTTATGTATACCACGAAACGCGTAGAGCTCTTTTTATGATGATATGGCACAGTACATGTCTTACTATCTGATTTATAAAAAATTTTATGGACCAACTACCATTGTTACCTTTTTCATATGTTACCATTGCAATTTTGGCTTCCATGCCCAAGGCCCATTATCATGTATGTTATCTTAGAGCCAATATGTTACAACTATGTACTGTCTAGATTTTATTTAGCGAGACCTATGACTATCATACATTACCATGTATGTTATGCTGAGATAATTAGGTACTATCTTGCATTGTCTAGACTTTACGTGATCTATTAATACCATGTTTTATCCTTGTTTACTATGTGTATGTCATGCCTTATTTGCAAATAATAAACGATGTCTACTATAGTTGGTTCATCAGTTAGCAGTGTGTTTCATCTGAAAGTCCCAAAAATCTAGTTTCCAATTTCAAATCAGTAGGTTCACTTGTCCCTGCAGCAGCTTATATTTGCAACTCACATCAAACCCCCCACTGCTTAGTATGCAACGAGGAGCAAAATGAATTAGCCAGTGCTTCCAGGCAGTACGTTACCCACTGTCCTTCCACTAACCATGCTGGTACATTGAAGTGGCTGCTCAGACATCAGCACCGTCATATGGAGACAGGGGGAGAGCCCTTAGTCCTATTTAGGCTCCAGCAAGGATCAGGGCCGTCTTTTCGCATGGGCACGCTGGAAAGTTGCCCAGGGGCCCCACTTGCCTGGGGAGCCCCACCTGCCCAGCGACCCCAGCCAAGCATCATTCAGATGTCACAAAGTTTGCTGCGCATTGTGCCAGTGCTGTGCGTTGCGGCTCCCTCACAGAGACAGAGTGCCGCGTGATCAGTCCCGATATCAGTCAGCGACTCAGCGGCGGGCAGTGTGCAGTGTGAGTCAGCTGTCACTGTGAAGAACGGAGCCGATGCTTTCTGTGTAGTTCCGGCTCTTCACAGGCGGAGTGATATCAAATGCACTCCGCCTGTGACAGATACAGGAAGCATCGGCTCTGCTCTCTACTGCAGCCGCATGCTTCCTGTTACACTTCCGCGTCTCAGAGGAGCCAGGCAGCAGTACACACGCCAGCATTAATACCCACTAGCACCAGCAGTACCCACGCCAGCATTAATACCCACCAGCAGAACCAGAGTGCGTATATTTATATATATTTGTTTAGTTTTTTTTAGTTGTATGATTTAGTGGTGAACGTTATTAGTGCCCCCCCAAGTTTTGACTGTAATATCTTATGTGTCCCCCTTATATATCAATCTTAGAGTTGCCACTAGTTCGAGGAAGTGTAATACCACCAAATAATTAATTAGTGCTTTTGTACTGTCCCATTTCAATCTGTAATTTGTTTTTCAATTTCTTGCTTTTCAAGCTTGTGTTATATTGTCCAAATGTTGTGTTAATGTTTAAACACTGATTTTGTTGGAAGTACCAATATAGTCTTATTGATAATTTGCATTTTTATTCACGTGCGTTATTGTATAGACAGGGCCCCAGTGCACTGTATTGCCTGGGGGCCTATACTGCTCTTAAGATGGCACTGCCAAGGATCACCTTAGAGCTTTAGGGCTGCTTCTCCTTACAGCTGTTGGATAACACTGCTTCCCAGTAGAGTAAAAACCTTACTTTACTCTGCATGCCCAAAGCACAGGTTCACTCTAAAGTGTATTTTCATGTTTGCAGTCAAATGTTAGAAAATCTCTCCTTTTCTCAGAAGAAAGCCTCATGGCAGACTGCAAGCATTTCAGAGTCAGTCTGTCCCAAGGACAAATTAAAGCCTAGTATACATTATTAGAAAATTGGACGAAAATATCTGCATTTGGAACGATGGTTGAATTTTCTATTTGTTAGTATACTGCTTTCGAGACCCGATGTCAACTGCTCAGGCGAAAATGTCTGAAAGGACACGTTGGAAAGTTTTTCTGATTAATTACCAGAACAAACGATTTTCATTTAATTAGTACTTTAATTAGAATTTGTTCTTAAAATATTGAATGAGCAAGACCAGGCATGATCAGAAACAAAGTACAACCCTGAAGATGATGGCAGAGAATTTTTTTTTTGTAAACACAAAATAAATATCATATACAAAGGAATAGAAGGTTTTTCAAGGAGATATCAATTAAAATTTCTATTATGGTGAATAGCAGTATAGTTTACCAGTATACAGATTATCTCTTGGACTAAATTAAAGTGGAGTTGTTAAAGGCTGTGATGTGGTGGGCTGATGATATCAGGGGGGGGGGGGCTGAGCGGACTGTGATGTATTGGGCAGTCTGAGATGTGGACATTACAGTGGGGGAGATGTGGATATTACAGTGGGGGAGATGTGGACATTACAGTGGGGGGGAGATGTGGACATTACAGTGGGGAGATGTGGATATTAATAGTGCGGCAGCAACATGCGGTTTGGCACATGCGAAAAGGCGCTACGGGTTACGACATGATGTTCGGACCTCTGCTGGAAGAAAATTTTGCTGACCGGACCTCAGTGAATTTTAATTCATTACCCCTGCTCTAAATTATCATTACCATGATTAAAAAGGTCTCACGCACATTACATCACTTCCAATTCTACACTGGAACGTAGTTATGTACATGGGAAGTTTTCCTGTGACGTTCGAGAATTTTCGTACCTTTAATGGCATGCTCGTTTTTAACATGGTAAGGACATTTGGGGGAAAGAATCGAAAACGATTGTTCACCCAATTTTCTAATAATCTGTGCATGTTTAACCACTTCCATACTGGGCACTTAAACACCTTCCTGCCCAGACGAATTTTCAGCTTTCTGCGCTGTTGCACTTTGAATGACAATTGCGCGGTCATGGTACACTGTACCCAAACTAAATTTTTATCATTTTGTTCCCACAAATAGAGCTTTCTTTTGGTGGTATTTGATCACCTCCGCGATTTTTATTTTCTGCTAAAAAATAAAAAAAAGACCGAAAATTTTGAAAAAAAAAGTATTTTTTTACAAAACTTTGTAAATAAGTTAGTTTTCTCCATCACTGATGGGCACTGATGGGGCTGCACTGACGGGCACCGATGAGGCGGCACGGATGGGCACCGATGAGGTGGCACGGATGGGCAACGATCGGCGGCACGGATGGGCAACGATCGGTGGCACGGATGGGCAACGATCGGCAGCACGGGCGGCACGGGTGGGCACAGATAGGCGGCACGGGTGGGCACGGATAGGCGGCATGGATGGGCACTGATAGGTGGCATGGGTGGGCACTGATAGGTGGCATGGGTGGGCACTGATAGGTGGCACTGTACTAATGTATGCCAATCAGTGCCAAACAATAATGCCTGCCAATCAGTGGTGCCCATTGTGGGCACTGATTGGCATCCATTGTGGCACTGATTGGCATCCATTATCCCTGGTGGTCTAGGGTGGCATACCTTATATACCTTTATGGTGTGCTTCCCTGGTGGTCTAGTGGCATCCCTGGTGGTCTAGTGGCATCCCTGGTGGTCCAGTGGGCATCCTCGGGGGGGCTGTGCTGATAATCGATCAGCACAAACCCCCCCCTGTCAGAGGAGCAGCCGATCGTTTCTCCTCTACTCGCGTCTGACAGACGCGAGTGAGGAAAAGCCGATGACCGGCTTTTCCTGTTTACACTGTGATCAGCCGTGATTGGACACGGCTGATCACGTGGTAAAGAGTCTCCGTCGGAGACTCTTTACCTAGATCGTTGTTGCGGGGTGTCAGACTGACACCCCGCAGCAACGATCGCCGCGATGCGCGCCCCCGGGGGCGCGCAGCGGCTCAAAATCCTGAGGACGTCATATGACGTCCTGTCAGGATTTTGCAACCACTTTGCCGACGTCAATCCGCTATAGGGCAGGCGGCAAGTGGTTAACTACTTCAGCTCTAGAAGATTTCACCCCCATCATACCCAATCTAAATTTATATAATTTTTTTAATACAAATAGAGCTTTCATTTGGTATTTGATCCCCACTGGGGTTTTTTTTTATTATAATGTAAACTAAAAAAGACTGAAAATTTGGTAAACAATATATATATATTTTTACTCTGCTATAAAATATACAATAAAAAAAATCAAATTTCTTCATAAATTTTGTCTCAGGCCTCGTATACACGACCGATTTTCTCGTCGTAAAAAACACGTCGTTTTTTTCGACGAGATTCTTGTTAAGCTTGTCGATTTTCTCGTCAAGCTTTCTATGCGTACACACTGTCATTTTCCAATTTCCTCGTGGTTCTCTGCGCTCACGTCCAGCACGTACGACGGCACTATAAAGGGGAAGATCTTTTTTCTTGGCGCCACCCCTTGGGCTGCTTTTGCTGATCTCGTGTTACCGCGTGTGAAGTAAAAGTTTGGGAAGAGACGATTCGCGCTTTTCAGTCTTCGTACTTTTCAGATCGTTTTCTGCGGTTCAGTTTGTGCTTGTGGGTTCGTATCTTGACTTTCAGGGCGTCTAGACAGGTCGTATCTGTTTTACAGTGCGTTCTTGCCTGTTCGTTTCTGAATTTCAGTTCGTTATTCATAGGCCTTGCTGTTCTAAAGTGCGTTCTGTTCTGTACGTTCTGATTAGACGACCGTTTCCTAGCCATGTCGCCTGGACGTTCTCGTCGTCGAGTTCGTGCTGTGCGTGCGCTTGGTGTTGGTCTGCTTGTTTTGGACCAAGACCAGTCCATGAATGGTGTGAGGAGGAGTTCATGGACCAAGAATTGGTTGCTCCAGCGGGACCAATTCTGCCACATGCCTCTGCTGCGGGAGATCGTCGAGAATAATCCTGAGGACTACAGGAATTTTCTGAGGATGTCTGACCCCGTTTTTCAGGAACTGTTGGCTTTGGTGTCCCCCTATATTACCAGGAAGGACACCGTTATGCGGGAAGCCATCAGTGCTGAGCAGAGGCTCATCGCCACGTTGCGTTACCTGGCGACAGGGAGAAGTCTTCAGGACTTGAAGTTCACCACAGGCATCTCCCCCCAGGCTCTGGGCCTCATAATCCCAGACACCTGTTCTGCTATTATACAAGTCCTGCAGGAGGACTATATTAGGGTAAGTTTTCTCCCTTAACATCACATTTTATGTATTACATGTATGCTAATGTATTGTATTTCTTTCATCCTTCCCTAATTACCATGATTGTAATATGCTGAGAATGTCCCCTTTGTCCCCATGCATGTTGGAAGCTTTAGATTGCCCCTTTTTTATCCTCCCTAAATATTTCCCCTCACTAACTTTTCCAGCAGGGGCGCCTGTTGCTCCAAATGTTGGGGGGTTCCAACCCCAATTTCGGAAATAAACTTCCTCCTTTTTTGCTCTGTTGCCTAATAAACGCCCCCAGTTGTCCCCTCCAATGCAGCCATTTAGTCCCCTCTAATGCAGCCAGTTTCCCCCCAGCCCTGCACTTACCTTCTTGTGGTCAGCGCCATCCTTCTTCTGTCCTTGATGTCTTCTCCTTCCCTTCATGTTGCATCAGCCAATCATGTTACCATTAAACAGACTTGGTGAACATGATTGCCAGAGCAGCCTGTCAGTGTTTACACAAGGAATGCCCCCTCCTTGCGTCCCCGATTTTTCTTTGAGGAAGCCAATTACATCCCTCAGGTTGTAATTTGCAAGACTTTTTTAATACCTGTTTCTGCTCTGCAATTTTAACCCCCTAAATGACGCAATTATTCATATGTCGGTCGCTTTACAAGAGGCCATCCACCTGAATAGTGTGCGGCATAGACAATACATAGGTTCATGCAACGCATGAACCTATGTATTGTTCTGAGTGATGGGCACAGGAGAGAGGGGACAGTGCTCCAGCGCCCACTCTGGACGCACCGCCACTGCAATGCTATCCTGTGGCCAAACACATCTCCCCCCCCCAAAATAATTTAGTAATGGCCCATCAGAGGGGGTGATGAATATGATAAATGAGCCTTCCATTATACTTTTTTTACACACCTTAATAAACGTATAATTAGATTGATGTTGGTCTTTAATTTTTTGGTCTAGAATTTGCTTGTAATGTATGCCTTTGTTTTTCTAATATTATTTCATCTTGTTTCACTCCACAGCTTCCTTCCACGCCACAGGAATGGCAGACTGTGGCATCGGAGTTTGCCACGCGGTGGGACTTCCCCAACTGCGGTGGTGCCATAGACGGGAAGCACGTCCGCATCGTGCCGCCACCCCGTTCTGGATCCTACTACTACAATTACAAGGGGTTTCATAGCATTGTGCTGATGGCGGTGGTGTCAGCACGGTATGAATTCCTCTATGTTGATGTAGGGAAGAATGGCCGGATGTCCGATGGGGGATCCTTCATCCAGACGGAGTTTGCCCTCCGTCTCCAGAGTGACGACCTTGCATTGCCACCGGATGCAGGGAATATTGAAGGACTCCCCTTTGTTTTCTTGGCTGATGAAGCCTTCGGACTCGGACGGCATCTTATGAGGCCATTTCCACAGAGGACCCTGACCCCAGAGAAGAGTGTGTTCAATTACCGGCTGGCCAGGGCCCGAAGAGTCGTTGAAAATGCCTTCGGCATAATGGCCAGCCGGTTCCGCCTTTTTATGACTTCCATCCACTTGGCGGACTACAAAATAAACTATGTAGTGTTATGCTGCTGTGTGCTACACAACTTTCTGAGCCAAAAATCTAATTCCTATATGGCCTCAGTTTTGCCAGAGGCTGGACTTTCCCCTGCAAATCCCCTTCCGGGCCTGGAATCTGCCCGTCTTGGCTTGCCCCCCCAAAATGCCCGTGTGGTTCGGGACAAATACATGGAGTATTTCACGGGTAGGGGGGCAATTCCTATGCCAGCCTATGTCTAAGTATCCCAATAAAAATCTTGTTTAAACCTTTAATTATTTGTTCTTTCCTGTCTCCTAGTTTGTCTTTGTGCATTTGTAGTGGCAAGTGTATTTTACTTTAGTAAATAACAACCAATTTCACTATGTTACCTTACAAAAGAACCAAATAAGCTTAGAGAGTATTATAAAAAGAAGCTACACGTTGTTTGTGGTCAAATATTTTACTCTCTGCACATTTTTTTTTGTTTTACTTTGGGGTTGGCCTGGCCACAACCCGGCAAATTTTGGCTTATGAAAATACAAAAATACCACTTGCATTTCTAAAATGACAACATTGGATACCTCTGAGCAATCTGAGACATTCAGTTACACAAACTATGTCTCTATGTGCCCGTCCTAATATGGGGTCCTGCCACCCCTTGCCCAGCCAAAAATTCAATATGCACACATTTTTACTTTTTTGCAAATAGGAAGTTTACAATCCTGATCCCTATTGTCAACATGTGCTATCTGCCATCAGGGGTGATCAATGGACGTGTTTTGGGGGTGCATCCCCTTCCTCAGTTCACCGACTTTTGATACGAGGAAGGGGTTGCACCCACAAAAGACATACATGGATATCCCCTGATGGCAGATAGCACATGTTCACACACTGTGTGCATATTCAATTTTTGGCTGCTTTGTTACTCAAAAAATTAGTAAAAATATAAAAACAAACATGTAAAAACAAATGTGTTTGGATGGCTTATTGAATTCTCCCCAAAACATCGAGAATGTCTTTAAATGTTTGTTCCATCACATGGATTCTTTGTTTAATTAGGTCCAGTTCCGCGCTACATTCCATCACTTGCTGGATGAGGCGGAGGGCACTGTCAGCAGAGAACGGTGTGCTATCCTTCACAACATTTCCATCCCCTAAAAACCATAAAAAAAAATTAATAAAACTCTGCAGGCCTACCTCGCTTACCTTAAGCTGTGGTGTCAGATACTGACCTGTTGTGGTGACCAGATCCACAACGTCATCCACCTCTCCTTCCTGCACTTCTCCTTCCTCCACCTCAACTTCCTGCACATCTTTCGGTTGTGGATCTTTGGGAGTTTGGGGTTGCTTGGAAGTTGTGGGGTGCATGTGCTCCCTGGAGTGTCCTCCTCCCAGTCTTCTCTCCCCTATGAGAATAAAACCAAAGGTCTATTTATCACACTGTAAAAATCTCATTTTTAAACTTAAAACAGGCTAAATTGTTTGGAAGTGGGGTACAAGTGTGTGTTTGTGCGGAATTTAAAGAAAAATGCATTATTTTTGACCCCAAATATGTTTAGTATTCACATTTGGATGTAATTTTTTTGGACATGGAGGCACCACAAATAAACTCTGATGCACCTGTGTGGGACACCCAAAAAAGGCGGGTCTGGTGGCCCACACTATAGTGCTCCAAAGTACAGATGTCCTCTCCTTTACACTGATTAAAGTTTGCATTTCATTCTCCTTACAAACACATCATCTAGACTTAAAAATTATCCACAATACTTGATCAAAAATGGCAGATGTCTAATTACTTTTGGGGGTCTTAAATAAGCCAAAACCGCGGATAGTGGCCGAACGAAGTGTCGGTAACGTAACGAACGATTACTGTGCCCAACCTAGTTCAAAATATTACATTTTGGAAGGGAGTCCAATATGATAAAAAAAAAAAAAATGTCAGTTTCTAAAAAGATTAATAGCAGAAAGGTCGTCATTTTACTTACTTTTAGCGAGCATCCTCTTTATGCTCCTCAACTGGTCTGGCTCCCTCAGTTTGAGGTCTGACCACCTCTTTCTGAGCTGCTCATTTGAGCGTTTCACCCCGAACTTCGCCCTCAGACTCTTCACAACTTTAGTGAGGATTTTGGCCTTCCTTCTATTTGGTTTGCTATACGGCCCATGCTTGGCATCATAATCAGCCTTGACCAAGATGTCCACCATCTCCGCCATCTCCGCCAAAGACATATTCGATGCCTTGAATCTCCTCCTTGATCGTGACGTGTCCTCGGTCTCCGGGCTTGTCTCCTCGCTAGTTGCGGAATTATCAGACACGTGCTGTAACTCCGCCATATCTGTCTGCGCGCCGAAAGAGAAGGGGCGGGGAAAAGATGTTAGTTAGAACGTCATGGGCGGGCTACGTGTGCGGAGCGACGTGTTCGAATTTGGACGCATGCGTGGTGTGTATATAGCAAACACACATGTGACTATAGTACGTTCGGTGTGCGGAGAGAGGAGTTCAAGTGACGGACGTGCGAACGAAGGTATGTGATTTTGTGAGACTTGTAAAAATTGTTGGCCTATACTGTCTTGAGATTGGTGGAGGATATATATGGTGGCTAGGATGTGAAGGAGGTTAGACTGTTTGCCTCACATTATTTAAATATAATTTATTTTACTTGCAGATACAATATGAATGTCTTTATTAGCGACAAAGAGTTCCTGGCGGAATTTATTGACCGGGTAAGGGAGCTGCCGGCTCTGTGGGAGACCAAAAACCCCATCCATAAAAAAAAAGGGGTGAGAAAAGCAGCGCTGGAGAAGCTGCTCCCATTTGTGCATACCAAGGTGCCCACAGCCACAGCAAAACAAGTGGACACTAAAATTGGGAGCTTGAGAGGTACCTACAGGACTGAACGCTCTAAGGTGCTGGCTTCTCAGAGGTCAGGAGCAGCAGCAGATGATGTTTATGTCCCGGTTTTGTGGTACTACAGCAGGATGTCCTTCCTGGATGACCACATTGAGCCAAGGCCATCACTCTCCACTCTTCCCCCCAGACTTCCCTGCAGCCAACCTGAGCCTTCTCTGGAGCAAGAGGAGGCAGCCATCCTGGATGATCCTGATTTGTCCATCTGGAGCCAGGTATAGTATTAACTGAAAATGTAGTGGGATAAAATTAATGTTTCCCAAATATGTCAGGATGAGAAACATACATTATTTTGTATTCCACAAGTGAAATCATGATCTGTAGACATTATTCTGCACTTAATTGTGTGGTAAATAGTCAAGCTGATGTAGTGGTAAATTTAAAGCAAGGATTTATGCATTTACATTCTAATTGCTTCCATCAGGATTACAAAGTTTGATGCAAAGATTAAACCAACATATTAAACTATGTTTCTTTTTCATACACAGGATGAAATCAGCCAGGAGGAGGGTCTGGAAACTGTCAGCCAGGAGGAGGAAGGGCCCAGTGGCAGCCAGGAGGTGGCAGGGCCCAGTGGCAGCCAGGAGGTGGCAGGGCCCAGTGGCAGCCAGGAGGTGGCAGGGCCCAGTGGCAGACAGGAGGTGGCAGGGCAAAGGAGAAGCACCAGATCCCAGGTGCCTCCCATCAGGCTTCACAAAAGAGGCAGGAGGGACAGGACCACCAGTGAGGCAGCAATGGCCCTTATTAAAGAGGCCCATGCCACCCTCAAGGAGCCCACATCCCCTGAAGAGGCCATTGCCGGCCTAGTGGAGGCTAAGTTCAAGGTGATGAGCATGGAGCAACGCCTCCTATGCGAACCCCTGCTCATCACCTTGCTCAACAAGGGGGTGATGGAGCAAATTACCCCCAATACCGCCATATGTGAGGTGGCCCAACTGACACAACCTCAACCTCCACCTCCACCTTCCTCTTCTGCCCCACCCCCTTCTGCTACCCCTCCACCTTCTGCCCCACCCCCTTCTGCTACCCCTCCACCTTCTGCCCCACCCCCTTCTGCTACCCCTCCACCTTCTGCCCCACCCCCTTCTGCTACACCTCCACCTTCTGCCCCACCCCCTTCTGCTACACCTCCACCTTCTGCCCCACCCTCTTCTGCTACACCTCCACCTTCTGCCCCACCCCCTTCTGCTACACCTCCACCTTCTTCTTCTGCCCCACCCCCTTCTGCTACACCTCCACCTCCTCCTCCTGACAGGAGTACCCCTCCAGTGGGCCAGCCTCCAGCTAAACGAAGAAGGAAGGCTGCAGGAAAGGCTGCAGGAAAGGCTTCAGGAAAGGCTTCAGGAAAGGCTGCAGGGAAGGTTGCCAGGAAGAAGAGGAAGTGATGGCCTTGCTTCATTGTGGTCGCACTGGTCGGACAGAAGGCAGCCTGTTGTAATACCACACACTTGGGACATATATCTCACCTGCTGCTGTTCCTGACCTCTGGGAGGCCAGCATCAGATTGTGTTCTGAAATGTGGGCCTTCTCAAGCTCCCAATTTTAGTGTCCACACAGGGTTGCTGTGTGCTCTGGGGTCCCTGGGATGCACAAATGGCAGCAGCTTCTCCAGCGCTGCCTTCTCTTTATTTAATTTATAAACATGAATAAATGTGTTTTTTGTTTAAGTTCATACTTGACTATGTGTATTTTTAAATAAAAAAAAACAAGCTTTGGAGTAAGCAGATACATTTGACTGACAATAAAAGGCACAGATATCACCCCCCCAAAAGAATAACTAAATCTGATTAGCTCAAAAACATGGTGTGAAATTTTAAAAATATAGATTAGAAAATTTAATGGGAGATCGCTATCAAAACATTGAGAAATTATAATTAACATCATTTTGAAAAATCTAACCATTTAAATTATTCCTAAAAACTTGCACGATATAATACACATAAATCTTATAAAGAGCAGCATGAAAAAGGTTAAAAATAAGGCAGAACTCTGTGTGAATATCAGCAGCAAAAGAAGGTCTCTCGTTTTGATTAATGTAACATTCTAACGAAGAATTCAATGCAGAACATTTAAACGATGAAATATTTATGAGCGTGACGAATGTGCTCTCTCCATTATGAAGGCTTGTTTTACCAGAAGATGCGCTCCCGTCTCATAGTTGCTTGTGAGCATGCGCGCTTTTGGAAGAGTCGTAAAAGCATACACACAAACCATTTTCTCGTCACAAAACAGGCCGACGAGAAACACGACGAGGAAATCTGGAATCCTGACGAGAAAATAGAGAGCAGGTTCTCTATTTTCTCGCCGAGATTCTCGTCAAGTTTCTCGTCGTAAAACCATACACACGAACGTTTTTCTAGACAAAAAAACTCTCGCGGCACTTTTCTTGACTGTTTACGATGAGAAAATCGGTCGTGTGTACGAGGCCTCAAATGTATTCTGCTACATGTCTTTGAAAAAAAATCCCAATAAGTGTATATTGATTGGTTTGCGTGAAAGTTATAGCATCTACAAACTATACACTGGAATATGAATTTATTTATTTTTTATACTAGTAATGGCCGTGATTAGCGATTTATAATGGGACTGGGATAGTGTGGCCACTAACATCACCACTGACATTAATACAGTGATAATACTATACACTGTCACTGTACTAATGACACTGGCTAGGAAGGGGCTAACATCTAGGGCGATTAAGTGGTTAAATGTGTGCTTAACTATGTGTATTGTGTGTACAGTAGGCTGCTTTTACTAATTGATCTCTAAGTTTCTCATTCCTGCTTTGCAAGGATCGTTTCCTGTGTACAGAGCTCTGTGTTGAATGTCAACACAGAGCTCTGGGCTGTGAATGTACACAGCCAATCAGCAGGTCCTGGCAATGAATCACTGGCTGGGACTTTCTGACATGCTTCCGCTGTATACAATCACAGCGGGTACAGATGGGGAGGCTCACATGCGTGCACCCTAAACCCTGAAGTAGGCAGCGACGTATGGGTGCATCACTTTGCCTACAGCAGCCATACATTGTGGGCAGGCGGCCATTAATTGGTTAAAGTGATATTAAGGGCAGATTTTTTTAAATTTATTTTTTAATAACAAACATGTCACACTTACCTGCTCTGTGCAGTGGTTTTGCACAGAGCAGGTAAGTGTGACATGTTTGTTATTAAAAAATATTTTTTTTAAAGACATTTAATAGCCACATAAAGAGTATCTGGGTGTAGATTTAACACACCTCAGAAGGGAGACCCTTTAATGGGGCTCACCAAGCCCCTATGCAACAATCCGGCTAAGCACCATAGCCTGCCAAGCAGCACTTGGTGACTCACGTGACCCGGGTAAGGAGAAATGAACTGCTGCAAGTGTCTGTTCAGAGTCTGCTCTGTGTCCCACAGCTGCCTTCTGGAAGCACTGCATGCTTGGCCTACACAGCTTAAATAAGCTGGGTGTGCGCCAGAACGTTCATACGCATGTGTGCGGTCTCGGCAGACGGGCTTGACTGTATTCGCGTACGGCGCAAATCTTTGTGCGCCCAGCTAATGCTACTGCGCATGTGCTGCGAAGCCGAGTGCGTCATGGCTGCCAAACAAACTGCCAAGTCCAGCGGCGCTTCTGCAAATGCACGTGTGCCACCAGCGATCGTGCGCCATCCTACAGGTAAAAAACAGCCAGACACAAGAAAAAAAAGGTACACTTTGCAAACACCCACAGCTAGCCCAAAAACTCCCCTGTATGGTCACCGCACACGTGTCCAGCCTCTAGCTAGCTTGACTGATTGTTACACTCACTGGGACACCACACAATAAGTAAATAAGGGGGTTTCTTTTACCCACCCAGGCGCATGGCAGCTTAGAAACTAAGAGCCCAATCTTCACCATTCACGGCGGGTTCCTCTCACTTAAGGACCTTCAAGGACTGGGTACCCTTTTCATGTTTCGGGTTCACTCCCTTGGACCTGTACAGCACCCTGCAGGTAAACCTTAGCGCTGTAGTGTCCAGGATTCCACTTTGCAGGGTCCAGCGCCCGGAGGCCACATTACAGGCAAAACCTTGCAGGATCTTGAGTCTTCTTTGCGAGGCTCGGGTACCATTTATCTAAGCATATAAAGCATGTGTCAAATGGATCCGATCGATCAATCCCTTGATTCATTTAAGAACCATTTGTGGGACTAGAGACCTGGAGTTTAGAGAACTCAAAACAACCGCGCCATCCACCTTCCAGACACTGGTAAAAAAACTGAAGTTGAATTTGTATGTAAGTTGGAACAGGTACAATTTTTAAGTGTACAAATTCCTTAGATAGGCCATTAGTTGTAAGAAGAGGCAAGTCCAATTAATTTTCAAAGCTTTACCTCCATAAACTTCATGGTAGGCAACTCCAGGGCATACAGCTTCTCGCCAACATGGTATCAGTCATCAGCACTTTCTCAGGATGATAAGCTGTGTAATGCGGAGCCTATATCACCATCAATGTTAAAAGTGAACTTGTCATGTGTCCATCCAATCTGTGCTTCAAAAATTATGAAAAAAATGTATATGCTGAACAAAATCATACGCGGCATACAAATGTAGAACAATGAATACCATATCAAACACAGTACATAAAGCATAAAAAAACATACAAAGAAATTGTGTTGAAAATAGTGCTCCCAAAATTTTTTATTGGGTTTTATACAAAAAGAGCCAAGCTTACAGCGAGTAAGTATTCAGTGTGGACATTGTCCACACGGCTGAATAACATGGATTACAGACAAAATAGTCAGAACAAACATGTGAGTGTACAGTAAGGCAAAAAGCATTCCAGTTATGCAAACTAAAAGCAAGCAAAGATTCCTGAAAATTTACTTCTGAGAATATCACAGTTATCAGAATGCTGATACTGCTTATAAGAACTGCTTATACGATCAGAGGAAACGCTGGCGGTGATGGAGAAAGAGGGAGGAGGACCGTCGCCTTTCCTTCCACCAACATAGTCCCTCCAATAACGTAGCTTGCATGTCTATCAACCAATAGGTGTGAAACACGAATATATCACAACATACCAAACAAATTTAGGCCCCTTTAAGACAGGCCGACTCCGCCAGTGAATCTGCCTTGCTCAGCGGGGGGGAAATCTGTCCACTGATCCCCGCTGGGATCATCAGCAAACAGATGACAGCGCTCTTTCCTCTACAGACGGTCGGATAGAAATGGTCCGCCTGTCTCTTTCCATCCAACTGTCATCCAATACGCCAGACAGATGGGAGACCGATGGGGAACGGATCCCCCATCCATCTGTTTTAAGTGAATAGGATTGGATCGGGTGTTTGTGGAGACATGTCCGTTGACATCTGCCGCTCCATAGAGGGCAATGGATGGTCCAATCGGGTCTGTCAAAAACACTGACAGACGGACCCGATCAGTCTGCCGTGTAAAGGAGGTCCAAGACACAATAAAGAATCATAAAAAGAAGAAAAGGGGAGAGAAGGAAGGGGGGATATAGTGTCCAAACCGAGTTCCGCACTCCCCACCCACCGACCAGCTAATGTTAAAATGGGCATTGCAGGTAACGTCTCCAAGGGTCCCAAACTTTTTCAAATTTGGCGTGCTTATCCCAAAAGGATGCTGATCAAATTTACATGCAAGATGATCCAGGTACGTTTGCACTTCAATAAAGCCAAATCTATCGTAGAGGTTTTCCAGGTGATAGCTATAGATATTTTAGCACCCAAAAATATAAAAAGAAATATAAGGGTCTGTGCATGTTTGGGAATATTATCACCCGGGTCATTTATGAGAGCCATCTGAGCTTTTTTGGAACCTTGATCATTGTCACCAAATAAATTAAACAGTGCACTCTCACGCACACAAGTCCTTAAAGTGTTACTGAACCCAGGAGCCTGTATTCACTATATCTGGTCTCCCACAGTACACAGAACATGGAAATGCAATTATTTAGTAAATATAACTGCTAAATAACTTTTCTCATCAGCAGTATAGAGCAGTCTTGTGACTTCTATCAGTGTCTGGTTAAAGTTTGTGGGAGTTTTCATTCT
The DNA here is from genome assembly GCA_029206835.1 of Rana muscosa. Taxonomy (NCBI): domain Eukaryota; kingdom Metazoa; phylum Chordata; class Amphibia; order Anura; family Ranidae; genus Rana; species Rana muscosa. The sequence goes on along the minus strand of CM055118.1, from coordinate 506,748,788 downwards.
CCCATGACTGTCCTATAAGGATGCATGACCCCTGACCCTCCGTCTGGACAGTGCTGATTGGCCCTGTGCTAATCACATGCACCCTCCCAAGAAGAAACAAAAACTCTCTAGCAATACACACCAAACTGAGCATGTGCAAAGTGACTCCACTAACTCTGTCTGATCCGGAGATGTGTTGGGGACAATGCAAGAAGAGAGAATCTGTGCATACAGGATTAAACAGCCTTTTTACACAATGCAGAGGACTAACACTTTAGGTTCCACACCGAGTATAACAAGCATGCTTTTCTGCATATACAGACTGATTTTACTGTTGTGGGTTTAGTAACACTTTAAGAGGCAAATAAAATAACCTCAAAAAGTCTCTAGAAAGTGCAGAAACACTCCCGAGTCTGTGTCTTCTACCACCACTTGCAGTCACCATAAAGTCTTCCTATGTATTGCCTTACACCACAAACAGGTGAAATGAACACTTTCCAAAAGCAAAACTGCAATCACACAGCATGTTACACTGATCTCTTACAGCAGCTCTCTCCATCTCAGCCAGCAAAGATACAGCCTGTGGCAGCATAAAAACTTGTTCCTTGCGTGTAGCCCACAGAGGGATGGCACCATAGCAGAAACCACACTGCAATTCTCACATATGGGGCAAACAAGATAGAGCCACAGTTCAGTATATTTTATTGAGACTTTAAAACCATATAAAAACATCCAAGCACAAGCTCAATAACTCCCATGAGAAGCTGCTACATGGAACCTGATGCAGCGGCATGATGTCAGTGCTATGACTTTTCCCTACGTGTTTCGTCCAATAGGACAACCTCAGAGGCCTTAGGGGACTTAGCTTATCATATAATGGCTATCAATGTCCAGTCCCCCAACTCCTTCCTATCCAGGACACTAGGTCTTCTCTAGCTATTCCCCAGGCAAGAAACACCAAAAATGGGGAATGCTAAATTTCTGTAGTATAGGACCCACCAAGTCCCATGGGGGCAGGCTCTCCCGACACCTTGCCCAAACTCCTCCCACTCGCTCATGCAACCCACTCTTTATCTATAAAGAGGGCGCCGCCTAGTGGCCAAACAGTAATTGGTACCAACACCACTTACAAACTGAACAGGAACTGATGTCACAAAAGTCATATGCTCATGGATTCCAGCTGAACAAAGCAAAATGGCACATTAAATCACATGGTGGCATTGTATAGAATACACTAAAAACTTTTAATAAAAGGCAAGACATACCTAAATAAATACAACAAGAAAACAAGCAAAGTAACCAGACCATAAACTACTTTTTAAAACCACTTTAATCTTCATGGCGAATGCTGTGGAAGAGCTGGGCACCTAGGTAGCTAGAGTGTTCAGACAAGTGGATCAGTAAGTTTTACATTACAAGAACTTATAGTGTAAAGCAGGGGTCTCAAACTGATGGCCCTCCAGCTGTTGCAAAACTACAAGTCCCATGATGCATTGCAAGGCTGAAAGTTACAAGCATGACTCCCACAGGCAGAGGCATGATGGGACTTGTAGTTTCGCAACAGCTGGAGGGCTGCCAAAGTCCCCTGGTGTAAAACAAGAAAGCAAAGAATACAAGATTGGCTGTCGTTTCAGTTGTCTGCACCAGCGATCATTACCTGAGCTGCCAAGAAAGCTGAGATTTACAAGGACCAGGCCTAACACCTACATATTTATATTATGGCTGATTACCATACAGGAAAGTATTAGGCTGCACATGCCAGGCTTCACCAGCTCTGTTTTCCATTAACTTTCTTTCATCTCATGGCTCATTACACCAAATGCTTAAGAAAAAACATATCCAAAAAGACACAAAACCACATATGTGAAAAATCGAACAAATATTAACATTTTAACAGCGGAGCGGCATGCTCATCCTCCCATATGATACAAACAAATGGTCTTGGCCCACTCTTCACCAACAGGTCTTGCCAACATAATTAAAGCTGAACTTCAGCCTTGCCTTCAGACTTGCACAGTTGTACGGGGTCCTCTTCTGTAATGAAATTGTTTACTCTACTTTCACTGCATACTGTATGTGTCTCACCCTACTTCATTTCCTGGCTGGAAGACATCTGGCATCATCTGGCTCTTTTCTCCTCAGCCTTAAGCCCATGGGAAGATATTTTTTTACCTTCAGCCCATGGGAATCTAACAGATTCCTCATTCCTCAATAAACAACAAGAATGGGTGAATCTCTAATCTGAAGTGTCCCTTGATCTGGCTCTAATAGTGGAAATCTAAAGTCCTCTGCCCCCTTTCCATACCCCGCAGCTGTTATCTTCCGGTGTTGCAGGGGTTAATATCAGCTCTGAACCTGTGACAGGCACTCATCGAGAGTGCCAACTAAGCTCACCCTTTCTTCTCCCTCCTCTACTTATTGGAGTTATAATACAGCTTGCATGAATGAAATGGATGAATGAAAGGTTCAATGCCTCCATTTATATAGTGTTTTTCATTCATGGAAGCTATAGCACAGTTTCTATGAATGGAGTAGAGGAGGGGGCGGAAAGGTCTGTTATATTCGTCACTCTTGATAAGTACCTGTTACAGGGCCAGCGCTTGTATTAACCCCTGCAGGGTATGGGAGGCATAGGACTTTGAATTCCCACTATTGTAGCTGACACCAGCACAATGGACACTGAATTAAAATGTAAACAATGTCCCTTTGTGCTGACTTTTTTAACCACTTGCCAACCTGCCACAGTAATTTTACTGCGGTCGGGCAGTACATGAAAGCACAATCACGTACATGTACGCGATTGTGCCTGCTCCAGGTTGGGAGCATGAAGCACACCCCTCTAGTGACTGTTTTGTCCACCAGATACAGCGTACCCCCTGGGTACTAACAGTATAAGTAAAGTTGATCCAGGGAAAATACGATTGCCTCTCGGGGGATCAGGAAGGAATTTTTGCCCCTGCTGTAGCAAATTGGATCATGCTCTGCTGGTTTTTTTTTTGCCTTCCTCTGGATCAAATGTGGGTATAGAATTGGGTATATGGGATTGTACGATATTTTTTTTTTTTTTATGGTTGAACTAGATTCAGTGGTTCTCAACCTGGGAGTCGGGACCTCGTCAGGGGTCAAATGATGATTTGCCAGGGGTCACCAAATCCTGGGCTGTTCCTGAAGCCCACGCTGCTCTCCAAGCCTTTTCGCGGCTGCTCAGCAGGGCTGTCCCTGGAGCCTGTGGTCGCCCAGCTAGGCTGTTCCTGGAGCCCACGGCCGCCCACTCAGCCTTTTCGCTCCGCCCATTCAGTTCCTGGCATGGCTGGAGGACAGAGACTAGAGGTCAGCTGGCTGTTGAGGAATGTGAAGTGGGAGGGGCTGGAGGAGACCCTATCTCCGGATTTCGGCATAGGTGTCACTGCTATGAAACACCACACAGTCGGAGACACAGTGAGTAACACTACCTGTGATTAGAGTTGCCATTAAAAGTCCCCACTACAGTTCTCAGATCAGCAGATGATCTTGATCAGGAGAACCCAAGTTGGCTGATCAGAACATCCCCAGCACTGCCACTCATCCCAACTCCCCACCAGGACTGCCCCTCATTCCAACTCCCCGCCAGCACTGCCACTCATCTCAACTCCCCGCCAGCACTGCCACTCATCCCAAACTCCCCGCCAGCACTGCCACTCATCCCAACTCCCCCTCATCCCAACTCCCCGCCAGCACTCCCCCTCATCCCAACTCCCCGCCAGCACTGCCACTCATCCCAACTCCCCGCCAGCACTGCCACTCATCCCAACTCCCCGCCAGCACTGCCACTCATCCCAACTCCCCGCCAGCACTGCCACTCATCCCAACTCCCCGCCAGCACTGCCACTCATCCCAACTCCCCGCCAGCACTGCCACTCATCCCAACTCCCCGCCAGGACTGCCACTCATCCCAACTCCCCGCCAGGACTGCCACTCATCCCAACTCCCCGCCAGGACTGCCACTCATCCCAACTCCCCACCAGGACTGCCACTCATCCCAACTCCCCGCCAGGACTGCCACTCATCCCAACTCCCCGCCAGGACTGCCACTCATCCCAACTCCCCGCCAGGACTGCCACTCATCCCATTCCCCCCACCCCCCACCAAGGAGTAAGAGAAGGAAAAAAGGAGAATACATGGAAAAGAGTGGAAAAGAGAGGTAGGAAAAAAGAAAAGGGGAGAGAAAGAACAAGAAAGATAGCTAGAGAGAGGGATGGGGGGGGGGGGGGAAACAAGAAATTAGCATAAAGAGAGAGATAATAGGATTTTTAAAACAGCTTACCTGTAAAATCCTTTTCTTGGAGTACATCACGGGACACAGAGCGACATAGTAATTACTATGTGGGTTATAGAGCTTACCTTCAGGTGATAGACACTGGCACGCCCAAGACAGGAAGTCACCTCCCCTATATAACCCCTCCCATACCGGGAGTACCTCAGTTTTGTAGCAAAGCAAAAGAGGGGTGGGAGCTCTGTGTCCCGTGATGTACTCCATGAAAAGGATTTTACAGGTAAGCTGTTATAAAAATCCTATTTTCTTTCTCGTACATCACGGGACACAGAGCGGCATAGTAATTACTATGTGGGAAGTCCCAAAGCAATGCCCAAATGAGGGGGGGGGGGGAGACACCATAAGCTGGGCGCCATCAGACAAAAGGATCAATTGCAGCCTGCAGCACCCTGCGCCCAAAAGTGAAATCCTCCTGACTTCTTACATCCACCTGGTAAAACCTAGTGAATGTGTGTACCGAAGACCAAGTTGCGGCCTTACAGATCTGAGCCATGGAGGCCTGGTGATGCACTGCCCATGAAGTACCAACGGCTCTCGTAGAGTGCGCCCTAACTTTGAACGGAGGCAATCTTCTTTTCAAGCCATAGGCCTGAACAATGACCTGTCGAATCCATTTAGCCAAAGTGGATTTCGAAGCTGCCTGACCCTTTCTGGGGCCTTCCGGCAGAATAAACAAAGCATCCGTTTTCCGAATCTGAGCAGTGGCTCGCAGATGGGCCTTAACTGCTCTTACTACATCTAAGGAATGTAATAACTTTTCTGCGAGGTAGGCTTAGGAAAAAAGGAAGGAAGAACCACATCTTGGTTCAAGTGAAACCTTGTTACCACCTTGGGAAGAAAGGTTGGATGAAGACGTAGAACTACTTTATCCTTGTGGATAACCAAGAATGGCTCCCTACAGGACATGGTGGCTAATTCTGACACTCTTCTGGCCGAAGATATGGCTACCAAAAAAATAAATTTTCTGGTGAGGAGTACCAAGGGAATTTGCCGTAGGGGTTCAAATGGTTGCTTCAAAGAACTGAAAGTACCAAGTTTAGGTCCCAAGGACATGTGGGAGCTTTAACCGGTGGATTAATGCGAGTCACCCCTTGCAAAAAAGATTTAACAAGAGAATGGGAAGCCAGGGGCCTTTGAAAAAGTATCGAGAAGGCTGAAACCTGACCCTTAATTGTACTTAAGGCTAATCTCCTGTCTACAGCCCACTGCAGGAAGTCCAGAACTCTGCCTATAATGTACCTACGTGGAAGCCATTTCCTGGCCTCACACCAAGCAACATAGGTTTTCCAAACTCTATAGTAAATATGCCTGGAAACCGGCTTCCTGGCATTGATCATAGTAGCTACCGCAGAGTTAGAGAGACTTCTCTTCTTTAGAATGTGGGATTCAATAGCCAGGCCGTCAAACCCAGTTAGTAAGGAAGGGTGGTATATCGGTCCCTGCGAAAGCAGGTCCGGGCGACGTGGAAGAGCCAAGGATCCCCCACCGACAATTTTACAATCTCCGCGTACCAGGATCTTCGGGGCCACGCTGGAGCCACCAGTATTACTGGTTTATTTTCCAACCTGAGTCGAGGTAACAACTGTAGCAGCGGGAATGCGTATAATAGTTTGAACTGCTTCCCTTGTCCGAGACACAAATCTGTCCAGCTTTGCGTTGAATCTGGACGCTAGTAGATCTATGTCCGGTGTTCCCCACCGTTGACATATTGCTCAAAAAATTTCGGGATGAAGGGACCATTCCCCTGGGGATAATTGTTGGCGACTCAAGAAGTCCGCTTTCCAATTCTCCACTCCTGGAATGTATACAGCGGATATGCATGGGACATACCTTTCCGCCCACTTCATGATGTGATTCACTTCTTTCTGGGCTGCACAACTCCTGGTGCCCCCCTGGTGATTGACATATGCCACTGTTGTGGCATTGTCCGATTGAATCCTGACAGGGGACCCCTGAAGCTTGGATGTCCATGTTTCTAGGGCATACCGAGCCGCCCGAATTTCCAAAAGGTTGATAGCTAGGAACTTCTCTGCATCTGACCATCTCCCTTGAAGAGACCATTGCCCCAGCACTGCCCCCCAGCCTACAAGACTGGCGTCTGTAGTGACTACCTTCCAGGAAATCGGACTGAAGGATTTCCCCTTTTGCAGATTTTGGGGAACCAACCACCAACATAGACTTTCCCGAACTGAAGGAGTGAGGGGCATTGGAAGGTCCAGGGCCTGAACCTTCTTGTTCCATGCTGAAAGTATGGCCTTTTGCAATTTCCTTGAGTGGAACTGGGCATATGGTACAGCTTCGAACGAAGCTACCATCTTCCCCAGCAGCCGCATGCACAGGCGTATGGACGGCTGTCTTTTTGTACAAACCAGGTGGATTAAGTCCCTCAAAGAGGACATCTTTCCTTCGGGTAAGAAGATTTTCTTCTGGTCTGAGTCTATACGTAGCCCCAAGTATTCCAGACTTCTTACTGGATGTAAGGCTGACTTGTTCACATTGATGATCCAACCGTGAGACTCTAGATACCTGATCATGTCCTGGATCACTAACTTTAGCCTGGCAGCTGAGTGATCTATCAATAATAGGTCGTCTAGGTATGCCATAATCGATACCCCTTGGGTTCTTAGATCAGCCAACAGAGGGGCCAGAACTTTTGTGAACACCCGTGGGGCCGTGGCTAGACAGAAAGGTAAAGCCACGAATTGAAAATGGTGCCCTTCTACCGCAAAGCGTAGAAATCTTTGATGACTCGGAAAAATGGGAACGTGCAGATAGGCATCTTTGATGTCTATGGAAGCTAACCACTCTCCTCCTTGCAGGGTAGTGGCTACTGACCGTATTGATTCCATCCGAAAAGACCGGATGTTCAGGAATTTGTTTAAACCTTTGAGGTCCAATATGGGTCTTACGTCCCCGTTTGGCTTCGGCACTGTGAATAGATTTTAGTAAAATCCCAAACCCCGTTCCTTCACGGGAACCTCCACAATCACTCCTTGGAGCAACAGTTGATCTAACGTCAAAAGGAGAGAACCTCTTTCCACGGGTCTTTTGCCATGTTTGACCACATAAAGTGGGGGGGAGGAAACTCCTTTAACTCCAATTTGTATCCCAGAGTTACTATGGAGAGCACCCATTTGTCTCTGATCGTCCTTCTCCAATTCTCTGCGAATAACTGAAGTCTTCCCCCCACCCGCTTGAGTGGGGGCAGCCCTTCATAGGACTGATTTGGAGGCCGGTTTTGTACCTCTACGGTTCCAGGGTTTTTTATTTCCCTGTGCCTGTCCCTGAGTTTTACCCCCAGGATTTGATCGGGGAGGCCGTCGGAACTGCTTAGAGGCAGATATCCCAGGGACTGGAGAGGTAGGCCTCTTGAAGGAGGGACCTCTAAACCTCTTCTTGACCGGCAGAAGGGTACTTTTACCGCTGGAAATCTTGTGAATATATTTATCCAGGTCTTCGCCAAAAAGGCGCTCACCATGGAACGGGAAACTAGCTAGAAGCTTTTTACAGGGAGTCTCAGCCGACCAGTTCTTGAGCCAAAGAAGCCCCCGCATGTGAACCAGCGATAGCGTAAGGCGGGAGGCCTGATGGATCGAATCCTTGATGGCGTCAACCGCAAAGCATAATGCTCTAGGCAAATCAGCCAAATCATGAGCCTGCTGATCTGGAAGATCCCTTAAGACCAGCTTCATCTGATCCTTTACAGCTTGGCAAACACCAATAGCTGCCACCGCTGGCTGTGTTACAGCCCCAGCAGTAGAAAAAGCAGACTTTAGTAAGGATTCCAACTTCTTACATATTGGATCTTTGAACATTTGAACATTATCCACTGGACATGTCAATGATTTGTTCACACAGGAGATGGCCGCATCAACTGTGGGCAAACTCCATTTTCTGGTAAACTTCTCCTCCGTAGGATAAATCACTGAGAACCTTTTAGGAGTAGCAAATAGCTTATCAGGATGTTCCCAATCTTGATAGATAAGTCCTTCCAGTAACGGATGGACTGGAAAAGAACAATTAGCCTGTGGAGCTTTTAAAGACCCCAGCGAGGAGACAGAAGAAGCCGATGGTTCAGAAAGAGGCAATTTAAAGGCCGATCGAACCATGTCCGTTAAGGACTGGACCAATAATCTCTCAGCTTGTGACGCTAAGAATGGTTCCTCCACTGTCGACTCTTCGGAGGCAGAGTCATCCTCAGCCTGATCCCCCTCAGGCAAGTCAATCCCTTCATGGGACTGTTGTTCTGCTAATAGGTACCCAGACGGAAGAGACGGAGATCTGGCGCGTTTTCTCTCTGGAAGAGAAGAAGCGATTAAAGCCGCCAATCTTTGCTCCAATCCTCCCAGAGCCGAGGCAAAAGCCTCCTCTGTTACATACACAGGAGCAGGTGGACCGAGGGCAGCAGCAGCACCTAGCACTCCAGAGGGCTCCTTACGGGTACTTACCTCTGATTTATCAGGGGAGGCTGGTGCAGCAGGAGCATGCCCCAGGTCCTCAGAGCCCGATGGAGACCCTTTTTGCTTCCTAAGACTTTTTGTCCCAGAGCCCTTGGACGGCATTTTTCCTAAGCCCAAAGCTGAGGTTTTTAATAGCCAAATACACCACTTTACTGATTGTAGTCTAACACAATTGCTGCTACATAAAACAGTTGGTGCCTACTAATGTGTCCTTCTAGCCTGCTGTATGCCTTTGTTAGTTACCACCAAAAAACTCTTGCTCTGTCCACTCCACAGCCAGCTGTACACAATACTGGGTTTTTAAAACTGGCCAAGACGCCCACGCATGCGCAGATGCAAGCCAGCGCGCACGGAGCATCATCCGCCAAGCCCCGCCCCCTTCGGCCCACCTCTTATATATTAAGTGTGTGTGTGCGCGCGCGTGCGTGCACGTATGCGGCATCGGCGTTGCACATGGAAGTCAGCAACAGGGAGCCAGGAGCTGGATTTATACAGAGAGTGCAAGATGACAGAGCTATGGTGAGTATGACAGAAAAATATGCAGCTTCTCTCTAATGAGAGCTCCTATCTGCCTGGACTTTACACTGCAAGAGGAACAGCCCAAAAACATCCTACAGCGGCCTCTACTGGCTAAAACAGGTACAGCACTGATGTCTTGAATCCTATGTGAAACAAATTTCAGGATTAGTAATTAGGCAAATATAGACCAGCGGGAATAACCATTAGGTAACAGGCAGAAAAAACACATTAGGACCGAAGGTCCCCACAGAACCAAGTCCCACAGGGATCTCCACTTACCTTATCCACGCCGCAGGACTCCGTTTGGCACAGAAGCCCAAACTTCGCCCCTCACGGTGGGCAATGTCAGCAGACATTCAGGGACCGGGGTCCCAAGGATCACCACTCCCCTGGACCTGTATAGCACCCTGCCAGAAAACATCTTGGTTTTGGGTATGACCAGAGTACTGGATCCCAGGGTCCAGCCCTCCTAAGAGAGGCATTACAGGCAAAACCTCGTTCTTCTTTGCCGAGGCCCGGGTACCGACCGTTTGGCTATGAAGCACTTTGGACGGATCCGGAATAGCTTGCTTAGGCCCAAATGAACCTATACACAAGCCCAGGTGAATACATGTTTAACCGTGACCAACACCTTAGACACTTGCAAAAAAACTGAGGTACTCCCGGTAAGGGAGGGGTTATATAGGGGAGGGGACTTCCTGTCTTGGGCGTGCCAGTGTCCATCACCTGAAGGTAAGCTCTATAATCCACATAGTAATTACTATTCCGCTCTGTGTCCCATGATGTACGAGAAAGAAAAAAGGGAAAGAAAGGAGAACAAAAAGAAAGAGTGGTACATCCCAAAATGTACCATAAGGGGTTTAAATACTGTACGAGTGGAAGGGACTCAGGGAGCGCTAAATGTCCGTGGGTTAGGGGCACAAATTACTCGTCTTGCCTTGGGTGCTGACAACCCACGCTAAAACAATAATTTTACTGTTAGGGGTCCCCACAACTTGGGAAATTTTATCAAGGGGTCACAGCACTAGAAAGGTTGAGAACCACTGAACTAGATGGACTTTAGTATTTTTTCAACCTGACCAACTATGCAACTGTATTACAGTTACCAGTAAATCAGTAACTGGTAGGGGTGCAACGGATCAAAAAAACTCACGGTTCAGATCGTTCCTCGGATCAGAGTCACGGATCGGATAATTTTTCGGATCAGAAAAAAAAAAAAGACAAGACAAAGTCCCCACTGTAATGTCCACATCTCCCCCACTGTAATATCCACATCTCCACCCACTGTAATATCCACATCTCCCCGCCCTGTAATATCCGAGGTATATATACACACATTATATATATATATATATATATATATATATATATATATATATATATATATATATATATATATACATACACCCTGTATATACTCGAGTATAAGCCGACCCGAATATAAGCCGAGGCACCTAATTTTACCACAAAAAACTGGGAAAACGTATTGACTCGAGTATAAGCCTAGGGTGTCCATCTGCATGCCTCACTGTGTCTATGTGCATGCCTCCCTGTACCCATACCTCACTGTGCCCATGACTAGACTGACACTTAACATGGGAGTCTATGGAAGGGGTGCCCGGCTTTGAAAAATCGGTGCTCCCCGGCTGTAAGTTTTCCAGACAACAAACTTTGCGCACTTACAGCGGAGAAATGGGGCTACAGGTGTGCCAAGTTTCAGGTTCAGGGGACTTACGACCGGCTAGTACCGGGTCCCAAAAATCACCAGAGAAATGACTGTTTAACATGGGAGTCTATGGAAGGGGTGCCCGGCTTTGAAAAATCTGTGCTCCCTGGCTGTAGGTACCCCGGACAACAAACTTTGCACACCTGTAGAGGAAGAGTGGGGCTACATTTGTGCCAAGTTTGGGGTCCAGGGGACCTATGGCCGGCCGGTACCGAGTCCTCAAAGTCCGGGAGATCAGGCACAAAAAGGTGACTCAAGTATAAGCCGAGGGGGGCATTTTCAGCACAAAAAAATGTGCTGAAAAACATGGCTTATACTCGAGTATATACGGTATATATACATATATATATATATATATATATACATATACACACACACATATATATATATATATATATATATATATATATATATATATATATATATATATATACACACACACACACACACACACACACACACACTTTTTTCATCCAGCATTTTGTTCAGCTTATAGAAAACGAAAAACGCCAGTGTGTGTGGAGCCCAAAAGCTGGCACAAAAATGTTATTTGGAGTCTTTTTTATCCAGTGTTTTTCTGGCATTTTTTAAGCTTATAGTGTGCATGGAAGCCTAAATGTGTACAGCCACATTTGTAGTTGCTCAACACATGTGCAGCTACATTGTACAGGAAATCAGAAAAGTAAACCAGGAAGAATACATAATAGCTCTGCTCAGTCTATATACATGAAAAGGATAAAAACACTCAGTGCCTGATATGATAAAAAAGTATGCAACAAAAAAAAAGGCAAAAATAAAGTTACCTACCAAGCTTTTTTGTATTCCTACAAATCATTGTAGAATCCAGTCACCTCCCAAAGTAGCTATGGTATAGCCTGTTAATAGTACAAAAAAAATGATATTAGCAATAATACATTATGTGTTTGTTTATAGAGATTTGCAAAAATTAAAGCCACAAACAGGAGAGTGAAGTCATTGAACATCATGTACCTTATGAAATATGAACCCATTTGTCTAAATTTAATATCACAGAATTTGCAACCTGCAAAAGAGTACAGTCGTCATCACTAGACAGATCTGGCTCTGGGAAGCATAATAATAGCCTGCAAATAATCAAATAAATACAAAGAACTCTATCTCTATAATGATAGCATGGCATAACACCAGTCTTTGTTTTTTGAAATTTTGATAACCAGTATTTTTGCTCATTAATGCACATTTCATTGCATTAAAAAAAAAAAAAAACAGAAACAGACATGATCCTTTTTGTAACGCAGCAGAATACCAGGCATAGCATATGTGTTGTAGGGCGCTCCAGTACAGTGCGATATGTGTTTAAATAGCTGCACTGGAGGGCAGGGGAGACACCAGGGGTTTAATAGATCCCCAATGTCTCCATGAACAGTACGTGTTACCTATCCAAGTTATCACATAGGGGTCTTGTTGGTTTCCTTATGATAGAAATTAAAGGATGAGCCGAACACCCCCTGGTTCGGTTCGCACCAGAACTTGCGAACAGGCAAAAAATTTGAAACATGAAAAATCAGTGCTAATTTTAAAGGCTTATATGCATGGTATTGTCAGAAAAAGGTTTTTGGACGTGGGTCCTGCCCCAGGGGACATGTATCAATGCAAAAAAAAGTTTTAAAAACGCCCGTTCTTTCGGGAGCAGTGATTTTTATAATGCTCAAAGTGAAACAATAAAAAATGAAATATTCCTTTAAATTTAGTACCTGGGAGGGGTCTCTATAGTATGCAAGGTGCTTTGGAGTGGGGGGTGCAGAGCCCCCCCTTCCCCAAAGCACCCATCCCCCCATGTTGAGGGCATGTCACCTGGTACGGTTTAGGAGGGGGGGGGCGCTCTCTTGTCCCCCCTCTTTTTCTGCGGCCTGCCAGGTTGCGTGCTCGGATAAGGGTCTGGTATGGATTTTTGGGGGACCCCTACACCTTTTTTATTTTGTCGCAGCGTTCCCCTTAAAATCCATACCAGCCCTTAAGGGTTTGGTATGGATTTTGAGGGGGACCCCTACGCCATTTAAAAAAAAAAAATTGGCGCAGTGTTCCCCTTAATATCCATACCAGACCTGAAGGGCCTGGTATGGAATTTGGGGGGACCCCCACGCAATTAGTTTTTTACATTTTGGTTTGGGGTTCCCCTTAATAATTATACTAGACCCAAAGGGCCTGGTAATGGACTGGGGGGGACCCATGCCGTTTTTTTCAAAGACTAATCTGTATTGCCGAGACCCGACAATTCATTACAGCCACGAGTAGGGCTGGGGAAAAAAATCGATTTGAATCTTGAATCGAGTTGCAAGGGCAAATCGATTCAAATTTTGACCAAATCGATTTGTTCAAACTTTTTTGCCCACAGGACCGGCGCTAAGGAGCTGCGGGCAGGAGTTGCCTAAAAACTCCTGCCCGCAGCTCCTTAGGACCGACGCAGTGTCCATCAGGAAAAAAAAAAAAAAAAAAACTTGATTCAAATCGTGAATCAAGTTTTTGTTTTTTTTAAATCGCAGATTTTTTTTTGCCCCAAAATCGCCCAGCTCTAGCCACTAGTAGTTTTAAATGACTTTTTTTCCCCTTTAGAAATGTCATTTTGCTGCGGGACTATTCTAAACACGGGAAAAATGTGCCACTTTACTTTTATACTATAGACACCCCCCAGGTACGAAATTTAAAGGAATATTTCACTTTTATTGTTTCACTTTAAGCATTTTTTTTAATTATTGCTCCCGAAAAAACGGCCGTTTTGAAAACTTGTTTTTGCATTGATACATGTCCCCTGGGGCAGGACCCAGGTCCCCAAACACTTTTTATGACAATATGATGCATATAAGCCTTTAAAATTAGCACTTTTGGTTTTTCATGTTAATCTCCCATAGACTTTAACGGTGTTCCACGGCTTTCGAATTTGCCGCGAACACCGCATAATGTTCGCTATTCGGCGAACACCCGATTTTCGAGTCAAACGCATCCCTAATAGCAATAAAGTTACAAATTTATTTCTCAAAAAGTGTAAAAAAAATAAATAAAATAAAAATATAAAATAAATTAGATTAATTCATATTTTGGAGTACACACCCCATATAAAATGCAAAGCATAGGATGAGCACATGTATATAAACATCGACTGTGCCACACGTGAGGTATTATGAACGTTCGAGTGAGAGCAACAATTCTACGTCCAAAATCAATGATTAACTCTAAATTGACAACTTGATTTTTTTTGTGATTTCACAGGCGTAATTGGGACTTGCATAGACATGTCTGACCGCGGCTTTGAAATTGCGTTGAGTGTGATTTCAAAGCCGTATTCAGTGTGAACAGGGTATTTGTTATTTTCAACCGAGGAAATTCTTTAAGAACAAAGGGGAAGCAAGCTGGGCTTGCCTTTGCCTGGCCATGGACTCAAGCTCATTTTGGAGGATTTCAAGTTACTTCGGGTGGGAAAAATAGTGCCCCATAATTTTTTCAGTGAGAGGAATAGTGCCCCATCATTGGTATTCATGAGAGGAATAGTGCCCTGTCAGTGGGAAGAAAAGTGCTCCCTACATTGGTATCAGTGGGGGGAATGGTGCTCCGTCATTGGTGTCAGTCGGAGGAGTAGTGCCCCATCATTGGTGTCAGTGGGAGAAATAGGGCCCCAAGAGCCGGATAAAGGCAATCAAAGGGCTACATGAAGTTTACATCAACAACAATAACTGACAAAGCCTCTAGGTATATATCTGCTAATTTTGTAATAAACAGGTATGTACTATACATTATAGCTATAACCAACATGTATTTGAAGTCATCTGTTCGGAAACAATTGGAGAATGTATTAAGTTTGAGTTTTCATCTTACAGATAACAAAAAATCCCAGGCATCAGTAAGTGGTAAGACTTCTTAATGTTTTGCCTTAAGCTTTCTATACATTTCAAATAGTTACATAACAGCATTCAGGGGAGTTCATCTACAACACCCTTTAGAATTCCACTTTGCCTTTGCTTGATGATTGTTGGTGCGAGCAATAAATTATTGTACCTGTTGGAAACAGGTACATGAATTTGAGGCAAGCACCACATGTAGAGTCACACTGAAGCTGGAGTGTCCGGGTCTCAAGTGGCCTCAAAAACCCAGACACACAATTCAAAACTTGAGCTGTCCGGGTGGATCCCGGATGGATGGCAACCCTAGCTGATACCCATCCTCTGTGCTGAGCTGCCTTTTGCTGAGTGCAGGCAGACGCAGGCACATATAGGCAGGAGTGGGTACACAGATCCGAATACACTGGAGTTGATTTACTAAAACTGTGCAGAATCTGATGCAGCAGTGCATGGTAGCCAATCAGTTTCTAACTTCAGGTTGTTCAATTAAGCTTGACATAAAACATGGAAGCTGACTGATTTCTAAGCAGATCTGCCCCAGGATTTTGCACGCTCCAGTTTTAGTAAATCATCGCTTTTGTGTCTGTCTTCATATCTGTGCACCCACTCTTGCCTGCATGCAAATTTTGACATGCAACTGTGTTTGTGCAGCCGCTGCATCTGCATCCACTTCTATGGGCTGCCTGCATGCAGCTCCACGTTGGATGCACAGGCATGTGAATGATGCCATCTGAATAAGCCTTAAGCCCTTGTTCACATTAATGTGATTTCTGACATGCTCCAGAACGCATGACAAGTGAAATTACATGATTTTCTATGGAGGCTTTTCACATACTGTATATGCAGTGCGATTTCAATGCAATTTTAAAAAGGGTACCATGTGAGTTTGGAGCGGTGCATGCGATTTTTAGTTCCATAGACTTGAAAGGTAACTGCATGTAACACAAGAGAGAGAAACCAGGACAAAAATCACACAGAAATCGCAGCTGCATCCAAATCACATCACCACATCAGTGTGAACCTAGCCTAAGGCAGGCATAGATGGTGCGGTTTTGAAGGAAAGAAAATCGTTCAATTCCCCATCAATGCAGTCATATAGGTGCTCTGAGAGTTATTATTAGTAATGTAGTATAAAAAAGGCAACTTTTGCCTCTACACAATGTACAGAGTGCTAAACAGACCGCTTTCAAGAACCTGGTGACCAGAACGAATGACCGCCTGCCACCCTGCCCAATGTCCCTGAAAGATCGTCAGACAAGCTTCTGCTGTGTGGTTCAATTAGTTGAGTTATTGCATTCCCCCCATGGACCATAGCACCAACGCTGAAACCACTTTGTTAGGGGCTGTGGAGTTGCACAGCAGAAGGTCATGCAGCCAGTAACAATATAGAACACCCCCCGGTGCTGTCCCTACTGACTCAGAGATGCGCTGCTTGGAAAACGTTGCCCCTTACGGTCGGATGGGTTAATCTTGTTAAAATGACTGTCCTCCCAAAGTTTTTGTATACCTTCCGACAGACTCCTGTCCATATCCCGAATGCCTTTTTTAAGAAACTGGATAGCTTGATTACCTCATTCATCTGGAATGGTGGCACCCGGAGAATCGCCAGATCCACAATTACCTTGGGGTGCCTTGCTCTGCCATGTTTTCAAAAATACTATTGGGCTGCAGTCCTTGTCACACTCAGATGGTGGCTGTCGGAGGAGCCGTCTAACCCGGCGTCCACTTTGGAGGCCGCGCTGCTTGGATCCTACTCTGAACTGCGCAATCTCATACATCGGGGTCCTAGATCCAATCCCAATGTCACTCCATCAATGTGGACTACACTGAGGGTCTGGGAAACTGTCCGGATCAAAGTTCAAAAACCCGGTGGCTGGTCTCCTCACACCCCGCTGTGGGGGAACCCGCGATTGGCGCACTTCCATTCCATCCCGGATCCCGTGTTGTGGGCCCGGTTTGAAATCAAGACCTTGGTGGATATAGTTTTATTGGGTGGTCCACTTGCCTTCAATGAGCTAAAACAACTAAAGGGGCTCCCTAATCATATGTTTTTTAGGTACCTTCAGCTCCGCCACGCTTTCCGGTCCCAGTTCCCTGAGTCACTGGTAATGGAAACAACGGGTGTCGAGCGTCTGCTTGCTACGGTGGAGGAAATTAAACCCCTGTCCGCCCTGTATTCCCTGTTGGCCGGTTTGGATACCTCTAAGGTTTCCCAACTGTTCTCGGTTTGGCAGGCAGATATCCCAACTCTGGCTGACGACGACTGGGAGGAGGGCATTCAGCAGTACCTCACCCTAGTGGTCTCTGCCAGAGATAGATTCACCCAGGTAAAGTTTCTCCATAGGGCATACTTCTCCCCCAAACGCCTGGCTAGAATATACCCACAGCAGAGCCCTATTTGTCACAGGTGTGGTACGGAGGAGGGCTCCTTCTTTCATGTTGTCTGGTCCTGTCCACTGATACAGCGTTTTTTGGAGGGGGGTGGTTCACACTATCTGCTCTGTGAGCAAACTCACATTACCCTGTGACCCGATTCCACTGTTGCTCGGCATAGTTGATACGCTGGAGGGCCCTCAATCAAAAAAAGTTATTTGTTTTCTACGCGGCATTCTATGCCAGGAAGGCCATTCTGATATGGTGGAAGAAGCCCTCCCCCCTGTCCATACAACAATGGAAAGCCTTAATTAACGCGGCCCTCCCCCTCTATAAGCTTACATATTTGGGGCGTAACTGCCCCAAAAAGTTTGATAAGATCTGGGCGGCCTGGGTGGGTGCGGAACAACGGGCCTTGGACTAAAAGATGGGTCTTCAGACTTGTCTGCGTGACACTCTGCGAATGCTGTACCTGTTTGTCTGTTGAGGTCGTGTAGGTGCCTTTTATAGAGCCGTTTTATGCTGTCCCTGCCACCGCACCCTATGTTAGACAACTCCCCCCCATCTGCATTATCCTGTTTGATATTCCGGTTAAGGCCTCCCATCCCGACGCAGGGTGAGACCCCTTCCTTGTTTTTCCTTCCTATCACCTGATGATGGGTTGGTTCCCTGGCCCTACCCTTTCCTCAGATGGGGGACCGAGGTGCTTTTGACTGGTATTGCTATAAAATACTACTGTTGGTTACTGAATGTTTTGTTCTATCTATGGTTAACCCTCTCTGAAGGAACAACTGCATCGACGATCGATTTCTTGTGCAACATGTCTGAGACTATGTATGATCACTGCAACTGTTATCTCTGTTTTGTTTGTTTTCTTTTACAAAATAAAAAACTCTTCTGTTAAAAAACAAAAAGAACAAATGTAGAATACCGCCATAACAAATATCGTTTTACTGTGACACCCACATTGCATGACACCGCAATAACTAGTCTTGGAAGGAACTTTCTACACAACAGCTTTTTTTTTTTTTTAACTAAGGATGTGGTTGGTGGTCACCTGTGAAATATCTGCACAACGATGGATTTTAGGCCAATATTTTCCATGAACATCTTGTGCCTTACATATGACCAAATGCTAAAAAGCTTACCACATAGGCTTCAACACCTTTCCTCTGTAATGATTTTACCTTGAAAATGTACAGTATCTAAATGAAAATGAAACCGTGCTTCACAGGAAGCAATCAAATCAAAAGAGCAGTTTAAATAGATTACAAGATGGTCATCAGGCCAAGCCGTACAAAGATACCCCGATACACTATAGGCCTACTACTACATAAATAATGAATTCTAAAAGTGACAGGAATAAGGAAGAACATGGCCAGGGGTACTTACAACAGCTGCCGTCTATTCATTACAGTTATAGGCTTGGAAAAAAATGTCTGTGCAACTGTTAAAAGAACCCTTGGTACTGTTAAAGTGTAAAACTGGATACACACTATACAATTTTTTGTAGATTTTTTCCTACAGATTTACCAAAACCATATAATATGAGGTCAAACCTTAAGAGTTTTAATTTGTATGCAATCAGGCAGGCCCTTGAACTACATGGTTTTGGTAAATCTAAAGGAAATCAGACAACAAAAGTTGTATAGTGTGTATGTATGTATGTACAATGCAAGGATTGTAACAAACTTTGTTGTTATTCTGAAGAATCAGCAGGTGTATAAGGGGTTTTATGCCCCAAACCAGCGCAAAAATGGAAAAAAGGTCAAAATGAACAATGTGAATAATAATAAATGATAATAATAATAATAATAATAATAATAATAATAATGGGAGCAGCTCGTTGTAGAGAAAAAAAAATGTGAAAAAATAAATCAATACTAAATTGATTAAACCGCGCTCCCTGATTACTTGTTAAAATGCGAACGTGTAATTAATTCAAACAACCTCGGCAGAGCACCAACATAAGCAAAAGTATATATAAAGTCCAACACCAAATAATAATAAATATTGTGTGTCCAGTGTGATGTTTGTTCTGGAGCACTGTGTGACCCTTCACCTTTTTCTCCTGATGCATGCTGGGGAAGGGGCTGTACCAGGAAGTAGTGAGAGTGGTGTGTGGAACTGAGAAGCAGCAGCATGATGCACAGAAGGGATTACATCTGGGAATGACAAAATCCTGTTGTATTAGGACTCTATGTAACAAAGTCATCATGTTCTGAGTGAGTAATAAACCCTTCCATGGTTAAGAAGTTCATCTGGCCTGTATGTAACTTGCTGAGCAGATACTGGCAGCATTGCTAGCAACACTCTGAGAGACCCCGTGTCTAAGGGACATAACAGTGGCGACGAGGATTGTGGATTTTGGCACACATGGCCTTCATAGGGTTTATTCAACCATTTGATCCTGCTGCTGAATCATGGAGCTCCTGGGTAGAGATGCTGGAGAAGTATTTGGAAGAAAATAGTGTGGCTGCAGAAAAGAAGGTTGCAGTTTTCCTCACAATATTGGGTCAAGCTGCATATGGCACTCTCAGAGACCTAATTTCTCCAGACAAGCTGGCTTCTAAGCCCCTGCCTGAGTTAATTCAGAAGCTACATGAGCACTACAACCCAAAGCCTTTTACATCCAACAAAAGTGAATAATGTATATTCAAATAATATGCATCAGGATCTTCAAATTCCTGATTAGCAGTAAGAAAAGTGACTGTAGATCTTCCACCACCATCACCTGCCACACAGCCTACTCACCAGACTTCCGTGACACCTATTACCTGTAGTCATGAGCGCTTATAGATAGTGCCAACAGAAGTTCTCACGGCCCCGGTAATCGTCCAAATGAACATCCAAGCTCCAGGACACCCCCTCCAAGTGCATGCAAACGCTTGAAGATGTTGCCAATAGGGAAGTTATCATGTCCCCAGGACAAGCGATTCAAAAAAGATGTCCGGTGGTTAATGGGAAAAAGATAAAAGAGAGGGCTTCCACGGTGAAGTATATCACGGTTTATTCCAAAAAACTGTTTAAAAAAAAAAACAGGGTAAAAACAGATCATTGCAGCTTAGGAGTCCATGTGCTTGGAAACGCCGTTTCGCATCCCAGCTGCGCTCCAAATGGCGGAAGTGACGTATCACGATCAAACCAACCTACCGGTTTCGTCAGAACGCACTGACGTCATGAGAAGTGTATATACCTCAACTCACATCTGGTAAAATTGGAGTGGTGACATCACCCATAGGCTCCTATGGCCCATCTGTTGTTGGTGCTTCCTCCTACCCCCTGCAGCCGCCACTGACCAACACAGAGGAGCCGTATCACATAACCAGAGCAGGCTTTCTTACACAGGTTAGTCAGCATAGATGTTAGAAGTGTGGAGAGAGCAATTTTAAGACTATTTAGGTTTATCCAGGAATTCTTACTTGAGAATAGGCGTAAGGGCAGCAGGGCGATAGTCGTTTAAACCATGGTACAGACACGGCATAGAAAATGGAGCACAGCCCTTTCTCTCAGATTAGAAGAGTGGCACATGTGTAGACATGCACCACTCTTCCATAGTTCCCCCTATTGTGTTTAAAAAGGATGACTGAGGAAAAAATGAAAACCTGTCCTTAGTGGCCAATGACCGTAGTACATGGTGAAAATATTTTGGTCAATTATGAAATCAGTTTTCTCCAAGGCTGTTCTACCAAATTTCAAGTCTTGGTGACTTAGTGTGACTCCATCAGACTCAGTAGTGGAAAACACAGTAGGGATAAGATTCATTGCTAGTTAATAAGAACATTAAAAGAGAAGTATCTTTTGTTTTGTTTTTTCCATATTTAGGCCTCATATACACTGCTGCTGGTAAACGGACATTTAGGAGCAGTTGGGCATTTTTTTCAGCTGCCCCTGAACTCTCCTCTATATTATCTTATCAGTACATGTACACAGGGTTGTTTATAATAGTTCTAGGCAGTTGAGTTTAAAAGCTTTTTTTGGAACGCCAAAAAATGGGTTCAGACGGATGTTCAGAGGCATTTAAAAACGACAAATGCCTGTAACAGCTTGTAAACGCTACTAAGTGCAGTAACTCGTGTTTAGTTTACAGACTTTTTTTTTTTTTACAAGCACCTTTAGATACAAACGTGGCTAAACGCGACTAAACATGTCTAAACAGCCGTTTTTAGATGCTGGTTTCTAGCTGTCAAGTTAAATCGTTCAGGAGAGAATGAACAACGTCCCGTGTACATGAAGCCTAATACTTACCTAGGTGGATGCTTCATCTGTCCCCCGGTGCCTCTACACTAGACTGAAGAAAAGGGCTGCACGCCAAAGAATTAATCCAACGTGTTTATTTACATAGCATGACACTTGACAGCCACAAGGACAAGGTTACAGGACCCAGTAGGTGACGCGTTTCACACTGAACACAGTGCTTCTTTAAACCATCGTCTTCTTCTGTGTTCAGTGTGAAACGCGTCACCTACTGGGTCCTGTAACCTAGTCCTTGTGGCTGTCAAGTGTCATGTTTTGGAAATAAACACGTTGGATTAATTCTTTCATGTGCAGCAGTTTTTTTCAGATCATTGATCTTCGGTCAGCGGCTCTCTGCTCTGCCCCCTCCTTGTTCACTGGAGCGCTGATCTCCGTTATCCAGCCGCAAGCATGTAAATAGGATCTCCCAACATGTAAATAAAAAGTGCTCCAAATAGTCTGTATGACGAAACATGTCGGGGGCGTGGCTAAACGGCAACCATCTGTAAGCACTTTTCACTGGACACCAGATCAGAGAATAACGGTTCGAGCTAGAGGAGCGGGTGAGAGTGATATCTAAGCCGTACACCTCGGGTCCGCCGCGACCACACTATATACTACTACAGACGTTTTCTCCGAGAGCTGTTTGCTGTGATTTTACTTGCTGGCTTTGAAGTGATGCGAGTGTAATGGTTGAAGTTTTTTACATAGCGTTTTATTAAACTGGTTTTACAATATTACACTATTTGGAGCACTTTTTATTTACATGTGGAGAGATCCTATTTACATGCTTGCGGCTGGATAACGGAGATCAGTTAACCCTATCTGTGTGGTTTAAAGTGATTTTTGCCAAGCACGAGAGTGTAAGGCCTCGTACACACGGCCGATTTTCTCGGCAAGAACCAGCAAGAAACTTGCTGGCAGAGAGGTCTTGC
Source organism: Rana muscosa (assembly GCA_029206835.1). NCBI lineage: Eukaryota > Metazoa > Chordata > Amphibia > Anura > Ranidae > Rana > Rana muscosa. Next base: position 506,726,376 of record CM055118.1, on the reverse strand, counting down.
CGAGTAAATCGGTCGTGTGTACGCGGCTATCGGGTTTCTCGTCGAGAAAACCGACAAGAAACCTCGACGAGAAAATAGAGAACCTGCTCTCTATTTTCTCGTCGAGATTCTCCTCGGCATGTTTCTCGACGAGAAAAGTGAGTGTGTGTACACTTACCTGTCCTCCCGGAAGCCCGCGCATGTTCGAAATGAATTCGACGCATGCGCGGTAGCTTCCTAGGCATACGTAGGGTATACCAAGATGGCGGCGACGGCATCGAATGTGACGAGCGCATGCTCGTCGTAGTCGATGACGTCACCGCGTACGCTCCATTCAAAGAACCGCGGGTTCTTTGAAACGAGCGTGTGTACACTCGGCCGGGACAAGTTTCTTATCCAAGAATCTCGTTGAAAAAAACGACATGTTTTTTTCAACGAGAATCTCGGCCGTGTGTACGAGGGCTAAGGCATAAAATATCTGGTTTATCTTTGCACTTTATTGGAGTTCCATACACATGAGTGTAATTTAGCGCCATTTATTTTTTCACTATTGAGTTTGGATGGAGGTAAAAAATACAATCACATTTCTACACTTAGATTGTGTTTTCATTTTTATTTCATACACGGATCATTCCCGTTTGAGGTCTGTTTGCCACTTTGTTGGACTCAACTCATCAACATCATTTCCCCTGTGGTGGGAACAAGTGTATCTGACCATTTATTCACTCAATGGTCAACCTCATCCGGTAAGGGTGTTTATTTCTAATGGTGGAGTATTTGTCACTTTGAACAACCATTTTCCCTTGAAGATTTTCTACAACACGGGGGGGGGGGGGTTTCTTCAGTGTTTCTCACCATTTACTTTTAGTATATGGACTCTATGTATCACACTATTTGCGCTGCACTGTATTATTTTTATATTCGCTATTGAGGTTTTTTGTGTGATTAGCCTTTTGGTGTTCAGCTTGTATATTTTTCATATTTCTCTTATTTTATTATTGTGTGCGCGCTGATTGTCTTTCATATCAAATCTTTGATGATCCCTAGGAGCACCATCAAATCTATCATAACCAAATGGAAAGAACATGGCACAACAGAAAACCTGCCAAGAGAGGGCCGCACACCAAAACTCACGGACCGGGCAAGGAAGGCATTAATTAGAGAGGCAGTACAGAGACCTAACGTAACCCTGGAGGAGCTGAAGAGTTCCACAGCGGAGACTGGAGTATCTGTACATAGGATGACAATAAGCCGTACGCTCCATAGAGTTAGAGTGGCCAGAGGAAAGCCATTACTTTCAACATAAAACAAAATGGCACGTTTTGAATTTGCGAAAAGGCATGTGGGAGACTCCCAAAATGTATGGAGGAAGGTGCTCTGGTCTGATGAGACTAAAATTGAACTTTTTGGCCATCAAAGAAAATGCTATGTCTGGCGCAAACCCAACACATCACATCACCCAAAAAACACCATCCCCACAGTGAAACATGGTGGTGGCAGCATCATGCTGTGGGGATGTTTTTCAGCAGTCGAGACTGGGAAACTGGTCAGAGTTGAGGGAAAGATGGATGGTGCTAAATACAGGGATATTCTTGAGCAAAACCTGTACCACTCTGTGTGGGATTTGAGGCTAGGACGGAGGTTCACCTTCCAGCAGGACAATGACCCCAAACACAGTGCTAAAGCAACACTTGAGTGGTTCAAGGGGAAACATGTAAATGTGTTGGAATGGCCTAGTCAAAGCCCAGACCTCAATCCAATAGAAAATCTGTGGTCAGACTTAAAGATTGCTGTTCACAAGCGCAAACCATCTAACTTGAAGGAGCTGGAGCAGTTTTGCAAGGAGGAATGGGCAAAAATTCCAGTGGTAAGATGTGGCAAGCTCATAGAGACTTATCCAAAGCGACTTGGAGCTGTGATAGCCGCAAAAGGTGGCTCTACAAAGTAGGGGGGTGAATAATTATGCACATTAAATTTTTCTGGTATTTTGTCCTATTTGTTGTTTGCTTCACAATTTAAAAAAAATAAAAAATAAAATCATCTTCAAAGTCGTGGGCATGTTCTGTAAATTAAATAATGCAAATCCTCAAACAATTCATGTTAACCACTTGGCGCCCGCGCTATAGACAAAAGACGTCTACAGCGCGGCACCTTCCTGCCGGGAGGACGTCCATGGACGTCCTCCTGTTTACTTCTGCGATGCACACCGCCGCGGGCACGCATTGGATAAAAGCTGTGCCCGCTGTGTCACGCAGGTGCCGATGCGCGTGCCTGGCGGCCGCGATGTCCGCCAGATACCCACGATTGGCTGTCACAGAGCCAGGGACGTGGATCTCTGTATGTAAACACAGAGATCCACGTTCTGCTAGGGAGAGGAGACCGATGGCGTGTCCCTTGTACATAGGGACAACCATCTGTCTCCTCCCCCAGTCAGTCCCCTCCCCCCACAGTAAGAATCACTAATGGGGAACACATTTGACCCCCTTCCTCACCCCCTAGTGTTAACCCCTTCCCTGCCAGTCATATTTATACAGTAATCGGTGCATATTTATAGCACTGTTTGCTGTATAAATGTGAATGGTCCCAAAAATGTGTCAAAAGTGTCTGATGTGTCCGCCATAATGTCGCAGTCACAATAAAAAATCGCAGATCGCCGCCATTACTAGTAAAAAAAAAAAAAATAATAAAAAAAATGTCATAATTCTATCCCCTATTTTGTAGGCGCTATAACTTTTGCGCAAGCCAATCACTATACGCTTATTGCAATTTTTTTTAACCAAAAATATGTAGAAGAATACGTATCGGCCTAAACTGAGAAAAAAAGTACCAGTTACACTTACCGGTAATGGGTTTTCTAGGAAATCTTCCAGGACGGCACACCTGAGATGATGGGTTCCACCTGACAGGAAACTCAATCAACAGAGTTTAAAAGGCCCCACCCTAGAAGTAGGCCTGCCGTCCTGGAAGATTTCCTAGAAAACCCGTTACCGGTAAGTTTAACTGGTACTTTTCTCTAGTCATCTTCCAAGACGGCACACCTGAGATGATGAGCAAGAAGTTCAGGCCTACCTTAGGGTGGGATCACCGCTTGTAGGACCTTCCTGCCAAACGCCAAGTCCTGAGGGGACAACAGCTCCACTCTGTAGTGTCTCAGGAAGGTATTGCCAGAAGGAAGGCCATTTTAAGTGACAAAAACGTAACCGAAACCTGAGCTAACGGCCCAAAGGGCTCTTTGGTTAGAGCATCTAATACCAGGGATAAATCCCAAGGTGGGAACCGGTTTGTTCTCACTGGGGAAACCCTTTTCCTGGCTGTCAAAAATCTCTTTACCAGTGGGTTTAAGGCCAGTCTTTGGTCAAAAAACACTGATAAAGCTGCGACTTGGACCCTGAGGGTCTTGACTGCTAGGCCCTGGTCAGCTCCCTCTTGGAGGAAATCCAGGACCATCGGGATTATTTGGGGAGAACATTCTCTAGACTGGGCCCAGCGAGAGAAGACTCTCCAAACTTTCGCATAGATATGCCTAGTGATTGGCTTCCTACTTGTCCAAAGTGTGTCAATCACCTTCTCCGAACATCCCCTACGCCTGAGAATCTCCCTCTCAAATACCATGCCGTCAGGGAAAGAAACCCTGGATCGGGATGGAAGACTGGTCCTTGGGAGAGGAGATCGCGCCTGGACGGGAGAAGCAGCGGAGGAGCAATCGACCACCTCCTCAGGATGGGGAACCATGCCCTCTTCGGCCACCAGGGTGCGATCAGAATAAGGCACCCATTTGAATGGGATAGCTTCTGCAATACCCGGGGAATGAGCATCAGGGGAGGGAACGCGTACGCCAGAGAGAATTCCCAATTTTGAGCTAAGGCATCTATTCCTCGGGATCCCTGCTCTCTTGTGAGAGAGAAGTACTTGTGAACCTTCCTGTTATTCCTGCAGGCAAACAAGTCTATCTCTGGTTTGCCAAAGTATCGGCTTACCAGAGAGAAAACTTCTGTGTTTAGCTCCCATTCTCCCTGATGAATGGGCTGTCTGCTGAGAAAGTCTGCCTGGATGTTGAGGGACCCTTTCACATGGACTGCTGAAACTGAGAGAATATATTTCTCTGCTTCCCCCAGGATTTCTTGGGTTAGTTTCATCAGCCTGCTGGACCTTGTTCCCCCCTGATGGTTTAGGTAGAACACGGCCACTACATTGTCCGAGAAGATCTGTACTTCCCTTCCCTGGACCTGATTTCGGAAAAAGTTTAACGCCTTTCCGACCGCTAACAACTCCTTGAAATTGGAGGAAGCTTTGCTCTGCTCCCAGTTCCAAGGGCCCTGGGCGAAGAGATCTCCCATGTTGGCTCCCCAGCCCCAGGCACTTGCATCCGTGGTCAGAATCAGCAGATTTTGCTGAGTCCAGGACTGACCCCCCGACAGGTTGTCCGGGTTCAACCACCAGTCTAGGCAGTGTTTTGCTTCTTCAGAGAGGCGGACCGGTAAGTCCAGGGATTCTCTTCTTCCGTCCCAGGAGGAGAGAAGGAATCCCTGGAGCCCCCGAGAATGGAACTGTGCCCATTGGACCGCTGGAATGCAGGATGACATGAGCCCTAGAACCTTCATAACGGTCCTTAGAGATGCCTCCCCTGCACCCTGGAGAGTAGACACTGCTCTCTGCACCTTTAAGATCTTCTCCAGTGGAAGAAAGATCCTCTGGCTGACTGAGTCTACCCTGTATCCTAGAAACACCTTGGATTGTGAGGGGTCCAGGGAGGATTTCTCTCGGCTGATCAACCACCCCAGCGATTTTAGGGTGGACAGCACCTTTTCTCGGTCTGCTTCGAGTTGTTCCAGGGCTGGACCGAAGATTAACATGTCGTCCAAGTATGGGATCAAGGCTATCCCCTGGAGGTGCAAGAAAGACACCACCTCGGCCAGAACCTTGGTAAAGATTCTCGGGCTGGCCGCTAGTCCGAAGGTGAGTGCCTTGAACTGCCAGTTTTGGACGCCCTGTTTTGTCTGTACTGCAAACCTCAGGAATTTCTGATGTTTTGGGGCAATGGGGACGTGCAAGTAAGAGTCCTTCAAATCTAAGGTAATCATGAAAACTCCTTCTTGAAGGTGTCTTCTGACCGTATAGATACTCTCCATCCGGAACTTTTTGTATACCAAGAACTGGTATAGTTTCCGTAAATTTATGATCAGTCGGAATTTTCCGGATGGTTTTGATACCACAAATATATGTGGGAATAAAACCCCCAGCCACACTGATCCACGGGAACAGGGATAATGACCTCCTGTTCTGCTAGTTCGCGGACACTCTCCAACAGGCCCCTTGCTTTCAATGGGTCCTTGGGGAGATGAGTAAGAACAAAGTTTGGGGGAGGAAGGGACAGAAATTCTAATTTGTAACCTTCCCTTATCAGGTTTAGGATATAAGGGCTCTGCGTGATGTTTTCCCATTGAGGGATGAACCACGAGAGCCTCCCACCAACTCTTATGTTGGCGTCATTTGGACTCCTTGTTAGAAGTACCGGACCTGGAGAAAAGGATTCCACCTTTTCCCTTGCCTCTGCCAAAACCCCACTTTTTTTCTTTGCTCCTGTTTCCCCTTAAAATTGTCTTTAGGGGGGCCTCGAAAAAAAATCTTCCCTTTATCCTTTTTGGGTTTGGTAGGAAATTTTTTGCCTTTTTCTGTAGAACGGGTGTCATGGATATGCAGCAGTGTTTGTCTGTCAGCTTACCTTCCTTCCCATGTGTTCATCTTAGAGGCCTGAGCCCTTTCACCTGGCTTCCTTTATAATCTCCTCCCAGCCTGACTCCACCCCAGGCCCTATCACAGAACACTATATTAACCTGTGCACTGCAAGCCTGCTTTGCTGATCAACGTGTTTGTTAGGCATTGTGTGTTTGGGTTCCTGCCTGCCGTGTGCTACGTCTGTCTCTCTGTTACGTTATTGGCTTGTCCCTGACCATCCCTGTCTGCTCGTGACCCTTGACCTTCGGCTCGTTCTTCGTTATCCTTGTCTGCTTGTGGCCCCTGACCTTCGGCTTGTTATTCGGTTCTCTCTATCGTGTGCTGCTGCTTCCCCTTATCCTACGGGGCGTGAGCTAGGAAACTCCAGGGGCCGCGACCTGGTCCCAGCCTGCAGCGTAACATCCTCACCACTAGAGGCCCTGGAGAAGACCAGCTGGGTCTTAGACTCCGCGCCCTGGGGAATCTTGGCTCTCGCTTCCGTTGGGATCCCGGTTGTGCTCCTCTGGTCCCGCTTTCCACAACCACCCAGTTTCCTATCCACAGAAGCCAGCCATAGGGTTCACTACCTCGCGGTGCACTCCTGTCCCCCTACGGTGTGCATCTGTCACCTGGCCACAGGTGACCCTGACAGTTTGATCAGCCATGAACCCGGCTGACATCCCGCTACCCGCGGATGATCCATTGCAGGGCATAGTTTGCAGACTTGAAACCCAGGAATCGAATCAGACTCAGGTGATGCGATTCCTCCAGGATCTGGCTTCTCGCTTCGAGCAGCTTCAGGCCTCCTTGGGAACCCTGAATCCGCAACCTCAAATACAATCAGCGGCTGCACCTATTGCACCAGTCGCAGCCACACACTCACTACAACTGCCAGCTCCGTCCCGTTTCTCTGGGGACTCCAAGGCTTGCAGGGGGTTCCTTAGCCAATGCACGATTCATTTTGAGCTCCAGCCCCAAAACTTCCTGTCTGATCGGGCTAAGGTAGCCTATATCATTTCCCTCCTCTCTGGTGAAGCTTTAGCCTGGGCAGCCCCTCTGTGGGAACTGAATGATCCAGTGGTTTCTAGCCTGTCTGGCTTCTTGAAACTTTTTCGGAATATCTTCGAAGAACCGGCTCGTGTCTCTTCAGCGGCCAGCGCCCTTTTACGTCTCCGCCAAGAGTCTGCTTCTGTGGGACAGTATGCCCTTCATTTCCGCATACTGTCGGCTGAGTTGAGCTGGAACAATGAGGCCTTAGTCGCAACCTTTTTGCATGGCCTGTCTGATAGAGTGAAGGATGAATTAGCAGGAAGAACCATCCCCACTGATCTGGCCGGCGTTATCTCCTTGTGTAACCAGATCGATATTCGCTTTCAGGAGAGGACCTTAGAAAAGCAACGCCAGCAGTCCTTGGTTCTTAGTCAGCCTGAGCTCCCCTCTCTTCGACCCGTAGAGCATCTCCTACCAGCTGAGGAACCCATGCAGCTGGGTCGGACCAGGCTATCCCCCGAGGAACGTGCTAGGCGCAGAACTCTTGGTCTGTGTCTTTACTGTGGGGGCAAAGGTCATTTTCGTGACACTTGCTCTCTTTGTCCAGAAAAACGTTCGGGTCCACTTCATCTGGAAAGTGGAGTATTGGACCCAGAAATATCACCTTCCCCTTCTCGTCTTCTGCTTTCTGTGTTCCTTCATGTTGGTGCTTCTTCTCATTCGGTCTCAGCATATCTGGATTCCGGAGCCGCTGGTAATTTCATGGACTGGGAAATCGCATCGTCCATGAGACTTACTCTTTTGCCCCTCACCACGCCATTGGTGGTCTTGGCGATTGATGGTACTGTTCTCCCAGGGGGACCTATCCGCTTCCAGACCCTCCCTGTTAAGATGTCGGTAGGGACACTCCACCAGGAGTGGATATCCTTCCTTATCTTACCCAAGGCCTCAACGCCTATAATTTTGGGTCTCCCATGGTTACAGCTCCATTCTCCTCATGTGGACTGGACTACTGGACAGATCCTGGCTTGGGGTCCCTCCTGTTCCTCGTCCTGCCTACCCAAGGTTGCCCCCTGTGAATCTGAGCCGGTCATTCATTCCAGGTTGCATAACCATTTACATTTCTCTGTCCCTAACCACCCTTGGACGCACAGCCAGGCTAGCTTGTCTACAAGTCCTGCAGTCGCTACGTCTTGCGATGCGATTCAGGTAGTCGCTACACCTGACTCAGCTATTCACTCTGCCTCTGTACTAGTTATGCCAGTCCAGCCCATGCCCAGTGAGCCTCCTACTTTTTCTTGTTCGGGACATTCTGCTTGTCCTTCAGCTATTCAGCTTGACTCCTGCGACATGTCACCTTCTAACCAACCTGACTTCAGGGTTCCACTGACATCTGCCCAGTCTGATGGTCCTGTGCAAGATGACCAGTTCCCCTTTAAGGGTCTAGGGGACCCCCCTCAGATTCCTGTTGATCCTCTCATGCCCTTGCTTATTCCTAGAGAGCCTTTGGTCCTCAATAGATCTTCTTGTCATCTCCCTACCTCATTTTCGGTCTCTGAGGATAATCTTAAGTATGAGGTTAGACAAGTTCTGGATTCTCGGCTCTGCAGAGGCATTCTTCAGTACCTTGTGCATTGGAGAGGTTTTGGTCCTGAGGAGGCGTCTTGGATTGCTGCATCTGATGTCGCTGCACCTCATCTGTTGAGAAGGTTTCATCAGAGATTTCCCTTTAAGCCTGGGTCCAGGCGGGGGAGGGCCCATAAGAGGGAGGGTACTGTCATGGATATGCAGCAGTGTTTGTCTGTCAGCTTACCTTCCTTCCCATGTGTTCATCTTAGAGGCCTGAGCCCTTTCACCTGGCTTCCTTTATAATCTCCTCCCAGCCTGACTCCACCCCAGGCCCTATCACAGAACACTATATTAACCTGTGCACTGCAAGCCTGCTTTGCTGATCAACGTGTTTGTTAGGCATTGTGTGTTTGGGTTCCTGCCTGCCGTGTGCTACGTCTGTCTCTCTGTTACGTTATTGGCTTGTCCCTGACCATCCCTGTCTGCTCGTGACCCTTGACCTTCGGCTCGTTCTTCGTTATCCTTGTCTGCTTGTGGCCCCTGACCTTCGGCTTGTTATTCGGTTCTCTCTATCGTGTGCTGCTGCTTCCCCTTATCCTACGGGGCGTGAGCTAGGAAACTCCAGGGGCCGCGACCTGGTCCCAGCCTGCAGCGTAACATCCTCACCACTAGAGGCCCTGGAGAAGACCAGCTGGGTCTTAGACTCCGCACCCTGGGGAATCTTGGCTCTCGCTTCCGTTGGGATCCCGGTTGTGCTCCTCTGGTCCCGCTTTCCACAACCACCCAGTTTCCTATCCACAGAAGCCAGCCATAGGGTTCACTACCTCGCGGTGCACTCCTGTCCCCCTACGGTGTGCATCTGTTACCTGGCCACAGGTGACCCTGACAACGGGACAGAACTTGCTCTAGGTCTGAACCGAAGAGCAGAGCTCCTTCAAAGGGTATACCACAAAGACTAGACTTAGATGTCACATCTCCATCCCACGTCTTTACCCAAAGGACTCTTCTAGCCGAATTAAGAAGGGCTGCCGATTTAGCAGTAGTTCTGACCGTTTCTACAGCAGCATCCGCTAAATAGGCTACTGCCTTGCTAACCACCTCCAGAGAATCTAATACCTCTTTAGATTTACTCTCATGGGCTACGTGCTCTATTAGCCTGTGAACCCATGCATCCGCATTTCTCGCGACACAGGCGGAGGCTAATGCTGGGCCCATAGCAGCAGCGTTGGCGTCCCAGGCTCACCTGAGTAGGGTTTCTGATTTCTTGTCCATCGGATCCCGAATATTTCCGGAATCTTCAAATGACAAATCCGAACGTTTGGAAACTTGAGCTAATGAAGCATCCAAACGTGGAACTTTGAAGAATCTTTCTTCTTCCTCAGCTTTAAAGGGGCACCTGCGCTTCCAAGTTTTAAGCTTTAACACTTTGCACTCAGGATCTTTCCACTCTCTTATAATTATCTCTTTAAGAGATCGATGTACCGGAAAGGATTTGGCCTGAGCTTTGCCCAGTCCCCTGTACACTCTATCCTGTGCCGAGATTTGAGTGGATGGTAACTGAATGTCCTCTGAGGCATAGATAGCCTTGAGGAGACCCTCCATATCTTCCGCTGCAAAGAGATGTCCCCCAGGTCTAGCTTCACAGAGACTATCCTGATTAGAGTCCTCCCCTTCCTCTCTAGAGCTTTGGTCTGAGGTCTCTACCTCTTCATCAGAGTCACCAGGAGACTGTCCGTGGGATACCTCCGTAAAACCTGCCGGAGTTCCCAATAGAGAGGGGGAGCTCTCCCTACCTAAGGAGGCTTCTACTCGCTTCTCTACCGTAGCCTTGAAGGATTGAAGTGTAGCTAACATTTCAGCCTGTAGTGCTTTGCACTCCTTCACAGCCTGTGCTGTCTCCTTTCCTGCTAGTTTGTAAATGCATTTGAAGCAAAAGGGTTTTGCGTGGTCCAGTGGGAGTTTCTCGTTACAATTCCCACAACGCTTAGATTTACTACTGGCTTTAGCCCTAGACCTACTGGTCGTCCCCTGGGCAGGGCATTCAGTCTCTGAAAAAGGACAAATAAACCCTTGTTAAGCCATTACTCCTAGGGTATCTTGCGGGGAGAGGGAAAAATAGGGCCACCCCAAATCTTCTCCCCCCGTCAGCTGAATCACTCACCCCCTGTGGTGATTTCTGATGTCAGAATCGGTCCGTCCTCCTTCTCCATGCCGCTTTAGGTAGCCCACCCGACCGGGCAGGATCGCTCTGGGCAGGTTGGGGGGACACAGAACCGCTGACCCCCGCTCCGTTACCGCTCCTCGCCACAGTCCGCCGCGCCGCTCGCCGCCATTTTGTTGTAGTCCGGGCGCGGCGGAAATAACGTCACACGAGCGCGCCCTCCGGCACTGAGCATCCGGACATGCGCAATGGCCGCCGAACGATGCCGAGGACAGCCCGCGGCAGATATGAAATATCTGGGCTCTGCATCTATCAGGACACAGCACCGCCAGCTACCGAGACTTCCTCCCCCCTATGGGGGATATCCGACCACCACTGTCAGGTAGGAGGAGAGAGTGGGATATAAGGTCTCTGGGGTTATGGGCACACTCACCGTGTCCAGCGCCACCAGTTTCTCAGGGGGATTCTTGAAACATCGGTTATGTATTCCCCCTGAGAATGTATGGAAAAGGGGGACCCCTAAAAGGAGCAAAGGCTCTGTCAGACTTTGCAGCCCCCACTGGCTGCTCTTGGTCTGACATTCTAGGGGAGGGGGGAAATTCGGTCCCAGACCTTGGTCCTTAAGGTTAGAAAAAAATAAACTGTTTCGCTGCCATCCTGTGGGAAACACAATCAATAACTGAGGGACAGAGGGAAGGGTGGGGCCTTTTAAACTCTGTTGATTGTGTTTCCTGTCAGGTGGAACCCATCATCTCAGGTGTGCCGTCCAGGAAGACGACTCGAGAAAATATATATATTTTTTTAAATTGGAATATTTATTATAGCAAAAAGTAAAAAATTGTGTTTTTTTTCAAAATTTTCAGTCTTTTTTTGTTTATAGCGCAAAAAATAAAAAACGCAGAAATGATCAAATACCACCAAAAGAAAGCTCTATTTGTGGGAAAAAAAGGACGTCAATTTTGTTTGGGAGCCACGTCACACGACCGCGCAATTGTCATTCAAAGCGTGACAGTGCTGAAGGCTGAAATTTCGCCTGGGCAGGAAGGGGGTATATGTGCCCAGTAAGGAAGTGGTTACTTCCAGGTTGTGAGGCAACAAAACACGAAAAATGCCAAGGGGGTGAATACTTTTGCAAGGCACTGTATATGGCGAGCTGTGAGCAGGGATGCACCCTGATGCTCTTCAGTATCAAGGGGTGTAGGCTGTTTTGAAAGAATACCCCCAAACCCCCCCCCCCCTCGAAAAAAACAAACGCAAATGTACTGTTAGTGTTGCCACCAACCAAGCACCAATGCACTGCTAGTATGCCACCAAGCACCACTGTACCATTAGTGTTGCCACCAAGTACCAATACATGGTTAGTGTTCTCAATAAAGCACCAATGTACTATTAGTGTTGCCACCATTAATGTTGCCACTAAGCACCACTGTACTCTAATGCCATGTACACACGATCGGTTTTACTGATGAAAACAGTCCGATGGACTTTTCTCATCGGACAAACCGATCGTGTGTGGGCCCCATCGGTCTTTTTTCCATCAGTGAGAAAAAATAGAACATGTTTTAAATGTATCCTATGGGAAAAAAAACGATAGCAAATTCAGATCGTCTGTGTGGAACTCCAAAATCTAATGCACAGTTTGTGTTGCCTCCGCGCACCGGTATTATACATCGAGCACCAATGAAGACTTAGGAGTTGCTTTACTAAAGGAAAACAGACGTTGCACTTTGCAAAGTGCAGTTGCTTCAAGGCTTAGTAAATAAAATAAAGCTTCACTTTGCAAAGATAACCCAAATACATACAAGGAAAATACAAGAAACAGCATTGTTTGCTTGCGTGTGATTGGATGATGGAAGTCAGCAGAGCTTCTGCCTATTTACTAAGCTTTAGAGCAACTGCATCTGGCTTTAGTAAATCAACCCCTTAGTATTGTCCATCAACTACCAATGTACTGGTAACATTGCTGCTGAACACCAATGCGCTATTAGAGTTGCTGTTGCAGCAACACCGTTAATAGCACTAGCGTACGAAGACATACTGTACATCAAATAATTATTCCCTTTGAGACCTGAATTTTTTTTCAAGGAATCCCCAATGGTAAAAAAGGTTGGGAAAGGCTGCTTGAGCTTGAGTAAAGAGTAAATGTAAATGTCTATGCCCCCCCCCCCCCCTCAAAACGGAAGAAGTCAGCACAGGGGTCCAAAGAGTCTTGCCCTTGTATTCCGTGATTCATCTGAACTGAACTGACTCAGAATCACTCAGGAACTAGAAGAGGTTTGGCTAATTTGTGTTTCCTGTTTTTACTATACAGAAAGATCAGCCCAGCTCAGGATGGAAACGGAAGAACAGCCCCACCAATAGATTATTAATAGATATATTTAGACTATTAAAGTGTATGAAGGTCTTAACAATGAATGTCTCTTAGGCCGCCTTCACACGTGAGCGGAGCAATTTTTAGGCATTTGTATTTGAGAGTTTTTGAGCATTTTTAGAAGTGTATTACAAGTGTTTTACAGATTCAGGTGTTTTTGTGAAGCCAATAGAAAGCACAGGGGGGGGGGGGGGAGAGGTGGAGGAGATGAGGTGTAATGAGCTGCTGTTTGAGTATAAAATGTGAGACAGAATGCTCATGTCACACGTTTTCAGGCATTCCCATTGAAGTCTATGGAGTCCAATCTGCATATGCCATTTTTTTTATTTTGCTATGACATATACATTAAGATGGACAAGGGGGGGGGGGGGGGTATACAGAATATTATAATGGAGAAAAATAGGGAGAGTTACGTTCCAATTTAATTTTTGAAAACTGACAGATTTTCTTTTACATGTTAAACGGGCATAAGGTGAACTGGTGAAATACATTTTAGCACATATATATGAGTATCATGCAAATATCTTTTCTCATGTTGTTTAGCATGTGTCTGCATTCTTAAAGCTGAACTTCAGTCATTATTTTTTTCAACTTTCCATGTATTAAATCTTCTGTCCTTGTTGTTTTAACTTTGGATAGTAAAACATTTTTTTTTCTGCCAGTAAATACCTTATACAGCCCACTTCCTGTTTTTCGTCTGGTAGAAAGCCTAGGCTTATGACATCATGCACAGCTCTATATCTCACTCTCATGAGAGTTTGCCAGAAAGGGAGGGGGGGTGAGTCATAAGAGGGCCAATGAGAGCTGCAGGGCTGGAGGTGTGCCTTTGTGCGTCTGTGTAAATCCAGGAAGTAAATAGGCAGCAGCTTCAGCTGCCCACAGTTAACATGGATGCAGCCAGACTCCGTGGAGGGAGATTTCTGCAACATTTTTGGCAAGTAAAGAATCTCAGTATATATAAAATAATATGCAAAGTTGTTGGAGGGAAGCTTCAGAATTGCAAAGATGTTTTTATTACAAATTATGTGAGCGGACTGCAGTTCCTCTTTAACCAATTATATGAAGAGTTGTTAAAATCAGTAATTTGCACTTCTAATCGCAGCACAATTATTTCATTTGGCAGTCAAGGAATTCCCCAGATACTTATTAAGTACGAACAGCAGTTATAAAATGTCTTCAAAATATCAGACATCTGATCTCTTTTTACTTCTAGTATTTTTTGGCATACATTCTCTGTCTCTTTTGAAGCAATAACCCAATGTATTTCATAGAACAATGACTTTCTACCCTGTCTTTTATTGGCATTCTGCGACACAGATGTCCCTAATCTTTTTCAACTTGGGATCTGCAATATAACTAGCGACAGCCCATGCTTCCTTCTTAAAGTTGTGCTGTGGCCAGGGATTCTCCCACACACACACACAAACGATAACTCCCTGTAACTAATCAATGCAGTAATAAAAAAATAAAAAAAGAAGGAAATCTAAAATGTCTTTTTACTTCCCTAAATCCATGGTCACATGATGCGCCAGGGCCTGGAGTCTTCTACCTTCTGGACTGCAAAGGTGAAGGGTCCTTCTTTGGGTGCTCATGTCCTAGGTGGATTGGGAATTTCCCATTGGCTGTCCAGCATCAATATGCGCTAAGGCAGGGGTTCTCAACTGGGCCCAGTAAATTCTTTCAAACCCTTCCATGCCACAACAGTAACAAATAAAGTTTATATTCACACAATAAAATTATTTGAATTCAAAAGATGTGTTGAAATGCTAGAAAGTTCTCTGGATGGGTGTCGCTGTGGGGGACGGGGTTGTGTAGCTTGTAAGGGGACTCTGCAGCTAACTTGGTGGCCCTGTAGGGGATGAGGTTGGTAGAGGAGGCTGGGGGAGCACTGTGGGAGGTTGGGGGGCACTGTTTGAAGTTCAGAGCACTATGGACACTATGTGGGCCACCATGGGACATTGGGGGCACTACAGGATCTGGGGGCCACATGAGGAGGTTAAGGGATCTGCAGCTGGCTGGATGCCCAGGGGAGGGGAGGCCATGGCCTGGCAGTAAGTGGGCCATGGCCCAGTGGATGAGAACCACTGCCCTAAGATACTAAGAAACCTCAGTGGTGTGATGATGTCCCCACGAGGGACCCAATTGGCAGCAGGCACAGGCAGCAGTGGTGGATCAGTGATCTCCACTTACGGAGGAAGCACTGGTTCAAAAACCTATACCTTCTATCATTTAAAAGCAGTCGGTAAATTCCAAGCAAGTAACTGTGCCTAGGTTTGAGAGTGAATAAATATCCCAGAGTGCTTCTAGCAGGAAGAAATATTTCTTCAGTCTCCCCTTCCCAGTGGTCACTATAACATAACTTTGCAGCATATCACAAAGTGAGAAGCAGTAGGAGGGGTGATCTGTTTGAGACAAACTGTATACATACAGCCCAGAACATAAGGGTTATCGAACAGGTACCGGAAATTTATAAATATACAATTACAGTATATATTGTAAATGTTAGCCCAACATCTCAATCTAGGAAATAGATGTTGACAATGGATGTTGATCAAAAATGTAATCCTGGGGAAAACAAAAATGCTTCCTTGCAGTGGGGCTGCCCCTGAACTGCAAAGGTTAAATGCTCATAGGGGTCTAGGGGTTGCAAAAAGAATTTTGCTTTTATTTTTGAGGAGAATCGGTTACATTCCTCACTCCCGCCGGTTCCTCCATACTGTGAGACTGATCCCAGCAGCCTCTTTTGACCTCCAGCAGGCGCAGGTCCTATTCTGTGGCAGTTGCAGGTCCTCTGTTGTCATCATACCTCAGCACTGGATGTGAAGACACTGAGGGACAGTTCACTGTCAAAGCATAGGGGAGTAAAGGAGAGTGCTGGCGGAGTGGAGGACTGGGAGCGTAGGGAAGTGGAGCAGAGCGTTGATTGCCAGTTGGGCAAAGGACTGGGCAAAAAGAGGAGTAGGTGAGAGCACTGGCTGTCAGTGGAGTGGAGGATGTGGAACAAAGGGAAGTAGAGGAGAGCACTGGCTGCTAGCGAAGTGGATGACTGGGAACGTAGGGGAGTAGAGGAGAGAGCCGGTGCCAAGAAGGTGGAGGATCGGAAGCATAGGAGAGTAGAGTGCAGGGGAGTAGAGGAGACAGTCGGCTGCCAGGGGAACAGAGGATCGTAAAACTGTATTTTATGGTCCCCTAGACGGCAATGAGCATTTACCTTTACACTGTGTGGGAGGGGGCAGCTCCACTTCAAATAAAGGACTGTCTTTAACTGGACATGGACTTTATACAAAAATGGCACCAACCTTCAGAGCAGAAAGGAAGATAAAAGCATTGACAAAAGATAAAAAAAAAAACACTAATGCCTAGCACACACGATCGGTTTTCCCGGCGGTAAAAAGTCCGCCGGGAAAACCGAGAACCTGCTCGGTCGCTTTTTCCCCCTACACACGGCCGGGTTTCCCGAAAGGAAAACTGCCATTGAGAGCTTTGGTTGGGAATCCCGGCTGTGTGTATGCTCCATCTACACTGCCTCGCATTGTTTAACATTGCCAAACTGCCGGTCAAAAAAAATGCCGGGAATCCCAGCAGGAAAATAGAGAACATGTTCTGTTTTTTCCCGCCGGGAGAACTGCAATTTAGCATACACACGGCCGTTTTTCCTGGCAAAAAACTGTCAAGGCAGTTTTCCTGCCGGGAAAACCGGTTGTGTGTATGAGGCATAAGTGTTATACTTAATTCTTGGGCTGCAAGCATTAGTAAAATAGTTAGGAAAGTATAGTACATCCCTTTTACTTGTTTTAACTTTTTATTTTTCCATTTCTTTAGCTACTTCCTGGTTTCTAGCCCAGGTAAATGATGTCAAACATCCCAGGAGTCTTCAGAAAGGGAGAAGGGGTATTCTCTGCTACGCTCACCCTGGCGCCTGAATGCCTGAGCTAAGGGCAGATGGATTCCAGGAAGTAAATGCTACATGAGTTATCTGCCCTTATTTAAGATGGCCACAGCGAGAATTGCTAGGGGGTGTTTTTCAAAGTTATTTCTCAGCAAAATAAAGAATGGAGACGTGGAGGGATGGATTGGGGGGGCTTTAAATATTAAAAATAAACTAAATTGCTTTTTTTGGTTTGTGGCGCTCAGTGTAGTTCCACTTTACCAAGGAAAAGAGCAATAGTGTAATTGAAGTCATTCATAGAAATCAATCACATACCAGCTAAAAAGAGATCTGCTCACGGAAAAAAAAAAAAATACTAAAAGATGCGAACAATATTTTAAGCACTCTTGAATTAGATGGTTTAGGAAAGGTTTACTTGACTTATGAATATAGAAAGTGTGTGATGCAGAAGTAGTCAAAGCATTGATCGTCCACTGAGAGCAATATCCACCAACTAAGAGCAATATCCACCAACTGAGAGCAATAGCCACCAACTGAGAGCAATATCCACCAACTGAGAGCAATATCAAAGGGTCGTATGCAGCTTAAGAGTGGCTCGCTGGGCACTGCAACCGTCACTCTCTTTCAGCACTACCTTGCAAAATGCTAAAGACATTATTTTTGATTGCTACACAAGCAAGACTGTTCTACCTGGAGGGAGAATAAAACGGAATTTTTCACTAAACATATTTCACCACCAATATCCTATGCAGATCAGAAATGATAAAATTAAAGTTATAAGTGATATATAGGGGTACCTATGCGCCTACCAATAAGAGAAACTAAAACAAAAATGTAAAGTGCTAATATGTATATAAATTATATGACAAACAGCAGCTGAACTTCTATAGTGTAACCAACACAGCTAGATAAAGTGAAAAATGTTGAAGCAGCGCTAAATATCAAAGTGCAAAAATGCTTAAAGTGAAACGTGCTATAAGAGTGCTAAAAAACAGTCCAATAACACAATGAATATAAAAATAGCTAATAATAACTGTGCATAATAAAGTAATAATGATGCAAAAAACTACCCGAAACGTTGATGTGTCCCAAAAAATATAATAAAAAGTTCACACAAAACGTAACAATCTCCAAAGTAGATGAAAATATTCAGCAAACAAGAATAGGAGAGGGGGAGAAGAACAGGCGTGGGAGTCCAACTTTTCACATCAATAGGGAATTAACCATAGCAGGCATATGTTCACAATCCTCCCCCGATGACACCAGCCTCTCACGTTATTGATGGACCCACAAGGGTCAGATAAAGCCTTGATCAATCTCCAGCACACAAGATGATATTCTCCGATTCTTGTGTATGTTCAATAAGGATCACTGTAGTCCTTTCCAGCACTTCCAACCGTATCTTCCTAGAATTTTTCTCTTACTCCATGGCTCAGGAACAAAGCAAAAAAGGACTCCGTGGTGAAGCAAGTATGAAAAGCCTAATAACAGCGTTTATTTGTAAAAATATGGCATAAAAACAAAAGATAAAAACCGCCAAATAGAGTACACACTTCCGGTCACGGCTGTAAACCGGAAGTCAACGTCACTAAGCTCCTCCTTAGTGACGTTGACTTCCGGTTTACGGCCGTGACCGGAAGTGTGTACTCTATTTGGCGGTTTTTATCTTTTGTTTTTATGCCATATTTTTACAAATAAACGCTGTTATTAGGCTTTTCATACTTGCTTCACCACGGAGTCCTTTTTTGCTTTGTTCCTGAGCCATGGAGTAAGAGAAAAATTCTAGGAAGATACGGTTGGAAGTGCTGGAAAGGACTACAGTGATCCTTATTGAACATACACAAGAATCGGAGAATATCATCTTGTGTGCTGGAGATTGATCAAGGCTTTATCTGACCCTTGTGGGTCCATCAATAACGTGAGAGGCTGGTGTCATCGGGGGAGGATTGTGAACATATGCCTGCTATGGTTAATTCCCTATTGATGTGAAAAGTTGGACTCCCACGCCTGTTCTTCTCCCCCTCTCCTATTCTTGTTTGCTGAATATTTTCATCTACTTTGGAGATTATTACCTTTTGCGTGAACTTTTTATTATATTTTTTGGGACACATCAACATTTCGGATAGTTTTTTGCATCATTATTACTTTATTATGCACAGTTATTATTAGCTATTTTTATATTCATTGTGTTATTGGACTGTTTTTTAGCACTCTTATAGCACGTTTCACTTTAAGCATTTTTGCACTTTGATATCTAGGGCTGCTTCAACATTTTTCAAAATTAAAGTTATGTCACTGGGGTTATCAACGGGTTCTACAGACAGATAAGTTAAACCGTAAACAACGGATACAATCAGAGTATTCTGTTTTGTCAATATTCGTTATATTTTTCTGTAGCCAAAAAATAAATAAAAATTTTCCAGTGAAACTGAAAAACTATTTTCTTTAATTTACCCCAAAGAGCATAGTGTTGGTTGGGTAACAGCCACACATGGGGGGGGGGGGGGTGCTTCCCCATTTTAAAAGATAAGTTCACCTTTCATAACATGTTACATCCATATTCAGGGTGTAACATGCACCCCGCTGTGACAGCTAGTGAAGATCTTCTCCCCCCCAAGGAAGCTGTCTGGCTAGATGTCCAAATTCAGCCATTCTCAACTAGGGTTCCTCCAGAGGTGGCTAGGGGTTCCTTGAGCTGTGGCTGATTTACCTCCTGTTTGATGGTGCCTACATAGTTCTGAGCCAATGATATGACACCAATGATCTTTATAGCTCTCTGTAAAGGGGGCCATTCTTACCACTACTGTAAAAAAGGGCATTCTTCTCACTGACCACCAAAGTAAGGGGCATTGTTCCCACTGACACCCAATAAATGGGTTTTATCAGGGGTTCCCCGAGATTTGAAAATTATTTTAAGGGTTCCCCTGGGGTAAAAAGGTTGAGAAAGGCTGTCCAAATTGTTTTAAAAAACTCAGTGCTCTGTGAATAAAAAACGACAAGGTCCAGTATCCTTTGTGGCTGTCGGCTTGTAGTTTGCAACGAACTACCAGTTATATCCATTACGTTTTAATGCGTTTACATGCAAACATGCAGTAGAAATGCATAATTTCTGCGGTCACAGACACATCCCCGCTGCATTTTTTTTAAGCTGCTAAATGCAGCACAACATAACGGCCAACACACCTGTCTGAATGGTCCAATTAATTTTAAAGTGGTTGTAAAGAA
Organism: Rana muscosa; assembly: GCA_029206835.1. Lineage (NCBI taxonomy): Eukaryota > Metazoa > Chordata > Amphibia > Anura > Ranidae > Rana > Rana muscosa. The sequence continues at coordinate 506,706,477 of CM055118.1, read as the reverse complement.
AAAGAAATGTCTATACTTATCTGCTCAGTGCAATAGTATTGCACAGAGCCGCTGCAAACCTCCTCTTCTGGGGTCCCACGCTGGTGCTCCTGACCCCTCCTCTCTGTCTAGTGCACCCATAGGAAGCCACTTCCCATTGAGGTACTTGTGTATGCTCGCTCCCGATTCCTCATCTCAGCCCCGCTCTCTCGACACTGGAATTGATTGACAGGAGTGGGAGCCAATGGCTCCCGCTGCTATCAATCTGCCCAATATGGAGGAACACAGCATCGAGAGCCGCTGCTCTTGTGAACGCCGCTAGATAGGATCCGGCTCAGGTAAGAATAAGGCGGGGCTGGGGAGGGATCCTGCAGCAGACAAAAACCTTGAGGCTTTAGAAACCCAAACAGGGAAGCTCCACTTGTCTGCCTCTTTCCCCCTCCATTGCCAAATTTGGCACCTTGTGGGGGGGGGGGGGAGCGGGTACCTGGTTTGACAGGTACCTGCTCCCACTTCCTGCTGAGTTTGCCCCAGCAAACTCAGGTAGAAGTTCGGCCCTCGCCATAGCTGGCCCATTGAGAAAGCGCAGAGCGATTCGCGTATGCGGAAACCACGCAAGGCTTCACTGGCGGTTTTCCGTACCCAAGATGGCAGCACCAGCACCAGAGAGCCAATTCAAGAATCAGCTTGGTGAGGACACAGCGGGATCCCTGGACAGGTAAGTGCCCTAAATAGTAAAAGTCAGCAGTGACAGTATTTGTTGCTGCTGACTTCATTTTTTGGTGGGGGGGCTGGAGCTCCGCTTTAATTATGTTGCATACATGCATGCAGAACTAGACCCTGCACACCTCTGTATGCAGCATTTTTCACGCCCTGTGTGAACAAGGCCTTACTATTGTAACAAGCCAAGGCTACAAAAAATAAAAACACAAAATATAAAACCACTGTATAACCATGTGAGTATATTTCACATCATGACACTGTAAAAACAATGAAAAAAAGTACCTGAATCATCTGCAGGGAAGTGGGAGGATCTTATCTCTGAAGATCCCACTGTAGAAATGTACGAAGTATGATAGCTGGAATAAAAAGAAAGTAATAACTTTAAATTATAGCAACAGAAAAGATTTAACAGAGCATCAAACGATCCTTAATGCAGTATTAAACTAAAAGCAAACATTTATTATATAGCAGCTTACCAATTCTTACATGTGATGGCTGCATTAGTTTTCTTTTTTAGGCTTTTTTCTAATTTAATCTGGTGATCCAGCCAGTAAGTCTGGAGTTTTTCAACAGAACACGCTCCCCAGCAGCATGTATGAGTTGCAGAGATCAGACAAAACGAAATGCCTCGTACACACAACCGGTTTTTCCAACATGAAAACTGCTATGAGAGCTTTTCGTCTGGAATCCCGGTCGTGTGCATGCTCCATCGCAGTTTTTCCTACGGGAAAACTGCCAGACTAAAAAAAAAAAAAAAAAGGATCAGGATCTCTTATTTCCCCGTCAGGCCAAAAATCCGAGCAGGAAATACGTTTGTCTGTATGGTTTTCCGAGGGGAAGAAAACCGCGCATGCTCAGAATCAAGTATGAAACAGGAGCGCTCTTTCTGGTAAAACTAGCGTTCGTAATGGAAATAAGCACATTCGTCGCGCTGTAACGAACTGAAAGCACGAAAACTGAAAAGCGCGAATCGTCTCTCACCGAACTTTTACTAACACAAGGATCAGCAAAAGCAGCCCAAAGGGTGGCGCCGTTGGAATGGAACTTCCCCTTTATACTGCCGTCGTACGTCTTGTACGTCACTGCGCTTTGGACGGGTAGACTTTTGTCAGAGCGTGTGTATGCAAGGCAGCCTGAGAGGAATTCTGACGGGAAAACCGTCGGTTTTTTATCTGACGGAAAACCCGGTCGTGTGTACTAGGCAAAACACTGGCAGGGGTGCTTACAATGACCAGATTTTATTCATATAAAATATTTATCCCAAAAGGAAACAAAATAGCTGTAACTGCTTTAAAAGTGTTAGCTGGAGTTTGGCTTGAATGTTTTAGTGTATTTAAATCTGCTAGTACATCTAACACTCTCCTCCACCCAGACTGACAATGCTGCTGTGCAAAGGTGCCCTACTGTACTCATTCATCCAGAGTGGAGGCTCTCCAATACAGGAGGTATGTTACTGGCCAGATCACCAGGAAAAAGCAGAGGGGGGAAAGCCTCAAAAAATAAAAATAAACGTATTGCAGCCACCACATCTAATGACTGGTAGGCTGCTATAGGTTACATTTTTGGTTTAATATTGCCTTAAAAAGGAATTCTAGGCATGCAAATGTTTACATAGTTGGAACAATGTAACTATGCATATGCCATATCTGGCTGATGCCCCTGAAAGCTGGAAATCACTGTAGTAGATACCGCTACTCCAGTGATCTCCACTTGCTTCCGGGTCCCGCGCTGAGCAGTTGCTTTGCTGCATTGTGAACACAGGAGGTTGCTGCAAGGCACAGGCGACATTCTTTTAACCACTTAACGACCGCCCACTGTAAATATACGTCAGCAGAATGGCACCGACAGGCAGAATCACGTATATGTACGTGATTGCCTTTGTATAGTTGGGGGGTCCGATCGGACCCCCCTTCTTTACAGTGAGCGGTCGTTTTACCTTCGGGAGCGATCCGGCATGAGGGGATGGCCGTTCGATTCCGGCCACCCCCTCTCGATCGCTCCCGGCGAATGAGAGAGCTTCCCCTGCCTGCCAGGAAGGAGGAAGTGATGTCATCTCTCCTGGGGCGCTCACATATACCGAGCGCCGTACAGGAGAAGATGCCAGGTTAGTACACAGAACAGCACACTGACACCAGGACACATAGGCACATAAATCGCCCCCCCAGGCCCCCCCAGAGACCCCCAGATCACCCCCCAGTCACTGATTGCAGTGACCATTTATTTAGTGATCACTGCAATCAGTGACATTTGTGACTGTAAAAGTGTCAGTACATTTAGTTTTAGGTCCAGTGTAGCCCCCTAACCCCCCCCTAATAAAGGTTTAACCCCCTTGATCACCCCCCAGGTAACCCTTTCACCCCCTAGCACCGCCGTGGCTATGCGATCATTTTTCTGATCGATGTCTTAGCATCGGTGATGCTGATCGGTAGCCAGTAATTTTTTTTAGGTTCGCCGCAGGTTTTTATAGCGTCGGGTACCCCCATATATTACCTAATAAAGGTTTAACCCCCTTGATCGCCCCCCCAGGGTAACCCTTTCACCCCCTATCACCACTGTCACTAAGCGATAATTTTTCTGATCGATGTCTTAGCGTCGGCGATGCTGATCGGTAGCCAGTCATTTTTTTTAGGTTCGCCGCAGGTTTTTATAGCGTCGGGTACCCCCATATATTACCTAATAAAGGTGTAACCCCCTTGATCACCCCCCAGGTAACCCTTTCACCCCCTAGCACCGCCGTCACTATGCGATCATTTTTCTGATCGATGTCTTAGCGTCGGTGATGCTGATCGGTAGCCAGTAATTTTTTTTAGGTTCGCCGCAGGTTTTTATAGCGTCAGGTACCCCCATATATTATCTAATAAAGGTTTAACCCCCTGATCGCCCCCCAGGTAACCCTTTCACCCCCTATCACCACTGTCGCTAAGCAATCGTTTTTATGATCGTTGTCTTAGTGTCGGTGATGCCGATAGGTAGCCAGTAATTTTTTTTTAGGTTCGCCGTCAGGTTTTTATATAGCGTCAGGTACCCCCATATATTACCTAATAAAGGTTTTAACCCCCTAATTGCCCCTAGTTAACCCTTTCACCAGTGATCATCATATAAGTGTTACGGGTGACGCTGGTTAGTTAGTTTGCTTTTTATAGTGTCAGGGCACCCGCCGTATATAACCCAATAAAGGTTTAACCCCCTGATCGCCCGGCGGGTGATATCAGTTAGGTTTTAGCGTCAGAGAGGGTCTGCGTCACACCCCAGGCAGCGTCAGGTTAGTGCCAGTAGCGCTAACACCCACACGTGAAGTATACACCCCCCTTAGTGGTATAGTATCTGATCAGCTCAATATCTGATCTGATCAGATCTATACTAGCGTCCCCAGCAGTTTAGGGTTCCCAAAAACGCAGTGTTAGCGGGATCAGCCCAGATACCTGCTAGCACCTGCGTTTTGCCCCTCCGTCCAGCCCAGGCCACCGAAGTGCAGTATCGATCGATCACTGTCACTTGCAAAACACAACACACATAACTGCAGCGTTCGCAGAGACAGGCCTGATCCCTGCGACTCCAGTGCTGTAGGAGGTGATTTCACCACCACAGTTAAAAAAAAAAAGCATATATGCCGAAGCATTGGGGCAGCAGGAGCGGAGGAGCGATTTTGCTCCTAATGCCGCGTATATACGGTCGAAATTCCGACGGAGGCTTGCCCGTGGAAAAGTTTGACCATATGTACGCGGCATAACTTTTGCGAGAAGATGCCCCCATGCTTCGGCATATATAAATGGTGCATGTATGCCCATCATTAGAAGTGGGTGGATGAAGGGCGGTATTCTAATGGTGGGCATACCCACCGATCAATCTTTTTTTTTGTTCAGCCAACAGGCTGCATGAAAAAAAAGATTACAATACATGTCCAACAAGGACCAGCAACGTACTGGTATGTTGCTGGACTTTGAATGTTTATACCAGAATGATGCCTGCGGGTTTAGGTATCATCTTGGTATCATTCTTTTCAGCCAGCGGCCGGCTTTCATGTAAAAGCAATCCTAGTGGCTAATTAGCCTCTGGACTGCTTTTACAAGCAGTGGGAGGGAATGTCCCCCCCCCCCGGATATAAAAAGCGCCATTGGGAAATTGGGAAAGCATTTTCTCACACCGATCTTGGTGTGGTCAGATGCTTTGAGGGCAGAGGAAAGATCTAGGGTCCAATAGACCCCAGTTTTTTCAAAAAAGAGTATCTGTCATTACCTATTGCTATCATAGGGGATATTTACATTCCCTGAGATAACAATAAAAGTGATAAAAATAAATAAATATGGAAGCAATTTAAAAATAAAATAAAAAAGCAAAATTAATAATAATAAAAAAAAAAAAAAGCACCCCTGTCCTGCCCTGCTCTTGCCCAATGGCGAACGCAAGCGTCGGTCTGGCGTCATATGTAAACAGCAATTGCACCATGCATGTGAGGTATCACCGCGAAGGTCAGATCGAGGGCAGTAATTTTAGCAGTAGACCTCCTCTGTAAATCTAACGGGGTAACCTGTAAATGCTTTTAAAGGCTTTTAAAAATGTATGTAGTTTGTCGCCAATGCGCGTTTGTGTGAAATTTTAAAGCATGTCGTGTTTGGTATCTATGTACTCGGCCTAAGATCATCTTTTTTATTTCATCAAACATTTGGGCAATATAGTGTGTTTTAGTGCATTAAAATTAAAAAAAGTGTATTTTTTCCCAAAAAAAATACGTTTGAAAAATCGCTGCGCAAATACTGTGTAGAAAAAAAAATGCAACACCCACCATTTTATTCTGTAGGGCCTTTGCTTTAAAAATATATATAATGTTTGGGGGTTCAACATAATTTTCTTGCAAAAAAAAATATGTTTTCATGTAAACAAAAAGTGTCAAAAAGGGCTTTGTCTTCAAGTGGTTAGAAGAGTGGATGTAAGCTTCCTAATGTTGTGTATAAAATGCCAGAACAGTTCAAAACCCCCCCAAATGACCCCATTTTGGAAAGTAGACACCCCAAGCTATATACAGGAGAGGCATGTCGAGTCCATGGAATATTTTATATGTTGACACAAGTTGCGGAAAAAATAATTTTTTTTTTTTTTTGAACAAAGTTGTCACTAAATGATATATTGCTCAAACATGCCATGGGCATATGTGGAATTACACCCCAAAATACATTCTGTTGCTTCTCCTGAGTACGGGGATACCACATGTGTGAGACTTTTTGGGAGCCTAGCCGCGTACGGGACCCCAAAAACCAAGCACCGCCTTCAGGCTTTCTAAGGGTGTCAATTTTTGATTTCACTTCTCACTGCCTATCACAGTTTCGGAGGCCATGGAATGCCCAGATGGCACAAAACCCCCCCAAATGACCCCATTTTGGAAAGTAGACACCCCAAGCTATTTGCTGAGAGGTATTGTGAGTATTTTGCAGATCTCGCTTTTTGTCACAAAGTTTTGAAAATTGAAAAAAAAAAGAAAAAAAAAAAAAATGTTCTTTCTTCATTTTCAAAAACAAATGAGAGCTGTAAAATACTCACCATGCCTCTCAGCAAACAGCTTGGGGTGTCTACTTTCCAAAATGGGGTCATTTGGGGGGGTTTTGTGCTATTTTGGCATTTTATGGCCTTCAAAACTGTGATAGGTAGTGAGGAGTGAAATCAAAAATTTGCGCCCTTAGAAATCCTGAAGGCGGTGCTTGGTTTCCGGGGTCCCGTACGTGGCTAGGCTCCTAAAAAGTCCCACACATGTGGTATCCCCGTACTCAGGAGAAGCAGCAGAATGTATTTTGGGGTGCAATTCCACATATAACCATGGCATGTGTGAGCAATATATCATTTAGTGACAACTTTTTGTAATTTTTTTTTTTTTTTTGTCATTATTCAATCACTTGGGACAAAAAAAAATATTCAATGGGCTCAACATGCCTCTCAGCAATTTCCTTGGGGTGTCTACTTTCTAAAATGGGGTCATTTGGGGGGGTTTTGTACTGCCCTGTCATTTTAGCACCTCAAGAAATGAGATAGGCAGTCATAAATTAAAAGCTGTGTAAATTCCAGAAAATGTACCCTAGTTTGTAAACGCTATAACTTTTGCGCAAACTGATAAATATACGCTTATTGACATTTTTTTTACTAAAGACATGTGGCTGAATACATTTTGGCCTAAATGTATGACTAAAATTGAGTTTATTCGATTTTTCTTATAACAAAAAGTAGAAAATATCATTTTTTTTCAAAATTTTCGGTCTTTTTCCGTTTATATCGCAAAAAATAAAAATCGCAGAGGCAATCAAATACCATTAAAAGAAAGCTCTATTTGTGGGAAGAAAAGGACGCAAATTTCGTTTGGGTACAACATTGCATGTCCGCACAATTTACAGTTAAAGCAGCGCAGTGCAAAATTCTGAATTCACCTCTGGTCCTCTAGCTACCAAATGGTCCGGGGCTTAAGTGGTTAATGAATGCAAAACGTTCTCCGATTGGACAAGAAGGAGAGGTGGGTTGATGATGTCATGCTCTCCACCTTGTCCAACTAGAGAATGCTTTACATCCATTGAAGAAAATGTGAATGGCGCCTGTGCCTTGTGGGCGACCGCCTGCAGGGCCGATCCGCCCTATACGCACAGTACGCAAGCTGCGTAGGGCCCCACAACTTACTCGGGCCCCCCCCCCGAGTTTGATAACCAAATCAATGGCCACCGCCCGGCCGGCGCCACGTTTGTCCGAGGAGTTTCCGACAGACGTCAATAAGTCAGGTGATGTCGCGAGACAGGCCGCCGCTATTGCTTATGGGAGTTGTAGTCCCACAGCAGCGGCTACGTGCTGAAGCTCCCTGCTCCTGGGGGGGAGTAGTCAGCGTCACTGTGTCAGTCACAGTCACTCAGGAGAGCAGGACAGTGCCTCTGGAAACGGTAGGTCGGTAGTAAATGAGTAATAGTCACTTCCTGGTCACAGCAGCCTGCTTCTCCATCCCAATCCCCACTATTGGAGAAATGTCCAGTATCAGGGTTTTTTTTATTTTTTATTTACTAAATAAAAAAAGAATAAAAAACCCTGATACTGGACATTTCTCCAATAGTGGGGATTGGGATGGAGAAGCAGGCTGCTGTGACCAGGAAGTTGTTTGCAGGAGAAAAGCGCACAAATATTCAGGGATCCTGATCCTGGCCTGGCTGGATTACTGGACAGAACAGAAATCATGTACAAGTACATGCTTGTGGAGCCATAGAAAGACAGATTCTTTACTACTTTTCAAGAAAACTTATTTACTATTTTATTTGTGGAACTATTAGGCCCCTTTCACACTGAGGCGCTTTGCAGGCGCTATGGAGCTAAAAATAGCACCTGCAATGCGCCACAAAAAAGGCCCTCAATTGCATCCAATGTGAAAGCCGAGGGCTTTCACACTGGAGCGTTGCGCTTGCAGGAGGGTCAAAAAACTCCTGCAAGCCGCATCTTTGAGGCGCGATAGGAGCGGTAAAAATACCGCTCCTATAGTGCCCCTGCCCATTGAAATCAATGGGGTAGCGCTTCCAATACGCCCGCAAAATGCCGCAAAGAGGCGTTATTGCGGGCGTTTTTAACCCTTTTTCGGCCGCTAGTGGGGGTTAAAATACCCCCGCTAGCGCCCGCAAATCGCGGCAAAAGAAAAACGGTATAGCGGCGCTAAAAATAGCACCGCTATACCGACAGCGCATCCAGCGCCTCAGTGTGAAAGTAGCCTTAGAGACTTTATCACTCCATAATTATTTTTTTATATTTTTATTATTTTCACTCAGTTTTGATCACGTTTTTATTGAACATTTCATTGATCCCTTTGATCATTAGTGGGTCTACACACGTTTATATGCACTTAGTGTGTGTCCAATTATAGTGTTTGACACAGTCAATATTTAGCACTTTATCTTTGCTGGATATTAGGCATTTTATATGTTTATTGCGCGAGATCACTTTTTATTGTAGCACTTACCCCCATTTAAGGGACCAGCTGGTTTTGTTCTGGGCCTGTGGCAATTAACTCGCTAGAGTGGATTCCATAGCTCTATTGTCTAGGCAAAAATCTCTTGGAATAAGGTCAATGTCCACACATGAGTAAAACCTAATCAGAGAGAGAGTTTGATGTTGAGAGAAGTAGGGGAAGGTTCAGGCACGCAACACTTAAAGCTCAGTGTCTATCTTTCGTCGCCACTCAAGCCTGAGTGGGTATTGCTCACCCGGATAGTCCCTATGAGAGCGGTCCTAGCAGCCGGGATGGAGCACGGATAACAGAGACGATGAATCCCTCTTTAGGAGAGTTTCCAGGCCTCTCCCCGAGACAGCAGTACCATCGCTAATCTCCTGGGACTGATCCTCCCCTGGACTCCTTTCCCAAAGGTGGGCCCCCTACAAGCGGGCAGCCTGGGATCCTTCTCTGAAGTGTAGGCCCTTGCCAGCGGAGCTGGGCCTACATCGCAGCAACGGAGCCTCGGGCTGAAGGTGCCCGAGGCCCAAGCACACTCGCGAGCCATGCGGGCCACGAGGCACAGACACTCTGGACCCAAGGTCCCCTGGAATGCCTGTGACACCTCATGGCGTCTGCCCCTTATGTACCCTCTCCCAGCATGCACAGTGGGTTGACCACGCCCACTGCACGGCTGCCGAAAGAGGACACCCAAGGTGTTACGATACCCCCCCCGTAGTTCAACCTATGCCGGCGGTGACAGTGCCACCTACAGGCAAAGGAGAACACTACTGCCAGGCAGTATCACACCCAGAGCAGAAGCAATATTGAACCATTGATTGGTCTAAGCCCAACTATCGGCTCAGACTACACCTAAATTTCCACATAGCGCCCCCAAATATTGGGGGGGGGGCGCTACATTATATTTCATTTTTCGTGTACTGTAAACACTGTCAGGTTTTGCTGCAATTTTTTTCAATTCACTATTATTTCTAACACTTAGTGACATTTGTTTACTCACATTTAGCCTGAACGACACTATTACACTAATGTTTACAACATCCATGACAAAATGAAGCAAAACTATCCTTCTGGTCACGAAAAGAGGAAAAAAAAACACCATGAGAGTGAATTGCGGGAACAACAATCAGGTAAACTTGTGTTCTCTCCTCTCCAAGTTTGATGTCAGCAAAGTAGAGTTATGTTTATGTGCATTTCTGATGTGTTTTTTTTGGTCTTGCTAACCTAGCTGGGCAGGCAGGCAGTGCATCTTTTGGTCTGTGTCTAGCTGCTAATGCCAGTCACTTCCAGGCAGAGATGGACTGGCCATCGGTACTACCGGGAGATTCCCGGTGGGCCGATGGCTCAGTGTGCCGATCGGAGGTCCGCGGCCATCTACCCGTCACCGTCAATCGCCGGCAGCTGGCGCCTGACGGGTAGATCGAGATTTAGCCAGCATGCAGAGTAGCGCAGAAAGCGCGTGTAATAAGTTCTCTCTCATGTCACGGCAGTCACGCTGCTCCCCAGCGGCCCCTCCTCTTTTCTCGTCCATCCCCATTTGCTTGTGACATCATTTGGGATAGACAAGAAGAGAGGAGGGGCCGCCGGGGAGCAGCGTGACTGCCGTGACATGAGAGAGAACTTATTACACACGCTTCCTGCGCTACTCTGCATGCTGGCTGGTAAATGATGTGCCTCATAATGTGCTATGTGCCCCATGTCCTGATGTGCTATGTGCCCCATGTCCTGATGTGCTATGTGCCCCATGCCCTGATGTGCTATGTGCCCTGATGTGCCCTGATGTGCTATGTACCCTGATGTGATCTGATGTGCCCTGATGTGATCTGATTTGCCCTATGCCCTGATGTGCTATGTGCCCTGATGTGCTATGTGCCCGATGTGCTGTGCCTCAATGTCGTGTGCCCTGATGTGCTGTGATGGGCCCTGATGTGCTGTGCCCTGTACCCTGATGTGATGTGCTCTGATGTGCCCTGTACGTATTGTGCCCTGATGTGCTGGGCTCTATACCCTGATGTGCTATGCCCTGTGTACCCTGAGCTCTGTACCGTGCCCTGATGTGTACTGTACCCTGATGTGTTGTGCCCTGGGCCGGTCTGGATGAAGTCCAGGGCCACATTTTTGTTCCAGTCCAGCCCTGCTTCCAGGGCTGTGTTTTGTGACTTTGTGCCTGACAAAAGTAAAAGTAAAATTCAATTATTTATTACATTTAATAAACGACAAAGTGCAACGGTGTTTGTTTACTGCAGCTCGGAAAAGATAACCGCGTCGGGTGTGTTATCATGCGTTAGGCGCGTGCACGAAATGAAACGCGCATTTTTCAAGCAGAAATGTGAAGACCAGACAGACTGTAGGCTACAATATATGGGTGTGAATGATGGCACCCCTCATCAAAGTACACATTATACATACTTTTAAGACACTGATTATCTAGTCTCAGACAATGTGTAGTTAAAGAGGAGGTCCACCGAATTTTTTGTTCTTTTAAAAGTCAGCAGCTATAAATACTGCAGCTGCTGACTTTTAAAAAATGGACACTTACCTGTCCTGGGCGCCCGTGATGTCGGCTGCCGAAGGCGAGCAATTGCTCGTCTCTCGGCTACCCACGCTGCCATCCTCGGTGAGGGAGTCTGGAAGTGAAGTGCTGCGCCTTCACTGCCCGGTTTCCTACTGTGCATGCGCTAATAGCGCGGCGCCTTCTCACTGGTCCCCCGCTGTGTCCTGGGACCTGTGTGTTTCCCAGAACACAGCGGGGATGGGACGGGAAGTGGCGTAGACTCCCGTGGGAGTTAATGCCGGAAGTGGGTGCAAATACCTGTCTTAGACAGGTATCTGCACCCCCCTTCCCCCTGAAAGGTGTCAAATATGACACCGGAGGGGGGGAGGGTTTCCATTTTTGGCATCACTAGTTCACTATTTAAATATTACAAGAGCCAAGCCATAGTATAAATAGTATTTTATATTTGAAAATGTATAAAAGGAAATTGGGAGCCAGTTTAATTGGGTCTGATGCAGCTTAGTTATCTATAATTTGCAGGTGCTGTGCTTAAGTTTGTCAGTAGAGGAGATGCTGGAGGATCATCAGCCAGTACAAGCACAGACTCAGTTGTTACACGTCCAGCCTCCACAGCCAGTACTAGCATAGACCCAGTACAGCCAGGTGAAGTACATGCAGTCTCAGCCAGTACAGTACAGCCGTCTTCAGCAATTACTAGCAACACAGACCCAGGTGAAGTACAGGCAGCCTCAGTCAGTACTAGCAGCACAACCAGGAGGTGTACAGCCAGCAGCAGATACAAGCAGCTCAGACCCTAAAAGAACAGTTGCCCCTCCACCAAATGACCCAGCAGATTGGCCCCCAGTCTTAACAGACTTTATGAGGACTGAGATAGTGCGCAGAGGTCCATTCAAACCAGGACTGGATTTTTCTTTCCCTAAAGACAAGTCTAGAAGAGCTTTCCATTCAGGCTTATTACAGAGACAACTATCAAATGGGGAAACGATTCAAAGGAGCTGGCTTACATACTCAATCAAAAACAATGCTGTTTATTGTTTTTGCTGTAAGCTCTTTTCTACAAAAGACAACAAAATAATAAAGGAAGGTGTGAATGACTGGTCAAATATCAATGCCATTCTGAAACAGTAGTAGTCCTGAACACACAAAAAATATGATTAAGTGGAGAGAACTTGATCTGCGCCTAAGTCGGGGACAGACTCTTGACCAGATACAAATGACCATTTACGAGGCTGAAAGAAAGAGATGGCGGGACGTCCTTACACGTTTAATAAGTATCACCCAGTCTCTGGCTGAACGAAACCTATCATTCAGGGGTTCGTCAGAAAAACTCTTCCAGCCAGATAATGGAAATTTCCTAAAAGAGGTTGAACTACTGGCAAAATTTGACCCCATTATGGAAAACCATCTTAGCAAAATTAAAGATGGAGAGACACATGCTCATTACCTTGGGCAACACACACAGAATGAGCTAATACAGATTGTGGGTGGCAAAATTCTGGAAGCAATAGTGACTCAAATAAGAGACTCAAAGTACTTCTCCATTATCTTGGACTGTAAACCTGACATTAGTCACCAAGAGCAAATGTCCATTATCCTGAGAAGTGTGACTTTAAAGGGAAAGCCAGAGATCAAGGAGCACTTTCTCGGCTTTGTGAATGTTGAGGCTACAACAGGTTTAAATCTGTCCACTGTCATCTTAAATAAGCTGAATGAGCTGAAGATTTCATTTGAAGATTGCAGAGGGCAAGCTTTTGATAATGGGGCCAACATGAAAGGCAAGAACCAAGGAGTACAAGCCATACTGCTCAGGAAAAACCCCAGAGCCGTATTTGTCCCATGTGGAGCACATACTCTAAACCTTGTAATTGCAGATGCTGCCAAATCTTCAAAAGATGCAGTAGGGTTCTTTGGACATGTGCAAAAGCTCTTCACCTTCTTTTCAGCTGGCACACAAAGATGGAGTGTTTTAAAGAAACACCTGAAGATAACCATGAAGTCATGGAGTGACACAAGATGGGAGAGTAGGCTCAAAAGCGTTCATGCAATAAGGCATCAGGCATCTGAGGTTCGGGAGGCATTACTGGAAGCCAGACAGACAATCAATGATCCTGTGGCCAAAGTGGAGGCACAAGCACTTGCAGAGGAAGTTGGGTCCTACCGCTTCTTGATTTGCTGTGTTGTATGGTGTGAGATACTGACAATTACAAACATGGTGAACAAGCTCCTCCAATCTGCCTCAATGCAGTTGGATATAGCAGTTAATTTAATCTCAAATGCAAAGGCTTCCCTCACTACATACCGGGAAACTGGATTCTCTGAGGCCCAGACAACAGCCAAAAGCATTTGTGAAGTAATGAATGTGGAGGCTGTTCTGAAAGAGAAGAGACTGAGAAACAGCAAGAGGCTTTTCAGCTATGAGGCTCCTGATGAACCAGTGACTGATGCACTGAAAAACCTTGAAGTCAACTTCTTTAACATGGTGGTCGACTCTGCTGTGACATCCATGGATGAGAGATTTGAAACGCTCAACCAGGTGAAATCCAAATATGGAGTGTTGCTAAACTTCAGCACTGCCTCACAGATGTCTAGTGAATCTTTAAAGGCTCACTGCATGGAAGTTCAAAATACTCTAACCTTCAGAGATGACTATGACATCAGTGGAATGGATCTGGCACACGAGATTCAGAATTTACCTGACCTGCCATCAGATAAGATGACTGCATTTGAGTTGTTTTCATTTCTCTGTGAGAAAAACTTGGAGGAACTCTATCCTAATCTTTGGATAGCCCTAAGAATTGCAGTCACACTGCCTGTAACAGTAGCATCATCAGAGAGGAGCTTTTCAAAATTAAAGCTCATCAAAAGCTACCTGAGGTCTTCTATGTCACAGGAATGTTTGAGTGGATTGGCCATCATGAGCATAAATCATGATGTGGGGAAACACCTGTCCTATGATGACATCATTGATGATTTTGCCTCAAGAAAGTGCAGAAAAGGAATATTTTGATGGTAAGATTTTAATTCAAACATTCAAATGTTTACACATTTGTAACATGTAACGAGTAGTGTAAATGACTGCTTAACTAACTATGTGAAATTCTTCTCAGTTTCTTCCAGACAGTCCAAATAGTCTGGTGGTGCCCATACTGATGCCGAAAGTGCCCAGGCTGTAGAGAGAACCAAAGTTAATCCCAAAAGCCAAAGTTCAGGGTTATAATTTATTATTTTCTTCTTATTTATGTTTATGTTAATATTGACTTATTTAATAATATTCACTTGTTATCTTAATATTATAGAAAATACTCTGTTCAATAAATATTGTTTGTTTGAACCTCATTCTGTTCTATATTGTTGTATTTATTTTTTGACTGTTTCGTTTAAAGGAGGGAGGATTGTATTGGGAGCACTGAAGTGTCAGGTGTGACTGTGTGGCAATGGCAAATGGTTTACATAGCTCACGGCATCACAGGTTAGGTAGAGGGCCCCTTAGCAGAATTTTGCTGAGGGCCCCAGGGAGGTCAGGATCGGCACTGACCGCCTGTGTTCACAACGCAGCAAAGCAACTGCTCAGCATGGGACCCGGAAGTAAGTGGAGATCACTGGAGTAGCGGTGTCTACTATAGTATGTTACGGCATCCACAAGGATCCCACAGGTATGGTATATTTATATACAGTACCTACAGTATGTGAAAACATACACTACCTGGGAAAAAAGCAAGCACAACATTTATTTTATTTCTCTATATACTATGTCTATTTTAAATGTTATTTTATAACGGGATCCTTTATGTACATTTACAAAAATATTTTAGCAAAGAATTGAGAAGAATATAAAATGTCTTATAAAAGCAAAACTGTAAAAAAAAAAAAAAAAAAGGAAACAAAAAGTAATGTTGTTCTGAACAGTGACCAATGAGCAGGGGTAGGCAACCCCCGTCACTTGTGCCACAAGCGGCACACAAAGCCTCTTATGCCGACACTCGATTCCCTCCCCATTAGCAGAGCAGCGCAGGGAAGTGTCAATGAGACACTAATGCATTCCAATTTCAGAATTCTCCACACCGGACCTGCACTGAGGGGAAGGCACTGCGCCCCCACACATTGTAAAAGATGAAAAACATTGTTTGGTTCTCTACCTTTGCTGTAGCTGCGATCGTCAGCTTTTGTGATGGGGTGGGGGGATACTGCTTTCAGAAAATACCCCTGACCTGAGCTCATCATTGCAAATCTATTCCAGATCCTTGCATGAGACATCACATACAAGGACGTGGGCTGGATGCAAGAGGTGGATCAGCAGGATGAGTGTGCCAGGACAGGTAGTAGTCTCATCTCTGCTTCCTTTCACCACTCTGCATATCATGCATATCATAGATGAAAAGAGGCTACAACGGTGGAGCAGATGAGCTGGAGGGTACAGCAGTGGAGAAAATGAGCAGAAGGGGTTCAGAGGTGGGACAGAAGAGCAGGAGGGTACAGCAGTGGGGCAGATGTGCAGGGAGGTACAGTGGTGGAAGAGATGAGAAGGGAGTTTAGCAGTGGGACAGAAAAGCAGGGGGGTACAGTGATGGGGCAGATGAGCAGGGGGGTTACAGTAGTGAAACAGAAAAGCAGGAGGGTTCAGTGTTGGGGCAAAAAATCAGGGGGGGTAGAGCAGTGGGGCAGATGTGAAAGGAGGTGTATTGGTGGGACAGAAGAGCAGGGGGTACAGAGGTGAGACAGATGTGCAGGAGGTACATTGCTGGGGCAGATGAGAAAGCGGGTTACAGTGGTGCGGCACATGAGCAGATGGGTTCAGTGTTAGGGCTGATGACAAGGTGATTCAGTAGTGAGACAGAAGAGCATGGGGATACGTCGTGGAGCAGATGTGCAGGGCGGTAGAGTGGTGGGGCAGATGAGAAAAGGGGTACATTGATGGGGCAGATGAGCAGCAGGGTTACAGCGATGGGACAAAAGAGCAAAGGGGTACATTGGTGGAGCAGATGAGAAAGGGGGTTACAGTGGTGGGGCAGATGAGCAGATAAGTTCAGTGTTAGGACAGATGAGAAAATGGTTCAGTGGTGAGACAGAAGAGCATTGGGGTACGGCGGTGGAGCAGATGTACAGTGGTGGGGCAGATGAGAAAGGGGGAACATTGGTGGGGCAGGTGAGCAGGGGGTTATAGTGGTGGGGCAGATGAGCAGCCCCCCACAGTGGTGAAACAGATTTGCAGAGGGGACAGTAATCTGAGGTGTGAAGGTGCATGAATTGAGGCTGATCTGAGGCATAAGAGTGCAGGATGTTAATTTCTCACTACTCAAGTAGTGTACAGCATTTACTTTATAAAAAATCCTTTTCGTGATTGAGAGTGTGAAGTTGACATTTTTTTTTATAAAATCGTCAATTTCTTTGAAAAGTATTTTTCGGTACACTGCGCTCAAAAGGTTGCCTACCCCTGCCAATGAGATTACTTGTTTCCATTTTACAGAGATGAACAGTAAAACCAGAACAGGTTTATACATTTTAGTTTTTTTAGGGGGAAAATCTGAATATACCAGGAAAAGGGACTAATCAGTTTCAAAATTACTAGAACTGTGAAGTTTGTGAGTTCATATAAAAAGTGGGTCCACCTGTCCTCTGACTTATTCCATTCAACCAGCAACATAAACCGCAGGCACCCAGAGGTCTGCATGAACCTCCGGTCATCTTCCTAAGCCCCCACGGAGCCCTCCAATCCGGGCCACACAAGAGCTGGGTACATACTATTCATTTTTTATACAATTTTCTTGTACAACTTTCCTTTAGATTTACCAAAAACCATATAATATGAAGGTCAAACCTAAACACTTTCAAATTGTATGCAATCAGGCAGGCCCAGGCGCTACATATTTGTAGGTAAATCTAAAGGAAATTGAACAACAAAAATTCTATAATGTGTATCCAGCTTTAAAGTGGAAGAAAACCCTAACTACATCTATTCTTAAAAATGTTTTCTCCCCCTCCTTCTACCTATCCTGTATAACAACAAAACTTAAATATTTTTAATCCTCTCTGGTCCGGCCAAGTGATCCTGCAGATCTTGGCAACAGCTGCTGTGAATTCCAGGAGTGGTGACGTCACCCATAGCTCAGCCATTGTCAGCATTCCCTCCTCTCCCCTGCAGCAGCCGCTCACTGGCACAGGAGAGCTGAAGTTGCTGGATCATGTGACCGAACCGGAGCCCGCTACAGTATTTGTAGCTGCTGACTGTTAACTTTTTGTTCCTTGGGTAAAGAATAGGGATGAGCCGAACACCCCCCCCCCCCCCCCCGTTCGGTTCGCACCAGAACCTTCGAACGGACCGAAAGTTTGCGCGAACGTTAGAACCCTATTAATATACAATGGACGCGAACGTTCGAAATCTAAAGTGCTAATTATAACCACTATTATGCATGTTATTGTCCTAAAAATGGTTTGGGGACCCGGGTCCTGCCCCAGGGGACATGTATCAATGCAAAACGAAGTTTTAAAAACGGACGTTTTTCGGGAGCAGTCATTTTAATGATGCATAAAGTGGAAAAAAAAAAGTCAAATATTCCTTTAAATATCGTACCTGGGGGGTGTCTAAAGTATGCCTGTGAAGTGGCATGTGTTTCCCGTGTTTAGAACTGTCCCTGCACAAAATGACATTTCTAAATGAAAAAAAGCCATTTAAAACTGCTTGCGGCTTTAATGTAATGTCTGGTCCAGGTAATATGGATGAAAATCTTTGAGAAAAATGGCATAGCTACCCCATCACCCCAGCCCATTACCAGCCCCTTTGGGTCTTGTATGGATATTAAGGGGAACCCCGCACACAAAATAAAAAATACCCTATATACTCTGAAAAGCAGTATACAGGCGGTGCAAACAAGACAGGGACTGTAGGTTTGTTCTTAAGTAGAATCTGTTTTTTAATTTTGAACAGGTACATTGTTTAAGTGTAGCTCCAGCCCAAAAATATATTTTTAAGCTTTTTGGAAAACATAGGGAAGGGTTATCACCCCTGTAACATTTGTTTTTCTGTCTGTTCCCCTGTTCAGAACATTTCACCTCACTTTCCGTCCCAATGACAAATGTTTTTGAAAAGTGGATTTTTTATTGAAACAAGGATTGGTGATAAAGCATCAGTAGAGAGGAGACACCTTTTTCCCATATTAACTCTTACAGGAGAGAATTTCCCTTCCTAGGGGTAGATTTCCTCTCACTTCCTGTTGTCTCTTTCCGTTTGCAAGTAGGAGTCGTTTGTAAGTTGGATGTTTGAAAGTAGGGGCCTGCCATATATACTCTGCTGAAATTTGCCCCTTACATGTTGGTGTTGCCACAACACTGTGAGCCCTCACAGTTACTCTTGGTGGGCGCTGGAACGCCCTGCTGTGAACTATTATATCAGGAATTGTATTTACATGCCATTGTTGAACAGTGGTAGGAAAAATTGGGCCATTGGTGGTGGTGCTGGTGCCACAACACTGTAAGCCCTCACAGTTACTCTTGGTGGGCGCATGAATGGGCCCTGCTGTGAATTATTAGATCAAGAATTGTAATCGCATGCCCCTGTTGAACTGGGGCTGAAAAATTGGGCCTTAGCCACTGGTGCCACAACACTGCAACCCCTCACAGATACTGTACTTGGAGCACAGTAATGAGCCCTGTTGCAAAGTATTGCATCAAAAATTGTAATTACATGCCCCTGTTAAACAGGGGCTGAAAAATTGGGCCTTAGACACTGGTGCTGGTGCCACGACACTGCAACCTCTCCCAGATACTCTAGTTGGAGTGCAGGAATGAGCCCTGCTGCAAAGCATTGCATCAAAAATTGTAATTACATGCCCCTGTTAAACAGGGGCTGAAAAATTGGGCCTTAGCCACTGGTGACGGCACCCAGAAACAAAAATGTTCTTCCAAGCTATCATCATGAATCGGATCATTGAGGAGGAGGAGGATAGTCAGTCAACATAACAGGACAGTCACTCAGCATCAGCATCAGTATTGAAGGGATGTGACATTTGAAAATAAATTATTCTGTTATATCAGCTTCAGGTGCTTGGTAGCTGGTGGTGATCCAAGACTGGTTCATCTTTATGAAGGTCAGTCGATCAACCGAGTCGGTGGACAGGCGCACCCTGTGATCCGTGACAAATCCTCCAGCAGCACTGAATGTGCGTTCTGAAAGAACGCTGGATGCAGGACAGGCCAGTATCTCAATTGCATACTGTGCAAGCTCTGGCCAGTGATCCATCCTCAAGACCCAGTAAGCCAGAGGATTTTCGGTGGGGAAGGTGTCCAAGTCTGAGCTTGCCCCTAGGTATTCCTGCACCATGTATATCAGACGCTGGCAATGGTTGCTGGAACCGATCATACCTTGGGGCTGCAGACTAAAGAATTGTCTGAACGCATCGGTCAGACGGCCACCTTTCCCACCGCTCCTTCTTTGACTGACCGAAGCCTCAGCAACTCGTTGTCCAGGACCAGGAGTTTGTAACCTCCCAGTCTCTGGAAACGCGTTGCACAGACCTTTCTGCAAGGCCTCCCGGAGTTGTCTCATCCTCTGCGACGGTAAGATAAGGTCCGCAACCTTACCCTTGTACCGTGGATCAAGGAGAGTGGCCAGCCAATAATGGTCCCTCTCCTTGATCCGAAGAATACGAGGATCCTTCCGCAGACTTTGCAGGGTCAGGGAGGCCATGCAGCGTAGGTTAGCTGAGGCATTCGGTCCGGAGTCCTCTGGGTCACTAAGGACGACATGATCCGCAGCCACCTCCTCCCAGCCACGTACAAGTCCACGGGATTCTTGGGACTGTAAATCATCCCTAAAAGACTGCTTGTCACGATCAGGCGTCGGGCTTGAAGACCAATTGCAATAGCAGTGGCAGGACAGGAATACAGGCAGTCACTTCTGGTAGATGACACAGGCTCACCTGAGGTGCGGAGTCTAAGTACTAGCTGGTTTTCCCCAGAGCTCCGGGTGGTGGAGTTGGATTTGGCTGCAAGCTAGCACCAGGTCGCAGTCCTCAAGTTTGCCCCACCAGGGTGTGAGCAAGCCGGGGTCCAATAGCGGATAAACAGACAAGGATGAAACAGCAACGTGGTCAAAGAAGAGGCCGAGGGTCAAACACGGGTAGTTGCAGATTGGGATCAGGCAGTAGAGAAGTCCAGGAACAAGCCAAAGGTCAATCACGTGTGGTTGTAGGTACAGATGGCAACAGGAAAACAAACAGCAAGGCACTGGCAGGGAAGGCACAATAACCTGGCAAAGAGGAAGTGCTGAGACAAGGCTTATATAGGAAGTTCATGGGAGGAGCAAGGAGTTCAAGGTTCATCGGTAATCAAGACTCAAGGCAGGGTTGTCCATTGGATCAGATAGGTTTGTCCAGCAGATCAGGCAAGGAGCTGTCCAGCATCCCAGATAGCTCAGTGGGAAGAGTAAATGCCAGACACCGACGAGGTCCCAGGTTCAAGCCCAGGTCCTGACACTGCAGCTGATGATGCTGAGTGCCAGGCTCCACCTCCATGCTGACACAATCCTCCTCCTCCTCCTCTTCCTCTGCGATGGGTGGGACAGAAGGAACACTGTCTGGGTAAAGGGGGCCTTGAGAGGCAAGGAAGTCCTCCTCTTCCTGCCTCTGCTCTGCCTCAAGTGCCCCGTCCATTATTCCACGCAGCATATGTTCCAACAGGTGGACAAGAGGTACAGTGTCACTGATGCATGCACTGTCACTGCTCACCATCCTCGTGGCCTCCTCAAATGGTGCAAGGACAGTGCATGCATCCCTGATCATGCCCCACTGGTGTGGTGAAAAAAACCTGAGCTCCCCTGACCCTGTCCTGGTGCCGTAGTCGCACAGGTACTCATTGATGGCCCTCTGCTGCATGTGCAGCCGCTGCAGCATGGCCAACGTTGAGTTCCACCTGGTGGGCATGTCACATATAAGGCGGTTCTTGGGCAGGTTCAACTCCTTTTGCAGCTCAGCCAGCCGAGCACTGGCATTATATGATCTGCGGAAATGCACACAGACTTTCCTGGCCTGCCTCAGGACATCCTGTAAGCCCGGGTACCTGCCCAAGAACCGCTGCACCACCAGGTTAAGGACGTGAGCCACACAGGGCACATGGGTAAGTTGTCCTTGTCGGAGGGCGGAGAGGAGGTTGGTGCCATTGTCGCAAACCACCATTCCTGGCTTAAGCTGGCGTGGTGTCAACCACCTCTCGGCCTGCCCCTGCAGAGCCCACAGAACCTCTGCCCCAATGTGGCTCCTGTCCCCCAAACACACCAGCGCAAGCACGGCATGGCATCTTTTTGCCTGCATACTTGCGTAGCCCCTTGAACGCCTACGGAGCACCGCTGGTTCCGAGGACAAAGCACAGGAAGAGGCCATGGAGGAAGAAGAAGAGGAGGGGGTGGAGGAGAGAGGTGTGTCACAACCAGTAGTAGCATTTTGGAGGCGTGGCTGCGGAACAACCTCCAACACTACTGCACCTTGTCCTGCATCCTTCCCAGCTGCCAAAAGAGTGACCCAATGGGCCGTGAAAGAAAGGTAACGTCCCTGTCTATGCCTGCTGGACCATGAGTCAGCGGTAATATGCACCTTACCGCTGACCGCCCTGTCCAGCGAGGCATGGACATTGCCTTCCACATGCCGGTAGAGAGCCGGAATCGCCTTCCGTGAGAAAAAGTGGCGTTTGGGAACCTGCCACTGAGGAACCGCACATTGCACAAACTCACAGAAGGGGCCGAGTCTACCAACTGAAAAGGCAGCAGTTGAAGTGCTAGCAATTTAGCCAAGCTAGCATTCAATCGCTGGGCATGTGGATGGCTGGGAGTGAACTTCTTTTGACGGTCCAGCAGCTGGGGCAGGGAAATTTGCCTGCTAGAATCGGACGTCGGTGTACTGCTAGCAGAGTGCCCGCAAGTACTTGGCTGTGACACACCTTATTCTACAACTTCATTCCTCTCAGTGCAGGTTTCAGAGAGGACTGAAGGTATAGTGGGGTTGGAGATCCCAGCTGATGCGGAGCAAGGAGAGGTCCGCTTTGTTCTTTGGTGTGGGTCTTTAAGGTAGGCTTGCCAATGAGCTGCATGGCAGGTCAACATATGTCTGGTCAAGCATGTGGTGCCCAAGCGGCTCATGTTTTGGCCACGCGAGATACGCTTGAGACATATGTTGCAAACGGCAGTGGTGCGATCTAATGCACTCGACTCAAAAAAGGCCCACACCAAAGAACTTTTGGAATAACAGGCAGAGGCAGCGCCCTGCACAGGCGGAGCTCTGCGGTGTGATTCAGTCGGTGTGCTGCCCTTACGCTGGCCCCCCGGAGGGCATCCTGACTCATAGGAGAGAGGAGGATGAGGAGGAGGCACATCTCCAATCAGGCACCCACGTGGAGTCAGTGACCTCATCATCCCCTCCCTCCTCATCACTGGAACCAATCTGGCAGTATGCTGCAGCTGCTGGAACATGACTGCCAGATTGGTGTCCTTCTTGAGCATCCCCTTTCTCTGCTCTCACGCTACTGCCTTCCTCTAGCTGGGTATCATCTTCAGACCCTTCGAAACGCTGGGCATCCTCCTGGAGCATGTACCCAACACTGTGCTCAAAACAGTTCTGGGGACTCTTTAGGAGGACACGGTGGGTTTAGGGAAGGAGTGACTGATGATGACATTGAGGACGCTTTGGTAGCTGCTTTGCCAGTACCCTGAGCCTGGGTGAGAGAGGATGAGGAGGATGAGGAGGGCTTGGTCATCCACTCTACCAAGTCTTCGGCATGATGCGGCTCAACACGTCCAGCTGCCAAAAATAAGGACAAGCGTGTCCCATGGCCACGTGCTGATGACGATGCACCGCGTCCACGACCAGCACTGTTGTCTCTAGACACATAGCCTGCTTGCCCTCTTTTATTGGCTCCTGACTGTCTGCCTCTCCTTGTTTGCCTTCCAGACATTCTAAAGGCCTGCAGGGAGATGGGAAAACCAGCAATAAGGGGTAGCTTCAGGTGTATATTTTGCAAGAAGCACACTACGCCTGCTATAACTGCTGCAGATGCCTGCCTGTGTTACACAACAGGAAAACACAGCAATAAGTGCTAGCTTCTGGTGTATATTTTGCAAGAAGCACACTACACCCGCTGTAAGTGCTGCAGATGCCTGTTAGTGTAACACAAAAGAAAAAAAAACTACGAGCAATAAGGGGTAGCTTCAGGTGTATATTGTGCAGGAGGCACACTACGTCCGCTGTAAGTACTGCAGATGCCTGCCTGTGTTAAACAACAGGAAAACACAGCAATAAGGGCTAGCTTCAGGTGTATACTGTGCAGGAGGCTTAGCAAAAATATCACTGACACTGTCCCCTGCCTATCCTTCTCTCTCCCTGCACACAAGGTTTAGCAGAATATCACTGACACTGTCCCTGCCTATCCTTCTCTCTCCCTGCACACAAGGTTTAGCAGAATATCACTGACACTGTCCCTGCATATCCTTCTCTCTCCCTGCACACAAGGTTTAGCAGAATATCACTGACACTGTCCCCTGCCTATCCTTCTCTCTCCCTGCACACAAGGTTTAGCAGAATATCACTGACACTGTCCCTGCCTATCCTTTTCTCTCCCTACACACAAGATAAATGAACAAATATCACTAACACTGTCCCTGCCTATCCTTCTCTCTCCCTGAACCTGGACACGCTGGCGGCCTTTTATAGTGTGGGGCGTGTACTAAACCCCCCTGAGCTATAATTGGCCACAGGCATCCTGCCTGTGGCCAATTATGGCTCTCCTCGCTGCCGGCGCTGTGATTGGCCAAGCATGCAGGGTCACAGTGCATGCTTGGCCAATCACAGCGCCTGGATTGCACTGCGATGGCGCAGTGTATTGTGGGCCATTCGCTTCACTCGAATTTGACGCGAACGGCCCAAAAAGTTCGATCTTCGTCGAACGATCGAACAGCCGATGTTCGAGTCGAACGTATGTTCGACTCGAACACCGAGCTCATCCCTAGTAAAGAACCGCTTTAAGGTTGCTGTAAAGTTAAAAGGGGTTGTAAAGGTTTATGTTTTTTCAGCTTAATGCATTCTATGCATTAAGCTGAAAAAACATCTGTCAATTACTGGCCGCCCAGTCGCGAACGCGCTCGATCTTTGCCCGGGCTTCTCGGCTCTTAATTGGCTAGATTGATAGCAGCGCAGCCATTGGCTCCCGCTGCTGTCAATCAAATCCAATGACGCGGGCACTGGGGGGGGCAGGACCGAGTCATACATTCAGGGGCTATGTACGCCGAGTGTATAACACGGGAACGCTCCCGCAAGGTAACCCCCTCAGGAGAGAGCTTCCCAGAGGGGGTTAGCTATTGCGGGGAGGAGCCGCGAGAGCCGCCGGGGGACCCCAGAAAAGGATGTTTGGGGCCACTCTGTGCAAAACAAACTGCACAGTGGAGGCAAGTATAATATGTTTGTGATTTTTTTTTTTAAATACCTGAACCTATAGTATCACTTTAAGTAAGCCTAAATCCAATGCAGGTTTCTTTAGTTTTAAATGAATTAGGATTGTTTTTTACTGTTATCTCTCACTGGGACAAGTCCCCTTTACTTCTTGTCCCAAACAGCAAGTGGGAAGAAATCTTTCCAAAGGAAAGAGACAATTGTCACAAAGTAGGTGTTCCCATTGGAAGCTTTCTACTCACCTCATGGTCTCCCTAAAAGGTACAGAGAGCAATAAATATCCCTTCTAGGGCCGAAACAACTAATCGATTAATCGACAACGAATCGATTATGAAATTAATCGATTACTATTTTCATAATCGATTAATCGGCCAGTAACATAATGGGGTTAAAAAAAAAGGGATTTTTATAACAGCTTACCTGTAAAATCCTTTTCTTGGAGTACATCACGGGACACAGAGCGACTTAGTCATTACTAATGGGTTATATAGATACCTTCAGGTGCTGCCACTGGCAACTTCCAAAACCGGAAGTACCCTCCCCTATATAAGCCCCTCCCATCCGGGAGCACCTCAGTTTTGTAGCAAAGCAATAAGTGTCGCCAAAAGAGGGGTGGGAGCTCTGTGTCCCGTGATGTACTCCAAGAAAAGGATTTTACAGGTAAGCTGTTATAAAAATCCCTTTTTCTTTTTCGTACATCACGGGACACAGAGCGACTTAGTTATTACTAATGGGACGTCCCAAAGCAATGCCAAATGAGGGGGGGGATACACTATACATAAGCTGGGCGCCATCAGGCATGAGGATCTTTTGCGGCCTGCAACACACTGCGCCCAAAGGCGACATCCTCCTGACTTCTAACGTCCACCTGGTAGAACCTAGTAAACGTGTGTACTGAAGACCATGTTGCGGCCTTACAGATTTGAGCCAGGGAAGCCTGGTGATGCACTGCCCATGAAGTTCCAACTGCTCTTGTGGAGTGCGCCCTAACTTTGAACGGAGGCGGTCTCCTTTTCAAGCCATAGGCTTGTATTATGACCTGTCGAATCCACTTGGCTAAAGTAGATTTTGACGCTGCCTGACCCTTTCTGGGGCCTTCTGGCAGAACAAACAAAGTATCCGTTCTACGAATCTGAGCAGTGGCTTTTAAATAAGCTTTTACTGCTCTTACTACATCCAAAGAATGCAATAACTTTTCCTCTACCGAGGTAGGTTTGGGAAAAAAAGAAGGAAGAACCACATCTTGGTTCAAATGAAACCTCGATACCATCTTAGGAAGAAAGGCTGGGTGAGGACGTAATACTACTCTGTCCTTATGGACAACCAGATATGGCTCCTTACAGGACATGGCGGCTAATTCCGATACTCTTTTAGCCGAACAAATGGCTACTAAGAAAATCAATTTCCTGATGAGAAGAACCAAGGAAATGTGCTGCAATGGTTCAAACGGTTGTTTCTGTAGAACCGACAGAACCAGGTTTAAGTCCCATGGACATATGGGAATACTAACCGGAGGGCTAATACGCATCACTCCTTGTATGAAAGCTTTGACTAATGAATGCAAAGCCAAGGGCCTTTGAAAAAATATTGACAAGGCCGAAATCTGACACTTGATAGTACTCAAGGCAAGCTTCCTATCCACAGCCCACTGTAGGAAGTCCAGAATCCTACCTATTACGTACTTACGCGGATGCCATTTCCTGGCCTCACACCACGCGATGTACGCCTTCCAGATTCTATAATAGATCTGCCTGGATACCGGCTTCCTGGCACTGATCATGGTAGATACCACCGGATTAGAGAGACCTCTCTTTTTTAGAATGTGGGCTTCAATAGCCAGGCCGTCAAACCTAGGGCTGGTAAGGAAGGGTGGTATATCGGTCCCTGCGAAAGCAGGTCCGGACGATGTGGGAGAGTCCAAGGACTCCCCACTGACATTTTTACAATCTCCGCGTACCATGCCCTTCGGGGCCACGCTGGAGCCACCAGAATCACCGGTTTCTTTTCTACCCGGATTCTGCGGATTAATCGCGGTAACAATTGTGGCGGTGGGAATGCATATATCAGCTTGAACTGATCCCAAGGGAACACTAGGGCATCCCTTGTGCGAGACACAAATCTGTCCACCTTTGCGTTGAATCTGGATACTAGCAGATCTACATCCGGTGTTCCCCACCGCTGGCATATTGCCTGGAAAACCTCGGGGTGAAGAGACCATTCCCCCGGGCATAATTGCTGGCGACTTAGAAAGTCCGCTCTCCAATTTTCCACTCCTGGGATGAAAACCGCGGATATGGCTGGGACATATCTTTCTGCCCATTTCAGGATGCAATTCGCTTCCCTCTGGGCTGCACGACTCCTGGTGCCACCCTGGTGATTGATATATGCCACTGCTCTGGCATTGTCTGATTGAATTCTGACAGGGGACCCTTGGAGTTTGGATGTCCATGCTACTAGGGCATACCGGGCTGCTCGTATCTCTAAGAGATTGATGGGCAGGGCCTTCTCTGCTTCTGACCACTTGCCCTGGAGAGACCATTGCTCCAGTACTGCCCCCCAGCCTATGAGGCTGTCATCTGTAGTGACCACCTTCCAAGAAACCGGACTGAAGGGTTTCCCTTTTTCCAGATTCTGGGGCACCAACCACCAATGGAGGCTCTTGCGAACGGAAGGGGACAGGGACATTGGTAAGTCTAAACCCTGAACTTTTTTGTTCGAGGCTGATAGTATGGCCCTCTGCAAGTTCCTTGAATGGAATTGACCGTAGGGTACTGCTTCGAATGAAGCTACCATTTTTCCCAGCAGCCTCATGCACAGGCGTATGGATGGTTTTCTTTTTGTACCCACTAAGTGGGTCAAATCTTTCAAAGACGACACCTTCTCTGGAGGTAAGAAAATCTTTCTCTGATTTGAATCCAGCCTTAGCCCCAAGTATTCCAGACTTTTGACTGGACTTAGAGCTGACTTGTCTCGGTTGATAATCCAACCGTGATATTCCAGATACTTGATTGTCTCGTGAATAGCTACTTCCAGTTTTTCCACTGAGTGGTCTATTAGTAGCAGGTCGTCTAAATATGCCATTATGGGAGGCGTGGCTTACCGCATGGAGCAGTGAGACGTGTTTCCTCACAGCTCCCTGGTCTTTTGGCTCCACGGGACTTGTAACTTCTGGAAACTTACCTAAACTTGGCACATGGGGAAGGGTAAGACCCGGGCACAGAAGGGCACCTTTGGGAACCGAAAAGGGGGCGATTTGGAGGACTTTTCCGCCCGATCCCGGGCCGCATCACAGCGCCGTTCCGAATCCAAGATGGCGCTGGCACCTCCGTCTCCAGCCCGCTCTGAATCATCCCTGCATTCCCAGGTGAGCTCCCGCAGCCGTTGCCCCCCCCTTGAGGACTCTGATTGTGTGCTCACCAGAAGCCGTTCTAATGCATCCCTGGGCTCTGGTGACGGATGGGATATGGAGGCACAGATTCGCTCGCTGCACAGCTACATTAGATCCCTGCCCACTTAATCTGATCTTGAGCAATGTGTCCACAGAATTGAGAAAGCATACAGGAAAGAGGTCTCCGACCTCAAGAGAGACGTGGGTGCGCGCTTTGAAGATCTGGACGCTACCACTGACAGTCTCAGCACCACCGTGAAGTCGCACGACAAAATACTTAATACCCATACCGTCATGCTGCAGCAACTCGCGTATCAGCAGGACGACATCGAAAATCGCAATCGCTGCAATAATATACGCATACGCGGGATCCCCGAGTCTGTAGAGGCCAAACATCTGCCTGCGGCTGTGGCCACCATTTTTAACCAACTGCTGCACCGGCCCAAAGATGACCCTATTGAGCTGGACCGCGTTCACAGAACCTCAGGCCCGCGGGCCCCGGACCCCTCCTTTGTGCGGGACACGCTGTGCCGGGTTCACTTCTACAAGATTAAGGCAGACATCATGAGAGCTGCTAGCTCGCAGGACACCATACTCTTTAATGACACCCCCATGATGCTTCTCCCAGACCTATCCCGTCAGACGCTGGCGATGAGAAAAGCACTTAAGCCGCTAACACAGCTTTTGCAATCCAAACAGACGAAATATCAATGGCGGTTTCCATTCCATCTCAGAGTACACCACGAGGGTAAAACCGCAATCTTCCGCACGCTGGGAGACCTGCCGTCCTTCCTCGGCACGCTGAATCTTCCGCAGGTGTCTATCCCGGATTGGCCGTTCACACCAACTACTCCTGGCCTGCCTTTTGTCCCACAGTGGCAATCGCAAGGTCGCAGACGTAATCCCAAACCCCAGCCTCAACGGGACACTAATGATTGAACCAGACTCGATCGCAGTTGTTCCTTCACTTGCAATGACTTTCCTGGGGCCCCTCCTGGGACACAGCAGGTCTGAACCGTATGTGATCCTGTTGCCGTCTGCCCCCCATGTTTATGGACCACCACCATCATTGTTTCCCTTTTGCCTCTCTTTTTTTTTTTTTGTTTGAGGCCTGCTTTGACCCCCTCTGCTCCTTGTTGCTTCTCCATTGTGGTCCTACTACCTTGAGCACTGGACTATAGTGTCTGTTGTATTTTTGTTAACCACCATTATATTTCTTCCAGGTTGCTCCAGATATATTACTCAGACTGCCTACCCATTGCAATGTGTTCTCTCCTTGCCTCCCGTGTTACTATTTGGATGCCACCTCTCGTGCCACCTCTCACCTATGGTTTCTCTAAGGTGGTTGCCTTAAGCGAGGTTGCCTGCCTTATTGCATTCTGAAGTTTCCTTACTATCTGTTTAGGACCAATTTTATGCGTAACTATTTTCATGTTGTGACTTTTGTATGTTGGTCCTGTTAGTTGACCGATTTCCCGTGGAGCTGGGGACCAGGGGACTGCCCTGCCCAGCGAGTTTCCACTGCACCCCCCCCCAAGGGGGTTTTTCTTTTTTTTATCGGTGTCATTATGGACACTGGTTGGTATGCGGCTGTATGCCATGCTGTAAGGTTTTTTTTTATTCTACTTACAGTCTTTTGGAGCCACCTAGTGGCCTTTTTTGTTTATGTTTATTTTCTTTTTTTTTCTCATTACTCCTGCTCTGTTGGTCTTCCTCCACTTTGCCCCGATATGAGTATGCTCTGATGTTTATGCTTTTTCTCATGGGCTGGGGGGACGACGACCATGTCCAACCAAATTGTTTACATACTCACATGGTCCTACGGACCTGCTCCACCCCCCTCTTTTTTCCCTTTGTCTCTTCTTTCCTCTCTTCACCTCCCCTCCTCTGCCTTCATCTTTTTTCTTCCTACCTTTAGGCCTCCTATGGCGCTGTTTTCTTCTTCAAGAGCTACTGAAATATGAACAACCTACCGTGACTTACTTCCTCCCTCACCCCCGCTCCCCACATCTGACTATGTTATGGCTTCTGTTTGCCCAATATCTTTAGCGTCCTTCAACTGCAGGGGTTTCAACACACCAGAGAAGCGGAGCCAGATTCTCTATCACTTTTATAAAAGACGCTCCAGTATCTTGTTGTTACAAGAAACCCACTTCCGTACGGGTTCTGTACCTGTTCTACGTAACAGCTACTACTCACAATGGTACCACAGTGCTAACCCCCAAGCCAAATCGAAAGGTGTATCAATTGCCTTCCATAAATCTTTTAAACCTGAGGTTCTAGACTCTTTTGTTGATGTTAATGGTCGCTTCATTTTTCTTAAACTGAAATTAAACGATTTTCTCTTCACAGTGGCCAACGTATATGTACCTAATGTGGATCAGGCTCGGTTCCTCTCGTCAGTTCTCACCAGACTGTCCTCCTTTGGGGGTCCCTGCTTCATCATCGGTGGGGATCTAAATTTCGTTATGTGCCCGTCTGTAGACTCCTCCTCGGGTAAGTCCTCTGTTCCATCCTCCGCACTTGCACACATCAAATCCCTACTACATTCCTCTCACCTGGTGGATGTCTGGCGTGTCCAGCACCCCACGGAGAGGGACTACAGCCACTATTCAGCGGCACACAATTCATATAGTAGACTTGACCATTTCCTGATATCCCAATCTCTACTAGACACCCCCATCCAGGCGTCGTTGGGCCACCTTCTCTGGTCCGACCACGCCCCGGCCTACCTGACCCTGTCACACCCCCCAAAATCTCGTAGAGGTACACAATGGAGGCTCAATGACAATTTACTGCGGGACTCTGTTTGTGTAGCGGATGTCACCAAAACCATTCGGAACTTTGTTTCCGATCACTCCTCGGATACCACCTCCCCCCTCATTCAGTGGGAGGCTCTGAAGTGTGTGGTTCGGGGCATACTTATACAACATGGCTCGCGCCTCAAGAAGATACGTACAGATGATATCCGCCGTCTCCTCTCTACTATAGCAAAACTCGAACCTCTGCACAAACGAGATTTGGACCCGGCCATTTTTGTCCGATTGTCGAATGCACGTAGGGACCTACTTCAACTTCTAGACGCACATTCTTTAATAGCCCGTGACAGGGCCCGCAATTTCCATTACTCCTTAGCAAATAAATGTGGCAAACACTTAGCACGGGTCCTCCACCCCAGACCACCCCGATACTCCATTCCCTCTATTGCGCATCCCGATCAAACCACAAAGTTCTCCCCGAGGGGCATATCTTCTGCCTTTCGGGAGTACTATTCCCAACTTTATAATCTACAGCCCACAGGTCCAAACACACGCACTGCCTCCTCGAACGACGACATGCGAGATTATATCTTGGAAACAGCATTACCCAATATCAATAAGCCTGATGCTGATGAACTAGAAAAACCTCTGGTCGCGCCCGAATTTCTGGGCGCCATCAAGGATTTGAAGATAGGCAAATGTCCCAGCCCGGATGGGTACACCCCCCGCTTCTACAAAACTTTTGCCACCCTCCTCACCCCACTTATGGCTAAGGCATTCAATGCCGTGGATGACTCTCATATGCCACCTAAGGGCCTCTTATCCGCCAATATCTCCGTATTGCCCAAACCAGGAAAAGATCCTTCCCAATGCAGCAGCTACCGGCCAATATCCCTGCTCAACATAGATCTCAAATTGTTCGCAAAGGTACTGGCCACACGCCTATCCCCTCTCCTTCCTGGAGTGATCCATAATGATCAGGTGGGTTTTGTCCTGGGCCGCGAGGCGAGGGACAATACGACCAAAACTATTCACCTCATCTCCTATATCCAACGCAAGGACCTAAAAGCCTGTCTCCTTTCCTTCGACGCTGAAAAGGAGTTCGATAGGGTCAGTTGGAGATTTCTCCGACTTTCCCTAGAACAGTTAGGATTAGGAACATCATTTATCTCTAAGGTGATGTCCTTATACTCTCAACCTTCGGCCTCGGTGTTGGTCAATGGCACTGCCTCTGAGCCGTTCGATATTTCCAATGGCACTCGACAGGGCTGTCCCCTTTCCCCTCTCCTATTTGTGATTGTTATTGAACATCTGGCCTGTGCCGTTAGACAAAACTCTTCCATACACGGTATTCAGACGCCCTCCTCCCACTACAAACTATCCCTTTATGCCGATGATCTACTGGTCTACGTGCAACACCCCCATATCTCCTTGCCATCTCTTTTCTCAGAATTTCAACGATTTGGATCTTTTAGCAATTTTAAACTTAATCTTTCCAAGACTGAAGCCCTCAATATTTCCCTCACCTCCACTACGATGTCCGCTCTTAGATCAAACTTCTCTTTTAGGTGGCAGAAGAAGGGGATTTCGTACCTGGGGGTAGTTATACCCTCTAACCTTCCTAATCTTTTCTCCTTGAATTACGTTCCTTTGCTCTCCCGCATTCGGAAGGACCTCGAGGAGTGGGGGGGATCTTCCTTGCCTTGGTTCGGACGAATCAATACCCTAAAAATGGATACCCTACCCAGACTTCTGTACCTTCTCCAAACAATATCCATCTTGATCCCCAAGTCTTTCTTTACATCCCTGCGTACTATTGCTATCAGATTCATGTGGAGCCGTGGGCTGCCTAGGGTTAAATATAACTTGCTCTCCCGTCCGAAACTTCAGGGCGGAGCGGGCCTCCCCGATTTTGAACTCTATTACAAGGCCACCCATGTGGCACGCACTCTGGAATGGTTCCCTCGCCCTTTTTTAAAGGCTTCTGTTTCCATTGAGCAGGACCTGGCTCCGGTCGATCTCCGAGCACTGCTTTGGGGATATAAATCTGATCTCACCCGTATACCCTCTTCCTCCCCTCTGACGCTGGCCTCCCTTAGACTGTGGTATAACAGGGGTTTGTGTTCCATTCTGTCCTCTGATCCCTCCCCATTATCCTCTCTATTTGACAACCCTGCCTTCCCTCAGGGTGTAGGAACGTCTACATTGGGTCCCTTCAGGAGGACTGACTGGCCCCAGGCGCACTCCTTCGTACACCCCACGCGCGGAACACCTATCACGCCGACAGGAACCTCTGATTGGCTCACCACACTGTATTTATCTACGCTCGCGAAGCACTTGCACTCTTCCTCCCAAATACACCGCCCTAAAACCGAGTTTGAACGGCTGTGCTCCCTCTCCGAGACAGCCAGACACCTACTATCGACCATTTACTGTCTCTTACAAAATCTTACACATGCTGACTTACCTTCTTACACCAGGGCATGGTCTACAGATATGGGTGAGGACATCCCAGGTTCAGATTGGCAGACTTTGTTTCATTTCACTCATAAATCTACGATATCCTGCTATTCACAGGAAAAAAATTACAAGATTCTATCAAGATGGTACAGGGACCCCTATACATTGCACAAAATCTTTCCGTCCACTCCGGCATCCTGCTGGCGATGTTCGACCTCTACGGGGACCTACTTACATGTCTGGTGGGAATGCGAGAGGATCCGCCCCTTCTGGACTCAGGTATTTGATTGTTACGACAAACTCTATGATGATACGCTGACGCCCTCCCCTAAGATTGCCCTTCTTTCTATTCTCCCGGGTTCAATATCCTCCCAGAAACAGAACCTCCTTAGTTTCTTTATGTCGTCAGCTAGACAACTCATCCCTTCCTACTGGAAGTCGACCACCGTTCCTCCCTTGTCACACTGGGTCTCGATTATGAATGATACTATGAGAATGGAGGAGATGCTGGCCCTTGACAACGATACTTTTGACAAATATAAAGCATTGTGGTTCGTCTGGCTCCGCTTCTCCTCTTCTGACACTCTGGCGAGTATGTTGTCGACCCCAAATTGATTATCCTTGTACCTATAGTGACAGTGGGACGAACGGGACTTGTATCTGAGGGTCCCCCTCTCACCACGGCCACTTACTTATCTCTCCCTGTTCCCCGACTCAGTAGCTCTGACACTTCTACGATTTCTCCTTGCCTACTTTTCTTTCTCTTTTCTGTCCTTCCTTCTCTTTTCCCATCTCTCTCTCCCTTCCTCTCTTCCTCTCCCCCTGTACCCCTCCCCACTCCCACTCCTTTTGTTCCCCCTTTTTTTTTTGTGTTTGTTTTAATCTTATTTCCTAACGTATCTGTTTTCAATCCTGTTGTATATGACGACGGGGCTCTTCTAGCTGTACCCGTTTTCTATTCCAATTACCGGTCACCACATCTGATATTGTATAACTATGTATTATGAGTTATGCTGTGGGCGATAGCCATTTGGCTGATTCTTTGCACAAACTTATATGTGACTACTTACGGATTGTGACTTCATATATATTTTCATGTACTCACTGTTAAAATTCCAATAAATATATTTTCAACCCTAAATATGCCATTATCGTTACACCCCGTGTTCTTAGATTGGCCAATAGTGGGGCCAGAATTTTTGTGAACACTCGTGGTGCTGTGGCCAGACCGAAAGGTAAGGCTCTGAACTGAAAATGGTGCCCTTCTACTGCAAAGCGTAGAAATTTCTGGTGGGCCGGAAAGATGGGAATATGCAGATAAGCATCCTTTATGTCGATCGAGGCTAACCATTCCTGCCCTTGTAGGGCGGTGGCCACCGATCGGATCGACTCCATCCGAAAAGTCCTGATATGTAGGAATTTGTTTAGCCCTTTTAGATTTAATATGGGCCTCATGTCCCCATTTGGTTTGGGGACTGTGAAGAGGTTTGAGTAAAACCCGAACCCGCATTCTTCCAAGGGAACCTTCATGATTACACCTTGGAGCAATAGTTGTTCTAGTGCCAGAAGGAGGGATCCTCTCTTTTGGGGATCGCTTGGCACGTTTGACCTCATAAAATGGGCAGGAGGAGTGTCTTTTAACTCCAGCTTGTATCCCAGACTTACTGTGGAGATCACCCATCTGTCTCTGATGGTGTCCCGCCAGGTCTCTGTGAACAACTGAAGTCTTCCCCCCACCCGATTGAGTGGGGGCAACCCTTCATGACTTGGGGGAGGTTTCATACCTCTCTTGACCCAGGGTTTCTTGTTACCCTGTGATTGTCCCTGATTTCTGCCCCCTGGATTTGACCGCGGAGGCCGTCGGAACTGTTTCACAGCCGATGTGCCAGGGACTGGAGAAGTAGGCTTCTTAAAAGAAGGACTTCTAGCTTTGTTCTTAACCGGCAAGAGTGTACTTTTACCGGCAGAAATTTTCTGGATATACTTGTCCAGATCTTCTCCAAATAAGCGTTCTCCATGAAATGGGAAGCTAATCAGCAATTTCTTACAGGGAGCCTCAGCAGACCAGTTTTTGAGCCATAGAAGCCTACGCATATGTACTACAGACAGCGTAAAGCGGGAGGCCTGTTGGATTGTATCCTTTATGGTGTCCACCGCAAAACATAAGGCTCTGGGTAGGTCAGCTAGGGCAAGAGCCTGCTGATATGGTAAGTCCCTTAAGACTTGTTTCAACTGATCCTTCACTGCTTGGCAGACCCCAATAGCTGCTACTGCAGGTTGTGTCACCATGCTTGCTGTAGAGAAAGCAGATTTTAGTAAAGACTCCAATTTTTTTATCTATTGGGTCTTTGAACATTGGAACATTATCTACTGGACATGTCAGTGATTTATTCACAAAAGAGATGGCTGCGTCCACTGTGGGCACCTTCCATTTTTGTATGAACTTATCCTCCATGGGATAGATCACCGGAAATCTCTTGGGGGGAGTAAATATTTTATCAGGATGCTCCCAATCCTGGTAAATAAGCCCTTCCAATAAGGGGTGGATTGGGAAGGAACAGACAGTCTGGGGAGCTTTTAGCGACCCCGGCGAGGAGACAGTAGTGGTTGATGGCTCCGCAAGAGGCATTTTAAATGCTGATCGGACCATGTTAGTCAGAGACTGAACCCATAATCTTTCAGCCTGAGATGCCGAGAAAGGTTCTTCCACTGTTGATTCCTCTATAACCGAATCAACCTCATCCTGATCCCCTTCAGGTAGGTCGATCTCTGTGTGGGGCTGTTCCTCCACTAACAGGCACTCTGAAAGAGGAGACGGAGATCGGACGCGCTTTCCCTGTGACAGGGAAGCAGCGATCAATGCTGTTAATCTCTCTTCCAATCCTCCCAGAGCTGAGGAAAAAACCTCCTCTGTTATATATACAGGAGCAGGTGGACTGGGGACAGCCGCAGCACCAGGTACTCCTGCGGGGTTCCTATGGCTACTAACCTCTGACATTTCAGGGGAGATTGGTGCAGTACAAGCATGCCAAAAATCCTCAGAGCCCGATGGAGACCCCTTTCGCTTCTTGGAAGATTCATTTCCAGAGCGTCTGGACGACATATCCTTTAAGCACAGAGCTGAGGTATTCCCGTCGTCATACACCACTTTTACTGGTAATAGTCTAGCACAGTTGCTGCTATATACCAGCTGGTGTCCACTAAAGTGCCTTTCTATGGGGATGCCTGCATCAACCGCCTCTGTGTGCCACAGTTTTGTTGCTAGCTCTGTTTGCCTCCAGCTGACACTTGTACTGTGTCTTTTATCCATGCTGGGACACCTGCACATGCGCAGAAGCGCCGCGCATCGAGCATCATCCACCAGCCCCGCCCCTTTTTTCCGCTCATCTCTTCATAGGAGGCGCGTGCACGCGCACGCGCGCGCGCCCATGCGCCTTCGTCGCTTTTTTTGAAAAATAAGCAGGGACTAGGAGCCAGGGCCCTTTTTGCCGGAGGGCCTGTGCGGTGGATGAGTGCAGCAACAGGGCAGAGGAAGTGGATTCCCATTAGAGAACTTACCAACTGCCTGGATCTTTTGACTTGAAAAGACAAAGATCCACATGACAAGAAAAAATGGACCACAGCGGCCTCTAGTGGTTTAACACAGGTACCGTGGTCTCCTTTTTTTTTTTTTTTTTCTTGACTACTATTAAAATTTTACATTTTCCAGTAGTTACAGGCATGCACAGATATTTAGCGGGAATACCGTTAGGTAACAGACAGAAAGACAAATTAGGCTTGGGGGTCCCCCAATAGAACCAAGTTCCTGGGGGCCCCCACTTACCTTTTCCCCGCCGCAGGACTCTGTTTGGTCCACAGAAGCCCAAACTTCACCTATCACGGCAGGCATTGTAATTAAACCTTCAGGGACCGGGTTCCCAAGGATTCCACTCCCCTGGACCTGTATAGCACCCTGCACAGAAAACATCTTGGTCGTGGGTATGACCAGAGCTCTGGATCCCAGGGTCCAGCCCTCCTAAGAGAAGCATTACAGGCAAAACCTTGCTCTTCTCTGCAAGGCCCGGGTACCGACCGTTTAGCTATGAAGCTTTTTTGGTCGGATCCGGAATAGCTTACTGAGGCCCAAAAGAACCTGTACGCAAGTTCAGTGAAAAACACATGTTACTTCTTGGCCAACACCTTAGACACTGGCAAAAAACTGAGGTGCTCCCGGATGGGAGGGGCTTATATAGGGGAGGGTACTTCCGGTTTTGGAAGTTGCCAGTGCCAGCACCTGAAGGTATCTATATAACCCATTAGTAATGACTAAGTCGCTCTGTGTCCCGTGATGTACGAAAAAGAAAACTAAATCGCTACTGTAAATATTACTTTCACTGTCCCACAGTAAAAAATGAACCCCTTACAGCGATTTGCTCTTTTTGTACAATTTTTTTTTTTTTTTAACACCACTATGTTACTAAACATCTCAGGCCTGGGTCACACCTCTGTTTTTTTTGGTGCTTTTTGCAGAAACACACTACAGGTCATTTACATGGTTTCCTATGGGACACGTTCCCATCCATGATTTTTTCAGCTGCTGCGTATTTGGAAAGGGCAAGTACTTTTTTAACGCAAAACGGTGCTATTTTGTTTTTTTGGTTCAATATACTTCAATAGAGAAGCTGCAGAAAAGCATGTAATATGTTTTTACAGCAATTTGTGTTTTTTAGTCTGCCCAACAACAAATTGGACAAAAAAAAATAATGAAAAAATGCAAATCGCAGCAAAATTACCTTTTTTTTTTTTTTACGGTTATGAGCCAATTAATCGATTAATCGAAACAATAATCGGCCAACTAATCAATTATGAAAATAATCATTAGTTGCAGCCCTAATCCCTTCACTCCATCGAAAACAAAGAAAACAGTTTAGACTTGAAATACATTTTTAACGAGTTTGTAACCCTAAAAAAAATAAAAAAATAATAATAAGATCCTGTTCCTTTAAAGCATGTTATACAGCACAGAGCTTGTGCCGTGTAATTTGGCCCCTTGTACTATCTGAAATACCTAGCTGATCCTGCCTGGTTCTTCCCTCCCCTCTGTAAACTGACCACAGTTTATCCTGCTGCGGAGCCCTGACACCGTAGTCAGTTTAGGACCTCTTATGTCCTCTGTCCTCCTCTCATCCCCCCGCCTGTCAGCTCCGATCCACTCCCTGGCCCTCCCTTCCTGCTGCCATCATAACTGAGTGTATGTGCTACAATCGCCTCTGTTATAGTAAATGATGTGTCCCAGTGTACGTGTTTTTTTTAAAATAAACTGATATAAACCTTATTTTATAATGCCGCTCGTGACCGGCTGCCTCTCTCCTCTCCTCCTCCTGGCTGACATCAGCGGGAGATTCTCAGCCCCGCTCGCTGTAGCTGTCAGATCGAGAGAGGCAGACAGTCATGCGAGTGCCGAGCAGCGCTATAAAATAAGGTATATAGAGGCTTATTTTTTTAAAGAACACGTACACTGGGGCACATCATTAAATATAACAGAGGAGATTGTAGGATGAACACTCAGTGACTTAACAATCACTTAAAGTCCAACTCCAGCCAAGATGGGTTAGAGCTTCTGGCAGGTTTTTATTGTGATGTTACCATATAGGTTAACCCACACCTCCTAGCAGAACATGAACAACGTGAAATCTCTAACAAGAACTGCATGAAGAAGGAACAATGTTTACAGCTGTCCATGCATTCTTATACAGGGCTAGCAGTGCCAAGAAATGGGGGAAAAGCTCCAAAATGGAGCCACAGACAAAAATAAAAACCTGACACATTTTGAGAGCTCATATATGTTGGGCTGCGTTGGTACAATTTGCCTTTTCATTTAAGCTTCATTCAAGTACCGCCCCTACACAACGCAAATTAGTGGGCGCGTTATACAGAGCATAACGTGTACCTGCAGGTGTGATAGTGGTCACAAATCTTCCACACAATACCCACAAATAAAAACACATACATAGTTGGAGCTGGACTTTACCTGACATTACCTTTTCAGGTAGACATGCTATATTAGTCTATAGATGGTTGGTTGCAAACAGACTTGCATCCCCTTACATTCAATTATCTCCAAGTCCACATAGGTATGAAAAAATAAGTCTGCGACCTTTTTTGTATGTTCAGGACTAGACGACACAGATCAGAGGTAGTCCGATATAAAAAGATGTCCATTTACATTCAGCAAGCCCATAGATCTAAAATGGGTCCGGATTTTTAAGCCCCCATTCACACCGGTGAGAATTGTTGCACGCTATTTCTGGCTATGGAACCTTTTTTGCACCGTTTTGAACAGTCAAATTGGCGCGACTCAGACTTGCGCTGACTTTGAAAAGGTTCCTGAACTATTTTTGGCAATTTCATGTGCAACTTGCATTGACATCTGTGCAGGAATTCGCACAGATTTATTTATTTATTACAGGAGCTTTTATAGTGCAGTCAATTTACGCAGCACTTTACATATATATTGTATATCCACATCAGTCCCTGTCCTCAAGGAGCTTACAATCTAAGGTCCATAACTCACATTTATACATACACATACTAGGGCCAATTTTAGACAGTAGCCAATTAGCCTAACAGCATGTCTTTGGAGTGTTGGAGGAAACTGGAGTACCCGGAGGAAAACCACGTAAACACAGGGAGAACATGCAAACTCCAGGCAGGTAGTGCCGTGGTTGGGATTCAAACCAACCACCCTAGTGATGCTAGGTGGAAGTGCTCACCACTTAGCCACTGTGCTGCCCAGATGTCAGCAAGCCACACATGAAATCCCGCTGAAGTAGCGTGATCTCAAAGCCGCATTGGGTGTAAACTTGAGAAGACTGAGAAGACACAATGGGGGTTATTTACGAAAGGCAAATCCACTTTGCACTACAAGTGCAAACTACAAGTCTAAAGTGCACTTGAAATTGCACTGAAAGTGCACTTGCAAAGTGGATTTGCCTTTCGTAAATAACCCCCAATGTCAACAAAGTGACATTTGTATCGTTCTTCTCCATTTCAGCATGAGATCTGTTCACTGGTTGTACACAGATCCCATGCCGAATGCACTGGACAGCACCCGTGTGAAAGGGGCCCCTCCACCTATGCATGTGTGGCATAGCGCCCTCATGTCTTTGTGCCTTTCCATGTGTCACTTTTAGGGCTGTCTATTCATTTCAACTGGCTGCCCTACATGCAAAAAATAAATACCTTAAGGAAGTGCATAAACCTTTTTTAAAAAAACAAAAAACGCATGCACATTGGCAAGATGCTAGATGCCGTGCATCTGCAAAAGTGCTGCACATTTTTGTACGTTGCAAGAAAGCGCATGATCTTGCAAGTATT
This sequence comes from Rana muscosa, assembly GCA_029206835.1. Lineage (NCBI taxonomy): Eukaryota > Metazoa > Chordata > Amphibia > Anura > Ranidae > Rana > Rana muscosa. The sequence continues at coordinate 506,665,916 of CM055118.1, read as the reverse complement.
CCTGCAACAGACAAATTTGAACCTTGCCTTAGCTTTTGCAAAGAAAAAAAAGTCTAAATATACAGTAAAATGGTATTAGAACAGTAAATTAAAAACAAAACTTCCAACAAACCAATTGTTAACCAAAACTGCTAAAGCTAAACAAAAATACAAACTACAATAGGTAAAACACGGATTGAAATATTCAGGAAAGGCAAACACAACCAAAAACGTATGAAAACAGGGACAAAAAAAAAAAACCTACCGTCTTATCTTCAACGTTTACCATGCTATTAGATGGCGATAAAAACCGATCTGGTGTGAATAAACTGTAAGTACCATTTTAATTGCCGTTTTTGTAATTCTGCATTCCTTGTATTTCACTTAACAGTAATAAAGAACCGGACATGAAGACACAACAAACCACAAGAGGAAATAAGTATGTCATCACTAACAGCTCTACCTTCATAGTTTCTGGACAATCTCTGCACCCTTGAGTCATCTTATCCGCCACCTTCTATTCACCTTTGACTAATGTGCTATGAGTTTCTCATTCTTCTTACTGTATGACTGGCCATAAGACATGTGAGGGGGGTTAGATGTGCGTAGGATCCATAAACATGTACAGTTGCCAAATTATTTGGGAGAAAACAGATGAAGAATCAGTCAGAGGGGCTTGTGAAGGTCATGTCTGTCGATTCAGCAATACATGTAAAAAGACAGAGAGCCGTCATATAGAGGAACAGGTCTCCTGAGAACAATAGGATGGTAGCTATGGGACCCACCACTGTAAGTCGCGTGACACGCATGATGAGGCAAACAAACACACACACACACAAAACACACACACACACACACACAAAACACAACACACACAACAAACACAACACACACAACACAACACACACTGAGAAGAGACAAGGTTTGCTCATGTCACACAAATAATGGAAAATCTGTGTTTGTGAAAGAAAGCGTTTTCTATGTTAGAAGACCCCGTTGTCACCAAGGACTACCCTTAAAAGGAAATATACAGTCCAGTACATGGCTTGATTTTCTGCTCAATTAGGGCTCATTCATACTAGTTTTATTTGGATGCATTTTTGACTGCACTCCCAACTGCATAAACAGTCCAAAATCCAGGTTATCCTATGGGCATGTACACATTATTGCGAATGCGCACAAATGAATGAAAATACACTGCAACACAGCCCAAGGCACATACGGGCCCATTCACACCTAATGCAGTGAGATGCAGCTGGCTGCAGTTGGATGCATTTTTGACCATACTCCAAGTGCATAGACAGTTCAAAATCAAGATCATTTTATGGGTATAGAAAGTTGTAAGCTAGAGGACATGTCATAAAATCCAATCTCAAGTTCAAATTGGCATCATCCCATAAATTAATGTGGTATTTTTGAAAACAAAAAGTAGTGGGACTTTAAATATGCCAAATGAGAACAAAATCAGAATAAAAATCTATATACATTTTATTACACATAAAACATTGTAATGAACACAATATTAAAAACATAGACATGCATAAAAAAAAACTTTGCGATAAATACGTAAATCTGATGGATACATGTACTTGTAGCTGGTCTACGAGTTACGTGGGTTTCCCGGCTTCCTCAGGACCATACATATATTGCAAGGTTGTTATATACAAAGTTTCTTACTCAATATCATAAATCATCAAAACAACAGAGGAGAGGAATACAGGATCTGTCTCAGATGTTTTGCCTACCGGCCCATAGGATATAGTCTGGACCTATTAAGGTAGAAGTAAACATAAATATCCGGTGTATAGCAATACACTCCAAATGATGTGAATCCCAATATCAATTTAAGACAGAGGGGATAAATCCCAAATACCAAGAAAACCAGGCATCTCTGCGACAATCACATATGCTGGTATTGTGGTAGGTACATATCCACCTCTCCTCTGGCAAAGTTTACTATGTGTAATAAAATTAATAATTTTTATGGGTATAGTTCACATCAGGGCTCGACAAATTACAGACGCTGAGTTGCCATGGCGATTAGAACTTGCATCCTGGCGCCTGGGCTTTTGTCAGTCCATTCCTGGCGGTGGCTGCACTGTGTGCTCTCTTTGCCTTTCTTCCCCGTCGGGAGCCTCCGCCCGGCCCCTCTGTGCCCGCTTGCTCCTCAATAATCTCCCTTGCACTTGCTGTCATGGGTTGCTAGGAGCACCATTGTCCTAGCAACCAATGACGCAACCAGTGATGCTTTAGTTGCTGTGTGCACACAAGGGACTCCTGTTGGCTGGAACAGTCGCGCATTCTCTTTGGGTCATCTGCACGCCACATCCAGATTGGTCGCCCAGCCGCCCAGTCGACAACGCTTTGCTCTTTCAATAGCTGTAGAAGCAGCAGGGACAGGCTGCTCGTTGATTAGCTAGGGAACGAGCCGCACTTTGATTGGCTCGTGGAGCAGTGCTGCACTGCGTGTTTTTACAGAAGACATGGCATTACCCAGAGACAGCGGAGAGGAAGGCACGCCCACCGCTGCCAACATGATCTCTCTCACCGACACTCAGAGTTAAGCCTCATACACACGATCGGATTTTCATCGGACAAAGCGTAGGATTTTTGTCCGAAGGGCGTTGGCCATGAACTTGTCTTACATACAAACGGCAAAGAATTGTCAGCCAACAAACACAAAACTACATGTATTTTCAGCTCTTTATCGCCACCATTTGGGCAACTTCTGCTAATGTCGTGTTATGGTGAGCATGGCTTCTGAGCATGCGTGTTTGTACTTTGGAGTTTTGTCCGACGCACTTGTGTACACACGATCGGATAATCCGACAACACACATTTTGTTGGCGGACAATTTTAAAGCATGCTATCCCACAACTGTCTGCGGAAAATCCGACAACAATTGTCCGATGGAGCATACAAACAGACAGATTTTCCGACAACAGCCTGTCATCACACACTTCCCGTCGGATAATCCGATCGTGTGTATGAGGCTTAAAGAGATACTAAAAGGTTCCTTTTTCATTTTTTTTAAATAACAAACATGTTATACTAGTTTTGCACAGAGTGGCCCCGAAATCCTCTTCTTGGGTCCCTCGGTGGCTCTAGCGACTCCTCCCCGCATTAGATAACCCCCTTGTAGAAGCGCTCTCCCGAGGGGGTTACCTTGCGGGTACGCTCCTGAGTCATACACTCGGCATCCATAGACACTGAGTGTATGACTCAGCCCCGCCCCCTGGCGCCCGCATCATTGGATTTGATTGGCAGCAGGGGGAGCCAATGGCTGTGCTGCTATCAATCTATCCAATTAAAGCCGAGACTCCGTGGAGAGGAGGACGGCGGGGACGCACCGAGGAGACGAACGGACTGGGAGGCCGGTGATTGCCAGGTGTTTTTTCACCTTAATGCATAGGATGCACTAAGGTGAAAAAACACAAAACTTTACAACCCCTTTGCGAGACACACACTGAGAAAAACACCGGCATCACCCCGGGGGATATATATTGTATGTTACCGAATAGAACACAGGCAGAGGCTGAAAGACAGCCTGCCATATATTTACAGCCCACCACCCCCATATTATATATACACAGAGGAAAAAAATGGCTCCTAACTTTTTTAGCTGTGATATAATACTAAAGCGCTGCTATGTAGTGTGAAAATGAACAGTGTAAAAAACCAACACAGAACAGCTGCACCATTAAAATGGTCTTAAACATTAGATAAAACAGTAAATTGAGAAAATGGTGCGCTTACTCCTTATTGAAGAGATCTCTTCAGACTGAAAATAGGTGACAGCTCTCTCCACATGTAGAGATAAAATCAACACAGAACCTAGTGTGAATGGGCCCTAAAAGCCCAAAGAAAAAAAGATGGAAGTGACCACAAAGGAAATGCAAGCTCAGGAAAAATGCACTGCGGATGCATGTAAATGTACATCCAATGTACGTCACTGCACGTGCAAAAAAGTGCGGTAAATGTGCAGTTTCTGGCATCAAAGGGCCCTTAGGAGAAACCATTTGATTCCCCGTCCACACTAAACAGCATGGATGAAGGAATCCCCACTGCCAGCTATTGTGTTTAGCAGCTGTCTGAATACAATGGCACAGACAGGATGCAATCACTCTTCGGCCATTCATGTACCATCCAGCTCAGTTAAAGTGAAAGTCCAGGCTAGAATTAACAAAGCCTAAAATGGCCCCCACCCCCTCCTAACTTCTTTTCTAAATACCCTATAGATGAAAGAAGATTATACTTACCCATTCTCAGGGTGCTCAAGTCAGGTCATGTGATCAGCTCCCAGTGCCCCAACTTCAGTGGAGAGGAGGGACAGCTGACAACGGATAGCCTATAATAAACTAATGTGTGATGTCATCACCCAGGCATTCCATCTGTCATCAGCGCTCTCTCCTGAAGCTGGTCGCTGGGAAGATCACATGACTGGACCAGAGCACCCTGGGAATAGGTAAGTATATGCATCTTTCCTCCACAGCACAGGTGTCAAACTGGCAGCCCTCCAGCTGTTGCGGAACAACAAGTCCCATGAGGCATTGCAAGACTGACAGTTATAAGCATGACTCCTACAGGCAGAGGCATGATTGGATTTGTAGTTCAGCTACAGCTCGAGGGCCGCCAATTTGACACCCCTGCTCTACAGGGTAGTTAGAATAGGAGTTAAAAGGGAGATGGGAGCAATTTTAAGCTTAGTTAGATCTAGCCTGGACTTCCACTTTAAATTAAAAGTAGTCTCAAGCCGGGTGAAGCTTGGGGACCCCCACGGCTCCAATTTCTGTTGATTGAGCAGGAATGAGCCCACATTTGAGCCAAGGCAAGCCTTAAAGTGGTTCTAAAGGCAGAAGGTTGTTTACCTTAATGCATTATTTGCATCAAGGTGAAAAAAACATCTGGGTGCAGCTCCTCCCCCCCCCCCAGCCCCCCTAAATACTTCCTGGAGCCCAATCTCGATCCAGCGATGTGCATGAGGGCAGCGGCTTTCTTCCGGGTCTCTCTCTCCTTATTGGCTCACACAGCAGCGTGTGCGGTGCAGCTGTCCTAATAAACGACTATGTGTCAAGAAAAAAGGTTGAGCGGGGTGGGTGGGGCTTTGTGTGTGCCTCAGTGGAGTAAATAAATATAGAAATACCAGAATTTTTAGGCAGAAAAATAAACAACTTTTATTTTTCTGCCATATGGCAGTAATATCAAAAGATTCAAAACATGAAATAAAATCAAGTTACAGTTCTGAAGATCAATCTCAGGGTGTGCAATTCCCAAACATGAAGAGTAAGAGGGGCATACGCGTTTCGCGGATTTCCGCTTCGTCAGGGCCTTTGAAAATGGCAAAGTGGGATATTATATAAATTTTTAAAACAGAAAATGTTGGTAGAAATATATATATATATATATATATATATATATATATAAAAATATCACATCCAATACATATATGGAAGAAAAGAAGAAAAAACAAAAAACAACAATAAATATAAGTAAATAGATAAAGAGTTAGACTCCATTCACACAGGGGCAACACGACTTCCAGCGCGTCTTTGGTAGGCAACTTGGACACGACTTGAGTATGACTCACAGCGCGACCTGGAGCTACTTACAAGGCAACATGAAGTTGCTTCCAGGACAGGAGACATTCCAGTGGCCAATAAAACAAGAATCAGCTCTGTGGGAGGGAGGGGGGAGGGAGAGGTTTGCCTGAGAAATGTATGTTCTCTTCCTGGAAAGTTGCTTCTGTTAAGACAGGGGATCCGACTTCTGAGGCGACTTCCATTGAAATCAATGGGTACAGGTCGCCTAGCACTCGCCTAGAAGTCGGATTGAAGTAGTACAGGAACCTTTTTTGAAGTCGGAGCGACTGCAGTCGTGTGCATTAAGACGGCTCCATTCACTTACATTGATTTTCTCATGCAGCGCGACTTGAGGCGACTAGGGGCGACTTGAAGTCGGATCCAAAGTTGCCCCTGTGTGAATGGGCTCTAATGGTAAACATACAAAAGCATACATATGATACTATTTATGCGTTCACTAAATATACATTTATAATTTTCAAAATGCATTATTGCAGATTAAATGTTGTATTGTGTTAAAAGACACTTTAAACTATGTACATGGTTGCATGCATGCGCAGCGGCATCCTATGTGTCAGAGGAATATAAAGAACAGGAATCCTACGATGCAAATGGTCTATGTGTATTGGTTATAAAAATTAAAAATGTATATTTAGTGAACGTATAAATAGTATCATATGTATGCTTTTGTATGCATAAACTTACCAGGTGTTCCAAAAACACCAATTTTTCCTTTTTTCCCTATTTGGGGTCTATGCGAAATACAATTAAATGTGTACACCAATGAATCAATTGCCTTTAGTATATTGTTGTATGTATTTTGAAGGACACTTTTCTATGTTCTAAGAACGACATTCGATTTTAATCCTTTATACCTTAATTGTATTGTTATTCATTTAACAGGGACTTTTAGTACAGTCACACGACTCAGGTTTATTCTAGGTATAGATACAAATTAAAAATAAGGAAAGAGGGCTCTCATTGTTGCCCTCCCACCTTCCCCTTTTCTGTCCTCCCCCTCCTCCCCCTTTCTTTCCCTCCCCCTCCTGTCCATTTGTTTTTTTTCTTCCCCTTCTCGTCCCATTGTGGGATATAGCAGACTACTGTGGTAATGCTTGGGTCGACCAAATGAACAAAATTAGAACTACAGCCCTAGGTGACAATATTGAAACAAACCAAATCACAGCTTTATTTGCCCATTTAACGAAACTATTGTAACATAAGTCAAGATTCTACTGGCATAGCTACTTTTTCCAATCTTATATTGATAACAAGGTGGTCCCCTTAGGGCTGAGATTCCAGATTTTCCCTACCCTTAAAACCCCACAAGGTCCACTGCGCACTGAGTGGGAAGAAAATCTCACTATGTGCTCAGTGAACATGATGAAAATGCTAAAAGATCACCATGACCTGGAAAATAAAAAATTAGATGCCGAAATTCAGGCAATACAAAATAAGCTCTACCCCTTCCGGGAGACAAAGGTCTCCATCGCATCGGAAGAGAAAATTAAAACGCATGTAGATGAATACATCAAACTACTTATACAGAATAAAGACAAAAAATATGCACAGGATTCAGTAGCATTTAAAATGAGCAGAGCCTACAAATGGAAAACCACAAATAGGGGCAACTTTAATAGATTTAGACAGACCAACGATGGCAATGCCTCTGACACTTCATCTTTTCGATCTCACAAAAACCACACACGACGTGGCCCTCAGCCCCATCCCCCACCCTCCACTGACCCCATGGGAGCCACGGCTCCCCCACAAGAACACTCTGATTCAGGGTCTACTACCCCCCTAGGGGAAAATCCAAACAGTAACCGCACTAAAGCACCCAAGGGTAAAACACCACCACCATCAGATGGAGAAGACACTATTTCTATACCTTCTGATGCACTAGATAGACCACACTACAGTGGAACAGCATCAGGAGCTACTCTTAAACAACCTAGATCAGCAAATTTTCGGGCACCAGCCTCAAAGGACAAGGTCCTCACCCCAAAACCATCACATGTAGCACAGAGCCATATAGATCAATTCATAACCCGTCCAACATGACATCATCCAACAAGTTCGATGTCATTAATCTCACATCGCAAACGTTTTCTAACACTGAATTGGGAGTTCTGGGATTAGGACTCAATTTTTGTCCCACACGGGATGCGGACCCTTTCGAGATTGTCAAAGACATCAATCTTTTTGCCAGAAAGTTACATTTCAAGACCTACTGGCACAATCAAACCAATAGGGCAGATACAAATCACGAGATTAAATGGTCTCGTCAGGACTACAGAATGTTGAAAACCTTAACACAATTGGAAAGAGAGGGTGGAGTCTGGGACGACCCCGAGACAATGCATCATATACTTATGGATACCGGGGATACGAGATCCCCCACGTTCACACCACTTGAGTACAAGCGAAAATCACAGAAATTCCCAGCTCTCTCGAATTCTAATTTAAAACTTTTTGTTGACCACAAGCCAAGACCTTCGGGAAGTAAATGCCACCTTGAAAAAATCTAAGGGAAAAAACAAATTCAACTTAACACATTGTCAGAGAACTGCCCTCAATCAAATCAAAGATAGAAAGGGCATAATAATAAAACCTTCGGACAAGGGGGGTAATCTTGTCATACAAACTACTGAAGATTATATGGCTATGTGCTATAGGATCCTGGAGAATCCCTCTTGGTATCGTCGGATCTCTCCATCCAAGATCCGCGACTACCAACGGGAATTCTTCGGGATCATAGACGCAGGTTTTCCTAAAAATCTTATTTAAAAAAAACACACGAGATTTCCTAAAAGTACAACACCCCATCACTCCCACTTTTTATGCCCTACCCAAAACACACAAATCCATATCACACCCACCTGATAGACCTATCATTTCAGGGATAGGATGCCTTACTCACCAAGCAAGCTCTCTGATAGATGATTACCTACGCCCACATGTGGAAAGTTTACCAACGTATCTTAAAGACACTATCCACGTTTTGACCGTTTTGGATGGTCTATCCGTCCCTCCTCATACTATCTTGGCCTCCATAGATGTAGACGCCCTTTACTCCAGTATGCCCCATGCTAAAGGAGTTGCCACCACCTCGATCTTTCTAAATGAACGGGATCTTGATGCTATCCCGTACAATACCTCTATAACGGAAATGCTGCATTTCATCTTAACCCACAATGCATTCACCTATGACGGCTCCCACTACCTCCAGGTGCAGGGTGTAGCGATGGGGACTAAGTGTGCCCCATCATATGCAAACCTGTACCTGGGGGGGGGTGGGAGTGGGAGGTGTTTTCGTTGGATGATTCCTCGATGTGCCTGCGCCACACCCCGTTGTGGTGCAGGTACATTGATGACATCCTGATTCTGTGGACAGGAACATCCAAACTTCTGACGCAGTTCGTGCCCATCCATCCCATTTGATCAATTCAATCCCTAAAGGGCAATATTTACGGACAAAACGCAATTGCACCAGTGATGAGGATTTCAAAACCCAGGCCTCCCTGCTGCAAAAGTGTTTTTTGGATAGGGGTTACAGCAAAAGATCCCTTAAAAAGACCTAAAAAATGCCAGTGACAGCCCTCGTGATCTCCTTCTTTTTAAAAACGAACAGGGGGCCACCAGTCAACCCCCAGGGATTCACCCCATCACTAAATTTAATATAATATTGTATAAACAATCTTTGATTATACAGAGAATACTGGGTAACCACTGGCATTTTCTAAGGGATGACCCTATTTTGAGATTGTTTGTGAAGCCAGAACCACATATAATCTACAATTGTAATCAATCGCTGAGAGACACTTTGGTCTCTAGCTATTTTATGCCTCAGAAATCCAGGGACCCCTGTGGCTCTCTACCACGGGGCACCTTTCAATGTGGTAACTGTGACTTCTGCAAATATATTAAGATTGGAAGTAGTGTCGTTTTGCCCACAGGAGAAAACCTAATGATGCAGCACTTTGTAAATTGTGATACAATTGGCATTGTATACTTGCTTACATGTGGATGTGGTGGATATTATGTGGGCAAAACTAAAATAAATTGTTGGAGACGTATTAAAGAACATGCTGTAGATAAAGAAATAGGTATCACAGAGAAACCTATACCTAAACATTTTGCAGACCATCATGACTACAGCACAACTCCTTAAAGTTCCAGGTACTGACTCGAATACACCCCCCCCCCCCCCCATCCGGGGAGGTGACTTCGACCAGAAAATTCTCCAGGTAGAGGCCAAATGGATTTTCAAACTTAGGGCAACCCAATCTCCGGGACTGAACGATGGCATCAGCTATGCCCCTTTTCTGTGAAAAATTACCATTTGAATTCTAAAGCATTTTTTTCATTTGCCCCTCCCCTCCCCCCGCCTTATTTCCTTTATGATTTGTTTCTATATCTATTTTTATTTCATACATATATTCACGAGAATATACATGTTTTTACACTATGTATTGATCCTTCTGGAATATGTAAATTATGTATTTAAATAAACATGTCCTCCATGATCTGTGAATATACAATCACACTTTATAGATTGCATGCAGGTGATCAGCGATGTCTTTGAGTCTATGTGGAACTAACAGGAATTTTTGAAATATTTTTATTATGTATCATTTTTGTTTTTCTTGTTACAATTGACCTTTATTACAGCCGCATACCTGCAACATTACCCAACTGTCTAGGCTTTTGCCATTATTCATTTAGTTTCATGCAAGGTTCGCTGCGTTAACCATAATCCTGCATGAGGCCTGCTGTGGTGAGACTTCCGGCTTCTGCCTGTGTCTGATCACTGCCCGGGGATCTTTTCAGGGCACCATTATCACCGTTGCCCCTTGAGCCTCATGGCTCTCATTAGATCACCCCGGAGGCGTTCCCATCTAGTTTGCCCATCAGGGGACACCACACGCCGACGGCTCTTTTGAGCCGGTCAGCCTGTGTATGTTTTTCCCCCTCCACTAGCTGTGAAACGCAACGTGCTGACGATGCGGTTCACGGCACTGTCAGCACGTCACGCCGCTCTAGGTCCAGCCCATCCCTACTCGATGCAGCTTCTCCCTCAATCCCTGGCGACCAATCGCGGTCCGCCGGAGTGGGAGACCTGCCCCTGTTCACCCCCCATCATCTGAACACATAGAACATGGACCGGGGATCGCAATGCATGCGTTTTCCAAGCATGCACCCCGCGGCGATCAGTGATCAGATGGGCTCCCTCCCGTCACTCCAGATCCTTTGGATCCACCTCGGTATTTCCCCATGATCTGGGCGACTGGAGTGACCCCAGGGACCCTCTCCACCTGTCAGCGCGGCAACAATCAGATGGCTTTCCCTATATAAAGCACACTTTTACACTCTCTCCTCAGTGGTGCACCTCTCTGCATGAGAGGGACTATGAGGAGAGACGCTTCCTTCAAACACTAAAAGGTATTTTGGGAAAGGAATCTTTCCCTGTCTTTTTGGTTTTTCATTTCATTGGTGTCAGACTTGCACGTACCTGATCCACGAGTCCGATGGAGCAGAGGAAGGTCTCCCGTACGGATCCGACTCGCGGTCCCCAGTAGTGCAGACAGGAGGCACGGGAGTACGGAAGGGTAAGAGAGCCTGGTAAGTAGTTGCTGGAAGACGGCTCAGGATCCGGATACAGAAGAGGAGATGAGCCACGCAAGCTGCAGGCAGGTATACTGAAGAGTGCAGCTGGGTAGGTGCAGAGAAGAATAGTCAAATGACAGGCAAGGTTGGCAACGGTCAGACAACGTGATACAGAGGGGCAGGCAGGTTCAGGGTCAAGACAGGCCAAGGTCAGATGCTGGCGGAGGGCAGGAGAAGTCCAAGTAACAAGCCGGGTGGTCAGGAGATCAGGTTTCAGGAAATCAGCAGGCGCAGGATACACAGGGGACTGTAGATCAGACAGCACCGGTCTGAAGTGTTCCAGGGGTTTAATGGGCTGTTTAGCGCGCATTGGCGCGCGAGCGCATCATGCGCGCACATGCACCCGCGCGCACAGGCACACCACCGCGCACAGATGCGCGCGCCCGTAGTCCGGGACGTGAACCAGCGCGCACAGGAACATGCACAACATCAGCGCACATCGGCGCGCGTGCGTGCGCACCAAAGCGACGACCAACATGTCCGGGAAGGTGAGTTCTCTGACAATTGGTGTCTCTATATGACCCCGTTATTTAAATGTTTGTCTGGTATGCTTTTACCTAGATTCCTATTGATGTTGATCTGGATTTCATTCCACACCTAAAGGTATTTCCAGGGATTGCTTCCCTTCTGGCATACATCTGGACAGTGCGGTCATTATATACAGCAGTGAGACATCTAATCTCACTTTTTCTCACCTTGACTTATATATATGCACTGCCTCTAAGCTCTTACTAGCTATATATACCTGGTAAGTGATCAAGTATATATTTTTATATTTCTATTTTTGCACATATCACGCACACACTCTCACTCACTTACCGGTATCTCTTTTTCCCTCTCCCTCCCCCTATTCAAAACCGCCCCCCCTCTCTTCCCTCCTTTCCCTCCCCCTTTTTTTTCCCCTTCCCCACCCTCCCTTTCCTTTCTTGTTTTTCTCTCCCCCCTTTTTTTTCTTCCCCCCTCCTCTTTTCCTCTTCTCTTTTTGCTCCCCTTCCCTCTCCCTTTTCCCCTTCCCGACCCCCTTTCCCTCCTTACCTCCACCCTTTTTTTCCCCCTCCCTTTTCCACATTACACCTACCTCCCAGTCATCAATTCATGTGTTCTTCCCTGTTTATACATATAGGGATCCGCCCTTGTCTTTTCGCGCAGGCTTAGTAGGGGGAAATGTCCTCACAGGCACATAAGCCTTATTTGTCCGCCGCACTGATCTTTTGCAGTTACAGGTTCTTGGTAAGTGTATCTCTTTTCAGATATTGATACACACCCAATATATGTAATGAAACCAATACACATAGACCATTTGCATCGTAGGATTCCTGTTCTTTGTAGTCCTCTGACACATAGGATGCCGCCGCGCATGCATGCAACCATGTACATAGTTTAAAGTGTCTTTTAACACAATACAATACAACATTTAATTTGCAATAATGCATATTGAAAATTATAAATGTATATTTAGTGAACGTATAAATAGTATCATATGTATGCTTTTGTATGTTTACCATTACTCTTTATCTATTTACTTATATTTATTGTTGTTTTTTGTTTTTTCTTCTTTTCTTCCGTATATGTATTGGATGACAATATCCCACTGTGCCATTTTCAAAGGCCCTGACGAAGCGGAAATCCGAGAAACGCGTAGGCCCTCTTACTCTTCATGTTTGGGAATTGCACACCCTGAAATTGATCTTCAGAACTGTAACTTGATTTTATTTCATGTTTTGAATCTTTTGATATTACTGCCATATGGCAGAAAAATAAAAGTTGTTTATTTTTCTATAATTCTGGTATTTCTATATTTATTTACTCCACTGAGGCACACAAAGTCCCACCCCGCTCAACCTTTTTCTTGACACATAGTCGTTTATTAGGACAGCTGCACCGCACATGCTGCTGTGTGAGCCAATAAGGAGTCGCATTTTCTTAGGTGATGGTGCCTCAGTAGGAGCTCTACGGTATTTCACATACACCCCAGCCCCTACACATGTCCTAATAAACAATTTACTTCACTAACAGATGTACCCGCTGGAAGTACTGTATAAACTAGGGGTGCACCGAATGAAAATTTTGGTGCCCAAACCGATACCGAAAATGAAGAATACACTAGGCCGAAAACCAATTTAAAAAAATATTTTTATATATTTTAAATAAAATGTATTTATATATTTTAAATAAAATGTATACATTTTTATATAGCACATTGCTAATAGCATTAGCAAAATTTCCATGCGGTGCACCTCTAGCAGATATGATGCAGGAGATAAGAGACTGCAGACATAGTACAGGAGATCAATGCAGCCTCACCAGTGTCCATCAAATGCAGCCTACCAGTGCTCATCATATGCAGCCTGCTTGTGCCCAGCAGCTTCATCAGTGCCCAGAATTTGCAGCCTGCCTGTGCCTCACCAGTGCCCAGCAGCCTACCAGTGCCCACCATTTGCACCCTGTCTGTGCCTCACTAGTGCCCATCATTTGCAGCCTGCCTGTGCCTCACCAGTGCCCCTCATTTGCAGCCTGCCTGTGCCTCACCAGTGCCCCTCATTTGCAGCCTGCCTGTGCCCGAATCAGCGGCAATCTCCGTGTGTCACAGAGCGGATTTGAATTGCCCGGGCCGTAGTAACATCACAGGAGGCGGGACATTGTTACTATGGCCCAGGCAATTCAGCTCCGTGACACACGGAGATTCAGGGGAGGAGGAGGGAGGGGAGGAGGAGGAGGGAGGGGAGGACTGGCGCGCCAGAGGGATACTCCCGCAATGGGCGGCACCCAGGGTGGACCACGCCCCTTTTCGGCAGCGGAAATTTCGGTGGACCACTAGTATAAACGTTATGGAGCCTCAGCAACATACATTATGCAGCACTGTGTTCTGGCAAGGGGGTGGGAACTTCCCAGAAACAAAATCGAGTTGGACTGCTCAGCCATTCAAAGGAAGCCTTGTATTTTTTGAATGAACACTAAGCTTCTTTTGATTGGCTAAGGCAGAGATCACGACATCATCTGCCTGCCTCAGCCAAGGAAGCTTTGTATTCATTCAAAAAAAAAAAAAAAATACAAAGCTTGGTCCAAATAAACTATTTAGGGTTCATGCACGCGGAGCTTAAAGTGGAGGTTCACCCAAACTGACAACATTATTCTAACAAAATCATTGCACAACGCACACACTCAAAAGTAGAGGTCGACCGATATATCGGCCGATATTTGGCCGTTTTTAAGAAATCGGACGTTTATTGTGAAAATTAGGCCGATTTGCGGCTGCTACACTTAACCCGGCCCGCAGGGCTGCCAGCAGTACTGACCAGGGCCCCGCACCCCCTACAGCAGCATGTGACATGAATCCTTCACCCGTGCCGCCGATAGCCTGCGCGGCGGCCGTCCCTATAGATGAGAAGAGAAAGTTTCACTTGCACTGCCCAGCCCCGCCCCCCTACCTCGGCGGGCTGTAGCAGAGGAAAAAAGCATCATTATCGTGGCCAGCACTAGCTAGCTCAGGGATACTCGAACTACAGCCCTCCAGCTGTTGCAGAACTACAAATCCCATGAGGCATTGCAAAACTCTGACATTTGGCATGATGGGAATTGTAGTTCCTAAACACCTGGAGGGCCATAGTTTGAAGACCCCTGAGCTAGCTCCTCTTCCTTCCCTGCTGAGGCGGAGCCTGCTGCCTGCTTCTATTGCACTAGTTATACTATTGACTGGTCAGCTCATCAGCGTCTATCTGCATGCACCTAGCCCTATTAGGTGCATGCAGATAGATACCCGAAAGCAGCATGGATGGAGGGTAAGTCACAAAAATGTAATGTGTGCTGCTGTGCCCCCTGCCGACTTTATTTAATCTCCTTTGATGGGACACCTGGCTGAGGCTGACAAGCTGGCATTGACTTGCATTGTGAAAATGAACGATGAATTGCATTGTGAAAGTGGATATGAGAGTTACATTGTGGAGAGCATTTTCACAATGCAACTCAATCATTTTCATCCCCACCCAGCACCATCCATCCCTCTCCACAACGCTTCCCCCACCCACAGCCAGCACCATCCATCCATCCCTCTCCACAACGCATCCCCACCCACGGCCAGCACCACCCATCCATCCCTTTCCACAACGCATACCCACCCACGGCCAGCACCATCCATCCCTCTCCACAATGCATCCCCAACCATGGCCAGCACCATCCATCCATCCCTCTCCACAACGCATCCCCACCCACGGCCAGCACCATCCATCCATCCATCCATCCCTCTCCACAACGCATCCCCAACCACGGCCAGCACCATCCATCCATCCCTCTCCAAAACACATCCCCACCCACAGCCAGCACCATCCATCCATCTCCACAACGCAACCCAAAGTACTTCCGGTCCCGCTGGCTCTCCCTCTGCAACAGGTGGAACGCACGCCAGTCTGTCTCCATTCGGGTCACTAGCCCTACTAGTCCACGCTTTCCAGCCTCAGTGCCGGGCTCAAGGCACTATACAAGTAAGAGGGCATTTGGCTGTCATGTTTTAAACTTATCTTTTAAATAAAACGGGATTACACTATTTTCCGCTTTATTTTCCTTTTGTTCCACTCACCACCGTCTGAGCCTCTAGGAGGTAGGGATTTCTTAGGTCCGGTATTGACATCTCTATCCATGTTAGCAAGTGGAACTTGCACAAAGCGCATATGACTCCTTTTTAATTAAAAGAGTCAATTAATTCTGGTAAGCTGCTACATTTATCATGAGCACTATCGGGTGTTTTACAAAAAAGATGGTGAAGGTTGTCACTTCAAGCAATTTCTTTTGGTTGGATCAAGTTGATATTCAAGGATTCATTTCACCTCCTTCAATATATGGACAATTGGAATATATAGTTCACTAAATATATTATTTTTTTTGGACATTCAGCTATTATCATTGGCACTGCATGCTTGAATATTTATATTTATTTACATCAACGAGTGGTTCATCAGTTTAATCAATATTTTTTGTTCATTTGATGATTTGCACATGTCATTTCATGCACTAAGGGTACGGCATCAAGGTTGATCAATGTGGCTGTGCAGTCACTAAATCAGCCGGTGCAGTCTACACAGGTTGGCTGGTGTTTACAGATTTTTTAATTTTTTTTAATTAATTCATCACTATTGTTATTATTGTTTTATAGCGCCCCCTAATATATTTGCAACTTTTGCACATATAACCATCCACAAAGGCTGTGAATACTTAGGCCCCTTTCACACTGGGGCGTTTTTCATGCGGTTTAGCGCTAATAATAGCGCTATTATACCGCATGAAAAATTCCTGCCTGTAGCCTTCAATGTGAAAGCCCGAAGGCTTTCACACTGAAGCGGTGCGCTAGCAGGACCACTCCAAAAGTCCTGCTAGCCGCTTCCTTGCAGCGGTAAAGGAGCGGTGTGTTCACCGCTCCTTTACCGCGGGTGCCCATTGAAATCAATGGGACACCGCGGTAATACCGCCCGCAAACCGCGGCAATAGCCACGGTTTGCGGGCGGTATTAACCCTTTTTCGGCCGCTAGCGGGGGTTAAATTCACCCCCCTAGCGACCGTATACCGCGGTAAGGACGACGGTATAGCAGCGCTGCAAATCGCGCTGCTATACCGCCACCGCTCCTGCCCGCCCCAGTGTGAAAGGGGCCTTACTGTATGTACATGGGATTTTTTTCATTTTATATTTTTTATTAATTTGCAAAGATTTCAAACACAATTCTGTCACATCATTATGGGGTATTGTTTGTAGAATTTTGAGGAAAATAATGAATTGGACCCCTTTTTGTAATAAGGCTGTAACAACAAAATGTGGAAAAAGTGAAGCGCTGTGAATACTTTCCAGATGCACTGTATGTTCATACTGTTTTCCCATGGTACTCTGTCCGCTATGTAAGCTTGTTTTTATTCTTGACGAGAGCCTTGTTGGCTTTTCCATTTGTACCTTTTAATAATCTGCAATAAAATTGTATTAAATAAAAAGATATGGTCACTATTTAGCAGCACCAGCAGCTGCAGAAGCCAAAGGTTTCCTTCCTAATACAATGGAGATTCCTCCATCCACTGTGTTTAGTATGACATTGTATTAACATATGCTATTGGCATTGCGTTGTAGTTCTATTTATCCAGCAGTCCTGTGACTCTCTCACATGAGCACACACTGTCACATGGCCTGCAAAGTCACTTCAGGTTTAGAAAGTTCTGGGCGTCTTTGCAGACCACGCTGTCCAGCTGAAGACTGGAGTGCTTACTGTCAGCCTCCCTCTATGAGCAGCTATCAGCCAAAACCTAGTAGACCATACAGGGGTTGTGGCCCTGAGCATGTTACATGTCTATAGGGCTGCCTGGAACGTCCCAACAGAAGACACCCAAGGGTGACAACCCTTCCGCTCCACTGGAAGCTGGTGGACAGCGTTGTCACACAATAACAAGAACCTGACAGGATCAACAGCTAAATACAACAGCTTCATCGAGGTGAAAAAGATGACTTCAAACATACTTGGAAGCTAAAAGGAAAATTTGGGGATATTTATTCTTATTTTATTTTTTTAGAGTTTACATACACTTTTCGGGTCGGTGTTCCATCAGATTTGGTAATGGAAGTGACGTGCCTAATCTGACAGAACACTGCAGTCAGAAGAAGAAAGCAGACATCTTACTACACCCAGGTCTGTCTCTAATTTAACAGTTATTTTAGCAATAAAAGTTAACGTATATACATAAATATACTGTATTCACATCTGTTATGGTTATTCAATGTTAAATTTAGTAAGCCTGAAGTTTTAGCGCTGAGCATTGTGGGGTGTACCAACATGGCCTCCCCCACCTTCCTACTGCTGCTGTCTAGCTTGTTTCATATTTTTACATCAAATAACCATCACAGATGTCAGTTTACTATATTTATTTATATACGCTGACTTTATTGCAAAAATGTATCTTAAATTGAAAACATAGGTGGGTGTACTAAGATGTCCTCTACCGCCTTCTTCTGACTACAGTGTTCTGTCAGATTAGGCAACCTGGTAGCCGATGGACGCATGTGCAGGTGACGGAACGTTACTTTCGTTACCAAATCTGACGGAACACCGGTTCACAGTGCTGCGATGCCAGAACCCATGCAAATCCAGTACGGGTTTCTGCATCGCATGTCACCCGCCAGTGCTTCACACTGCTCAATGCAAACCGCTGCGGGTGTCAATAGAACGTTAACCACTAGAGGCCCGCGCTATAGTCAAATGACAGCTACAGCGCAGGCCTGAAAACCTGGGAGGCCGTCAATAGACGTCGCCCCCTGCAGGGCGCGCGCGGCACGCGCTGTGATTACCGAGTCACTGAGACTCGGTGGATCACAGAACCGTGTAAGGGGTGCGATTTGACATGTCAAATCGCATGCCAAATCGGTGGCTATTGCCGGCAATGGCACCGTCCGAATTGGTGTGGCGCTGCACCGATTCCCAAAAGTAGTTCCTGTACTTCTCTCTGTGACTTTGGGGGGTGATTTGAATCGACATCTGTGCATAAACCCGCACAGATGTCTGTCAAATCGCCCCCCGAAGTCGGACTGCATTGCTGGTTTGAAATCTTGCGAGTTCAGCTGAACGTGCACGATTTCTAACCCGAATCAGTGTGAACCTGGGCTTAGGGTCCATTCACACAAATGGGATTTTCAGGACGATCTAATCAGAAGCTGAATGTTAGTCTATGGTCAGGTGTAGGGTTGTCCCGATACTAGTATCGGTATCGATACCGAGCATTTGCGCGAGTACTTGTACTCGCGCAAATGCTCCCGATGCCTTTGCCGATACCTGGGATGGGAGAAGTCAGCGGGCGGAGTCGGCAAGCGGAGGGCGGAGCGGAGAGCAGAGTGGGGCGGAAAGGTCAGTGGGCGGAGTCGGCAAGCGGAGGGCGGGAGGGGTGGAGCGGAGAGTCCTCAGGCGGGTAAGCTTGCAGCTTCCATCGGCGACCGGAGCCGTCACATTCGGCGACCGGAGCCGTCACATTCGGTAAAGGAAGTGACGCTCCGTGTTACACTGTCTGTGTTTGAAAAAATGCGACGCCCATCTTGGTACACCCTGCACTCGGCCTCAATAAAGCAGCAGCGGACATCTTGTTACACCCAGCCCATTTACTATATATTAATAGTAAAAAGGTCAAGTCTGAGCATGTAGGCCCTTTACAAAATAATCTAGAGTGGGTGACTGGGGACAAAGAGAAGGCTAATTTATTAAATACTTTCTTCAGTTCTGTGTATACAAAGGAGCATGGGGGAGCTCATGTCCAAAATGGGGGTGGTAGTGACACAGCCCCAAATCCACAATGGCTCAAAAGTGATATGGTCCAGAAATATTTAGATGGAATAAAGGTGGATAAAGCACCTGGACCAGATGGCATACACCCACGGATCCTAAAAGAATTGAGCTCTGTAATTTCAAAGCCATTGTATTTAATTTTTAGGGACTCATTAATGACAGGAATAGTACCACTGGATTGGCGCAGGGCCAATGTGGTGCCTATATTTAAAAAGGGAATTAAGTGTTTACCAAGTAACTATAGACCTGTTAGTTTAACTTCTATAGTTGGGAAAATACTGGAGAGATTAATAAAAGACCACATAGATGAGTTCTTGCTGGAAAAAAACTATTTAAGCAACAGACAGCATGGATTCATGAAAGACAGAAGTTGTCAAACAAACCTGATTTCTTTTTATGAAGAGGTAAGTAAGACCTTGGACAGAGGGGTGGCAGTGGACGTGGTATACTTGGATTTTGCAAAAGCGTTCGATACAGTTCCCCACACACGGCTCATGTGTAAGGTAAAGTCTACAGAATTGAAAATATCAGTTTGTAAATGGATAGAAAACTGGCTAAAAGACAGAATTCAGAGAGTAGTGGTTAATGATTCTTACTCTGAATGGTCCAAGGTTATCAGTGGTGTACCCCAAGGTTCAGTGCTGGGACCCTTACTTTTTAATATGTTTATAAATGATATTGGGTCTGAGATCAAAAGTAACATTTCTGTCTTTGCAGATGACACCAAGCTATGCAGTGGAATAACGTCCTTACAGGATGTCGCCAATTTACAAGCCGACCTCAATGCTCTGTCTAATTGGGCGACTATGTGGCAGATGAGGTTTAATGTTGATAAATGTAAAGTTATGCACTTGGGGGCTAATAATATGAATGCATCATACATACTAGGGGGAGTACAACTGGGGGGATCCGTAGTGGAGAAGGATCTGGGGGTTTTGGTAGATCATAAGCTCAATAATGGCATGCAATGCCAAGCTGCGGTTTCCAAAGCGAGCAAAGTCCTTTCTTGTATTAAGAGAGGTATGGTCTCCAGAGAGAGAGATATCATTTTGCCCCTGTTCAAATCATTAGTAAGACCTCATCTGGAATATGCAGTTCAGTTTTGGGCCCCAGTTCTCAAAAAGGATATTGGGGAACTGGAGAAAGTGCAGAGAAGGGCAACCAAACTGATAAGAGGCATGGAGGAGCTCAGCTATGAGGAGAGATTAGAGGAACTGAATTTATTCTCTCTTGAGAAGAGGAGATTAAGGGGGGATATGATCAACATGTACAAATATATAAGGGGTCCATATAGTGAACTTGGTGTTCAGTTATTCACTTTACGGTCAACACAAAGGACAAGGGGGCACTCTTTGCGTCTAGAGGAAAAGAGATTTCACCTCCAAATACGGAAAGGTTTTTTCACAGTAAGAGCTGTGAAAATGTGGAATAGACTCCCTGCAGAGGTGGTTCTGGCCAGCTCAGTAGATTGCTTTAAGAAGGGCCTGGATTCTTTCTTAAATGTACATAATATAACTGGGTACTGACATTTATAGGTAAAGTTGATCCAGGGAATATCCGATTGCCTCTCGGGGGATCAGGAAGGAATTTTTTCCCCTGCTGTAGCAAATTGGATAATGCTCTTCTGGTTTTTTTTGCCTTCCTCTGGATCAACTGTGGGTATAGAATTGGGTATATGGGATTGTACGATATATGTTTATTTTTATTTTTTTATTTTTATTTTTTACGGTTGAACTGGATGGACTTGTGTCTTTTTTCAACCTGACTAACTATGTAACTATGTAACTATGTAACTATGTAGTTTGGGCTGGGTGTAACAAGATGTCCGCTGCTGCTTTATTGAGGCCGAGTGCAGGGTGTACTAAGATGGGCGTCGCAGAGGCAGCATAGAAAAATAAATCCTCTCGTGCCTATAAGTGCCCACCACCTGTCAGTGCCCGCTATCTGTCAGTGCTCATTAGTGCTGCTTACTCAGTGTCACCTATTAGTGCCAGCCACCTGTACCATCTATCACTACCACCTGTCAATGCCATCTATCACTGCCAGCCACCTGCCATCTATTAGTGCAGGTGCCAACCCCCTGTCAGTGCCAGCCATCAGTGCCCCCTTTCAGTGCCAGCCATCTATCAGTGCCCTCTGTCAGTGCCAGCCATCTGTCGGTGCCAGCCATCAGTGCCCTCTGTCAGTGCCAGCCATCTGTCGGTGCCAGCCATCAGTGCCCTCTGTCAGTGCCAGCCATCTGTCGGTGCCAGCCATCAGTGCCCCCTGTCAGTGCCAGTCATCATTGCCCGCCACCTGTCAGTACTCATCACTGCTGCATATCCGTGCCACCTAATCATATCAGTGCTGCTTAATCAGTGCTGCATATCATTGCCACCTAATCTGTATTGTGCTTTAAAACTGTCAGCTGACATTAAAAAAAAAGTATCGGTAATCGGTATCGGCGAGTACTTGAAAAAAAGTATCGGTACTTGTACTCGGTCTTAAAAAAGTGGTATCGGGACAACCCTAGTCAGGTGGATATAATTGGACCTGCGTCTGTTTAGATCTAATTATTTCCAAACCCATCTAGGCCCAAAAAGTTGGAAAAGGTTTGCATCCTTTTCGTTTTTTACAGGCGGCTGGAATAGTTGGCAGTCCATCCTCTGTTCAATCGCTCTCTGGTTGAGAATTGAAAATTGCTTTGTACTGTATGTGGCCAGCATGAGCACGGATACATCCAGATTGGCACAATATAAGTATGTACATTTCCTACCTGAGAGGCCGCTGGGAAACTGACAATCACTGGAATAGTCAGTGCTACTACAATGATAGCTCTGGGGTGGCTCCAACAGGCACAATGACCTACCCATCATCGCTGCCTGTTTCCAGGTCCGGGCACTTGTCCCCCGCCCACCTACCCCCCTGTGGTTTGACACAGCAGGAGTTTTGCCCCGTACACACAAGCGGTTTTCCCGTCGGAAAAAAAACTGATGGTTTTTCCGACAGAATTCCTATCAAGCCTGCCTTGCATACACACAGTCGCACAAAAGTTTGGTGAACTTTTGACTGCCAAGAACGCGGTGACGTAAAAGACTATGATGAGCCGAGAAAATGAAATTCTATGCTTCTGAGCATGCGTCGATTTGTTTCCGAGCATGCGTGTTTTTTTTGCGCGTCGGAAAAGCATACAGACGAACGGTTTTCCCGCTATGATTTTTTCCAGAAAAAAACTGGAGCTGCTGCATGCAGGGAGAGGGGTTGTACCCAGAGGGACCACCTCCTGGGCGGTACTGTACAATTTTAAAGTTGTACTAACACATTAACATGTTTCTGCCTAGTCCTCTCCTGTTAGAAGGCTAATACCCTACTGTCAAGACTATACTGCTGTGTCCGTCCATAAACACAAGAGAAAGAGATCCTGCTCTCTTTTTTTTCCGGCAGTTTTCCTGTTGGAAAAAGTCAGATGGAGCATACGCACGGTCGGGATTCCTGGCTAAAAGCTCTCATCTGACTTTTTCCGACAGGAAAACCGGTCATGTGTACGGGGCATCAGGCTCCATTTACACCAATGCGTTTTTTCATGCTTTTTGCTTTTTCCAGACAAGCAGGACATTATTTTTAACATGGGTTTTGGAAAGCGTCAGGGACTTTTTTAAATGCTAAACACTGCTTTTTTTTTTGCTTCTCTGGTTCAATAGACTTCAACGGAGAAGCTGCAGAAAAGCATGTAGTGCGCATTTACAGCCATTTGCATTTTTTAACCCTTTCCATACAGGGCTTTTTATAGCACTTCCATACCGGGCCTATTCTGGCACTTCTCTCCTACATGTACAAATCATCATTCTTTTGCTCGAAAATTACTCAGAACCCCCAAACATTATATATGTTTTTTCAGCAGACACCCTAGGGAATAAAATGACGGTCATTGCAACTTTTTATCTTGCACGATATTTGCGCAATATTTTTTCGAATGCCTTTTTTTGGGAAAAAAAATGGTTTCATGAATTAAAAAATAACAAAACAGTAAAGTCAGTCCAATTTTTTTGTAAAATATGAAAGATTATGTTACGCCGAGTAAATAGATACCTAACATGTCACGCTTTAAAATTGCGCACACTCATGGAATGGTGGCAAACTTCGTTACTTAAAAATCTCCATAGGCGACGCTTTGAAAATTTTTACAGGTTACCAGGTTAGAATTACAGAGGAGGTCTAGTGCTAGAATTGTTGCACGCGCTCTAACGCACACGGCGATACCTCACATATGTGGTTTGAACGGCGTTTACATATGTGGGTGGGACTTACATGTGCGTTCGCTTCTGAGCGCGAGCTATTGGGGACAGGGGCGTTTTAAAAAAAAATATATATATATATATATATATATATATATATATATATATATATATATATATATATATATATATATAATTTATTTTTTATTTTACTTAATTATTATTTTTTTTACATTTTTTTTTTGATCACTTTCATTCCTATTACAAGGAATGTAAACATCCCTTGTAATAGGAATGGTGTGTGACAGGTCCTCTTTATGGAGAGATGCGGGGTCAATAAGACCCCACATCTCACCTCCAGGCTGGTGCGCAGAATCGCTGGAGGCATCATTCAGATATCCCCCCACAAACCCAGGATGTCATATGACGTCCACCCGGAGATAGAGAGGGTTCCTGCCGACGTAATTTTACAATGACCCGGTATGGAAGTGGTTAATCTGCCCAACAACAAATCCCCCCCCCCCAAAAAAAATGTAAATTGCAAATTGTGGCAAAATCACAGAAAAAAACGAAACACAAAAAGCACAGCAAAAGGCACTGCAGTAACGCTCAAAAGCAAACTGCATAGGTGTGGATGGAGCCTTAGTCAACAGATCCTAGCCAATGATACACGGCCACGACCTACTGATGGGCTGTGTGCAATCATAGCCAGGCCCCAGAGTCCTTTGTTGACAAACAACACAGGGCTCCACACAGAGGGAACAATCGCTTTGTTTCTTCTCTCTGCAAAGCAGAGAAAAGAAACAAATCGATGTGTAGTAAAAAGCAGCACACATTACACATTTGTTAGGCACACAATTAACCCCTTGATCGACACTAGATGTCAACCCCTTCCCTGCCAGTGTCATTAGTACAGTGATAATGCATATTATTAGCACTGACCACTGTATTAATGTCCCTGAAGATGTCAGTGGCAGCGAGTCAGTTCCCACAAAGTGTCAGATTGTCCGCCGCACGATTACAGTCCCACTATAACTCGCTGATTACCCTCTTTAGTTGTATAAAATAAATAAATAACAATTCCAGTATATTTACCATTGTTTGTAGACGCTATAACTTTCACACAAACCAGTTAATATACACTTATTGGGATTTTTTTTTACCAAAGACATGTAGCAGAATACATTTTATGAAGAAATTCGATTTTTTTTTATTATTATTGGATATGTTTTATAGCAGAAAGTAAAAAATATTATTGAATTTTTTTACATTTTCGGTCATTTATATAATAAAAAAACCCACTGGTGATAAAACAAAACACCAAAAGAAAGCTCTATTTGTGTGAAAAAAATTATATAAAATTTAATTTGCGTATAGTGTTGCATGGCCGCACAATTTCCAGAAAAGTAGCGCAGTGCTGAATAGAAAAAAAATGGCCTGGTCATGAAGGGGGTAAAATATTTTGGAGCTGGATAGCAGCAGTTGGCAGGCATTCAGGTGGCGATCCTGCTTCTGAACACATCTTGTTTTGTTTTTTCAATCCCGAGGTGGATTATGTAGTAAAAAAAAAAATTGCACTCAACTTGAGCGACCTTGAGGACCGTTGCTATCCCTGTAGTAGCGACAACTACTACAGTGATTGTTGGCTTCCCCAGCGGTCTCTCAGGTATGTTACTTACATTGTGCCAAGCTGGACCAACGTTTTTACACCTAGTGGGGGGCCATTTATTTATGTTTCCAGAGCAGCGCGCAGGCAGGATGAGGAATAGCGATGGGCTCAGGCGTGTGAGGATCGTATCCGCCAAGAAGCCATCACTGCACACCGCCAATCAAAAGGCAGTGAGGCATTTCCCGACCGGCAGCTGCACATACACACGCTGCCTCTGACTGGTGGTGTGCAGTGACGGCTTCCTGACGGGTTCGATCCGACCACGCCTGAGCCCATCACTAGTGAGGGGGCAACCCCATGCAGGTACACACAACCCTCACACAGGTGTGCGCTGTACTACGTCCAATTGAACAAGGCATTAACCCCGTAGACTTTAAAATGGGAGTGCCTGAAGATGTCTTCTTCCTGTGTATTGGGGCTCATTCACTCAGCCTGTGGATGTCAATGGAGACACAGCGGCTGGCGGCCTCCCCCCGTACATCCAAGTCTGACAGGAACGGGTCTACACTGTGCATTCGGGGACACGCACCTGTCCCTGTCATGGCAGGGGAGGCCATACAGCCACTGCATCTCCATTGAAATACACAGGCAGCTGCACGCTGCTCCGGAAGTATCTGTGTCCTGTAAACGAGCCTTAAATAACAGGAAGAAGACATGTTTATGCGTTCTTCAGGTACTCCCATTTGAAAGTCTTTGGGGCCAAGGCCTTGTTTACTTGGACGTAGTACAGTGTACAGCCGTGTGTACCTGCATGGGGATGCTTCCTCACACTGCCTGCACGCTGCTCCAGAAGCATCTGCACCCTGTGAATGAGCCCCTAATACACAAGAAGAAGCAGTGGGGGCTGGTGCGTTTTTCCTTTGGGGGGGCGGCAAACAAGCACCCCCCCCCCTCTGGGCGGCCACTGACCGCTTGATCACCATCAACACATACGGCGGTGACCCCCCCCCCCAACCGGGCGGACCGCGTGACACAACCACATCCCCCCACCCGGCGGGGGATCGCTGCACCTACCCGTTCTAGGGTGTGCTGCGGTGTGGGCAGCGGCTCCGGTGTCCGCTCCTCACACGCCCATGTGTTTCCTCTCTGTATCTTCCTCCAAAGCGCTAGGCATCCAATTGGATTGCCTAACGCTTTGGCTAATCGGGAAACTGGTCTTACGACCTACCTCATTCGCTATGGTCACACAACTGGATGGAATTGGGACGCAGTGCTCTGTGCCCCAAGCCCACCCTATTTTGAAGCCTATTGGAGCCTCTGGTTCTAATCGGTGCATAAAAAGACACACCCCCGCACCATCCCCGCCATAGTAATTCATGCAACCGCCGTCCTGAAAGGGGCTGGGCGCATGGATAAGGGGCAGTGGCACCTATAATACACGGGCCGCCACTGGGAAGAAGACATGTTTATGCGTTCTTCAGGTACTCCTGTTATAAAGTCTTTGGGGCCAAAGCCTTGCTCACTTGGACATAATACAGCGTACACCTGTGTGAGGGCTGTGGGGATGCTTCCTCACACATATCTTCACCCTGTGAATGAGCCCCCAGTACACAGGAAGAAGACATGTTTATGTGTTCTTCAGGCACTCCCATTGGAAAGTCTATGAGGTAAGGCTGTACTCACACATTGGAGTATTGTGTTTTTAATGTACTTTTTGGGGGCGTTTTTGACACGACACGTAGGACGGCCATTCATTTGAATAGTCTGCCCTACACTCCAAAAAACGCACCAAAGAAGCTCCTGTACCTTTTTTTTTTTTTGGCACGTTTTTGGACAGCGTTGTCTTTGCGCATTTATTCCCCACGTTTTGTCGCACAACACAATGCCTGGTTTTTAGTGTGTGCCGTTACAATGAATGGCACCCCAACGCGCATGGTGCGTTTTGCTGCGTTTTTAGCACACATTTCTGCTGCGCTCAGATATGACTGAAGCCTCGCTCACACGGACATAGCACGGCGTACGGGGGTTGTGTTTGCGCACACGAGGACGCACCGGTGTTCCACGCAGACAGCGCACATTTGGCGTTCGGTTCTGCAGCCGCTGCGTCCGAACTGCCACAAATGGGACGGTCAGTGCGGACAAACACGGGCCTGGTACGGTATACACCTCTGTGAATGAGGCCTAAAGAATACACTTCACTTCTCCTTTACTACAAGTCTGAGGAAATCACCCCAAATCTCCCCTCCCCCACCATCACCGGTACACATCACTGTGTGAATGAGGCTCACAGCCCGGAACTCACTCAACACATCTCCCCATTACATACAAACACTTTCCTGTCTGCTCAGTACTACCCCCCTACAATCCGTACAACCCCCCCGAGGGACCCCCCCGCCCCGACACTCACCGTGATCCGAGCCCGTTAGGTAAACAATCATCTTCTTCCAGCGGACGGAGGAGGGTGGGGCCGGGCCGGCTCTGGAACTCCGGGGCTGAGGATGAAGTCACAGCCCGAGGAGGAGGTGTCCGCTACTGGGGGGGATCTCCGAGCTTCCGCCACCCTCATCACCATCACCGGGGCCCCGGGAGACCGGAGATCACCAGGCTACATGAAGGAGGAGGAGACCGCCAACACACCCGACAGACAGTCCTACTCACACCTATATCATACGGTACACTGTGATCTCTATGGGAGAGGCACCGTGATCATACAATACACCGTGATCTCTATGGGAGAGACATAGCATGATCTCTATGGTGCAATACACTGTGATCTCTATGGGAGAGGCACCGTGATCATACAATACACCGTGATCTCTATGGGAGAGACATAGTATGATCTCTATGGTACAATACAGTGTGATCTCTATCATACGATACACCGTGATCTCTATGGGAGAGACATAGTATGATCTCTATGGTACAATACAGTGTGATCTCTATCATACGATACACCGTGATCTCTATGGGAGAGACATGATATGATCCCTATCATACAATACACCGTGATCTCTATGGTACAATACACTGTGATCTCTATGGGAGAGGCATGATATGATCCCTATCATACAATACACCTCCTGTAGTGTGTCCATTTGTAGCGGGATTTGGGGATGTGAAGGAGGTTTTGATTGGTTAATCGGAGAATGCGTTTGGGGGAGTAGTGTTTTATTTTCTCGCATAAATATTGAGGTGCGTTTCCTTGTGGGTGAGGCAAAGGGTCTTGAAAGTGACCCGATCCTTTACGGTTAGCCAATGCAGGGTCCTCAGTGAAGGGGTGATCGATTCCCAAGGTTTTTTCCCTGTTACCAGTCTGGCTGCCGTGTTCTGGATGACTTGTAGGCGCGAGATCTGATATTTAGGTAGTCCTATGTAGAGGGAGTTTGCATAGTCGAGTCGGGAGTTGATGATTGTTCCAACTACTACTGCTGTGTCCTCTTCCGGGATGAAGGGGATGAGTCTCCGTAATAGACGGAGAAGATGGTGCGATCCGCTTACTACTGATCCTATTTGTGCATCCATCGACATCTCCGAGTCAAGGATGACTCCGAGACTTTTGACTTTGGTGCTCGGGGTAACGGTCTTTCCAAGAATGGTGGGCGGTGTCCAAGACGTCTTTTGTTTTTGTCTTTTGGTTTGCGTGGAGTAGAAGAAGTTCTGTTTTGGATCCATTGAGTTTGAGGGAACTCTCTGTCATCCAATCATCGATCAATGCGAGGCACTCTTCCAGTCCACGATATTGGTCTTTTTTTCCGGTATACAAAAGTAGATTTGGGTGTCGTCGGCATATGAGTGGTAGCACAGATCCTGTTTCCTGATGATTTTAAGTAGTGGGCGGAGGTAGATGTTGAAGAGCACGGGTGAAAGGGGTGATCCTTGAGGGACTCCGCAAGAAATTGCGCGAGTTTCAGAGGTGAAGACTCCTAGTTTCACTGTCTGGGAGCGATTTTCTAAGAAGGATGCGAACCAGTGTAGGTCAGGGTCTGCTACTCCTGCTACTTCTTTGAGGCGAATAAGTAAAGTTTTGTGATCTACTGTGTCGAACGCTGCACTGAGATCCAGCAGCACCAGAAGACATGATTCTCCATCATCTGCTGCTTCGAGGGCGTCATCCCATATTTTGAGAAGTGCCGTTTCTGTGCCATGGCCTGGGCAGAAGCCTGATTGTAGTGGGTCCAAGAGTTTGTGGGTGTCCAAATGGAGTTGTAGTTGTTGTACTACTGCTTTCTCCATGATCTTTGAGATGGTGTTGAGACTTGTTATCGGCCTGCGGTAGCTTGGGTCTTTAGGGTCGAGGTTGGGCTTCTTTAGGAGGGGTTTGACTATGCCTTGCTTGAGGGAGATCGGCACAATGCCTTCTTTGAACGATTGATTTATGAGGTGTGTTATGGAGGGGGCCAGAATGTCAGTACATTCTTTCAGGAGTTTTGTAGAAATGATGTCATTTGGTGATGTGCTGTCTCTGAGACTTCTGATGATGTTTTTGGTGATGTCGATGGTGATCGGGACCAGCAAAAATGTAATCGATTGTATGTTGATTTCCTCTTCTTGTTTAGCCTGAGTGAGATTGGATGTTTTTTTCTTTTGAATAATTTCTCGAATGTTTTAGATTTTGTCGATAAAAAAATCCGATAGTTCATTGCAGAATTCTTGAGTTTCGTTTGCTGGGGGGTTCAAACAGGCGGGGTTCATAGTTTGCGCGACAAGTTTGAAAAGTTCGCGAGGTCGGTTTAGGGCATTTGAGATGGCGTTTGAGAAATGTTCTTTTTTTGCTTTGAAGATCGCTTTATGGTATTTATTAGTGAGTGCTTTATAGTTAGAGTGGTTTTCCTTTGTTGGGTTTCTTCTCCAGGCTCCTTCAGCTCTTCTGCGTTCTTGCTTCAGTAGAGTCAGAGTGTCATTAAACCATCCCGAATTGTTTCTGCGGATGAGTGCTCTACGTCTCGGCGCGACTGTGTCTGCTGTTTGTAGTAATGCTGTGTTTAAGGAGCTGAGTGTTTGTTCCGTTTAGTGGTTTTGATTTAGTGTTCCTATTTTTTTTTTGATAGTGTAGTTTTGAAGAGTTCAGAGTGTAGTTTCTTCTGAGATCTTGTCCAGTATGTTGTTATTGAGTGCTTCGGTTTTTGGGAGATGGTGTTGGTGGTGATTTTAAATTTGATAGCGTGGTGGTCCGTCCATGGTAACGGCATGTTGTCCAGTGTGTTGACGTCCATATTTTGTTTGAAGATGAGGTCAAGAATGTGGCCCGATCCATGCGTGGGGGCATTTATCAGTTGCTGCAGACCTAGTTCTTCCAGATGGTTGATGCAGGAGGTGGCAATGGGGTCCTGGGCGGAGTTAGCCCAGAGGTTGAAGTCCCCGAGTAATAAAAAGTTTTTGGACTTCAAGGTGTATGTCGAGATGAATTCGGTGAAAGGTGTGAGGAAATTTGTCTTTGGTCCTGGTGGTCTGTAGCATAGCAGTATGTGAACGGTGTCTTGAGGTGTTGTTTGAAGATGCAGAGTGAGTGTCTCCATGAAAGGCAATGGGGTCTGTAGCTTCGGTTTGATGAGCGAGAGGTGAGATTTGAAGATCACTGCTAGGCCTCCTCCTCTTTGTCCTATTCTGTGCTCAGTTAGGATGCAGTAGTTTTCAGGCACCAGTTCTGTTAGGATGGTGTTACAGTCGGGTGTTAGCCAGCTTTCCGTGATAAAGAGGCAATCTATGTTGTTTTGGGTGATGAAGTCGTGGATTTCTGTTCTGTGTTTGACTGCAGATCTTGTGTTGATCAGGGCGCATGATATGTGTTGTAGTGGAGGTGGTCTCTTCGTGTTTTTGATGGTTGATTGCCGATTGATCCTTAGCAGTTGTTCTTTCCGTAGTATTTTTTGGGTGGAGGTTGGTAGTGTTGAGGCGGTATTCCTTAGCCTGTGGAGGGTGTCCGCTGAGTATTTAAAATTGCACATAATGGGAAAAACAAGAGTGAATGGCGATAGTGAAAGGGCCCAATGACCTAAACCACCCCCCGTTGGTCCAGAGGAAGGCGAAAAACCCCAACCGAGCCAAGGCCAATTGCTACAGCAGGGGAAAAATTCCTTCCTGACCCCCCGAGAGGCGATCGGGTGAACCCTGGATCAACTTCCTATGGGTTGGAGGTGCCCCAATGTACTTACCAGGTAGGAGCACGCGGGCCCGCTGAAAAAAGAGTTGGGGAGAGGATGATGGGTTGGCTGGAGCTATGTCACAGCCGCGGTCTGTCCTGCAGGTCTAGCGGTCTAGAGGCTGGTGCCCAGATGGCGACAGGCGGCGGCTGTGGGCAGTGTGATGGTGAGCTGGGGGACTTGACTAGGGGGGGAGTGGGGTCCAAAGGAGACCACCGGTCGTCAGGTTACCGTTTGCTGGGGGAGCGAAGGCGCAGAGGTTCCGGGAATGAGTCCTAGATGTCCTGATGGTCAGAGCTCCTGCCACACACGTCCGTTTCCCTGGACCATGTGTGTGGATTGCTCTGTGAAGTGGTGCGGTAGCCTGGGTGCGTCGGGGGGGGTGCGCTATCCGTAATAAGTAGAAAAAAAAGTTGAAGAGTTTTTAAAGAGGGTGGTCCTGGTGTTGCAGGTTGGGGAAACCCGGTTGAGCTAGGGGTGGGGGATGTCAGTAGAAGTGGGGAAAAACAGAAGAGGAGAAAGAGGTTTTTTTTTTTTTTGAAGTTTTTGGGTGTACTAAGATGGCCGCTGCTTACCAGGCCAATCTCAGTGTCGTCCTACCGACTGCCGCTTCAAAGTGACCCCGTGGGGGGCACAAGTAGTCAACCCTGATGGAGATGCAATCCGGCAGTTATACCGGGTGGGTATGTTCCAAGGGGGGCCGGGAGACGGTGTTAGAAGCCGAATTGGGTGGACCAAGATGGCCACCGGGGGCTAGGCCGGAGCCGCGGTCTATCCTGGCCAGGTTAGGCAGCTGCTTGCGTTGCCTAGGTGGCCCGCTGCCGTCAGGGGGGAGCTCCGAGAGCGGGGGGCAGTAAAGGGTGCTCCTGGTGGATCGCTGAGTGATCCTAGATACTGGAGGAAGCTTGGACTGGCGAAAGCTAGGCCGCAGCCGCGGACTTTCCTGCCAGCGGCTGCGGGGAACGGGATGCCGGAAGACGGCTGATGAAGGAATCTGTGGCGGTGGTAAGAGGAAGGACTGGGCTGGGGGGGGGATCCCGGGTCAGTGGGGAACGATAGCCTCAGCCCCTGGTTACTCTGACTGAGAGGGGGGAGTGGAGGACTGTACAGCCCTGGATGGAGCGGAGCGGAGCTCCTGCATCAACGTCTGGTTGGCTGGAGGTCTGGGTGCTATGGATGGGGATGCCCGGAGCGGTGGATGGCGGCCTCGGTGGTGCCCGAGGATGGGCTGGGGGGTCGCTGGGTCTAAGGGAGCTGTGGACCACTAGGCAACCGCTGGTGACGGGGGGGACAAAAGAGGACAAAAAAAAAATCTATAATACGATACACTGTGATCTCTATCCTACGATACACTGTGATCTCTATCCTACGATACACTGTGATCTCTATCCTACGATACACTGTGATCTCTATCCTACGATACACTGTGATCTCTATCCTACGATACACTGTGATCTCTGTCCTACGATACACTGTGATCTCTGTCCTACGATACACTGTGATCTCTGTCCTACGATACACTGTGATCTCTGTCCTACGATACACTGTGATCTCTGTCCTACGATACACTGTGATCTCTGTCCTACGATACACTGTGATCTCTGTCCTACGATACACTGTGATCTCTGTCCTACGATACACTGTGATCTCTGTCCTACGATACACTGTGATCTCTGTCCTACGATACACTGTGATCTCTATCCTACGATACACTGTGATCTCTGTCCTACGATACACTGTGATCTCTGTCCTACGATACACTGTGATCTCTATGGGAGATGCATAACATGATCTCTATGGTACAATATACTGTGATCTCTTTTTTTGTTTACAAACGATTTTTATTATAGAAAAGGTCAAGGTATAAAAACAAATCACAATGATGGTACAGGTATATATATAAACATTGTTAATATTGAGCATTGTACAGAGGAAAGAAAAAAGTTTTTTTTTTTTTTAAGTCAGGTATAGGAATGTATATTGTTCAAATGAAGTCAACCAGGAGCATTGTATTGGAGAGAGGGCTAAATGACAATTGCATATATTTTAAGAGTGGGAGGTAAAAAAAACGGGAAGGTACTAGACCAGAGAGGTGGTATCCCAGAGAGTCCATTTTTTTTTGGTAAAGGGGCATAGAATCATATAATGTGTGGTGAATTCTTTCTGAAAGCTTAATGTTCGACATGCGGTTAAGAATTTGTGGCCAAGGTACCGTAGTGGAGCGCCAATTAAATGCTATGGCCCAGTGGATGGAACTGAGGAGTGTATGGATTAACCTTGTACTAGTCATTGGAATATCCTGTATAGGGGTGAATAAAAGGCCTATTTGGGGTGTAAGAGAGATCTTTCTACTGGATATTTTTTCTATTATAATACTTGCCTTATGCCAAGTGTCTTTAATGTGGGGGCAATCCCAAAATATATGTAAAAGTGTTCCCTGGGTGGGGCAACCCCTAAAGCAGAGTGGGGATACTGAGGGATAAAATGAATTGAGTTTAGCGGGGGTAAGATACCATCTATAGAGTAGTTTGATGGCCGATTCTCTAATCGAGGTTGTTCTGGTACATTTGTGGAGATTTGTAAAAATTGTATCCCATTGATCAAGAGTAAATGAGGTATTTAAATCTGATTCCCATTGTAACATGGGATGTGATTTATCGGGCATGTTGGTCTCATTTAAATTTTTATATATTCTGGAGATTAAACCCCGGTCACGAGGGGAGGAGATACAAATTTGCTCAAATTGTGTATAAGGGGGGTGGAGTGTAAGTGAGTAATATTTCTCATAGAATTGTCTTATTTTCGCATAGATCTCTAGTTCGGTAGGAGAGATATTGTATTTTGTTTGTAGTCTGGTGAAAGTAAGAAATGCATTGTCTTGGGAGAGCGATTTTAAATGTATTAGATTATGTGACTTCCAATACGTTAGCAAATTTTCATCTTGAGCTCTATCTGGGGGGGAAAAACGTGGGTCACCCATAAAGGAAGCCAAGGGGGGAACATCCGAGGATAACTTAAAATTAGAGATTTGTCTGTTCCATAGTTGAAGAGTGTGAGTGATGATGAGGTTTAAGGGCCTTATTTTTTGTGGTGGGGTGACATTGGACCAGAGAAGTCCTTGTAAATTGTAGGGTAGGATAGATTCTTCTTCGAACAGGAGCCAAGGGATTTGGGATTAAGGGGCATACCATTGGGCTAATTGGGTGAATCTGGCCGACAAGTAATATAGCCAAAGGTTTGGAATGCTGAGGCCTCCTTTTAAATGGGGTCTAAACATAAGGGAATAACTAAATCTGGGTTTCTTGTTTTGCCATATAAATTTGTTGATTTCTCTCTGTAAAGATTCTAGTGTTTTTTTGGGTAGAATAAGTGGAAGGGTTCTAAAAAAGAATAGAAGTTTGGGTAATATCATCATTTTTGTGGCTACTATCCTGCCCGAGAAAGAAATCTGGTATGATGACCATAGTTTAAGTAGGTTTTTAATATTGTTAAATAAAGGAGGGTAGTTTGCTTGATATAACGTTTTATATGAAGGTGTAATCTGAATACCTAGGTATCTAAACGAATCTACGTGCCAATTGAATGAGAATTTGTCTTTAAGTGAAGATATTAAGGCTGGGAGAATGTTGATTGGTAAAGCCGAGCACTTAGATAGGTTTACTCCCAGACCTGTCAAATCATGGAAGACGTCCAGGGTTTTAGTTAGATTAGGTAGGGAAATAAGAGGGTCAGTTATGAATAGAAGGACGTCATCCTTATAAAGACTCAGTTTGTATTCTTTGGATCCCTTAAGATATCCTTTAATATTTGTATTGTTTCTGATTGCACAGGCGAGGGGTTCTATTGCGAGGGCAAAAAGTAGGGGGGAGAGTGGACAACCTTGTCTGGTACCTTTAGTCAGGGGAAAAAAGTCAGAATTGTTACCTGGGAGTTTGATACGTGTTTGTGGGTTGTGATAGAGAGCCTTAAAGCCATGTAGAAATTCATTGTTGATGCCATATTTGGGGAGAAGAGTGTCAAGATATGACCAGCAAACGCTGTCGAAAGCTTTGTGTATATCAAGACCAAGAAGCAGTGTGGATTTGGAATGAATGTTGGAGTCTTGAATGATATTTGTGGTAAGTCGTATGTTGTCTGTTATTTGTCTGTTGGGAATGAAGCCTGTTTGATCAGGATCAACTAATGGGGAGATAACGGCTGATAATCTGTCTGCTAATACACGGCCGAATATTTTTAGGTCGTTGTTAATAACTGATATTGGGCGGTAGTTTTGAGGGGTGGAGTGATCTTTATTTGGTTTGGGAAGTAAGGACATATTAGCCAAAATCATCTCGGGTGGGAATTGGCCACCCTGTAAGATATTATTATAAAGTTTAGTAAGGTGTGGTGTAATGGTAGAGGAATTTTTTTTATAGTAAGATGTGGAATAGCCGTCAGGGCCTGGGGCTGTGGATATTTTTAGTGTTCCAATGGTTCTGTTAACTTCTATCTCCGAACAAGGGGCATTAAGAGATTCAATTTGATCTCTAGTAAGAGTGGGTAACGTAATGTTATTAAGCCAGTCTAAGGAGGACTGTTTTGGGGGTGTTTTTGGTGAGGTCAGGAGATTTTTTATAGAAGTCTGAGAACAATTTCATGACTTCTTTGGGATGGGATACCAAATTACCAGAAGGGTTCCTTAATTTATAGGTGTGTGGGGGTTTCATAGATTGATTTAGTTTTTTAGCAAACATGGTGGAATAAGAATTGCTGTTGAGTAAGAATCTAGCTTTAGACCATCTGAGAGCTTTTTCAGTATCTGATGTTAATAATGTGTCTAAGGTAGTGCGTTTCTCTTGTATCTGTTTAAGTAGGTCACTAGATGGGTTCTGGTTGTTTCTATGATATAAGTGATCTAGATCTTTTGTTAGGGATCTAATATCTGCAAGTTTGGATTTGTTGTTGATTGAGGCGATATTTATCAGGTGACCTCTCATTACCGCTTTATGTGCCATCCATATAGTTGTAGGGGACATGTCTGGTGCTACGTTATGTGCAAAATATTGTTCAAGGTGAGATAGAATTTGTTGGTTGCTTGAAGGATCTGTGAGCAAGGAATCGTTTATTCGCCATGAGTGTGCTGTGTTGGCTAGACCTATATGTGAGGTATCAAAGGAAACTATGTGGTGATCAGACCAAGGACACGGATGGATATCTGCTTTAGAGTAATTGGCAAGTAGAATTGGGGTGCAAAAGATGTAATCAAGACGAGCGAAGCAGTTGTGCGGATGGGAGTAGAATGTGTAAGATTTGGATCCAATGTTATGGGCTCTCCAAGTGTCTATTAATTGATGATTATATAGTGATCTATTCAAAGATTTGGGGAAAGCTTTTGAGGATGGGACAACTTTGCTTCTATCTAGAGCTGAGTGAGCAGCTAAATTGAAATCCCCGCCCACTATTAAATGTGTGGAGTGATAATTGTCTAGAGTATCAAAAAATTTGATGAAAAAGTTTGACTGGGCTTCGTTGGGAGCATAAATTGAGGCAATGGTGATAGAACGTCCTTTGATTGAACCTTTCAAGATCAAGTAACGACTGTCTGGATCTTTAAATATGTTTTGAACCTCAAAAAACACTGTGTGTTTCTAATGAATATAGCAGCACCTCTAGATTTTGTGTTATAAGTAGTGCAATAATATTGGCTGTAACTTTTGTCAAAAAATTTAGGGTGTTTATCTGTGGCAAAGTGCGTTTCCTGCATTAAAATTATATCAGCTCCTAATCTTTTATAATGGCGAAAGGCCTATACTGTGATCTCTATAGGAGAGGCATAGTATTATCTCTATAGGAGAGGCATAGCATGATCCCTATGGTACAGTACAGTATGATCTCTATGGTACAATACGCTGTGATCTCTATAGTAGAAGTACAGTATGATCTCTATGGTACAAACGCTGTGATCTCTATAGGAGAAGCATAGTATGATCTCTATAATACAGCGCACTGTGATCTCTATAGGAGACTAGGCTAAAACACACAGTTGTAACCCTTCCCCTGCCATTATTTTTCATATTGGCACACAAACTAAAATGCATTTGTCATGTGCAGGAAACCCATGTTTGGTGCACATTTCCTGCACCAGGTTAGGAGCGGACTGGGTATGCGATCTGCTGCAGGTGTCAATGCATTCCTAACAACACCCCAAACGCAGACCACAAATGCAGCGTGTTTGCCTGCACCAGATTACATGGTATCGCAGTGCTATATGATTGCGTGTGTACCCTGTAATATCATCCCCCTCTGTGTTGGACATGTGCGGTTCCTTTCGTTTTTAATTTTTCGTTATTCAGAGATTCGGATATACAGAATCCAAATACACAAATTACAATACAGTGGAACTTTGGATTATGAGCATAATCCGTTCCAGGAGAATGCTCGTAATCCAAACCAAAGCAAGTTTCCCCATAGAAGTCAATGGAAACGAAAATAATTTGTTCCATATTGACTTCTATGGCATGCAATACCGCATGTGGCCAGAGGTGGGGGGCGCCGGAGAGCCTCAGAAATATTCGGAAAGGCTCGGGAACTGAGTATTTCCGGCCGGCTCTGTCGCCCCCCCCAACTCAGGCCAAACGAGGTATTGCACACCGCTGTGGCTTGAATCCTGCTCGTTTTGCGAGACAACACTCGCAAACCGAGTCAGGATTTAAAAAAAGACAGTGCTCGTATTGTGAAAACGCTTGTTAACTGCGTTACTCCCAATCCGAGGTTTCACTGTATAAACAAATTTTACAGAATGCTCCGAATAATGTAACGAAATTCATCCAAATTTCAGAAATTGGGACTGAAATTCAAATCGAATTTTACATTGAACTCCAGTCTAACTACACTTAAAGCGGAGTTCCACCAAAAAATGGAACTTCCGCTTTTTGGAATCCTCCCCTCCCCCCCTCCGGTGTCACATTTGGCACCGTTCAGGGGGGAGGGGATACCAGTGTAATCCAGGTATTTGCTTCCACTTCCGGGCACAGGTCACCGCAGGCTCCGTGGCGATCTACGCCATGTCTGGCCCCTCCTCCGCCCCCCCCCCCCGCTGTCTTCCCAGAAGACAACAGGGATCAGTGGGATAGCGCAGCGTGACTTGCGCATGCGCAGTAGGGAATCAGGCTGTGAAACTGCAAGGCTTCACTTCCTGATTCCCTTACCGAAGATGGCGACGCCTCCACCCGAGAGCCGAGGGACAGATCGGCTTCGGGTGAGAACATCGTGGTCGCCCTGGACAGGTAAGTGTCCATATTTAAAAAGTCAGCCGCTGCAGTATTTGTAGCTGCTGACTTTAAAACAAAATTCTGCTTTAATGCAGAATGCTAATATCGTGTGTGTGTTATTAGAGTACCATTTCAAAACAATGCTGTTTTTGTTAAAGTGGTTGTAAACCCACTTTTTCAACTTGCACCTACAGGTAAGCCTAGATTAAGGCTTACCTGTAGGTGCAAGAAATATCTCCTAAACCTACACGGTTTAGGAGATATTTACTAAAATGACAAGCGCCGCTATCTACAGCGCATGCGCGCCGTAGACAACGGCGCATTTATGGGGTTAATCCCATTCACAAACTCGGCTACTTCCCAGCAATCGCTGGGCGTAGCCGAGTGGGACGCCTCCCGCGCGCATGCGCAGAGTGACGTCTCCGCCGCTCTGGCCAATCACAGCGCCGGAGCGGCGCTGTGATTGGCTGGTGCGGCGATACCCGGAAGTAACATTCCGGCTATCGCCGCAGTGATGTCTGCGGCTGGACAGAGGGACG
Organism: Rana muscosa; assembly: GCA_029206835.1. NCBI lineage: Eukaryota > Metazoa > Chordata > Amphibia > Anura > Ranidae > Rana > Rana muscosa. Next base: position 506,626,639 of record CM055118.1, on the reverse strand, counting down.
AGGACGGCTTCGGGGGCCCCGATCTAAGGTAAGTGGAACATAATGAGCTATTATGCTAGTCATAATAGCTCATTATGCCTTTCTCTTGCAGGTGGGCCTAAAAATAAAAAAAATAAAAGTGGGTTTACAACCACTTTAAGCCAAAGGTGATTTAACCACTTGACCACTGGGCACTTAAACCCCCTTAATAACCAGACCAATTTTCAGCTTTCGGTGTTCTCACATTTTGAATGACAATTACTCAGTCATACAACACTGTACCCATATGAAATTTTTGTCCTTTTTTTCACACAAATAGAGCTTTCTTTTGGTGGTATTTAATCACTGTTGGGTTTTTTATTTTTTGCGCTATAAGAGAAAAAAGACTGAAAATTTTGTAAAAAAATGATTTTTTTTTCGTTTCTGTTATAAAATTTTGCAAATTACTATTTTTTCTTCATAAATTTTGGCCAAAATTTATACTGCTACATATCTTTGGTAAAAATAAGTACAAATTGGTGTATATTATTTGGTCTTTGTGAAAGTTATAGAGTCCACAAGCTATGGTGCCAATATCTGAAAATTGATCACACCTGAAGTACTGACGGCCTATCTCAATTCTTGAGACCCTAGCATGCCAGAAAAGTACAAATACCCCCCAAATGACCCCTTTTTGGAAAGAAGACATTCCAAGGTATTCAGAAAGAGGCATTGTGAGTTTTTTGAAGTTGTCATTTTTTCCCACAATTCTTTGCAAAATCAAGATTTTTTTTTTCTCTTTTTTTTTTTTCACAAAATTGTCATATTAGCAGGTTATTTCTCACACACAGCATATGCATTCCACAAATTACACCCCAAAACACATTCTGCTATTACTCCCGAGTATGGCGATACCACATGTGTGAGACTTTTACACAGCGTGGCCACATACAGAGGCCCAACATGCAGGGAGCACCTTCAGGCGTTCTGGAGCACCAAGGCCAATTCTGACATTTCTCTCCTACATGTAAAAATCATCATTTATTTGCTAGAAAATTACATAGAACCCCAAAACATTATATATGTTTTTTTAGCAAAGACCTTAGAGAATATAATGGTGGTTGTTGCAACTTTTTATCTCGCACGATATTTGCGCAGCAATTTTTTTAACGCGTTTTTTACGGAAAAAAAATGTTTTGTGCTTAAAAAAAAAAAAAAACAGTAAAGTTAGCCCAATGTTTTTGCATAATGTGAAAGATGAAGTTACGCCGAGTAAATAGATACCCAACATGTCGCCCTTAAAAATTGCACACACTCGTGGAATGGCGCCAAACTTCGCTACTTAAAAAATCCCCATAGGCGACGCTTTAAATATTTTTACTGGTTACATGTTTTGAGTTACAGAGGAGGTCTAGGGCCAAAATGATTGCTCTCGCTCTAACGTTCGCAGAGATACCTCACATGTGTGGTTTGAAAACCGTTTTCATATGTGGGCGGGACTTACGTATGCGTTCGCTTCTGTATGCGAGCTCACGGGGACAGGGGCGCTTTAAAAAATAAATAAAAATGTATTCTTCATTTTACTTTATTTATTTTAGTTTGACATGTTTTTCCGCCCTAAACATTTTTTTGATCACTTTTATACCTATTACAAGGAACGTAAACATCCCTTGTAATAGGAATATGGCATGACAGGTCCTCTTTACAGTGAGATATGAGGGGGGGGGGGTGTCAATAAGACCCCACATCTCACCTCTAGGCTGGGAAGCCTGAAAAAAATACAAAAAAAAAAACAACAATCCTGGCTTTGATCGTAGCGGTGAGTCGGTAGAAGCACCGGAGGGCGGCGGGGGGGGGGGACATCCCCTCTTGCCTCCCGTAAGAATGATCAAGCGGCGGAACAGCCGCTATGATTGTTCTTATGGTGTAGGGAATCGCCGGCTGAAAAAGCCGATATCTGAATGATGCCTGTAGCTGCTCCCATCATTCAGATATCCCCGCACAAAGTCAAGGACGTCATATGACGGCCGGAGGGCGGGAAGTGGTTATTGCAGAGTATTGCCGGGCATTGCGGAGTATTGCCGGGCATTGCGGAGTATTGCGGTGTATGGCAGGGTATTGCGGTGTATGGCAGGGTATTGCGGTGTATGGCAGGGTATTGCGGTGTATGGCAGGGTATTGCGGTGTATGGCAGGGTATTGCGGTGTATGGCAGGGTATTGCACGGGTATTGCACAGGGTATTGTGGAGGGTATTGCACAGGGTATTGTGGAGGGTATTGCAGAGTATTGTGGAGGGTATTGCAGAGTATTGTGGAGGGTATTGCAGAGTATTGTGCAGGGTATTGCAGAGTATTGTGCAGGGTATTGCAGAGTATTGTGCAGGGTATTGCAGAGTATTGTGCAGGGTATTGCAGAGTATTGTGCAGGGTATTGCAGAGTATTGTGCAGGGTATTGCAGAGTATTGTGCAGGGTATTGCAGAGTATTGTGCAGGGTATTGCAGAGTATTGTGCAGGGTATTGCAGAGTATTGTGCAGGGTATTGCAGAGTATTGTGCAGGGTATTGCAGAGTATTGTGCAGGGTATTGCAGAGTATTGCACCAGGGTATTGCAGAGTATTGCACCAGGGTATTGCAGAGTATTGCACCAGGGTATTTTGCAGAGTATTGGCAGGGTGTATTGCAGAGTATTGGCAGGGTATAGCACAGGGATGGCTGAGCAGGGATGGATGGATGGATCTGTGACTGCAATTGTCACAGATCCAGCCCACAGTGCTGCTGCTGCCATCCGCTCCCTCCCCCTCCCCTCTCACACTGTACCGATCGGTACAGAGAGGGGAGGGAGGAACCGGCGTCATCAAATGACGCCGGTCTGTTTACAAGTGATTGCTCTGTCATTTGACGGAGCGATCACGTGGTAAACGGCCGCTATCAGCGGCGATTTACCGCGATTCGTGATCCGCCGGGTCCTCTGGACCCGGCGGTCACGGAGTTTCCCGTGTGCGCGCCCCAGGGGGCGCGCGGGAGCGCGATTCTGGGAGGACGTTATATAACGTCCTCCCAGAGTTAAGCAACCACCCTGCCGCCGTTATTTGTCGGCAGGTGGTTGTTAAGTGGTTAAAGAGTCATTGTAATCATTTGATGAAGATTGATGAACAATATAACATTTTCGTTTCGACTGATTTGAAAATTTATCGATTTGAATATTTCAAATCAAAAAATCTGTAAATTCTAAGAAAATGCGAAAATTACGAATACGAATTGAACTCAACCAAATTGAACTAAACAAAATAACTAGATTAATGAATCAAAACGAAACTAAACAACATTTTTCGTCATGCACATGTCTACTCTGTGTGTACCCTGTAATATCACCCCCCCTCTGTGTGTACCCTGTAATATCATCTTCTCTCTGTGTGTACCCTGTAATATCGTCCCCCTCTGTGTGTACCCTGTAATATCGTCCCCCTCTGTTTGTACCCTGTAATATCGTCCCCCTCTGTGTGTACCCTGTAATATCGTCCCCCTCTGTGTGTACCCTGTAATATCGTCCCCCTCTGTGTGTACCCTGTAATATCGTCCCCCTCTGTGTGTACCCTGTAATATCGTCCCCCTCTGTGTGTACCCTGTAATATCGTCCCCCTCTGTGTGTACCCTGTAATATCGTCCCCCTCTGTGTGTACCCTGTAATATCGTCCCCCTCTGTGTGTACCCTGTAATATCGTCCCCCTCTGTGTGAACCCTGTAATATCGTCCCCCTCTGTGTGAACCCTGTAATATTGTCCCCCTCTGTGTGAACCCTGTAATATCGTCCCCCTCTGTGTGAACCCTGTAATATCGTCCCCCTCTGTGTGAACCCTGTAATATCGTCCCCCTCTGTGTGAACCCTGTAATATCGTCCCCCTCTGTGTGAACCCTGTAATATCATCCCCCTCTGTGTGTACCCTGTAATATCACCCCCCTCTGTGTGTACCCTGTAATATCACCCCCCTCTGTGTGTACCCTGTAATATCATCCCCCTCTGTGTGTACCCTGTAATATCATCCCCCTCTGTGTGTACCCTGTAATATCATTCCCCTCTGTCTTAACCCTGTAATATCACCCCCCTCTGTGTGTACCCTGTAATATCACCCCCCTCTGTGTGTACCCTGTACTATCCCCTCTCTCTGTGTGTACCCTGTACTATCCCCTCTCTCTGTGTGTACCCTGTACTATCCCCTCTCTCTGTGTGTACCCTGTACTATCCCCTCTCTCTCTGTGTACCCTGTACTATCCCCTCTCTCTGTGTGTACCCTGTACTATCCCCTCTCTCTGTGTGTACCCTGTACTATCCCCTCTCTCTGTGTGTACCCTGTAATATCCCCTCCCTTTGTGTGTACTCTGTAATATCAGCCTCAGGGGCTGATATCTGCCTTAGGCCTGGGGGGCAAGTCCAGTCAAGTGACTCATTGAACCACCAAATAAGCTCACCATTCTTGCCCACCTGGTTTTTCAATGCAATCTCACCAGTGCCCATCAATGCAGCCTCACCAGTGCCCATCCAATGCGGCCTCACCAGTGCCCATCCAATGCAGCCTCACCAGTGCCCATCCAATGCGGCCTCACCAGTGCCCATCCAATGCAGCCTCACCAGTGCCCATCCAATGCAGCCTCACCAGTGCCCATCCAATGCAGCCTCACCAGTGCCCATCCAATGCAGCCTCACCAGTGCCCATCCAATGCAGCCTCACCAGTGCCCATCCAATGCAGCCTCACCAGTGCCCATCCAATGCAGCCTCACCAGTGCCCATCCAATGCAGCCTCACCAGTGCCCATCCAATGCAGCCTCACCAGTGCCCATCCAATGCAGCCTCACCAGTGCCCATCCAATGCAGCCTCACCAGTGCCCATCGATGCAGCCTCACCAGTGCCCATCGATGCAGCCTCACCAGTGCCCATCGATGCAGCCTCACCAGTGTCCATCGATGCAGCCTCACCAGTGTCCATCGATGCAGCCTCACCAGTGTCCATCGATGCAGCCTCATCTGTGCTCATATAAATGCAGCTTTACCAGTGCTCATATAAATGCAGCTTTACCAGTGCTCATAAATGCAGCTTTACCAGTGCTCATAAATGCAGCTTTACCAGTGCTCATAAATGCAGCTTCACCAGTGCTCATAAATGCAGCTTCACCAGTGCTCATAAATGCAGCTTCACCAGTGCTCATAAATGCAGCCTCGCGCCTCCCCAGTGTCCATCAATGCAGCCAGGGCCGCCACCAGGAAGTTTGGGGCCCCTTACACAGCTTCAGGCATGGGCCCCCTGGAGCAGAGGAGAGCCGGGGGGGTGCTGCCGCTGTGGATTGAGAAGCGGGGGGGGGGGCGCGAATTGAGAAGCGGGGGGTGCCACGAATTGAGAAGCAGAGGGGTGCTGGCGCCGCGAATTGTTGAAGTCGGGGGGGCTTTGGGTGGTGACGAACAGAAAAAGAACAAAGAAAAAGGGGGAGTTACTATCCAGGGCCCTGGGGGCCTCTGGGACCTCTGGGCCCCTTACAAAAAAATAAAAAAATTATTTATAAAAAAAAGGGGGTTGCCATCCGGGGCCCCTTACTAAAAATAAATAAGAATAAATTTAAAAAAAAAATATATATATATATATATATATATATATATATATTGTGACAGCAGGAAGGTAAAGTCACCTGGTTGCATCCAGGGGGGTAGATATATTTCGCCCAGATTCAGGCTTTACGCCGACTTATACAACTAGGTGGAGAGTTGTATAAGCCCAGCTGGGGCTAGTGGGCTCATGGATGACTCATACCTCTAGGGAGAGTGTGGGGCGTCGTGCAGACAGGGAGTTGATGAGACCAGCTGAAGCTTGTCAGCTCATTTAGGCCTCTATAAGAACTCCCAGCTTCATTAGATGTTAGCTCATGCCTGGAACCAGACCTGTGTGGACTGTCTAGGGAGAGTGAACCCCTGTGCGGTGAGACAAAGCCTGTGTGGCTATTTGCTTGGACATTTAAAACCAGGGACTTAGGGACTAGGACAGCACTAGGCTGATCCCAGTTGTTAGTTAGGAAACCTGTATGTTTAGTCAGAGGTCAAGTTGACCAGGATTTATTTTGTTTATGTTTCTTTTGCTTTGCTGTGTTTTGTCACTGTAAATAGAAAATAAACCGCACCTTTTTGATTTTGAAAACCACAACCTCCGTTTGCTGGGCCTGTTTTTGTGTGGGGAGCCCATCTCGGGGGTCACACACACCCGCTGCCGAGCTAACCCCCTCACAGTTGGTGGAGAACCAGTGGCAGTTTTTTTTTAAGCCAGCATGGAGGAGATACTGAAGCAGCTGGCTCTAGCAAATGCCAATCAACAGCAGACAAATGCAGGTTTGCAAAAGAGCCTTGCAGCTCAACAACAGAACTTCGCAGCCCAGCAGCAAGCTCATCAACAGAGCCTTGCAGCCCAGCAGCAAGCTCATCAACAGAGCCTTGCAGCCCAGCAGCAGACAAACGCAACTTTGCAACAGAGTCTGGAGGCTCAGCAACAAGCCCAGCAGCAATCTGAGGCCCGCTTCATAGACCTGTTACAGAAGCAAGAGCAGAGACTACAACAACAGATGGAAGCAGCAATGCAGCAACGTCCGCAGACCAGTGAGGAAAGCCGTCCCACTAATACCGCGTCCTTTGGGGTGAGTCGTTTATTGACAAAAATGACTGGAGAGGATGATCCAGAGGTATTTTTGACCACATTTGAAAGGACCGCTGAAAGAGAAAAGTGGCCTGAGGAGCAGTGGGCTGGACTGGTGGCTCCTCTGTTAACTGGTGAATCGCAGAAAGCTTACTATGACCTGGAGCCTAACCAAGCAAAAGACTATGCGATGCTAAAAGCTGAAATATTGGCAAGGCTGGGTGTCACCCAGGCTGTCCGGGCTCAGCGTGTGCATAACTGGACTTTCCAGCTTGGAAAACCCCCCAGGTCTCAAATGTATGATCTCATTCACCTGAGCAGAAAGTGGCTACAGCCAGAGACTTTGTCCGCACCAAAGATTGTGGAACGTGTTGTAATGGATCGGTTTTTGAGAGCTCTTCCTACTGCCATCCAAAAGTGGGTAAGCCATGGAGACCCAGAGACGGCCGATGGTCTTGTGGATCGTGTGGAGAAATACTTGGCTACAGAGAACCTGACGGCCTCTTCCAGAGACACTCGGACTTTCCACCCTAAGACCAGACCATCCCCAGGGGCGGATAAGAGGATTCCAAGGGGTGAGGGTGGAGAGAGTGAGAGGGTGGGAGCTTTACCCCAAGTTTGGCGAGAACAGCCTGGGAAATCAGCGGCTCAAGAGGCCGCAAGAAGGATCGTTTGCTACCGCTGCCGGCAAGCGGGACATATTGCAGCCAATTGCCCGGTTGTGGAGGAACCCATGCAGTGTGACTTTCTGACGGGCAGACGTCAGTCGCTGTGTGCGACAGTCGCATGCACTGCCATTCGAGGAACTGAGAAACATTTATGCAAAATGTGTGTTAATGGTAGAAATGTTGTGGTATTGCTGGATTCAGGTAGCCTTGTGACCCTGATAAAGGCTGAGTTAGTTAAAACAGAGGTCTCTGGGAATAGCAAGGTAGCTGTTATTTGTGTGCATGGGGACACCCGAGAGTATCCAGTGACTACAGTGTGTTTCGAGACCCCCAAAGGTACCCTCTCTCATCCAGTGGGCTTAGTATCTCAGTTACCGCATGACGCCATTGTGGGAAGGGATTTTCCGAAGTTCTGGGAACTGTGGGATGATCCTGAGCCCCCCACTGGTGCCCCTATGTACCAGGAATGTGATAGCCAGAACTCCCCTGAGAGTGGTGAGGACTCTCCGGAATTTCCCTTATCAGTATTGGCAGGGGAGACTCAAGAAACTGGAGAGGAGCCCACCTCCTCAGACGAAAACCTACCGTCTGTGGAGTTTTCTGATCTTGAGGTTCACAGGGAAAACTTTGCCACAGAACAGTTGAAAGACCCCGCCCTAATAAAGGCACGGGAAAACGTAGTGAAAATAGATGGCGAGTTAGTGAACCCAGATAATACCTGCACTTACCCATACTTCAGCGTAGAGAAGGACCTACTGTATCGGGTGGCAAAAAGGGCAGAAGAAACCGTTGAGCAGCTTGTGGTGCCCAAACCTTACAGGAAGTTGGAGTTGGCCCATGGGCACATTCTTGGAGGTCATCTGGGGACAGAGAAAACCCGAGAGAGGGTATTACAGAGATTCTATTGGCCGGGGGTGATAAAGGACATAGAAAATTATTGTTCCTCCTGCCCTGTGTGTCAGAGGTCGGCCCCGATGCCACATTTCCGTAGCCCGCTGGTCCCTCTACCCATCATTGAGGTCCCGTTTGAGAGGATCGCCATGGATTTGGTAGGTCCTATAATCAAGTCCGCTAGGGGGCACCAGTACATATTAGTTATAATGGACTATGCCACCCGTTATCCAGAAGCGATCCCTCTCCGAAATACCTCGGCCAAAACCATAGCCAAAGAGCTATCTCTTGTGTTTAGCCGGGTGGGTATTTGTAAAGAACTGCTTACGGACCAAGGTACACCCTTTATGTCCCGGGTTATGAAGGAGCTGTGTAAATTGTTCAAAGTGACGCAATTACGTACATCTGTGTATCACCCCCAAACCGATGGGCTGGTTGAAAGGTTCAACAAAACCCTAAAACAAATGTTGAAGAAAGTGGTGGATAGAGATGGAAAGGATTGGGACTGTCTACTTCCTTATCTGATGTTTGCTATTAGGGAGGTGCCCCAATCCTCTACGGGATTCTCCCCCTTTGAGTTACTGTATGGGAGACACCCAAGAGGGCTGTTGGATATTGCCAAGGAAACTTGGGAAAGTGAGAGTTCTCCCCACAGGAGTGTGATTGAGCATGTCGCCCTGATGCAAGACCGAATTGCACAGGTAATGCCCATCGTGAAGGAACATTTGGCCCAAGCGCAGTTAGCACAGCAGAGAGTGTACAACCGTGGAGCCAAGACCCGTACCTTTTCCCCGGGGGATAGGATACTGGTACTTGTCCCTACGGTTGAAAGTAAATTCCTTGCCAAATGGCAAGGCCCCTACTAGATAATGGAAAAAGTGAGCGAAGTGAATTACAAGGTCAGACAACCAGGAAGGCGAAAGCCCGAACAGATCTATCACGTTAATCTGTTGAAAGCCTGGAGGGATAGAGAGTCCCTAGTCGCAGACACTTGGTCACCAGCTCAAACTGGTTGCGTGATTCCGGAGGTTGGAATAGCAGCCACCTTGTCACAACCCCAACAACAGGAGGTTAAGGAGTTTGTGCTTCGCAACAAGGAGGTATTCTCTGAGCTGCCGGGACAAACATCTGGGGTAGAGCATGACATCATTACCCCGCCCGGTGAAAGGGTGAAGTTAAAACCCTATCGGATCCCAGAGGCCCGACGGGAGGCAATACGGGAGGAAGTACAGAAAATGCTGAACTTAGGGGTGATAGAGGAGTCCCAAAGTGATTGGTCTAGTCCCATTGTGTTGGTGCCTAAACCGGATGGGAGCTGGCGATTTTGTAACGATTTTCGACAGTTGAACAAAGTTACAAAATTTGACACCTACCCCATGCCACGTATAGATGAGTTGATCGACCGGCTGGGAACAGCCCGATACATGACGACTCTTGACCTCACAAAAGGGTATTGGCAAATCCCCCTGGCCAAGTCGGCCAAAGAGAAAACCGCATTTGTAACCCCAGACGGGGCGTTCCAATATAAAAGAATGCCGTTCGGGTTACAGAATGCGCCGGCCACATTCCAGCGGAAAATGGACCAGATGCTGAGGCCCCATCGGAAGTATGCTGCGGCTTACCTGGATGACATAATTGTCCATAGCACAGATTGGGCCTCACATCTGCCAAAAGTGCAAGCAGTTCTGGACTCTGTTCGGGAAGCGGGGTTTACGGCTAACCCCAAGAAGTGTACCATTGGGCAGGAGGAGGCCAAATATCTTGGGTACACCATTGGGAGGGGAGTAATAAAACCCCAACTCAACAAAGTCGAGGCCATCCAGAGTTGGCCACGTCCCAACAGCAAGAAGCAGGTACGAGCCTTTCTGGGAATCGCTGGGTATTATCGGCGATTCATTCCCCACTTTGCTTCTAAGGCTGTGCCCCTAACCAACCTGACGAAGGGGAAAGGGTCGGTCATGATTAAATGGACCCCCGAGGCTGAGGCAGCATTCCAATTCTTGAAACAAGCCTTATGTAGCCAGCCAGTGTTGTACTCACCCGACTTCTCTAAAGACTTTGTCGTACAAAGTGATGCGTCAGATGTGGGGTTAGGAGCAGTATTGTCCCAGGTCTGGAACGGGGAAGAGCACCCAGTCATTTACCTCAGCAGGAAGTTGAAGTCCCATGAGGTAAATTACGCCACCGTTGAAAAGGAGTGTTTAGCGGTGAAGTGGGCTCTAGATTCCCTTCGGTACTACCTGCTAGGTAGGCACTTTGACATGGTTACGGATCACGCTCCGTTAAAGTGGATGGCTCAAAACAAATAGAAGAGTGAATAGGTGGTTCCTGGCCCTCCAGGAATTCAACTTCACAGTAAAGCATCGCCCTGGCGTTCAAATGGGGAATGTGGATGCTTTGTCTCGAGTACATGAATGCCTGATTGCTGGTGTTCCAACCCCGAGGTTAAAACAAGAGGGGGGGGTATGTGACAGCAGGAAGGTAAAGTCACCTGGTTGCATCCAGGGGGGTAGATATATTTCGCCCAGATTCAGGCTTTACGCCGACTTATACAACTAGGTGGAGAGTTGTATAAGCCCAGCTGGGGCTAGTGGGCTCATGGATGACTCCATACCTCTAGGGAGAGTGTGGGGCGTCGTGCAGACAGGGAGTTGATGAGACCAGCTGAAGCTTGTCAGCTCATTTAGGCCTCTATAAGAACTCCCAGCTTCATTAGATGTTAGCTCATGCCTGGAACCAGACCTGTGTGGACTGTCTAGGGAGAGTGAACCCCTGTGCGGTGAGACAAAGCCTGTGTGGCTATTTGCTTGGACATTTAAAACCAGGGACTTAGGGACTAGGACAGCACTAGGCTGATCCCAGTTGTTAGTTAGGAAACCTGTATGTTTAGTCAGAGGTCAAGTTGACCAGGATTTATTTTGTTTATGTTTCTTTTGCTTTGCTGTGTTTTGTCACTGTAAATAGAAAATAAACCGCACCTTTTTGATTTTGAAAACCACAACCTCCGTTTGCTGGGCCTGTTTTTGTGTGGGGAGCCCATCTCGGGGGTCACACACACCCGCTGCCGAGCTAACCCCCTCACAGTATATATATATATATATATATATATATTTTTTTTTTTTTTTATAAAAAAATACAGAAAAAAGGGGGGTTACCATCCAGGGCCCTGGGGACCTCTGGGCCCCTTACAAAAAAAAGGGGGGTTGCCATCTGGGCCTCTGGGGACTCCGGACCCCTTACAGGTGTACTGCCTGTAGCCCCCTGATGGCGGCCCCGAATGCAGCCTGATCAGTGCCCATCAATGCAGCCTGATCAGTGCCCATCAATGCAGCCTGATCAGTGCCCATCAATGCAGCCTGATCAGTGCCCATCAATGCAGCTTCACCAGTGTTCATCAATGCAGCTTCACCAGTGCCCATCAATGCAGCTTCACCAGTGCCCATCAATGCAGCTTCACCAGTGCCCATCAATGCAGCTTCACCAGTGCCCATCAATGCAGCTTCACCAGTGCCCATCAATGCAGCTTCACCAGTGCCCATCAATGCAGCCTCATCAGTGCCCATCCCATCAGCTCAGCCTTACCTGTGCCCATCAATGCAGCCTGATTAGACAGCAATGCCCATCAACGTAGCCTTGCCAGTGCATGGGGAGAGAGGAGAGCCACCGGTTTACACAGAGGGGGGAGCTCCCGCTTACCTGATGTGACCGTTGTCACATTAAGTCCCCCCTCTTAGACCGACTCCTATGATGGACGTCACATGTCCTGGCATTAGACCAGTATAACATCCATCACAGGAGGCGGGACTTCATATGTCGGGTAAGCGGGTGATGGAGATTTCGAAAATGGCGTATTTGTTCTGTTAATCAGGTACAGCCCTACGCTAGTTTCTATTTCATTCTGAAATAGAAAATGGCGCAGGTAGCACAGATAGACCTGAAACCTGTTAATGTGGCTCATATTGGAAATGTCAGAAATCCTATTTCCATTGTTGTTTTAGGTCAGTGACTCAAGAGTACCAAAGTAAGAGGGCTAGCATGATGTCAGGTAACTTGCTTTTGGAGAATGAGAATTCAACAATGGCATTCCCCTTGTTTAATTAACCATTTCAGCATTGTAAGAATTGGCCCCTCAATGACCAGAGCACGTTTTACAATTTGGTACTGCGCTGTTTTTTTTTTAACAAGAGAGGCACTGCGCTGTTTTAACTTGTAATTGCGCGGTCAAGCAATGCTGTACCCAAATGAAATTTTTGTCCTTTTTTCCCTACAAATGGAGCTTTCTTTTCATGGTATTTTTTTTTTTTTTTAACAAGTTTTTATTGGAATAATGAAAGACACTTGAACAGGTGTAAAGATAAGTACACAAGTACAAAAAAGAACATAAGGCTGTTAGTCAGGTTTAAAACAAAGGTACATAGGAATATTGGTGTAGCTAGTTGGGTACAACAGGTAGGGCAAAAACAAAATATAACACATGACACTAGCTCGCTTGAAGACTAACCTTATGGAGTTATGAAGTTATGAAGATATGAAGAGAGGGAGCTGTATATACAGAATTCTCACCTAGTGAGGGTACAGCAGGTCATCCTAGATAAATACCTAAAATGCAATGCAACCGGAAGGTGGAATACTGGATGGATCTGTCTACGCGCCCCTATGTTTAGAATCAGGAATAGGGGAAAGATCAAAACAGGAACTAGGAAAGGGGGGGAGGGGGGGAAGGAGCTCCAGAGACAGTGGCGTGCTGTTCATTCCATTACATGAATGGTCCCGAGAAGGAACAGCCCTGGTGGGCCATCCGGAATGTATAGACTGTGCAATGTCATCAAGTTTTACAGCCCACTTGGGATAGGGTCAGCGTACGAGAAGGAGAGTTGTTCCAGAGCTGCCTGATCCGCTGCCGAGAGGGTTGTTATGATGAAGGATTCCCATCTGTAGAAAAAGCGAGCTCTAGATCTGGGTTCTTTAAAGTCCGTAAGAAGTCGTTCTTTGTAGAAGAGGTGAGGCAGTCCTTTTCGAGTTGGATGAGAGAAGGGCTTTGGGGAGAGATCCAGTGCCTAAGAATGAGTCTCCTGGCGACAAGCAAACAAATCAAAATCCAGTCTTTCGAGGAGGGACGTTTGGTAGTCCCGGAGGGGATCGATGCAGCCGGCGACAGAGACCAGGGTAACAATAGAGGGTCCCAATATCCAAATATTAGAAGCAAAGGGTCTTTGGGGAGTTTCAGCAGAGTGATTTTGAATATATAGGATAGGACTTGATCCCAAAATGAGGAAATGAAGGAGCTGGACCAGAAGCGGTGGGAGAGAGAAGGTCTGGGTACCTTGCATAGAGGACAGGAGGCGCCATCTTTATTGGAGTTAGGAGAGATAAATGGGATATAAGCCCGTTGTGCGATCTTGAGTTGGGTTTCTCTCCAAATTTCGTTGGGTGTCAGTCGAAGGGTTTTCTGCAGGCCAGATAGGATTTTTTTTGTTATATCTGGAACTGGGAAATCCCCAGCCCAGTTCGCAATAGAGGAGGAGGACATAGACGGGGAAGATTCTTGCAGGAGAGGTCTGTAGATGTCCGTGATTTTATAACGTCCACTTCGCAGTAAACGTTCAGAAAAGCTGTTTTCGAATCTCCGGAGGTTGTCTTTACATGTGTTAGATAAGAAGCTAATGCATTGGGTATAATGAAATACGTGAGAGGGGGGCAGAGAAAAAGATGAGGATATTGTAGAAAAGGGAAGTGGTTTTCCAGTTTTGCCATCGCACAGTGAGGAGAAGTTTGACAGTCCTTGAGCCTGCCAGACCGAAAAGGCTTTGTAGTGGAGACCAGGGATGAAGTCAGGATTGCCTTGGATTGGTAAATGGGGAGAGATCAAAGGAGATAACTTGAGTGTTTTTCTGATTTCTCTCCAAGCTATAGCTGTGTCCCTTAGCAGGAGATTGTGTTGATAAGGTGGGGGGACAGTTTTCCATCTGCAGTGTAGAAGGGCCACCAGAGAGTGCGGGTGAGCCATTTCGGATTCCAGGACGTAATTAGAGTATTGGGATGATTGAGCTATCCAATCTAAGCTGGTCCTGAACAGACATGCTAAATTATACAATCTAATATGAGGTAGACCGATACCCCCGTCGCTTCTAAGAAGGTGTCGTTTTTTAAAGGCTATCCAAGGTCTTTTGCCGTGCCAGATGAACTGTGAAATTTTGGAGTTGAGGAGTTTGATATCTTTATGTTTCAAGAGCAAGGGAATGGTTTGCAAAGGATAAAGCAGTCTGGCGAAGCTAATCATTTTGATAAGGCGACACCTTCCCAGGAGCGAGAGGGGGAGATCCATTCAGTTTGACAGTTCCTGATAGAGTTTTGTGAAGAGGGGGGTAATTGAGGTGATAGATGGAAGAGGGCAATTTCCCAATCTTTATACCTAGGTAGGTGATGTGAGAAGATGCAACCTTAAACAGAGAGTGTTGAGCCCAGGGGGGTGTGGAGTGTGTCCCTATGGGGAGAATTTCGCTCTTGGAATAATTGATACGGAGGCCGGAGCACAGTCGAAATTCGTCAAAGGTGGTTTTAATGGTCGAAATGTCGTCGCTGGGGTTGCCCGTGAATATGAGGACGTCGTCGGCGAATAGTGAGGTGCGAAGTTCCGTTTTGCCTATTTTGATGCCTCGTAAAGGGGCTATCTGGGAAAGGTATCTAGACAGAGGTTCTAAGGCTAAGTTGAACAGGAGGGGGGAGAGAGGACAACCCTGTCTGGTCCCTTTATGGAGGCGGAAATCCTCTGAGAGGAGTCCAGCCGCAACAAGTCTAGCTGAGGGCGCTGTATACATGGCATTGATAAGGTGGCAGAAGGGGCCTGTGAATCCCATTTTAGACAAAGTGAGGGAAAGCCAGTCAAAGCTTACATTGTCAAAAGCTTTTTCAGCGTCTAACGTTATGATGGCATAATCTCCTGTGGGGTCCTGTTTGGCTCGTTCAAGGGCCAGGAGAACCTTACGTATGTTAAGGGTGGCTGTCCGCCCTTTCACGAATCCTGATTGGGCCGGGTGAATGAGGTCCGGGAGGATGACTGCTAGTCTGGAGGCCACTATCTTCGAGAGAATTTTGACATCCAGGTTGAGTAGTGAAATAGGCCTGTATGAGCCCGGATCCAGAGGATCTTTGCCCTTTTTAGAAAGTAGCTTAATGATGGCCTGGTTGCCTGTCGGTAGAAAGGGACCTCCCGCCCAGATGTTGGAATAGACCGAGTGGAGCATGGGCGCAGTTATATTTTGGAGAGTTTTATAAAATTCACTTGTGAAGCCGTCTGGGCCGGGGGCTTTAGAGGGGCGGAGAGTATGTATAGTGCCTTCTATTTCAACGAGGGAGATAGGGGCATTCAGGGAATCTAGAAGGGCAGTTGAGATAGTTGGTAGATTCATTTTTTCAAGGAAGGCTTGGGCTATTTTATGGTCAATGGGATCGGGTGCATAAAGGGCTGTTTAATATTCCAGCATGGTTTTATTTATGCGAAGTGGGGTAGAGTGTGTAGTTCCCGTGCGGTCCCGCAGTGAGGTGATGTGCGTCGGGCGGTGGGCACCCTTACAGAGTCTGGATAGGAGTTTGCCAGCTTTGTTACCAAATTTATGAAGGGAGGCATCTAGGTGAGATTTTTTTGTGAGTTCCAGGGTGTCCGCCCAGGTGTCAAAGGCAGTTTTAGCCGCGGACCACTCCGCCTTGTTTGCCGGTGACGTCGAGGTGGCTAGATTGCGTTGTACGAGGTGAAGTCTGTCGCTGGCCAGTTTGAATTTTGATAGTGCGTTCCTTTTAAAGGAAGTGGCATATGAGATGATCCGACCCCTCAAGTATGCTTTTCCAGCATCCCAGAGAAGGTTCGGGTCCCCTGCATGTGGAGCATTCGCGGAGGAAAACTCCGCCCATGCTCGTTCCATGTAAGCGCGAAAATCAGCATTATTGTGGAGGAAGGAAGGGAAGCGCCAGATGTTAGGGTGGGGGGGAGGTCTAGATTGTCTAGGGTAAGGAGTATTGGGGCATGATCTGAAATGGCTATGTCTCCGATCTCTGCGTCTGAAACCAGAGGGATGATACTGTCGGTCCCAAAAAAATAGTCGATCCTAGTGAGGATCTTGTGTGGATTAGAATAGAAGGTGAATTCCCTGTCTACCGGGTGTGTTAAGCGCCAGATGTCTGTGAGATGGAGGGAATCCAAAGTGGAGGCAAATAGGGTGGGAGCAATTCCAGCAGGCGCCGGGATGGTTTGTTTTGGAGAGGATCTATCGTCTGTAGGATGCATGAGGTCATTAAAATCTCCCCCAACTAGGTGAGGTAAGTGAGAGGTGTTGAGGAGCCAAGTGGAGAGCTGAGAGTAAAATGTCTTTGTGGGACTGTTGGGGGCGTATACATTGGAAATTACTATTTCTTTTGTCCCAATTCTAACCCTGGAGGAGATGAAGCGTCCTTGGTCGTCTGTATGCGTTGTGACAGCAGGAAGGTAAAGTCACCTGGTTGCATCCAGGGGGGTAGATATATTTCTCCCAGATTCAGGCTTTATGCCGACTTATACAACTAGGGAGGGAGTTGATGAAGCCCAGCTGAGGCTAGTGGGCTCATGGATGAGTCATACCTCTAGGGAGAGTGCTGGGCGTCGTGCAGGCAGGGAGTTGATGAGACCAGCTGAAGCTTGTCAGCTCGTTTAAGGCCTCTATAAAAACTCCCAGCTTCATTAGGTGTTTGCTCATGCCTGGAACCAGACCTGTGTGGACTGTCTAGGGAGAGTGAACCCCTGTGCGGTGAGACAAAGCCTGTGTGGCTATTTGTTTGGACATTTACTAAACCAGGGACTTAGGGACTAGGACAGCACCAGGCTGATCCCAGTTGTTAGTTAGGAAACCTGCATGTTTAGTCAGAGGTCAAGCTGACCAGGGTTTATTTTGTTTATGTTTCTTTTTGCTTTGCTGTGTTTTTTTGTCACTGTAAATAGAGAAATAAACCGCACCTTTTTGATCTTGAAAACCACAACCTCCGTCTGCTGGGCCTGTTTTTGTGTGGGGAGCCCATCCAGGGGATCACACACACCCGCTGACGAGCTAACCCCCCCACAGCGTGGATAGAACAGTACAAGGGAGGTTTTTGTTGAAAAGAAGGAGGACACCAGCCTTCCGTCCAACCGATTCCGAACCCAAGACTGTTCCAACCCAGAGTTTCTGCATTCGACTGAAGTCAGATGCCGAAAGGTGGGATTCCTGAAGTAATGCTATGTCTGCTTTTAGCCTTTTGAGGTGGCGAAGAATCTTCATTCTCTTGTTAGGAGAACGGAGACCCCTCACATTCCATGAGATTACCTTAAGATATCGCGGAAGATAAGGTGTAAAGGCGGCGCTTTAGTAGCTGTAAGATTATAGGCAGGGATCAGGAGGTAAAGTTTAGGCACGTTAGTGATGTGAGCATCTGTGTGTGGAGCCCTCGGGTAAGGAGTGTATGTTGAAATGTGGAGTGGGGAGAGGGGGGATGAGGGGGGGTAGAAGATAAGAGAACAAAGTAAAACAAAACAACAAATTAAAGTTAGCATCATAAAGAACTTCGCTTTTTTCCGCATGAGTTCGCTGTGCAAGGTAGCTCCCCATACATGACCCGTCCTGGAAAAGAAAGACCAGTTATTGTGCCTGAGCGCCCCAGGGACCTCGATAACATGCGAGGGACCCCTGGAATGGAGTTATGGCAGGGAGCCTAAAAGAAAAAAATCACACAGCGGAGTCAGGGAGGGCAATTACAGTACAAATGAACTTGTGTGCAGTGCGGCCTGTACGCATGTGCGCACGCATTACCACCCTGGTGGGGGGAAAAAGAAAAAAGAATGGTTTCAGGCATAACATATGAAACAATATATTGATTGAACCAAATAAGATGGAAAAAAAAATAAGATGGAATGGATGGAACGGCACATGGATTCAGAGCCGTTGTGGAAAAGATCACTGGGTGATCACTCGGGTGACAGTGCCTGATCGAGGATTAATGGAGACCACGAGAAGTAGATCGTGTATCCCCGACACTCGAGTTGACAGAACAAGAAAAGATCATACGACCTGTAATGGCGAGGAAGGAAGTTCATGGCGGTGTAAGGCAGTCCATCAACGGGAGTTTTGGTAGCGCTGTTCTGGAGCAGAATGTCTAAAACGTTTTGGAGAGTCCTTGCGGGGGCTTCTCTGTTCCAAAGCTCGGGGACTGGAATTTGACTTGGAGGGCGTGTGAGGGTGTGCTTCACCCCTTAGGGAGTGGAGAAAAGATTCTGCTTCCGCCGGATCCTGGAAGGAAAGTTGTTCCCCTTTTGGCGATTTGAGGCGTAGAGTTGCAGGAAAAGCCAGGGTAAATTTTATGTGTTGCTTGAAGAGTTCAGTGCATATCGGTTGAAAAGCTTTTCTTTTCTTGGTGACTTCAATCGAGTAGTCCGCAAAAATTAAGATTTTTACCCCGTCTATTTGGAGAGAGGGGGACTGTCTGAATGTCTGAAGAATGATGGATTTGTCGGCATAATTGAGATACTTGGCAATAATGGGTCGGGGTGTTTTGCGTTCGGGATTGAAGGACCCCATACGGTGTGCGCGTTCCACTGTAAACAGGCCTGAAAGGCCCAAAGACTCCGGGATGCGTTTTGAGCAGAATTCTGCCATAGCTGCCGAAGGGAAGCGATTCGGGGACGCCTACAAATCGCAGGTTGCTCCTTCTGGACCTATTTTCCAAATCTTCTAATTTTTGAATGATGTACTGAATTGTTTTGTCCTGCGACTGTTCTGTGGCTTGCGCTTGATAGAGTTCATCTTCAACCTCAGAGAGGCGGTGTTCCATTTCATTGAGCCTAGTGGAGTGTTCAGCAATTTGGGCTTTAATTTGTTGCATGCCTGCATTGACTGCCTTTTCCACCGAGGTAGAGATCATGGGGGAGAGAAGAGCTGCTACAGCAGCAGCAATTCGGTGGGTGCTATCAGCAGCATCCCCGGGGGGTGGGGAGCTGGAAATGTCCCCTGGTGTGGCTGGCTGTGAAGATAGCATAGAGGGACCCTGAGATGTAGTGGCAGGGGGTGTGAGCGCTCACCTCCATGTCAGCTGCCTGTGCGTCTTCCGCGGCGTGGGAGTAGGCCGAAGCCGGGGCCTCGATTTGCGGCTTGCCCGGCGGCGCCGCTGCGGCCGCGAACGAGCGAGCGCCGCTTTTTTCCAGGAAACGGTCCATGCTAGTGAGGGGGTAGCCCGGGTGAAGAGGATGGCTATGAGGGGCCGCTCTGGCTGGCTTTATAAGCTGTTTTTCGGGTCCTTATGCGGGAGCTGTGAGGAGGGGCAGTTACCTCATGCGGCGCCGGAACCGGAAGTCTTTTCATGGTATTTGATTGCCTCTCTGATTATTTTTTTTTTTTTTTGCGATATAAACAGAAAAAGACTGAAAATGTTGAAAAAATTATATTTGCTACTTTTTGTTATAAAAAAAAAATCCAATAAACTCAATTTTAGTCATACATTTAGGCCAAAATGTATTCCGCCACATGTCTTTGGTACAAACTAGGGTACATCTTCTGGAATTTATGCAGCTTTTAGTTTGACTGCCTATCTCATTTCTTGAGGTGCTAAAATGGCAGGGCAGTACAACCCCGCCCCAAATGAACCCATTTTGGAAAGTAGACACCCCAAGGAAATTGCTGAGAGGCATGTTGAGCCCATTGAATATTTAAATTTTTCACAAGTGATTGAAAAATGACAAAAACAAATAAAAAAATTATACAAAGTTGTCACTAAATGATATATTGCTCACACATGCCATGGTTATATGTGGAATTACTCCCCCAAAATACATTCTTCTCCTAAATATGGAGATACCACATGTGTGAGACTTTTTGGGAGCCTAGCCGCGTACTCACTGCCTATTACAGTTTTGAAGGCCATA
The DNA here is from genome assembly GCA_029206835.1 of Rana muscosa. NCBI lineage: Eukaryota > Metazoa > Chordata > Amphibia > Anura > Ranidae > Rana > Rana muscosa. The sequence goes on along the minus strand of CM055118.1, from coordinate 506,606,534 downwards.
AAATGCCAAGCTAGCACAAAACCTACCCCAAATGACCCCATTTTGGAAAGTAGACACCCAAGCTATTTGCTGAGAGGCATGTTGAGTATTTTGAAAATCTCGCTTTTTGTCGCAAAGTTTTGAAAATTGAAAAAAATAAATGATTTTCTTTTTTTATTTTCAAAAACAAATGAGAGCTGCAAAATACTCGCAATGCCTCTCAGCAAATAGCTTGCGGTGTCTACTTTCCAAAATTGGGTCATTTGGGGGGGTTTGTGCTATCTGGACATTTCAGGGCCTCCGTAACTGTGATAGGTAGTGGGGAATTGAAATCTCCATTTTTTTTTTTTGCTAGAAAATTACTTTGAACCCCCAAACATTATATTTTATGCCTAGTACATGGATACCAAACACGACATGCTTTAAAATTGCGCACAAATGTGCAGTGGCGACAAACTACATACATATTTAAAATCCTTTACAGGTTACCACTTTAGATTTACAGAGGAGGTCTACTGCTAAAGTTACTGCCCTCGATCTGACCTTCATGGTAATACCTCGCATTTCCCCACGCAAGGACTGCTGGGGTGGACTTTAAAAGGGGAAGGAGGGGCTTCGTCCTCTCTCTTGGAACGCCGCCCTCCTTGCAAGAGGATCCCCTGCACTTACCTGCTGCGCGTGTTAGGCCCGAAGCCGGGGCCTCGCACTTTGTTCCAGAGAGCCTTCCTTTCCGCCGAGGAGCCTGCGGAGCATCCGATCCACCTGAGGTGCCATCATCGTCTGGAGGACCGAAGACCTGGTGCATCGTGGGCACTGTGAAGCCACTCACAGTAGCGGAGGAACCGGAAGGGAGTCGGTCCGGTCTGGGTGAGAGAGCGCCGCTCGGAACCACATCTTAATAACTTTGTTGCCTATTAACTTTGTCTAGGCCCATCATTGACCACAGTTATACTTTTGAGAGACTGTTATGCTGAACTGAGTTTGTCAGTCTCTCCAGCTTTGCCAAGTTAGCGATTATCTGCAACCCCTTATTGGATTACAGTTTGTTTTCTCTATGTGCACCACCGACAGCTGCTAGCGATACTAACTATACCCCAAAGTTATAGTCAGGCCTGACTGGGTAGTATAGGACATTGCTGGGCGCCATTTTTTTATGCTCACGAGGGAGGATAACTGCAGCGGGGAAAGAGTATATTCATTGCATTATTGAATGTCATACCCTTTTAATGTGCACACCTATATTGCAGGAATCTGCATAAGATATTGTAACCAAATTACCGTTTTATATTTTTGCCTACAGTAAAGAGTTATAGTTGAGTAATTTGGTTGTGTGTGTCCATTACTGTGCTGGTATACAGAAGGGGGTTGTACTCTATAATAGTATCAAAGATAATACAGTTATACCATTACTTTCCTAACTGTGTCACGGGAGAAGTCAGAGCCGATTGCCAGGGGTTGGTAGCGGTGCATTACAGGGCCCAAACAAACAAGCAGCCCTCTTAAGCTGAGGGTACCGCTACATTGTTATCTCAGGAAATGTAATTATCCACTATGATGGCAATAGGTAGTGACAGGTACTCCTTTTTTTTTTGAAAAAAGTCATGAAATGCTCGTAGCTTCTGGTTTCTTAAGCCATAGAGATGATTGGAGCCGTTCTGGTCTCCGATCAGCTCTATGGTCAGCTGGCGGAACCACCGGCTGCATTCTCGGGTTCCCTGTTGGGACAGGAGAGCTCGAGAAAACCATGGAAGACGGTGAGGGGGGGGAACATTCCCTCACACTGCTTGTAAAAGCAGTCTAAAGGCTAATTAGCCGCTAGGATTACTTTTACATGAAAGCACACCGCTGGCTGAAAAGAATGATACCAAGATGATACCTAAACCTGCAGGCATCATTCTGGTATAACCACTCAAAGTCCAGCAACATACCAGTACGTTGCTGGTCCTTGTTGGGCATATATTGTAATGTTCTTTTTTTCATGCAGCCTGTGAGCTGAACGAAAAAAAGAGATTGATCGGTGGGTATGCCCACCATTAGAATACCGTCCTTCATCCACCCACTTCTAATGATCGGCATACATGCACTGTTTTTTTTTTTTTTTTTTTTTAACTGTGGTGGTGAAATCACCTCCTACAGCGCTGGAGTCGCTGATTTACGTATCGTGAGATCAAACCCTGTTGCTGTCAAGATAAATTAGTGCTGCAGCTGAATGGCATACCAGCTAAGCAAATGATGGTTATCAATAAAACAAAGTAAAATTGCAGTATAACAGTAAGACATACCATACCTGCAAAGCAAATACAATAAAACTGTCAAGGTCACCTGTGGCCAGGTGACAGATGCACACCGTAGGGGGACAGGAGTGCACCGCGAGGTAGTGAACCCTATGACTGGCTTCTGCGGATAGGAAACTGGGTGGTTGTGGAAAGCGGGACCAGAGGAGCACAACCGGGATCCAAACGGAAGCTAGAGCCAAGATTCCCCAGGGCGCGGAGTCTAAGACCCAGCTGGTCTTCTCCAGGGCCTCTAGTGGTGAGGATGTTAGCTGCAGGCTGGGACCAGGTCGCGGCCCCTGGAGTTTCCTAGCTCACGCCCCGTAGGATAAGGGGAAAAGAGGGGAAGCAGCAGCACACGATAAGAGAGAACCGAATAACAAGCTGAAGGTCAGGGGCCACAAGCAGACAAGGATAACGAAGAACGAGCCGAAGGTCAAGGGTCACGAGCAGACAGGGATAGTCGGGGACAAGCCAATAACGTAACAGAGAGACAGACGTAGCACACGGCAGGCAGGAACCCAAACACACAATGCCTAACAAACACGTTGATCAGCAAAGCAGGCTTGCAGTGCACAGGTTAATATAGTGTTCTGTGATAGGGCCTGGGGTGGAGTCTGGCTGGGAGGAGATTATAAAGGAAGCCAGGTGAAAGGGCTCAGGCCTCTAAGATGAACACATGGGAAGGAAGGTAAGCTGACAGACAAACACTACTGCATATCCATGACAGTACCCTCCCTCTTATGGGCCCTCCCCCGCCTGGGCCCAGGCTTAAAGGGAAATCTCTGATGAAACCTTCTCAACAGATGAGGTGCAGCGACATCAGATGCAGCGATCCAAGACGCCTCCTCAGGACCAAAACCTCTCCAATGCACAAGGTACTGAAGAATGCCTCTGCAGAGCCGAGAATCCAGAACTTGTCTAACCTCGTACTTAAGATTATCCTCAGAGACCGAAAACGAGGTAGGGAGATGACAAGAAGATCTATTGAGGACCAAAGGCTCTCTAGGAATAAGCAAGGGCATGAGAGGATCAACAGGAATCTGAGGAGGGTCCCCTAGACCCTTAAAGGGGAACTGGTCATCTTGCACAGGACCATCAGACTGGGCAGATGTCAGTGGAACCCTGAAGTCAGGTTGGTTAGAAGGTGACATGTCGCCGGAGTCAAACTGAATAGCTGAAGGACAAGCAGAATGTCCCGAACAAGAAAAAGTAGGAGGCTCACTGGGCATGGGCTGGACTGGCATAACTAGTACAGAGGCAGAGTGAATAGCTGAGTCAGGTGTAGCGACTACCTGAATCGCATCGCAAGACGTAGCGACTGCAGGACTTGTAGACAAGCTAGCCTGGCTGTGCGTCCAAGGGTGGTTAGGGACAGAGAAATGTAAATGGTTATGCAACCTGGAATGAATGACCGGCTCAGATTCACAGGGGGCAACCTTGGGTAGGCAGGACGAGGAACAGGAGGGACCCCAAGCCAGGATCTGTCCAGTAGTCCAGTCCACATGAGGAGAATGGAGCTGTAACCATGGGAGACCCAAAATTATAGGCGTTGAGGCCTTGGGTAAGATAAGGAAGGATATCCACTCCTGGTGGAGTGTCCCTACCGACATCTTAACAGGGAGGGTCTGGAAGCGGATAGGTCCCCCTGGGAGAACAGTACCATCAATCGCCAAGACCACCAATGGTGTGGTGAGGGGCAAAAGAGTAAGTCTCATGGACGATGCGATTTCCCAGTCCATGAAATTACCAGCGGCTCCGGAATCCAGATATGCTGAGACCGAATGAGAAGAAGCACCAACATGAAGGAACACAGAAAGCAGAAGACGAGAAGGGGAAGGTGATATTTCTGGGTCCAACACTCCACTTTCCAGATGAAGTGGACCCGAACGTTTTTCTGGACAAAGAGAGCAAGTGTCACGAAAATGACCTTTGCCCCCACAGTAAAGACACAGACCAAGAGTTCTGCGCCTAGCACGTTCCTCGGGGGATAGCCTGGTCCGACCCAGCTGCATGGGTTCCTCAGCTGGTAGGAGATGCTCTACGGGTCGAAGAGAGGGGAGCTCAGGCTGACTAAGAACCAAGGAGTGCTGGCGTTGCTTTTCTAAGGTCCTCTCCTGAAAGCGAATATCGATCTGGTTACACAAGGAGATAACGCCGGCCAGATCAGTGGGGATGGTTCTTCCTGCTAATTCATCCTTCACTCTATCAGACAGGCCATGCAAAAAGGCTGCGACTAAGGCCTCATTGTTCCAGCTCAACTCAGCCGACAGTATGCGGAAATGAAGGGCATACTGTCCCACAGAAGCAGACTCTTGGCGGAGACGTAAAAGGGCGCTGGCCGCTGAAGAGACACGAGCCGGTTCTTCGAAGATATTCCGAAAAAGTTTCAAGAAGCCAGACAGGCTAGAAACCACTGGATCATTCAGTTCCCACAGAGGGGCTGCCCAGGCTAAAGCTTCACCAGAGAGGAGGGAAATGATATAGGCAACCTTAGCCCGATCAGACAGGAAGTTTTGGGGCTGGAGCTCAAAATGAATTGTGCATTGGCTGAGAAACCCCCTGCAAGCTTTGGAGTCCCCAGAGAAACGGGACGGAGCTGGCAGTTGTAGTGAGTGTGTGGCTGCGACTGGTGCAATAGGTGCAGCCGCTGGTTGTATTTGAGGTTGCGGATTCAGGGTTCCCAAGGAGGCCTGAAGCTGCTCAAAGCGAGAAGCCAGATCCTGAAGGAATCGCATCACCTGAGTCTGATTCGATTCCTGGGTTTCAAGTCTGCAAACTATGCCCTGCAACTGATCATCCACGGGTAACGGGATGTCAGCCGGGTTCATGGCTGATCAAACTGTCAAGGTCACCTGTGGCCAGGTGACAGATGCACACCGTAGTGGGACAGGAGTGCACCGCGAGGTAGTGAACCCTATGACTGGCTTCTGCGGATAGGAAACTGGGTGGTTGTGGAAAGCGGGACCAGAGGAGCACAACCGGGATCCAAACGGAAGCTAGAGCCAAGATTCCCCAGGGCGCGGAGTCTAAGACCCAGCTGGTCTTCTCCAGGGCCTCTAGTGGTGAGGATGTTAGCTGCAGGCTGGGACCAGGTCGCGGCCCCTGGAGTTTCCTAGCTCACGCCCCGTAGGATAAGGGGAAAAGAGGGGAAGCAGCAGCACACGATAAGAGAGAACCGAATAACAAGCTGAAGGTCAGGGGCCACAAGCAGACAAGGATAACGAAGAACGAGCCGAAGGTCAAGGGTCACGAGCAGACAGGGATAGTCGGGGACAAGCCAATAACGTAACAGAGAGACAGACGTAGCACACGGCAGGCAGGAACCCAAACACACAATGCCTAACAAACACGTTGATCAGCAAAGCAGGCTTGCAGTGCACAGGTTAATATAGTGTTCTGTGATAGGGCCTGGGGTGGAGTCTGGCTGGGAGGAGATTATAAAGGAAGCCAGGTGAAAGGGCTCAGGCCTCTAAGATGAACACATGGGAAGGAAGGTAAGCTGACAGACAAACACTACTGCATATCCATGACAAAAACATAGTAAAATAAATTTTTTTAATGCAATCTGTGCCTAAAAAATATATGCCGAAGCATGGGGGGAATCCGCCCCTAATGTTAGGAGAAAATCGCTCCTCCACCCCTGCCCCCATGCTTCGGCATATATGCTTTTTTTTTTTAACTGTGGTGGTGAAATCACCTCCTACAGCGCTGGAATCGCAGCTATAGGTATCGTGGGAGCAAACGCTGTTGCTGTCAGAATAAATAAACCCGTGCTGCAGCTGAATGGCGTACCTGCTAAGCAAATTATGGTTACCAATAAAACAAAGTAACATTACAGTATAACAGTAAGACATACCATAACTACAAAGCAAACACAATAAAACATAGTAAAAAAAAAAACATTACAGTTCTAAAACACAGTAACAATAGAGAGAGAACAATAGAGGGAGAAGAAAAATAAAACCACAATTATTTTTGTGTGTGTTTTTTTTTTTTTTTTTTTGCACTTTTGTATAAACTGTAACCGTTCCAGATTGGGGTCTCTCAAAATGTGATGGCCATCTCATCTTTCGAGACCCTGTGTTAGTGTGCCCTAGGACTGTGCAATGCTGTACTCTACGCTAATACTCAACTAGTGTGTGGTAGCGTTTGAAACAGTAACCGATGCAGTGACCAGGTTGGTCAGGACAGGAGGGAAAATAAAAGTGGGTGTCATGCCTAAATATGCGTTTTCTGCAGACACGACATCTTCTTTGGGGATTTCTTTGGGTAGGGGTACCAGGGAGGACATACGGAAAATGCCTCTCATGGCCGGCTGCATTTGCGTTGGGAAGGTGGGCCACAGCACCATCTGGATCCAGTTCATCCTAAAGCTTTGTATAGCACATAAGCATTCAGCAGAGGAAATTGGAATAAATATACAGACACTTTTTTATACCAGCGTCTGGTCTTACGGCCAATTAGGTACGACGCCAAAAACTGGTCGTTGAGGTCCACCCCTCCCATGTTACAGTTGTATTCATGGGCACAGAGGGGTTTCTCCACAACACCAGTCGCAGTAGGAATTTGGACTGTTGTATCTGCGTGAAGGGAGGACAGAACGAAAACATTCCGTGAATCCCTCCACTTCACTGCTAACAAATTATTACGTTTCAAGCAGGCTCTCTCCCCCGTCTAAATCGGGACTCTACAAGCCGTTGGAGGAAGCCCCGGCGATTAGATCGCACAGTGCCACATGCGCCAATTCCAAAATCAAAAAGGTAACTAAAAAGTGGCAATAATTGTCCACATACAAGTGGTACCCCTTTCCGAATAAGCCCTTGTTGTTTTAACTTTGGATAGTAAAACATTTTTTTTCTGCCAGTAAATACCTATACAGCCCATTACATGTTTCTTGTCTGGTCATTAGCCTAGGCTTATGACATCATGCACAGCTCCCTCTAGGGCTGGGTTCACACTGGTATGACACGACTGTTGTATGATTGTCATCCTACTTTGACCTGAGACTTCAGTCCTACTTCCATCCAACTTGAATGAACAAGATAAGATTTTGCTCCCACTTTGAGATAGTACGACTTGTCCTTTGACCAATCAAAACAATCCCAGCGTGAGATAAATTCCTTTTACTGCTGCTGTAATCACCATGTCGGATGTCACAAGTCAGATGGTTAGGACAAGGATTCGACTTTGATCCGACTTCTATGATATTCAATGGGCTGAAGTAGGACCAAAGTCGGACCAAGGTAGTGCAGGAACCTTTTTCAAAGTCGGACCGATTTGTGTCAGACCAGTTAAGACAGCTCTCATAGGGAATCATTGATTTACACACAAAGTCGGAGCGTATGTCGTACCAGTGTGATCCGGGCCTTACTTTGTGAGAGTTTGCCAGGAAGGGAGGGGGGATGAGTCATAAGAGGGTCAATGAGCTGGAGGTGTTCCTCTTTGTGTCTGTGGAAATCCAGGAAGTGAACAGGCAGCAGCTTCAGCTGCCCACAGTTTAAATGGTTGCAGCCAGACTCAGTGGAGGGAGATTTCTGCAGCATATTTGGCAAGTACAGAATCACAGTATATATAAGTGTAGCGGGTATGTACTTTCCCGGGTGTAAATTTAACTGGCAGAGACAGAAGTGATGTGTAATTCCCTGCAGGTGGCGCTGTCGCCATGGGCTGGGGTTGAATCATTGCTGTGTGCCGTGCCTCCTTTTTGTCCTCCCTCGGCAGCGGTATGGTGGGGCCAGGGTTGCCAACTTTCAGTAAATTTACGAACAGTTTGTAAAATCCATAATTGTTACATCTGGTAATAAATGTCAGTTACGGAGATGCAGCCTACATGTCCGTCATAGACAATCAAGGACAGATGCAAAAAGTACAGATTTTACAAACTGTTCGTAAATTTACTGAAAGTTGGCAACCCTGGGTGGGGCGGGGAACCCGCCGTGCTTGCTGGGAGAGGGTATAAAGGGGCCGGCCATCTTTGTCACGGGGTCGAGCTCCAGGCACATTCAGCCTGAGGCCGGTGGTTCGTGTCGGTCCTCTAGGCGGCCTAGGCCTAGAGGACAGCCGGAGGTCGTGTTCCATCCCAGGCACCTTTGGGCCTGGGGTGAGGTACTCGGATGGAGGTCTGGAGCTCAGTGCCCAACACTGAGTTCCGCGAGGGAAGGAGGTCCTAGGGAACCCCGGGAGTGGGTACCCGAATCCGGAAGGCGTATTGGACCGGGGGGAGCTCCTCACTTGAAGACCGGGTGCAGCAGATTGCCAGTGACAGGTGAGCCTCCCACCGGAGACCACCTGGAAGGAAATCCCCCCCTCGCTAGGAGACCGCAACCCACTTTCAGGAAGGAAAGTGGAGAGTTCATTGTGTCTGGGCCTACTCGCATCCACACCTCCTTTTCTGTTCTGTAAAGCCAAGGGAGTCTAACTGAATATGCTGTTCATTCGAGAAGAATAAAGGAGTGTTGGACTTTAATGGTGTGGGGCTCTTTTCTGGTGGACATTGTTCAAGGTAATCTCATGTGGAGGTTTTAGGTGCACAGCACTGACCCGAAGGTAGAGAAAGAACTTTGCTTATACCGCACTGACACCTGTGGTGAAGGCCAGGCGTGGTGTCCCCGCTTCCTCCCCTCTAAAGAACCCCTAGACAAGAAGAGAAACGAGCTGATGCAGAGAGGGGAGGTGAGGAGGGCGCTACATAAAATAATATGCAAAGTGGTTGGAGGGAAGCTTCAGAATGGCAAAGATGTTTTTATTACAAATTATGTGAGCAGACTGCAGTTCCTCTTTAAGTGAAAGTTTCCTTTAGGACCAGAAGATAAAAAAAGCTTTTTAAATTGCTGCCAAATGGAACATACGGCTCTGCTGTAAAACTCTCTGCATCCTCATGTCTCACGGGGACTGTTAACACTATTGTGCTTAGACACGTTCTGAAGATCTCCTACTCACAGTATTGTTTGCATATCCAAGTTTATACCACCCAGTGTAGTCTAGGAAGAAATGCTCTTCACAAGTGTTTCTTGCAGATCAAGCCCAAACCTGCCGCATGCTGACAACTACTCAGGGCACAGGGAGACTGGAAATGGTCAGCTTGTATCATTGTGAATTATTGGAGAGTAATGCATTCATTCAAAGCAACAGCAGCTTACGCAAGCTACTACACTCTTCTCATGAACAGGTGTAGTACCTTGCTTGTGCTGTTAGCTTGTGTTATGTAAGGCTGCTTTCACACTGAGGCGCTATTGCGCTAAAATTAGCCCCTGCAAAGCGCCCTGAAAGAGCCGCTCCTTTCTCTCCAGTGTGAAAGCCTGAGGGCGGTGCACTGGCAGGACGGTAGAAAAAAGTCCTGCCAGCCGCATCTTTGAGGCGCTGTAGGAACGGTGAATACACCGCTCCTAAAGCGCCCCTGCCCATTGAAATCAATGGGCAGCGCCTCCGAACCACCGGCAAAGCGACGCTGCAGCGGCATTTTGCGGGCGGTTTTAACTCTTTTTTTCGGCCGCTAGCGGGGGTTAAAATAGCCCTGCTAGCTGGCAAAAATCGTGGCAAAAACAGCGGCACTTTACCGCCAACGCCCACGACGCCTCAGTGTGAAAGTACCCTAAAAGAATGCACCCCTCTTCACCTGCAATCATTCAAAACAACACAAGCTCACAGTTTCCATCTTGTATGCCCAGTATAGCTAGTGGCAGGGTTTTATAAATGTATTGATTTACTAAAACTGGAGAGTGCAAAACCTGATGCAGCTGTGCATGGTAGCCAATCAGATTATAACTTCAGCTTGTTCAATTAAGCTTTGTTAAAAATAAAATCTGGAAGCTGATTGGTTTCTATGCAGAGCTGCACCAGATTTTGCACTCTCAAGTTTTAGTAAATACACCCCTAATGCCATTTTTTAAATTGGTCATTAAAAACGATCGTGTGTGGGCTCCAGAGCATTTTTCTTGATGATAAAAATGGCCATAAAAAATTTAGAACATGCTCTATTTTTTCTCGTAGTTTTTCTCGTCGTCAAAAATGGCCGTGTGTACGCTTTAATGACGGGAAAAAAACGTGCATGCTCAGAAGCAAGTTATGAGACGGGAGCGCTCGTTCTGGTAAAACTAGCGTTCAGAATGGAGATAGCACATTCGTCACGCTGTAACGGACTGAAGAGCACGAGGCTGAAAAGCGAGAATCGTCTCTCACCAAACTTTACTAACACGAGGGTGGCGCCATCCAAATGGAACTTCCCCTTTATAGTGCCGTCGTACGTGTTGTCGAACGTGTTGTACGTCACCGCGCTTTGCTCGAGCATTTTTTTTCATGATCGTGTGTAGGCAAGGCAGGCTTGAGAAGAATCACGTCGAGAAAAACATTGTTTTTTTCAATGACATGTGTACGTGGCATAAGAAACACTTGTAATGAGCATTTCCAAGCACAGTGTTTTTTCACATACTGCATTGGAAGGTGAACACTTATGCCCCGTACACATGACCGGTTTTCCCGTCGGGTAAAAAAACAATGGTTTTCCCGACGGAATTCCTCTCAAGCCTGCCTTGCATACACACGGTCACACAAAAGTCCAGTGAACTTTTGACTGCCAAGAACGCTGTGATGTAAAAGACTACGACGAGCCGACAAAATTAAGTTCTATGCTTCCCAGCATGCGTTCAAATTGTTTCCGAGCATGCGCGTTTTTTTTCCTGTCGGAAAAGCATACAGACGAACAGTTTTACTGCTAAGATTTTTTCCTGACGGGGAAAAAAGAGATCCTGCTCTCTTTTTTTTTTTTTTTTTTCCGGCAGTTTTCCAGTTGGAAAAACTTTTTTCACCAGCGGGAAAACTGGTCGTGTGTACGAAGCATTAGATATGCAAGGACCAGTGCTGTGGAGATTTCTAGTACACGCCAAAGGCTGAGCGATGGCTGTAACTCCCAATAGGAACATCCATATTTTGGACAGGAGGAACGGGGCGGTGGAGCTAAAGCCTGCACAGATGGAATTTTTTTTTTTTTTATTCTGTAGGCTACTGGGGCAGTGCCGACGTTAGCAGTAAAGCTCTGCTCGTTTTAGCGGCGCTTTACCGCTGTTATAGCAGCGCTTTGGCGCCGCTTTTCGGGCAGCAGCGGGGCACTTTTAACCCCCAAGAAGGGCGCTTCCGAAGCACTTTTCAGGCACTTCAGAAGCAGTGACCATTTATTTAGATGAGTGGAAGCTGCAAGCGTACCGCCCCAGTGTAAAAGCAGTGTGAAAGTGGTCTTACTTCTGGTGATAATTCCTTTTTACTGCACTTTGGACTGTTCATAACATATTTAATCCTTTTTTAGAACCTTTTATTGTACCTAAAGACTGCTGTTACAAACATTTTACAAAACCATACATTTATGACAAAAGTCAATAAAAGAAAATTACAGCTTATCATGTTTTATGTAATACATCTTGCATATAGCTCCTCTACAGTGGCCTCTAAAGCACTATATCTTAAATCAATGCAAAATTACATTTTGTTATTTGTAGGTTGTATACTGCTGACAAATCTCATAGCCCTTTACAAGATATGCATTTAACTAATTCAGATACACACACACACACACACACACACACACACACACACTAGCGCCCTTTTGGGGAGGAACATAATTAAACTACAATAATGACTTCTGACAGGAATATTATGGCAAACCCAGTAGAATACTATGAGTAGCTGACCCATCCTATAGTAGCCCCCTGGGCATATGTTGGGGGAGGAATTTTGTCAAAACAAGGCAGAAAAACTTGTCAATAGCAAAAAGGTGACACAATGTCACTTGAATCTGGAAGAAATAATTAACCTTGCTAGGGGACACGGTTACAGGACACAGTTACTGCCGTAGGGTGGCTTGGCACAACAACGCATTGCTCAAACGCTGTGCCAGGCATTGCTTTGCTCTTTAAGCTAGTGCTGTCATGGATATGCATTAATGTCTGTCTGCCATCTTACCTTCCTCCTCATGTGTTCATCTAGAGACCAGACCTCCTTCACCTGGCTTCCTTTATAATCTCCTCCCAGCCTGACTCCACCCCAGGCCCTATCACTGAACACTATATTAACCTGTGCACTGCAAGCCTGCTTTGCTGATCAACGTGTTTGTTAGGCATTGTGTGTTTGGGTTCCTGCCTGCCGTGTGCTACGTCTGTCTCTCTGTTACGTTATTGGCTTGTCCCCGACCATCCCTGTCTGCTCGTGACCCTTGACCTTCGGCTCGTTCTTCGTTATCCTTGTCTGCTTGTGGCCCCTGACCTTCGGCTTGTTATTCGGTTCTCTCTATCGTGTGCTGCTGCTTCCCCTTATCCTACGGGGCGTGAGCTAGGAAACTCCAGGGGCCGCGACCTGGTCCCAGCCTGCAGCGTAACATCCTCACCACTAGAGGCCCTGGAGAAGACCAGCTGGGTCTTAGACTCCGCGCCCTGGGGAATCTTGGCTCTCGCTTCCGTTGGGATCCCGGTTGTGCTCCTCTGGTCCCGCTTTCCACAACCACCCAGTTTCCTATCCACAGAAGCCAGCCATAGGGTTCACTACCTCGCGGTGCACTCCTGTCCCCCTACGGTGTGCATCTGTCACCTGGCCACAGGTGACCCTGACAGTTTGATCAGCCATGAACCCGGCTGACATCCCGCTTCCCGCGGATGATCCATTGCAGGGCATAGTTCGCAGACTTGAGACCCAGGAATCAAATCAGACCCAGGTGATGCGATTCCTCCAGGATCTGGCTTCTCGATTCGAGCAGCTTCAGGTCTCCTTGGGAACCCCGAATCCGCAACCCCAAGTACAACCAGCGGCTGTACCTATCGCACCAGTCGCAGCCTCACACTCACTAAGATTGCCAGCTCCGTTCCGTTTCTCTGGGGACTCCAAGGCCTGCAGGGGGTTTCTCAGCCAATGCACTATTCATTTTGAGCTTCAGCCTCAAAGCTTCCTATCTGACCGGGCTAAGGTAGCCTATATCATTTCCCTCCTCTCCGGTGAAGCTTTGGCCTGGGCTGCCCCCCTGTGGGAGAGGAACGATCCGGTGGTTTCCAGTCTGTCCGAATTCTTGAAGCTCTTTCGTAATATCTTCGAAGAGCCGGCTCGGGCTTCTTCAGCGGCTAGTGCTGTCTTACGTCTTCGCCAAGAATCTAGTTCAGTGGGGCAATATGCTCTTCAGTTCCGTATCCACACAGCTGAATTGAGCTGGAATAATGAGGCCCTGGTCGCTACCTTTTTACATGGCCTCTCTGACCGAGTGAAAGACGAATTAGCGGGAAGAGCCATTCCCGTCGGTCTGGACGATGTAATTTCATTATGCAACCAGATCGACATTCGTTTTCAAGAGAGGTCCTTAGAAAAAAGACGCCAGCACTCTCTGGGTCCTAGCCAGTCTGAGCTCCCCTCCCTTCATTCCGTGGAGCATCCTCTACCTGCTGAAGAACCTATGCAGCTGGGCCGGACCAGACTAACCCCCGAAGAACGTGCTAGGCGCAGAACTCTGGGCTTGTGCCTCTATTGTGGGGGCAAGGGTCATTTTCGTGACTCCTGCTCGCTTCGTCCGGGAAACGCTCGGGTCTAATACATTTGGAAGGTGGAGTATTGGACCCAGAAACATCACCTTCTCGCCTGCTCTTGCCGGTGTCCCTTCATGTAGGCACTTCTCCTCAGTCAACCCTTGCATACCTGGATTCCGGGGCTGCCGGCAATTTCATGGATTGGAGAACTGCTTCTTCTATGAAGCTTACCCTTTCACCTCTCACTACCCCATTGGTAGTCTCGGCAATTGATGGCACTGTTCTCCCAGGGGGCCCTATTCGCTTCCAGACGCTACCCATTAGGATGTCGGTAGGGATTCTCCACCAGGAGTGGATATCCTTTCTTATTCTACCCAAGGCCTCTACCCCAGTTGTATTGGGCCTCCCTTGGCTACAGCTCCACTCTCCACATGTGGACTGGGTCTCTGGGCAGATCCTGGCCTGGGGTTCCTCATGTTTCTCGTCGTGTCTTCTCAAGGTGACCCCCAAGGAGAGTCTTCCGGTTGCTGCCACTTCTGTTTCTTCTGATCTTCCCGCCGCATACAGCGATTACCGGGATGTGTTCTGTAAAAAATCAGCTGAGGTGCTTCCTCCCCACAGGTCTTTTGACTGTGCTATTGATCTTGTCCCCGGAGCAACTCTACCCAGGGGTCGTACCTACCCTCTGTCCATCCCAGAGACCCAGGCCATGTCGGAGTATGTAGCAGAGAATCTGGAGAGAGGGTTCATCCGGAAATCCTCATCGCCTGCAGGGGCAGGGTTCTTTTTTGTTGCCAAAAAGGATGGTACCTTAAGACCCTGCATCGATTATCGGGGTTTAAATGCGGTTACTATTAAAAATCGATACCCCTTACCCTTAATATCTGAGCTATTCGATAGGTTGAAGGGTGCCTCCATTTTCACCAAGTTGGATCTCAGAGGCGCGTACAATCTCATTCGAATACGGGAGGGTGACGAATGGAAGACTGCATTTAACACTAGAGACGGGCATTACGAATATCTGGTGATGCCTTTTGGTCTGTGTAATGCTCCAGCCGTGTTTCAAAACTTTGTCAATGAAATCTTCAGAGATCTGCTGTACCAGTTTGTTGTCATCTATCTGGATGACATTCTGATCTTTTCTGAAAATCTGCTCGTCCACAGAAACCATGTCCGCACTGTACTTCAACGTCTTAGAGAGAACAATCTCTATGCCAAGCTGGAGAAATGTTCCTTTGAATGTTCTGAGGTCCTGTTTTTGGGGTGCTTTGTCTCATGTTCGGGGCTTCGTATGGACCCTGGGAAGGTCTTGGCTATCACCAACTGGCCTCTTCCTGCTAGCCTCAAGGCCACACAGCGCTTTCTTGGCTTCACTAATTATTATAGGCAGTTCATAAGGAATTACTCTTCCATTGCCGCGCCTATTATCGCTTTGACCAAGAAGGGTGTGAATGCCAGAGACTGGCCTCCCGAAGCTGTCTCTGCATTTCACAACCTGAAACAGGCCTTTGTTTCTGGCCCCCTCTTGAGGAGACCAAATCCTGGGAATGCATTTTTTATTGAAGTGGACGCTTCCTCAATGGGGGTGGGAGCTGTGCTTCTTCAAATCTTTGAGAAGAGACGCCAACCATGTGCGTTCTTCTCCAAAAAAAATTCTCAGGCAGAGAGGAATTATGCCATCGGTGATCGGGAACTTCTCGCAATTAAATTGGCGTTAGAGGAGTGGCGTCATCTCTTGGAGGGTTCCCCTCACTCCATAACGATCTTTACCGATCACAAGAATTTACAGTATCTACAGAATGCTAAACGTCTGAATCCTAGACAGGCCAGGTGGAGTCTCTTCTTTGCCCGTTTTAATTTCACGATTACCTACAAACCTGGTTCCTGCAACGGTCGGGCTGATGCGCTCTCTAGGTCATTTGACACTTTGGACGAGGAGTCCGCCCCTGAACCTGAGCCGATCATTCCCACCTCATGCATTGTTGCCCACTCTACCACCCTGAAGTCTAAAATTCCGCCTGGTAAGACCTTTGTCCCCACTGGGCTAAGAGCTAAGATCCTTCGTTGGGGACATGATTCCAAGGTGGCAGGGCATTCTGGATTCCTCCGATCCTTCCTACTCATCAGTCGTCACTACTGGTGGCCTAATCTCCGCTCAGACGTCAAAGACTACGTTAAAGCTTGTCATGTCTGTGCTCAGTCCAAATCCTCCACACAAGCTCCTGCTGGTCTCCTCATGCCCTTGCCTATTCCTAAGGAACCCTGGGCCCATATTGCCATGGATTTTATCACCGATCTCCCACTGTCTGAGAATAATACAGTCATTTGGGTGGTAATCGATCGATTCTCCAAGATGGCTCATTTTGTTCCTCTTCCTGGTCTTCCTTCTGCCCCTGCCTTGGTTCCCATTTTCATTCGAGAAATTCTCCGCCTACATGGGGTCCCTTCTCATATTGTTTCCGACAGGGGAGTCCAGTTCACGTCTCGTTTTTGGAGAGCCTTTTGCAAGTCCCTCAATATTGTCTTGGATTTTTCTTCTTCTTATCATCCCCAATCCAATGGACAGACTGAGAGGGTTAATCAGGAGTTAGAGGTCTTTCTTCGCACCTTTGTGTCTTCTCACCATGACGATTGGTCCTCTCTACTCCCGTGGGCAGAATTCTCCCATAACAATCATGTGAATACCAGTTCGCAGAAGACACCCTTTTTCACAGTTTATGGAAAACACCCTCAACTTCCTCTTCCTATGATCTGTTCTCCAGACATTCCAGCTTTGGCTTCGGTTCAGGAGTCTCTCAATTCCGTTTGGGGTCACGTTCATGATTCCCTCCGGGCAGCTGCTGAAAAATTCAAAGGCTTTGCCGACCGCCGCAGGCGTAAACCGCCTTCTCTTCAGCCAGGGGACAAAGTCTGGCTCTCTACCAGGAACATCAAGCTCCGAGTTCCTTCTCTGAAGTTTGCTCCACGATTCATCGGTCCATACACGGTAACTGCTAAACTGAATCCGGTTTGTTTCAAACTCCAGATTCCTAAGAGCCTTAAAATCACTAACTCCTTTCATGTTGCTCTTCTAAAGCCTTTAGTCCTCAATAAATTCTCTCGTCCTCTTCCTACCGTGGCGCCTGTCTCTGAGGATAATCAGGAGTACGAGATCAGTCAAATTCTGGACTCCCGACTCTGTAAAGGCGTTCTTCAGTACCTCGTTCATTGGAAAGGGTTTGGTCCTGAGGAGAGGTCTTGGATCACTGCATCTGAGGTCTTTGCACCTCGTCTGTTAAAGGAGTTTCATCTGAAGTTTCCCTCTAAACCTGGGCCCAGGCGGGGAAGGGGGAGGCCTCGTAAGAGGGAGGGTACTGTCATGGATATGCATTAATGTCTGTCTGCCATCTTACCTTCCTCCTCATGTGTTCATCTAGAGACCAGACCTCCTTCACCTGGCTTCCTTTATAATCTCCTCCCAGCCTGACTCCACCCCAGGCCCTATCACTGAACACTATATTAACCTGTGCACTGCAAGCCTGCTTTGCTGATCAACGTGTTTGTTAGGCATTGTGTGTTTGGGTTCCTGCCTGCCGTGTGCTACGTCTGTCTCTCTGTTACGTTATTGGCTTGTCCCCGACCATCCCTGTCTGCTCGTGACCCTTGACCTTCGGCTCGTTCTTCGTTATCCTTGTCTGCTTGTGGCCCCTGACCTTCGGCTTGTTATTCGGTTCTCTCTATCGTGTGCTGCTGCTTCCCCTTATCCTACGGGGCGTGAGCTAGGAAACTCCAGGGGCCGCGACCTGGTCCCAGCCTGCAGCGTAACATCCTCACCACTAGAGGCCCTGGAGAAGACCAGCTGGGTCTTAGACTCCGCGCCCTGGGGAATCTTGGCTCTCGCTTCCGTTGGGATCCCGGTTGTGCTCCTCTGGTCCCGCTTTCCACAACCACCCAGTTTCCTATCCACAGAAGCCAGCCATAGGGTTCACTACCTCGCGGTGCACTCCTGTCCCCCTACGGTGTGCATCTGTCACCTGGCCACAGGTGACCCTGACAAGTGCCAAGCAAATAAAAACTTTGCATAAAAGTTTGAAGAGAAAATACTGTTTTAATGTAATGTACCCAATAACAACTTAAAGTATATAAACAATAGACATCAGGTTCACATTACAGTTTTTCTCTTAAAGGCTCATCTTCTTACAGCTGTCAGTTTGTAAAAAAATGTTGGTGCAACATACAGTACATACGTGTGTAGCGGGGGTTTCCTTTAATGCCTCAGAGACTACTGTACCCATAACCCCACTGGACACCCAGGGTGCATTGCCCCGCGCAAGGAATGCTGGGGTGGACTTTATAAGAGGAAGGCGGAGTCTCTTTGGACACCGCCCGCCCAGCAAGAGGAACTCCTCTCCGAGTCTGTGGTGATACTAGGCCTGAAGCCTGGGCCTTTCTCCAAAGAGCCTTCCGCTCTCATCGAGGAACCTGAGGGACGCCTCTCCACACTGTTGTTTCATCGTTGCCAGGAGGACCGAAGACTTGGATGTCGAGAGACCTGTGTACCAAGACACAGCAGCGGAGATACGGACACGGACTGGTCCGGTTGGGTGAGAAAGCACTTGCTCAGAGAACTATATAGGATCTCTAGGCCCAATAACTGTTATCCGGAGTTATCAGTAGTGTTGCGCTGCGCACCGGAGGGACAGTGCATCGGAGCAGCTTTAGAGATTGCCTTAATTCACCAAGTTATCAAAGCCCCTTTACCCTGTGGATTACAGTATTTCTTCAACAAGTGCACCACCGTTTTTTTGCTAGCGAAGATTTTCCCTTACGGAACTTCTACACAGTACAGTCAGGCCTGACTTGACGTAGACATTGCTGGGCGCCATCTTTGCCCACGAGGGAAAATAGCTGCAGCGGGGACCGTTAGATTTATGTACTATACTGTATATCTGTTTGTCTTTTGAGATACTCTTTTATTGCAGGGCTCTGCACATGATATGCATCCTGTTGAGTATATGCTTACTTAACAATCTGAGTAAAACTTTAAATGTTAAGTATACTGGTGTTGTGTCATTTACTTTGCAGAAGAGACGGGTAAAGACAGCTATACTCTATTGCTGTGTGTTCTATTATAGGATTGTGTCTCCGTGATTTGCAGGTTACACCATCCTATCATCCCCTACTAACTGTGCCAAGGGAGGTTAGAGCCAATTGCCGGGGGTTGACAGGGTGCATTACAGGGGCCCAAAAATTATACCAACAGCCCTCTTAACTGGGGGTACCGCTAGACGTGGGGACTCGAGTCCGGGATTCCTGTATAATGCACGCTGCAATCAAGCCTGCCAGAAGCACCGGCATGGACTCGCTAGCAGCGACACGGTGGTGCGCAACAGTTGGTGCAGATTCAACCATGGCGGTAGTTATCCAATTCCCAGGGGAAAACTGGCCGGAAGACGAGGTAAAGCAGCTAGTACAGTCGCTGTCCCCGAGTCAGAAGGCATGGGTGATGGATTTAAAGCCGGATCCAGAGACATTGTTTACTTACGCATTAGTGGAGTGGAGAAGCGGAATACCAGAAGACTTTAGAGGTCAGAACATACAGGCCATAGATAACCAGATATACCGATTGGCGCATACGGAAGCAGTGAAGGGGGAACCTCTACAAACCCCCCTGTCATCACCCCCGCCATTATCTCCACCACTATCCCCTAAAGCAGAGAAGTCTCAGGGGATGGCAACCCCGGGAACACCCCTGGCTGCTATAGGGCCTGAACTGTTGAATGCTCTGGGAGACTTTGTCACGAAGTGCCAGAAAAGCAGTACGGTACATGTGGAAGCCGGGTACCGGAAGCTTAGGATTTTCTCCAGGAAAAAAACCGTCCCTCTCGGAGAAGAAGACTTTGACACCTGGATTGAGCAAGCAATACAGGCTGTAGAGGGATGGGAAGTACCAGAGGGCCAGAAGAAGCAGCGCATAAGCAAAAGTTTGAAGGGTGCTGCTGCGGAAGCTGTGAAGAATCTTAGGTTTAGCAATGCTGCTTGTACTGCTTATGATTATCTGGCTATGTTACAGGAAGAATTTGGCCAGCTGGAAAAGGTGGCTGAACTAGTGTACCAGTTTGAACATACCCTTCAACAGCCGGGAGAAAGATTGTCCGAATATGTCCGGAGGTTAAATAAGATGCTGTGTCAAATTGTCCTTTAAAAAAGGGATGCTACCGCAAGTCATAGACACAACTAGGATGAAGCAGATCCTGAGGGGAGCATTGCGTTCGGATCCAGTTTGGCTCCACTTGAAGACCTCTGAAGGAGTCATGTCCCTGATCTACCCAGACCTTGTGCGGATCATAAGGGATGAAGAAGCTTTGTTGAAGGACCAACAGGCGGTTGAGAAAACCACGTTCCCCACCCCAGCGGGAGTCAGATCAGCTATAGCCACTGAACGGGACTCAGAAGTAAAGATCTTAAAGTCTCAGATGACTCAAGTGCTGGATCTTTTGACCTCTTTAATGGCAAAGAACTCAGGAATCAGTGAAAAAGAGGAAAGCAGGAAAGAACTGCACCAGAGCGCCTCAGCACCAACCTCCTCGTAAAAAAGAGGAGAAACTGTCTGCTTCAACTGTGGAGGAGTCGGCCACTTTGGAAGAGTGTGCCCCAGTCCGAGGAAGAACCGAGGTGCCTATCATCAGCCGGTGGAAAACTTCAGAGGGCCCCGGTGAAGGAGTCAGCCGGGCGCCCACTATTTACTAGTTAGACTATTTAGAAAGCTCCACAAACTTCCTAAAGCCAGAAGAGACAAGGGAGAAGGGAAACAATGCCCCTCCCAAGATACTCAATACCACTTATCAGGAGTTAAAATTGCAAAATCCGCGGGAAATCAATGCATACCAGGCCCAACAGGGATTAAGATCCAGAAAGAGATGGAAGAAGAAGAAAACACAAAAAGGAAAATCAATGAGTCCAAAGACAGAAGCCTCCCCGAGAAGGTTTTCAGCCAATTTGGTGGGACCCTCCCCTGTGGTTCCCATTCAAGTGGAGGGAGTCTACACGAGGGCCATCCTAGACACAGGGGCCCAAGTAACCCTCTTATACAGAGACTTCTATCAAAGGCATTTGCCCCTACAGAAACTGGAAGATCTAGAAATATGGGGAATTGGCACCCAAAGCTTTCCCTACGACGGTTATGTTTCCATCAGACTGGCCTTTGACCCCTCTGTGGCAGGAAAATCGGAGGTCTTTGACACCCTGGCAGTGGTTTGCCCTCGCCCACCAGGAACCAACAAGAGTTTCCTGATTATAGGGACCAATACTGACCTGGTCAGAAGATTACTGGCTCCCCTAGCGCAGGAACAGGGTACTTCAGCAGCCAAGATCCACCCAATGTTGCAGTTAGCCTACCAGAGATTGGTACTGGAACAGAAGGCCCCGGAAGAGGGGGTAGGGAAAGTCTGGAGACTGTCCAAGAAGGAGAGGATGTTGCAGCCTGGTGAAATTACCTGTCTGAAGGCTACGGTGAAACTCTCGTGGGAGCAACCTGGCCCCTTCGTGGTTCTGGAACCAGGCCCTTTAGATTCCCACCCAGGATTGGAAGTGATCCCTGAAGTGGTCCCGCTAAGGGCGTTGAAGGCGAACGGCCGGATCCCAGTGAGCATCAGGAATATCACTGGCTCCCCTGTGAAGATTCCGGGCCGGATGTTGCTGGGCAGCGTAACCCCAGTGGCCCTGTCCGACCTGGAGAAGACAGAAGGAAGGGAACCCACCCTGGAGAAGCTCTGCTTGGAGAACACGATCTTACCACCGGTGTGGAAAGAGAGAGCCAAGGCCCAGCTGACCAGGTGGAGAAAAATCTTCTCAAAAGACGAATTTGACGTAGGGTGTGCGAGGAGTGCCACCCACAAGATCCGCTTGCAAGAGGACAAACCCTTCCGGGAAAGAGTCCGGCGAGTCCCCCTGGCAGATCTGGAAGACTTACGTGAGCAACTGGCAGAGCTCAAGAGAACTGGAGTTATCCAAGAGTCTAGAAGCCCATATGCCTCCCCTATTGTAGTAGTCAGGAAGAAGAACAGGTCACTGAGACTCTGCATAGACTACAGGACTCTCAATAGGAGGACCATACCTGACCAATACACCACTCCTAGGATAGAGGATGCTCTACAGAGTCTGTCTGGAGCTAAGTGGTTCAGCGTAATGGACCTTAAGAGCGGGTATTATCAAATCCCAATGCATCCAGATGACAGAGAGAAGACAGCGTTCATCACCCCAGTGGGATTCTACGAGTTCAACCGGATGCCTCAAGGACTGTCGGCGGGCCCCTGCCACTTTCCAGCGACTGATGGAGAAGACGGTGGGGGAAATGAATCTCATTGAAGTCCTGGTGTACCTAGATGACATCATTGTCTTCGGGAAGACTCTGGAGGAGCACAAGGAAAGGCTGGAGAAAGTCCTGAATAGACTCAGTGAAGAGGGACTTAAACTCTCCAGGGAGAAGTGTCAGTTCTACCAGTCCTCAGTCCATTACCTGGGACACATAGTGTCTGAAGAGGGGGTATCTACAGATCCTGAAAAACTGGAGGCAGTTACCTCCTGGCCCCGACCAACTACAGTGACTGAGCTCAGATCCTTCCTTGGGTTCTGCTCCTACTACCGCAGGTTTGTGGAAGGGTTCGCAAGAATTGCCAAACCTCTGAATGAGTTACTGAAGACAGAAGGAGAGGAGGATGACACTGGCCCCAGGAAGCCCGGAGAGTCTGTGGAAGATCAGTGGACGGAAAAGTGTGAGGAGGCCTTCACAATGCTGAAGAAGAGTCTGACCACTGCCCCTGTCTTGGCCTATGCAGACACCAAGAAACCATAGGAACTGCACGTGGATGCCAGCCATGATGGTCTGGGAGGTGTACTGTACCAGGAGTATGAACAACAGTTAAGACCAGTCGCCTATGTGAGTAGGAGTTTGACACCAGCAGAAAAGAACTACCCCACCCACAAATTGGAATTCTTGGCCCTAAAGTGGGCCGTTATAGACAAACTCAAAGACTATTTGTATGGAGCTGACTTTGTAGTGAAGACAGACAATAACCCCCTCACTTTCCTTTTCACCACAGCCAAGCTGGATGCCACCGGCCACCGTTGGTTGGCTGCCCTCTCTGGATTCAACTTTTAGTTTGAAGTATAGACCTGGAACTGGAAACCGAGATGCTGATGCCCTGTCCAAAAGGTCTCATGTTCCCACTTTTCGTACAGAAGACTGGACCCAGGTGACCCCTGACGGAGTACGGGCCTTGTGTCAGGGAGCACAGCTTCAAGCTAGCGGCGGATCTAGGGCAGAAGAGATTGGAGTTTCGGTGGTGGGAGTGCCCAAATACTATTGTGATGTGACTCAGATGGGTGAAGACAACTTGCCAAAACTGTCTAAGAAAGACATAAGGCGGGATCAGTTGGAAGACCCCTGGGGAAGATTAGCCCTGGAAACACTGGAGGATCATGATCTGAACAGGCTCTTGCATGATCCCTCAAAGGAGGCCCGATTAATCCACAAAGAGTGGGACAGGTTGCAGGTGCATCAAGGGGTGGTCTACCGAAGGGGCCCCTCTGATGACCTGGAGGATAAGTGGCAACTGTTCTTGCCGGAAAAATACCGAAAGACTGTCTTAGCTGCTCTACATGACAACCATGGCCACTTAGGGGCCGAACTAACCTTTCAGCTTGTCAGGAGTAGATTCTACTGGCCTTGTATGCCGGCTGAAGTGGAGGAGTACTGTCACTCATGTGCTCGCTGCATACAGAGGAAGACATTGCCAGGTCAAGCTGCCCCAATGGGCCACCTGCTGAGTCAGGGACCCTTGGACTTGGTATGCATTGATTTTCTTTGTCTGGAACCTGACTTGAGTGGACATGGAAGTGTTCTGGTGATAACCGACCATTTCATCCGTTATGCCCAGGCCTTTCCAACCAAAGACCAGAAGGCCTCCACTGTAGCCAAGATACTTATGGAGAAGTACTTTGTGCACTATGGGTTACCCCAACGCCTTCACTCGGATCAAGGGAGAGACTTTGAGAGCCGACTGATCCAGAAGCTACTGGACTCTTTGGGCATAAAGAAAACTTGCACTACTCCTTATCACCCCAGGGTGATGCCCAACCAGAAAGATTCAACAGGACTTTGCTAAATATGTTAGGGACTCTGAGCAGTGAGGAAAAGCAACATTGGGGCAAGAACATAGCTGCCATAGTGCACGACTACAATAGTACCACCAGTGATGTCACAGGGTATTCCCCTTTATAGACTTATGTTTGGAAGGGAAGCAAGACTACCAGTAGACTTGGCTTTTGGTACCTCAGTGGACCACACATCAGCTGCCTCACATAAGGGATACGTGGACCGACTACGAAAGAGCTTAAAGCCGGCCTATGAGAAGGCCCAATTAACTTCTGACCAGAGAGGAGCCCAAAATAAACGGAACTTTGACCTTAAGGTCCGGATCCAGGATTTGCAACCCGGGGACAGAGTGTTACCAATAAATTTAGGGGTTCCAGGAAAGCACAAGCTGGCAGACAGGTGGAAGTTAGAGCCCTATGTGATTTGTAAAAAACTGCCTGGTCTACCAGTATACCAGCTGAAGCCTGAAAGAAGAGCGGGGCCGCTGAAGACCTGGCACAGGAACCATTTGCTACCCCTTTCTGAAGCAGTCAGGATGCCCCCTACTCTGGATTCTCAGGAGCTGCCTTCAACTCCCTGTACTCCTAGACCAAATACTAGGTCTCGGACAACTCTAGAACAAGAAAAGGATACTTCAGATCAGAGTGAAGAGGAGGAGCTGGAACTCACCTGGCTATGGCCGTCCCAGGCACTTGAACCTCTGTCCGTAGACCTTTCACCCTCTGGGGATACCCCTGATGATACCTTAAATCCGGAAGCCACTGAGTTTATTCCATCCTATGCTCAGACGGAGGAGTGGGAAGATGCCATAGAGTCATTTCCTGTTGACAATCCAAGGGACTCCATGTATCTTTCTTTCTCGTACATCACGGGACACAGAGCGACATAGTCATTACTAATGGGTTATATAGATACCGTCAGGTGCTGGCACTGGCAACTTCCAAAACCGGAAGAACCCTCCCCTATATAAGCCCCTCCCATCCGGGAGTACCTCAGTTTTTTGCCAGTGTCTAAGGTGTTGGCCAAGAAGAAACGTGTTTTTCACTGAGCTTGCGTACAGGTTCTTTTGGGCCTCAGTAAGCTATTCCGGATCCGACCAAAAAAGCTTCATAGCTAAACGGTCGGTACCCGGGCCTTGCAGAGAAGAGCAAGGTTTTGCCTGTAATGCCTCTCTTAGGAGGGCTGGACCCTGGGATCCAGAGCTCTGGTCATACCCACGACCAAGATGTTTTCTGTGCAGGGTGCTATACAGGTCCAGGGGAGTGGAATCCTTGGGAACCCGGTCCCTGAAGGTTTGATTACAATGCCTGCCGTGATAGGTGAAGTTTGGGCTTCTGTGGACCAAACAGAGTCCTGCGGCGAGGAAAAGGTAAGTGGGGGCCCTCGGGAACTTGGTTCTATTGAGGGACCCCCAAGCCTATTTTGTCTTTCTGCCTGTTACCTAAGGTATTCCCGCTAATATTCTGTGTATGCCTGTTACTACTGAGAAAATGTAAAAATTTTAATAGTAGGCAAGAAAAAAAAAAAAAAAAAATGTAAGACCGCGGTACCTGTGTTAGACACTAGAGGCCGCTATGGTTCTTTTTTCTTGTAATGTGGATTTTTTTCTTCCAGAATCAAATCCAGGCAGTTGGTATGTTCTCTCCTGGGAAGCTGTCTCCTCTGCCCTGTTGCTGCGCTCATCCATCCCCGGGCCCTGCGGCAAAGGGACCCTGGCTCCCATCTAGCTCCTTGTTGTTTTCAAAAAAGGCGCCGAAGGCGCACGTGCCCGCGCGCGTTCGCGTGCACGCGCCTCTATTCATAGAGGTGATCTGGAAAAAGGGGCGGAGCGGGTGGATGACGCTCAGGTGTGCGCCGCGGCGCTACTGCGCATGTGCGGGCGTCCAGCGTGTTTTAAAGCACATTATAGCTGGCTGTTGAAGTGCACAGACAGAGCTAGCAACAATATAAAGGCACACAGAGGCGGTTGATGCAGGCATCCCCTAGAAAGGCACTTTAGTAGACACCAACTGTGATATAGCAGCAATTGTGCTAGACTATTTTCAGTAAAAGTGGTGTATTACGGCTGGAATACCTCAGCTTTAGGCTTAGGAATATGCCGTCCAGAAGCTCCGGAACTGAATCTTCCAGGAAGCGAAGGGGGTCTCATCGGGCTCTGAGGATCTTGGGCATACTTCTGCTGCACCAGTCTCCCCTGAAGTTCAGAGGTAAGTGACCGTAGAGACCCCGCAGGGGTACTTGGTACTGTGGCTGTCCTCAGTTCACCTGCTCCTGTGTATGTAACAGAGGAGGTTTTTTCCTCAGCTCTGGGAGGATTAGAGAGAGATTGTCAACATTGATCGCTGCCTCCCTGTCAGGGAAAGCACGCCCGATCTCCGTCTCCTCCTTCTGAGTGCCTGTTAGCAGAGCAACAGTCCCATACAGGGATCGACCTGCCTGAAGGGGATCAGGATAAGGTTGATTCTGTTATAGAGGAGTCAACAGTGGGGGAACCTTTTCTCAGCATCTCAAGCTGAAAGATTATGGGTTCAGTCTCTGACTAACATGGTCCAATCAGCATTTAAAAATGCACCTTGCGGAACCATCAACCACTACTGTATCCTCGTTGGGGTCGCTAGAAGCCCCCAGACTGTCTGTTCTTTTCCACTTCACCCTTTACTGAAAGGGCTTATTTACCAGGATTGGGAACGTCCTGAGAAAATATTTATTCCCCCAAGAGATTTCCGGTGGTCTATCCCATGGAGGATAAGTTCATCAAAAAATGGAAGGTCCCTACAGTGGACGCAGCCATCTCTTGTATGTATAAATCACTGACATGTCCAGTGGATAATGTCCAAATGTTCAAGAACCCAATAGATAAAAGATTGGAGTCCTTATGAAAGTCTGCTTCTTTCTACAGCAAGCTTGGTGACACAACCAGCAGTAGCAGCTATTGGGGTCTGCTAAGCAGTGAAGGATCAGTTGAAACAGGTCTTGAGGGACTTGACAGATCAGCAGGCTTTGCCCTAGCTGATCTACCTAGAGCCTTAGGCTTTGCGGTTGACGCCATAAAGGATTCAGTCCATCACGCCTCCCGCCTTACGCTGTCTATAGTACATATGCGTAGGCTTCTATGGCTCAAAAACTGGTCTGCTGAAGCTCCCTGTAAAGAATGGCTGGTTAGCGTCCCATTTCATGGTGAACGCTTATTCAGGGAAAACCTGGACAAATATATCCAGAAAATTTCCAGCGGTAAATACGCTCTTGCCGGTTAAAAACAGAGTTAGAGGTCCCTCTTTAAGAGGCCTGCTTCTCCAGTCCCTGAGGCATCGGCTGTGTAACAGTTCCGACGGCCTCCTCGGTCAATTCCCGGGGGTAAAAAACAGGGACAATAGCAGGGTAATGAGAAACCCTGGGTCAGGGGAGGTACAAAACCTCCCCCAAAGTTAAATTCATTGAAGGGTTGTCCCCACTCAGTCGGGTGGGGGGAGGACTCCAGTTGTTCGCAAGAGACCTGGCGGGACACGATCAAGACAGATAGGTGCTCTCCGCGGTATGTTTGGGATACAGTTTGGAGTTAAAAGACTCTCCTCCTTCCCATTTTTGAGGTCAAACGTGCCAAGGGATTCCCGGAAGAGAGAGTCCCTCCTGTGGCACTAGAACAACTATTGCTCCAAGGAGTAATTATGGAGGTTCCCCTGGAAGAATGAGGGTTCGGGTTTTACTCAAACCTCTTTACAGTCCCGAAGCAAACGCGGACGGGAGGCCCATATTAATTCTAAAAGGGCTATACAAATTCCTGTATATCAGGACTTTCCGATGGAGTCGATCCGATCGGTGGCCACTGCCCTACAAGGGGAGGATTGGTTAGCCGCGATCGACATCAAAGATGCTTATTTGCACATTCCCATCTTTCCAGTCCACCAAAAATTTCTACGCTTTGCAGTAGAAGGGCGCCATTTTCAGTTCAGAGCCTTACCCTTCGGTTTGGCCACAGCACCACGAGTGTTTACAAAAATTCTGGCCCTTTATTGGCCAATCTAAGAACACAAGGTGTAATGATAATGGCATATCTAGATGACTTGTTGCTGATAGACCACTCAGTGAAAAAACTAGAAGTGGTTGTTCACGAGACAATCAAGTATCTGGAATATCACGGTTGGATTATCAACCGAGACAAGTCAGCCCTAAAACCAGTCAAAAGTCTGGAATACTTGGGGCTAAGGTTGGATTCAGGCCAGAGAAAAATATTCTTGCCTCGAGGAAAGGTGTTGTCTTTGAAAGATTTGATCCACTTAGTGGGTACAAAAAAGACAGCCGTCCATACGCCTGTGCATGAGGCTGCTGGGAAAAATGGTGGCATCATTCGAAGCAGTACCCTACGGTCAATTCCATTCAAGGAATTTGCAAGGGGCCATACTGTCAGCCTGGAACAAAAAAGTTCAGGCCCTAGACTTACAATGTCCTTGTCCCCTTCCGTTCGCAAGAGCCTCCGTTGGTGGTTGGTTCCCCAGAATCTGGAAAAAGGGAAATCCTTCAGTCCGATTTCTTGGAAGGTGGTCACTACAGATGCCAGCCTTATAGGCTGGGGAGCTGTACTGGAGCAATAGTCTCTCCAGGGCAGATGGTCGGATGCAGAAAAGGCCCTGCCCATCAATCTCTTAGAGATACGAGAGCCCGGTATGCCCTAGTAGCATGGACATCCAAACTCCAAAGGTCCCCTGTCAGAATTCAATCAGACAATGCCACAGCAGTGGCATATATCAATCATCAGGGGGGCACCAGGAGTCGTGCAGCCCAGAGGGAAGTAAATTACATCCTGAAATGGGCAGAAAGATATGTCCCAGCCATATCTGCGGTATTCATTCCAGGAGTGGAGAATTGGAAGGCGGACTTTCTAAGTCGCCAGCAATTATGCCCAGAGGAAGGGTCCCTTCACCCCGAGGTTTTCTGGACAATATGTCAGCGGTGGGGAACATCGGATGTAGATCTTCTAGCATCCAGATTCAACGCAAAGGTGGACAGGTTTGTCTCTCGGACAAGGGATCCCCTAGCTTGCGGCTCGGATGCCCTAGTGTTCTCTTGGGATCAGTTCAAGCGGATATATGCATTTCCACCGCCACAATTGTTACCTCGATTACTCCGCAGAATCAGGGTAGAAAAGAAACCAGTGATTCTGGTGGCTCCAGCGTGGCCCGAAGAGCGTGGTACGCGGAGATTGTAAAATATCAGTGGGGAGTCCTTGGACTCTCCCACGTCGTCCGGACCTGCTTTCGCAAGGACCGATATACCACCCTTCCTTACCAGCCCTAGGTTTGACGGCCTGGCTATTGAAGCCCACATTCTAAAAAAGAGAGGGCTCTCTAATTCTGTGGTATCTACCATGATCAATGCCAGGAAGCCGGTATCCAGGCAGATCTTCTATAGAATCTGGAAGGCGTACATCGCCTGGTGTGAGGCCAAGAAATGGCATCCACGTAAATACGTAATAGTTAGGATTCTGGACTTCCTACAATGGGCTGTAGATAGGAAGCTTGCCTTGAGTACTATCAAGGGTCAGATTTCGGCCTTGTCAATATTTTTTCAAAGGCCCTTGGCTTCGCATTCACTAGTCAAAGCTTTTATACAAGGAGTGATGCGTATTAGTCCTCCGGTTAATGTTCCCATATGTCCATGGGATCTAAACTTGGTTCTGTCGGTTCTACAGAAACAACCATTTGAACCATTACAGCATATTTCTTTGGTTCTTCTCACCAGGAAATTGATTTTTCTAGTAGCCATTTGTTCGGCTAAAAGAGTGTCGGAATTAGCAGCTATGTCCTGTAAAGAGCCATATCTGGTTATCCATAAGGACAGAGTAGTGTTACGTCCTCATCCAGCCTTTCTTCCTAAGGTGGTATCGAGGTTTCATTTGAACCAAGATGTGGTTCTTCCTTCTTTTTTCCCCAAACCTACTTCGGTAGAGGAAAAGTTATTGCATTCTTTGGATGTAGTAAGAGCAGTTAAAGCTTATCTAAAAATAGGATTTTTATAACAGCTTACCTGTAAAATCCTTTTCTTGGAGTACATCACGGGACACAGAGCGACATAGTCATTACTAATGGGTTATATAGTTACCGTCAGGTGCTGGCACTGGCAACTTCCAAAACCGGAAGTACCCTCCCCTATATAAGCCCCTCCCATCCGGGAGCACCTCAGTTTTGTAGCAAAGCAATAAGTGTCCCCAAAGAGGGGCGGGAGCTCTGTGTCCCGTGATGTACTCCAAGAAAAGGATTTTACAGGTAAGCTGTTATAAAAATCCTATTTTCTTTCTCGTACATCACGGGACACAGAGCGACATAGTCATTACTAATGGGATGTCCTAAAGCAATGCCAAATGAGGGGGGGGGATGCACCATATATAAGCTGAGCGCTATCAGACATGAGGATCTTTTGCGGCCTGCAACACACTGCGCCCAAAGGCGACATCCTCCTGACTTCTAACGTCCACCTGGTAGAACCTAGTAAACGTGTGTACTGAAGACCATGTTGCGGCCTTACAGACTTGAGCCAGGGAGGCCTGGTGATGCACTGCCCATGAAGTTCCAACTGCTCTCGTGGAGTGCGCCCTAACTTTGAACGGAGGCGGTCTACTTCTCAAGCTATAGGCTTGTATTATGACCTGTCGAATCCACTTGGCTAAAGTAGATTTTGACGCTGCCTGACCCTTTCTGGGGCCTTCCGGCAGAATAAACAAAGTATCCGTTCTGCGAATCTGAGCAGTGGCTTTTAGATAAGCTTTAACTGCTCTTACTACATCCAAAGAATGCAATAACTTTTCCTCTACCGAAGTAGGTTTGGGGAAAAAAGAAGGAAGAACCACATCTTGGTTCAAATGAAACCTCGATACCACCTTAGGAAGAAAGGCTGGATGAGGACGTAACACTACTCTGTCCTTATGGATAACCAGATATGGCTCCTTACAGGACATAGCTGCTAATTCCGATACTCTTTTAGCCGAACAAATGGCTACTAGAAAAATCAATTTCCTGGTGAGAAGCACTAAGGAAATATGCTGTAATGGTTCAAATGGTTGTTTCTGTAGAACCGACAGAACCAAGTTTAGATCCCATGGACATATGGGAATATTAACCGGAGGACTAATACGCATCACTCCTTGTATAAAGGCTTTGACTAGTGAATGCGAAGCCAAGGGCCTTTGAAAAAATATTGACAAGGCCGAAATCTGACCTTTGATAGTACTCAAGGCAAGCTTCCTATCTACAGCCCATTGTAGGAAGTCCAGAATTCTACCTATTATGTATTTACGTGGATGCCATTTCCTGGCCTCACACCAGGCGATGTACGCCTTCCAGATTCTATAGTAGATCTGCCTGGATACCGGTTTCCTGGCATTGATCATGGTAGACACCACAGCATTAGAGAGCCCTCTCCTTTTTAGAATGTGGGCTTCAATAGCCAGGCCGTCAAACCTAGGGCTGGTAAGGAAGGGTGGTATATCGGTCCCTGCGAAAGCAGGTCCGGACGATGTGGGAGGGTCCAAGGACTCCCCACAGACATTTTTACAATCTCCGCGTACCATGCTCTTCGGGGCCACGCTGGAGCCACCAGAATCACTGGTTTCTTTTCTACCCTGATTCTGCGGAGTAATCGAGGTAACAATTGTGGCGGTGGGAATGCATATATCAGCTTGAACTGATCCCAAGGGAACACTAGGGCATCCGAGCCGCACGCTAGGGGATCCCTTGTCCAAGAGACAAACCTGTCCACTTTCGTGTTGAACCTGGATGCTAGCAGATCTACATCCGGTGTTCCCCACCGCTGACATATTGTCCGGAAAACCTCGGGATGAAGGGACCATTCCCCTGGGCATAATTGTTGGCGACTTAGAAAGTCCGCCTTCCAATTCTCCACCCCTGGAATGAATACCGCAGATATGGCTGGGACATATCTTTCTGCCCATCTCAGGATGTAATTTACTTCCCTTTGGGCTGCACGACTCCTGGTGCCCCCCTGACGATTGATATATGCCACTGCTGTGGCATTGTCTGACTGAACTCTGACAGGGGACCCTTGGAGTTTGGATGTCCATGCTACTAGGGCATACCGGGCTGCTCGTATCTCTAAGAGATTGATGGGCAGGGCCTTTTCCGCATCCGACCATCTGCCCTGGAGAGACCATTGCTCCAGTACTGCTCCCCAGCCTAAAAGGCTGGCATCTGTAGTGACCACCTTCCAAGAAATCGGACTGAAGGATTTCCCTTTTTCCAGATTCCGGGGAACCAACCACCAACGGAGGCTTCTGCGAACGGAAGGGGACAAGGACATTGGTACGTCCAGAGCCTGAACTTTTTTGTTCCAGGCTGACAGTATGGCCCTTTGCAACTTCCTTGAATGGAATTGACCGTAGGGTACTGCTTCGAATGATGCCACCATTTTTCCCAGCAGCCTCATGCACAGGCGTATGGATGGCTGTCTTTTTGAACCCACTAAGTGGATCAAATCTCTCAAAGACGACCCCTTTTCTCGAGGCAAGAAAATTTTTCTCTGGTCTGAATCCAGCCTTAGCCCCAAGTATTCCAGACTTTTGACTGGTTTTAGGGCTGACTTGTCTCGGTTGATAATCCAACCGTGATATTCCAGATACTTGATTGTCTCGTGAACAACCACTTCTAGTTTTTCCACTGAGTGGTCTATCAGCAACAAGTCGTCTAGATATGCCATTATCGTTACACCTCGTGTTCTTAGATTGGCCAATAATGGGGCCAGAATTTTTGTGAACACTCTTGGTGCTGTGGCCAGACCGAAGGGTAAGGCTCTGAACTGAAAATGGCGCCCTTCTATCGCAAAGCGTAGAAATTTTTGGTGGGCTGGAAAGATGGGGATGTGCAAATACGCATCTTTGATGTCGATCGAGGCTAACCATTCCTCCCCTTGTAGGGCAGTGGCTACCGATCGGATCGACTCCATCCGGAAAGTCCTGATATGTAGGAATTTGTTTAGCCCTTTTAGATTTAATATGGGCCTCACGTCCCCGTTTGGCTTCGGAACTGTAAAGAGGTTTGAGTAAAACCCGAACCCCCATTCTTCCAGGGGGACCTCTATAATTACTGCTTGAAGCAATAATTGTTCCAGTGCCAACAGGAGGGATCCTCTCTTCTGGGGATCCCTTGGCACGTTCGACCTTATAAAGCGGGAAGGAGGGGAGTTTTTTAACTCCAATTTGTATCCCAGATTTACTGCGGAGAGCACCCATCTGTCTCGGATCGTGTCCCGCCAGGTTTCTGTGAACAACTGAAGTCTTCCCCCCACCCGATTGGGTGGGGGCAACCCTTCATGCATTTGACTTTGGGGGAGGTTTTGTACCTCTCCTGCTCCAGGGCTTCTTGTTACCCTGCAACTGTCCCTGATTTTTACCTCCGGGATTTGACCGGGGAGGCCGTCGGAACTGTTTCACAGCCGATGTCCTAGGGACTGGAGAAGCCGGCCTCTTAAAAGAGGGACCTCTAACTCTATTTTTGACCGGCAAGAGTGTACTTTTACCGCTGGAAATTCTCTGGATATACTTGTCCAGGTCTTCCCCAAATAAGCGCTCCCCATGAAATGGGAAGCTGACCAGCAATTTTTTACAGGGAGCTTCAGCAGACCAGTTTTTGAGCCATAGAAGCCTGTGCATATGTACTACAGACAGCGTAAGGCGGGAGGCCTGATGGATTGAATCCTTTATAGCGTCCACCGCAAAGCATAAGGCTCTAGGTAGATCAGCTAGAGCAAGAGCCTGCTGATCTGGCACGTCCCTTAAGACCTGTTTCAACTGATCCTTCACTGCTTGGCAGACCCCTATAGCTGCCCCTGCTGGTTGTGTCACCAATCCTGCTGTAGAAAAAGCAGATTTCAATAAGGACTCCAATTTTTTATCTATTGGGTCCTTGAACATTTGGACATTTTCCACCGGACATGTCAGTGATTTATTCACACAAGAGATGGCTGCGTCCACTGTAGGGACCTTCCATTTTCTGACGAACTTATCCTCCATAGGATAGACCACCGGAAATCTCTTGGGGGGAGTAAATATTTTGTCAGGATGCTCCCAATCCTGGTAAATGAGCCCCTCCAGTAAAGGATGGATCGGAAAAGAACAAACAGTCTGGGGAGCTTTTAGCGACCCCAACGAGGAGACAGAAGAGGAGGATGGCTCCGCAAGTGGCATTTTAAATGCTGATCGGACCATATTAGTCAGGGACTGCACCCATAACCTCTCAGCATGTGATGCTGAGAACGGCTCCTCCACTGTTGATTCCTCTACAACTGAATCAACCTCATCCTGATCCCCCTCAGGTAGGTCGTTCTCTGTATGGGACTGTTGCTCTGTTAACAGGCACTCTGAGGGAGGAGACGGAGATCGAGCGCTTTTCTCCTGTGACAGGGAAGCAGCAATTAGTGCTGACAATCTCTCTTCCAGCCCTCCCAGAGCTGAGGAAAAAACCTCCTCTGTTACATACACAGGAGCAGGTGAACTGGGGACAGCCACAGTACCA
Organism: Rana muscosa; assembly: GCA_029206835.1. Taxonomy (NCBI): domain Eukaryota; kingdom Metazoa; phylum Chordata; class Amphibia; order Anura; family Ranidae; genus Rana; species Rana muscosa. The sequence continues at coordinate 506,572,135 of CM055118.1, read as the reverse complement.
GGTACTCCTGGGGGTGCCCTACGGTCACTAACCTCTGATTCTTCAGGGGAGACTGGTGCAGCCAAAGCATGCCCAAGATCCTCAGAGCCCGATGGAGACCCCCTATTCCTCCTGGAATTTCTAGTCCCGGAGTTTTTAGACGGCATATTCCTAAGCCACAAAGCTGAGGTATTCCAGCCGAAAATACACCAGTTACTGATAATAGTCTAGCATAAATGCTGCTATAATAAACAGTTGGTGTCTACTAATGTGCCTTTCTAGGGGATGCCTGTATCAACCGCTTGCTGTATGCCTTTAAATGTTGCCAGCTCTGTCTCTGTACTTCATAGCCAGCTTACTGCAATAATGTGGCTTTTTAAAAACCTGCTGGGACGCCCGCACATGCGCAGAAGCGCTGCGGCGCGCACAGAGCGTCATCCCCCAGGCCCCGCCCCTTTTTCCGGCCACCTCTATATATAGAGGCGCGTGCACGCGCACGCGCGCGGCCACGTGCGCCTCGGCGCTAATTTTCAAACATGGAAACCAGGGACAGGAGCCAGGGCCCCCTTTGCCGCAGGCCGGGGGATAGACGAACACTGCAACATGGCAGAGGAAACAGTTTCCTGTAGGAGAACTCACCAGCTGCCTGGACTTTGCTCTCTGAGAAGAAACTAGTCCATATGACAAGAAAAACATTCCACAGCGGCCTCTAGTGGACAAACACAGGTACCGCAGTTTAATATACTAAACATATATAAAAAAACATTCTTTTTTTTTTTTTTTCTTGACCACCATTAAAAATTATTACATTTTTTTTTTTTAGTAGTTACAGGCATGCACAGATACTAGCGGGAATACCATTAGGTAACAGACAGAAAGACAAATTAGGCTTGGGGGTCCCCCAATAGAACCAAGTTCCTGGGGGCCCCCACTTACCTGTTCCCCGCCGCAGGACTTTGTTTGGTCCACAAAAGCCCAAACTTCACCTATCACGGCAGGCATTGTAATCAAACCTTCAGGGACCGGGTTCCCAAGGATTCCACTCCCCTGGACCTGTATAGCACCCTGCACAGAAAACATCTTGGTCGTGGGTATGACCAGAGCTCTGGATCCCAGGGTCCAGCTCTCCTAAGAGAAGCATTACAGGCAGAACCTTGCTCTTCTCTGCAAGGCCCGGGTACCGACCGTTTAGCTATGAAGCTTTTTTGGTCGGATCCGGAATAGCTTACTGAGGCCCAAAAGAACCTGTACGCAAGCTCAGTGAAAAACACATGTTTCTTCTTGGCCAACACCTTAGACACTGGCAAAAAACTGAGGTGCTCCCGGATGGGAGGGGCTTATATAGGGGAGGGTACTTCCGGTTTTGGAAGTTGCCAGTGCCAGCACCTGACGGTAACTATATAACCCATTAGTAATGACTATGTCGCTCTGTGTCCCGTGATGTACGAGAAAGAAAAGTCACTGCTCAGATTCGCAGAACGGATACTTTGTTTATTCTGCCGGAAGGCCCCAGAAAGGGTCAGGCAGCGTCAAAATCTACTTTAGCCAAGTGGATTCGACAGGTCATAATACAAGCCTATGGCTTGAGAAGGAGACCGCCTCCGTTCAAAGTTAGAGCGCACTCCACGAGAGCAGTTGGGACTTCATGGGCAGTGCATCACCAGGCCTCCCTGGCTCAAATCTGTAAGGCCGCAACATGGTCTTCAGTTCACACGTTTACTAGGTTCTACCAGGTGGACGTTAGAAGTCAGGAGGATGTCGCCTTTGGGCGCAGTGTGTTGCAGGCCGCAAAAGATCCTCATGTCTGATAGCGCTCAGCTTATATATGGTGTATCCCCCCCCTCATTTGGCATTGCTTTAGGACATCCTATTAGTAATGACTATGTCGCTCTGTGTCCCGTGATGTATGAGAAAGAAAATAGGATTTTTATAACAGCTTACCTGTAAAATCCTTTTCTTGGAGTACATCACGGGACACAGAGCTCCCGCCCCTCTTTGGGGACACTTATTGCTTTGCTACAAAACTGAGGTGCTCCCGGATGGGAGGGGCTTATATAGGGGAGGGTACTTCCGGTTTTGGAAGTTGCCAGTGCCAGCACCTGACGGTATCTATATAACCCATTAGTAATGACTATGTCGCTCTGTGTCCCGTGATGTACTCCAAGAAAAGGATTTTACAGGTAAGCTGTTATAAAAATCCTATTTTCTGCATCTGATTCAGGTGCCTCAGTAACCGAAGCTAACCTACACCCAGATGGGGGAGTGTTCTGAAGACACTGTGGTGACGGCAAGAAGGACTATATAGAGAATCCTGGCCCCTCCACTGTGCATTTGGTGGAGGGCAGCCCCGACTCACTCTCTGGCACAGTTAGGCAGGCTACCATCACTGATGTGACCTGTGGGCAGGACAATCTCCCTTCCCATGCTTGGTGGGAGATTCCTCTGCCGGGCTCCTTTGCAGCCCTTCATTACCTTGTTTGTACATATTGTTGATACTGTCTTTGGGGGACCAAAGATTCTAAGTGGGGGGGAGTGTGTAGCGGGGGTTTACTTTAATACCTCAGAGACTACTGTACCCATAACCCCACTGGACACCCAGGGTGCATTGCCCCGCGCAAGGACTGCTGGGGTGGACTTTATAAGAGGAAGGCGGAGCCGGGTTCAGTCTCTTTGGACACCCCCCCCCCACCCAGCAAGAGGAACTCCTTTCTGAGTCTGTGGTGATACTAGGCCTGAAGCCTCGGCCTTTCTCCAAAGAGCCTTCCGCTCTCATTGAGGAACCTGAGGGACGCCTCTCCACACTATTGTTGCATCGTTGCCAGGAGGACCGAAGACTTGGATGTCGAGATACCTGTGTACCAAGACACAGCAGCGGAGATACGGACACGGACTGGTCCGGTTGGGTGAGAGCGCACCTGCTCTGAGAACTATATAGGATCTCTAGGCCCAATAACTGTTATCCGGAGTTATCAATAGTGTTGCGCTGTGCATTGGAGCAGCTTTAGAGATTGCCTTAATTCACCAAGTTATCAAAGCCCCTTTACCCTGTGGATTACAGTATTTCTTCAACAAGTGCACCTCCGTTTTTTTGCTAGCGAAGATTTTCCCTTACGGAACTTCTACACAGTACAGTCAGGCCTGACTCGGCGTAGACATTGCTGGGCGCCATCTTTGCCCACGAGGGAAAATAGCTGCAGCGGGGACCGTTAGATTTATGCACTATACTGTATATCTGTTTGTCTTTTGAGATACTCTTTTATTGCAGGGCTCTGCACATGATATGCATCCTGTTGAGTATATGCTTACTTAACAATCTGAGTAAAACTTTAAAGGTTTAGTATACTGGTGTTGTGTCATTTACTTTGCAGAAGAGACGGGTAAAGATAGCTATACTCTATTGCTTTGTGTGTTCTATTACAGGATTGTGTCTATGTGAGTTGCAGGTTACACCATCCTATCATCCCCTACTAACTGTGCCAAGGGAGGTTAGAGCCAATTGCCGGGGGTTGACAGGGTGCATTACAGGGGCCCAAAAATTATACCAGCAGCCCTCTTAACTGGGGGTACCGCTAGACGTGTAATGTGCAATAGTGATAACTATCTCCATCTTGCCGCCGAAGCGCACACTACTTCTTTCAAAGTTATCCCACTAGAGTGCACATTTGAGAAACATCCAGAAACCTGCGAGGGTGGCTCCAAGTTTTTTACTGCCTAGGGGCCTCCACAGAGTTCGATCTGGCACTGGCCATGTCACCAGAACTCTGGCTGTATTCCGCCTGCACACTGAAGAGGAGATGCTGGATGCCAGGAGAGCTTAGGTTAAAGTGGTTCTAAAGGTAGAAGTTTTTTTATCTTAATGCACCTTCACCAGCAACGCGTGGTTCCTCAGCCCCCGCAGGATCCTCACCACCATCTTCAGTAGCAGGACCCCAGCCAGCAGCAGCCCCAGCAGGGTATTCTCTCATGCACGCACAGCTCCCTGGACTCTTTCATGTTCTCCTGTGTACAGCGGAGTGTACAATGTGGGGTAGGGAAGGGCCGCCAAGCCCCAGGCATCCTGCTTGAGGGAATGCTCATCATAGTGGTCGCACTCGCTTTTCCTCCAGTTGGTACACAGCAACTCTGCCTCTGCACTGCATAGGCACTGCTGGAGACTGTGCGCTCTCCTCCTCTTCGCTCCAAATACCACTGCACACATCACACAATTGGGTGGGCTCAGGGTGCAGTTCTCTGCTCCCCAAGCCCACCCTTTTAGAAGTCAATTAAAGCCTCAGACTCTAATCATGTGCTTCAGAAAAAGAAAAACCCATTGGAATCCATGCATTCGGTACCCTGTACGAAGATTAGTGGGCGGCGCCCCTGCACCCATTATGAGCGGGCCACCACTGAATCTGAGGATATAGTGGTAGTGGAACTCATTGTGATAGGTCCATGCCCAGGCAGGAAGTTGGGTGCAAAGTTAACAGTCTCTTCATTAATGATTGTGAACTTCAGGAAACCACCCCCTCCTCTCTGCATGGGGGTGATGCTGTTAAGATGGTCCTATTGTTTAAATATCTGGGGGTGCTCATCTTTGATAACCTTACCTGGAACATTACAGCCAGCATAGTGAAAAAAGCCTATCAACACCTTAAATATTTTGAGGAAATTTAAATGTGCTGACTTTGGCACCACAGTCCTTATTTCATTTTATAGATGTGTGGTGGAGAGACTCCTTACCTCTTGCATTACTGTTTAGTAGCTGTCAGTGGCGCTGCATCCATAGAGGGTGCAGGAGCGCCGCCCCCTCTCTCCTGCTCCCATCAATCAACAATAGATAGGTTCATGCATTGCATGAACCTATCTATTGTCGCCAATGCTGCTTCAGGTGTCCGGCCCCTTGTCGAGCGCCGGCCATCTGAATTACAGCGGTGGGGGTGTTTTGGAAGTGCCTGATTAGAGCCAGAGGCTCTAATAGGCTTCCTGATTAGAGCCTGTGGGCTCTAATAGGCTTCCAAATCGTTAAACAGCGGGCACACTACTGTGCGTTCTCTGTTTAAACAGTGCTGTGTTAGGGAATCGCTTCCCTAAAACTGACCCAAAACTGACTCAGCCAATCAGGCGCACCGGGTCTGGTTACCAGTCACCTGATTAATTGAAGCGACAGGCGCTGTGATTGGACGCCTATCAGGCGTCCAATCATAGCAGAGATGACATGAAGAGGACGGGAGAAGACATAGAGGATTCAGAGGGAGTGTGGAGGACGGCGCTGACCCGAGAAAGTTAAGTGCCGGGCGGGGGGCAAACTGGCGGCATTTGATGGGGCAAACTGGCGGCATTTGATGGGGCAAACTGGCGGCATTTGATGGGGCAAACTGGCTGCGTTTGATGGGGCAAACTGGCGGTGTTTGATGGGGCAAACTGGCGGTGTTTGATGGGGCAAACTGGCGGCTATTGATGGGACAAACTGGCGGCTATTGATGGGACAAACTGGCGGCGTTTGATGGGGGCAGACTGACGGCGTTTGATGGGGGCAGACTGATGGCGTTTGATGGGGGCAAACTGGCGGCTATTGATGGGGCAAACTGGCAGCTATTGATGGGGCACAGTGGCTGCGTTTGATGGGCACAGTGGCTGCGTTTGGGCACAGTGGCTGCGTTTGGGCACAGTGGCTGCGTTTGATGGGCACAGTAGCTGCGTTTGATGGGCACAGTGAGGCTGCACTGGATGTTTTTTTTTTTCAGTTTGTCTGCGCCCCCCCCCCCCGCCACTGGTAGCTGAACTGAGTCTGGTAAAGACTTCACAGAGGATTATTGACAGCAATTTGCCCGCTATCAACATAATGTAAAACAGCAGGTCTAGGAAGATACCACCTAATATTAGAAGGACTCTTCCTATCCTGTTTATGGACTGTTATCCCCTCATGCTAAGTCTAGATTGCTGCTATTTTTAGTATTTTTTATTTTCTGGGCATTGCTGCAGTTTAAAGAGAAGCTCCAGTCTTTTGATTAGTAAAAGACTCTAGTCTTTTGCTGACATTTAATATACAGACACTTACCAGTCCAGGGATCCAGTACTGACATCACCCAGACCTATTTTTTGCAATTTTTTGGGTCCCCATTGCTGCCATCTTGCTTGTAGGAAGCCAGCTGTGCTTTCGTGCAGCTTCATTGCTGTCTCCCCACTACGAATGCATGAGTCACGTTGTTTTTCTGAGTGAAGGAGGAGTGCGAACTTCTGGTTGACTTTGAGAACTCCGAAGAGATGAAGGGGAAAATAATACTGGGAGTATGCCTGAGGGAAGAGGGGGAGACAGACCTCCTATCACAATTTGGATTAGCAGCAAGGATGGGAAGTTTTATCATAATGGGGGATTTTAATTATCCAGACATAGACTGGGCGGAGGGAACCACGCATTCGTCTAAGGCTCCTAAATGTCTTGCAGGACAATTTCATGGGCCATATGGTAGACGCACCAACTAGAAATAAAGCGTTACAGGGGGCGTGGCCGGATGGTGAAGAGAGCAGTCGCATAGACACACTGTTTCGGCTCTCAACTGCCATCCTTACCTTATCCTGGGTCCTATCTCATTGCCAAAGGTACCAATCTGTTCCCCACGGCTGTGGGCATCCAGCAGGCTGGCAGACATGGTGAAATATGGGCCGCCTCGGCCCCCATCCACGGCAGAGCAGTTGGCACGGTTCCAGAGGCAAGATGGCGCCGGGACACATGCACAGCAAGCAGACAGTCTGCAAGCATCCTCCTCTGCTGACCGGGGCTCTGCTGTGGGGGTGAGTGCATCTATTCCTGCCATATTCCGCTCCCAAACAGACCCCCCACTGTCCCTAGACTCCCAACAGCAGTCGGATGACACTAGCCAGGCTGTGGATTCTCTGTCTGCAGAGCCTACACTATCCGCCATTATGCTGGCTATACAGGACTGTAAGGCCTCTCTCTCCACACAGATAGCCTCCATCCGCATGGACTTATCACTCCTGAAACAAGATGTCCAGAACCTTTGTGATAGAACTGGGGAAGCAGAGGTCCGTATTGGCACCCTGGAGGACACTGTGAATCCTCTATCAGTTACTATGCAGGACACCATTAGTGAAATGGAGGCAACCCGCGCCAAAATTGACGATTTGGAAAATTGTTCTCGAAGGAACAACCTCAGATTTGTGGAGTTCCCTGAACGTGCGGAGGGTCCCTATCCAGAAAAATTCCTTTACACCTGGCTGCGGGACATTTTTGGTACAGACGCGCCATCGTTCTTCCATGTCATAGAACGTGCGCATCGCACCCTTCCTCGCCCCCCCCCCCCCGAGGGTGCCCCGCCACGTTCCATCATTGCACGCATCCTTACTTTCCAGGATAAAGTTGCCATTCTGCACCTAGCCAGAGAAAAGGGCCCGCTCAAATTTAATGGTAATACTATCTCTGTGTATCCTGACTTTTCTGGTGAAGTTCAACGTCAGCGTATCTACTTTTCAGCAGTGAAATCTCGCCTGCGTGAGGAAGGCCTGTCCTATGCTATGCTCTTCCCTGCTAAGCTCGGCATCATCTACGACGGTAAGGCCCACTTCTACTCCATCCCTAAAGAGGCCATGGCGTGGCTGAACGATCGGTTTGGTGCTGCTTCCAGACGCAGGTGTAACTGAAGGTGTCACTGGCCCTAGAACTTTATTCACTTTGTGTCTTACTACCGGTCCCCCTGTGCATTTCTGTATATACCCGGTGCCTTTACAGTGCTCTACATTGACTGCAGCTTGTTATTATCCTATCTCTCCCCCTGCTGGGTGATGCACCCTGTTTACTGAACCAGTTGCTGTGGATCCCCTTTTCTTTGATATTTTGGCTCTCACCTCCAGACTATGCCCCTCATCTATATGTTTCCTGCCCATCCTTCCTGAAGTAGAGACCATCAACTTCTGCACTTCCTCTGGGTAGTCAGACCCATATATTCTACAGTAGGACATGTTCCACATGACTTTTTCTATTGCCGATTGAGAGCCGAACCGGATTTCACACTACCCTCCCACCAGTTAGTGGCGAAGCCAAGGAACAGATTTTGACCTTTTTTGGTTAAAGCGGTTGTATACTCTGTATTTGAACTTTTACCTACAGGTAAGCCTATAATAAGGCTTACCTGTAGGTAAAAAGAATATCTCCTAAACCTGTACGGTTTAGGAGATATTCCCCTCGCAACGACTGCAGCGGCGCATGCGCAGCGGGGATTCTCGGCTATAGCCTGGTAGCCGCCGGAACTTGCGGGCGCGCGGAAGTGTCGACATCGCCACTCCAGCCACTCACAGCGCTGGAGCGGCGATACCCGGAAGACACGAGGCAAGATGACATCTCCCTAGGCGTGAACCAGGTAAGTTACCGACGCCTCGTTCTAAGGTAAGTATTTCATAATGAGCTAGTATGCGGTGCATACTAGCTCATTATGCCTTTTGCCTTTCAGGTATGTAAAAAAAAAAAAAAAGCAGCAGCGGGTATACAACTGCTTTAAGGTTTTTGAGTTTGGGATCCAAGGCTTGCTATGTTTGGGATGGTCGAGCAGTTTTTGGGGACTTTGTGGAGGTTTTTTTTCCTCCCTCCTTCTTTTTTTTCCTTTTTCCTTTTACACAACTCAGGTTTGCATTTTTTCTTTGGACACTGTCTTTTCAGGTTCCTACCAATGGCGGAGTATTAATGTTTACAATATTTCATTGCGGGCCTGTGCCCTCCTGCTGGCAGATCCATGTATTTTTTTGATACATGTCCCTGTATATGCTTTGGGAGGTGCGGTCTGCCTGGTCATTTATGTATTTGTTTCCATGTTATCCTATACTTTATTAATACTGTATGTTTCACAATGGCGAAGCCCCTAAGGATAGTTTCATGGAATACTAGAGGTTTGAATGCACCCCAGAAGATATCTTTGTTTTTTCTGTATTAAAAAAGTGTCTTCCACACATTATTTGTCTTCAGGAGACTCCCCTTACTGGCTCAAAAATGAGGGCCTTGAAGCGCCCATGGTTGTCTAAATTTTACCATGCTACTCATACTAATTATTCTCGGGGGTTTCTATCCTTTTGGCTAAATCTCACCCAGCTGAGGTGCTCCAAGTAAAAACGGACCCAGAGGGGCGGTTTATCATTCTTACTTTACAGATATCCAATGTGACTTTTACACTAGTAAATGTTTATATTCCGCCCCCCTTTTCTGTGGAGATACTCTCCAAACTGTCAATTCAACTGCGGTCCAGACCCCCCGGCCCCCTGCTTTATACCGGGGACTTTAAAGCGGAGTTCCACCCAAAAGTGGAACTTCCGCTCATCAGATTCCCCCCCCCCCTCTGGTGCCACAATTGGCACCTTTCGGGAGGGAGGGGGGACAGGATACCTGTCAAAGACAGGTATCCTTTCCCACTTCCTGGAGTCCAGCCGCGGCCGTGACATCACCGCGGGGCTCCCTCCTCTTCCTCCCCTGGCCGCCGGGCTAATAGGAGAGAGGAGCGGGCCTCGCGCATGCGCAGTAGGGTTCCCAGCGTGAAGCCTAAAGGCTACACTGCTGGGTTCCCTTACCCGCAATGGTGACGGAAGCACCCGACAGCTGATGGGAAACATCAGCTGCGGTGCCGACGTCGAGGGACTGCAGGACAGGTAAGTCTCCATTTATTAAAAGCCAGCAGCTTCAGTATGTGTAGCTGCTGGCCTTTAATTTTTTATTTTTTCCCGTCACAGGCCGGAACACCCCTTTTAATGCTGTTCTGGATCTGGTATTGTATCGTCTGAATGGGACGCCTTTAAGACCACTCTGAGGGGCACCTTCATGTCAATCACAGGGGTTCTACGTAAAAACAATCGGATGCTTACTGAGGAGCTTGAGACTGCTATGGTGCGTGCAGAGTCCGCTTATACCTCCAACCCTGCCTCTGATGCTAGGGAGGCATGGTTGCAGAGTCGTAGGGCGTTCGAACTCCGCCTGCTGGACCTCACACAGAAGCGCATGCTGCATGCTACTCAGAAATCGTTTGAGCACGGTAATAAAGCGGGGCGTCTCTTGGCATACCTGACTAGACCTGACCATACTCCTATATCCATACCTCGCATAGTTACTGCTCAGGGCCTTGTCAGTAGTGTCCCTGGGGACATTCTGGACTCCTTTTTCTGTTTTTATAAGGAACTATATACTTCTAGAGTTGACTACGATGACTCCCAATTGACTGATTACTTGGCTGACATATCTCTCCCCTCATTATCGATTGAGGGGCAGGATATGTTGGAGGCGCCTATTTCAATTGGAGAGATTGCCGCGGCTATCTCACAAATACCCAAACATAAGACCCCTGGCCTTAATGGTTTTTCAAACTGAATGGTACATGCAATATAAAGACCTTTTATGCCCCTACCTTTTACGGACTTATAACAAAGCCTTAGATGCAGGGGTCCTCCCCCCAACGATGCGAGAAGCCCTGATTGTACTTCTATTAAAGCCCCGTAAGGACCCAATTAACTGTGAATCTTACCGTCCCATTTCCCTTATAAATGTGGACGTTAAGATTCTGGCCAAAGTGCTGGCGAATCGCCTGAACAGCGTAGTCACGTCCCTGGTCATAGGCGTGCGCACATGGTGTGCCAGGTGTGCCTGGGCACACCCTAATCACCCCATGTACATTAGCATTTTCCATGGGCGGCACCAGGTGGGTGGTTGAGGGTGCCAGCGGCCAGTGTAAATGCCCACATTATACTAAAGGCTAGGTTCAACCTTAGGAACACATTACACCTGTATTTAGGGTGTAATATAATATACTCCCAATCAACTGTCTCCCACCACCAGAGCCTCCTCCCTGTGCCTGCAGGTGGCATTCATGTGGGTTTCATTCCCGGAAGGTCCATCCGAATGAATATACATAGGCTGTTTCATAATATACAATATCCACATGCCTGTCGTGCCATTGTGGCTCTAGATACTTGTAAAGCATTTGACAGTGTGGAATGGCCATACCTCTTTCGGGTGCTACAGATGTATGGATTTGGCCCCCACATAATAGCATGGATTAAACTCCTTTATACATCCCGGTAGCTAAGATACGGATTAACTCCTCTGTCACTGACTCTTTTCTGATCACTAGAGGCATGAGACAAAGATGCCCGTTGTCACCCCTCTTGTTCACCTTGGCTATGGAACCGCTTGCGGTTCGCATCCGCTCCTCCCCCTCTATTAAGGGTCTTCCAATTGCCAATATTATAGAACGTATCTACCTTTACGCAAATTACACTTTGGTGTATCTAGCTGACACTAATGAATCACTCCGAGCTCTGTTGATAGAAATTACCACCTTTGGAGACTATTTTGGCTTCCGGGTGAATTGGGAGAAGTCTAGTCTCTTCCTATTAGATGTGTCTACACCTCCCCAGATACACCCGGACTCCAAACTTCAGGTGGTATCCTCATTTAGATACTCGGGAGTCTTGGTACAGACCCCTTTATCTTCCTATGTTGCTAATAAATTAGAACCCCTATTGACCCGCCTCCAGGAGCAGACCAAGTTATGGATGGATTTACCTCTAGACCTCATGGGGAGGGCCAATGTGCTCAAAATGATTTACCTACCACGTTTTCTCTATATCCTTGCTAACTCGCCTTGCAAAATACCTAAATCCATTTTTAAACGCATTGATGCGATATGTGCTACTTTCTTATGGAAGGGTGGCTCCCCTAGAGTGGCCCTTACCGGCATCATCTGGCGGGCCTGGCGTTTCCCAATTTTCATCTATACCATTTGGCATCGCAGCTGGTGCACATCCATGATTGGTTGTGCCCAGTTTCGGCCAACGCCTGCACTTCAACGGAGGGGGCTATCGCTGCTTCCCTGGAAACCCTGCATAATATCATATACAGGGGAAAAGTCCCTGACCGCTCCTGTACCTCCATACTTGCCAACTCCCTTTCCTCATTTCGGTACATTGTCCAGAAACTTTCTACGCATACCTGGTTAAAGTCACCCAAAAACCCCCTGTGGTATAACCCGAATTTGCAATACTATGTGCCCTCCCAGACCCCAACCGCTGGTACTCTAAGGGGGTTAAATATTTATGTCACCTGTACAACGCTCAGGGTTTCAAAACCTTTTCTCAGTTCCATGTAGATTTTGACCTACTGAGATCTTATTTATTTTATTACTTCCAGCTCCGGCCCGCTATCCGCGCCCAGATTGGCTCCTTGGATTATCCCACTACCATACCTCCCTTGGAAGAGTTGCTTAGACAGCCAGATCCCACTAAATTGGTCTCCACCTATTATGCAGCCCTAATGACTGACTATAACCCCAGATTCCACAAAGCTCAGGCGAAGTGGACCGCCCTAGACATTTCCCTCACTGAAGACGATTGGTCAGAATTTAGCGAGACATATAAAGCCTCTGTCATTGCCTCACGAGACCGAATCATACAGATAAAGATTTTCCATCAAACACACCTTACTCCGGCTAGGTTACACATGCTAGGTCTCCTGCCCTCGGCTGCCTGCTTCCGCGGCTGTGGCCAGGAGGCGGACTTTCTTCTGGTCGTGCCCGATAGTTCGGGACCTCTGGGAGGAAGTGGGTGCCTTTATTTTGTCTGCGTTAGGTCTCCCGAATATTATTCACCCCAAGAACTGCCTTCTTGTCATTTTTGGGCAATTACATTTATCACCCCATGCCAAGAGACAGCTCTGCATACTTAATTTTTTTGTTAAAAAGGCTATTTTACTGTCCTGGAAGGGTGCACAGACCTCACTAAAATCCCTCTGGTTGAAACTTATCAATGTTATTCCGCTATATAAGCTTACTTTTGAAATCCGGAAACGGAGTAAAACCTTCCATAAAATCTGGGGTAGATGGCTGACCAGCCCACTAACCTTATCCCAGCACTGATTGACCCCTCCTTGTTTGACCATTGATGGACCGCACCCCAAGACTCTCTCCTGTAGGATAGTTTACTATTACTCTGTCATGGGAATACGTTACTACATTGTGCCTTTATACCCATTTCCCTTCTCTTGCAATGATACCTATTTGTTTCTGTACACATATGCACTTTGCCAAAAGTATTGTATATCAGTCTGACCTGATGTAACCAGATTGTCTGGTATGCTGTTGTGTGCTTTTTTTTTGTATGTGCTTTATTTTTGTTTGTTTGTAAGTTTGTTTTGGAAAACTTAATATAAATATCTTAAAAAAAAAAAAAAAAAATGTGGCATGTAAGGGGGCGAGGAGTGGTTTAAGCGGAAGTTCCAATTTTGGGTGGAACTCCGCTTTAAGAATGCTTGAAATATTGATTACTTGTGGCTCCTCGTTTTAACGACCTGTTTGCTGGAATGGAACATGGTCGTTGAGTGAGGAGAGCCTGTATATACAGAAGGTGAATGTTTTTCTTCAAAATTAAAACAAGGGGTTTATCCTTAATTGGTTTAGAACACATTTTTTGTTTTAGGTGGATTGTCTTTCTGGTTATAATTTTGTTGGTCCCCTGTGTGTATTTTATACACTGCTCTGAAAATGGCTAATAAGACTGAAAACACTGTATCCAGATTGAGTAAACTAGCCATTCTGGAAGTGAGACATACAGAAGATACCTTCTGTTTATTATTTTCTCAATGGTTTAACATGATCTTTTTATTGATTTATCAGCCTGCCAGTGGCTGTTTTGTAAAAGTGATCCCAGGCGGCTTTACATCACTATGAAGAGTTGTCCACGGTGGTCCCTAGGCTCTTCTGTTCCTCTGAGGTGCCTGGGACAGCTTCACACAGAGGAGATGGAGGAACATTCCTTCCCCCCCATCTCCTCTGTGATGAATTAACCCAGAAGCAATGATTTTGTCACTTCTGGTTTCAGAGCGGTCATTACCTGTTACATAGTTGTTAGATTTAATAAAGTCTTTGGTCCATCCAGTTCAACCTGTGTTATTGTGTGTGTGTGTGTGTGTGTTTAAAGTGATTGTAAAGTCTCGTGTGTTTTTTCATTTAAAAAAAGAAATAAAGCGTTACTAGTTCTACTGATTACCAACAATACAGACCTGATCACGGATGTGAAAATACGGGGCAATTTAGGAAACGGCGATCACGGGTCAATTGGCTTCAGTATAAATCACACAAATAGGAAGCGTAAGGGAAATACAAAAACACTGAATTTAAAAAAAAAACTTCCCTAAACTACAAACCTTGCTAGAAGGCATGAATTGAGATAAAACCTTAGGGACAAAGAATACGGAGGAGAGATGGGTTCGCTTTAAGAGCATAATAAATAAGGGCATTAGCCAGTGCATCCCATTGGGTAATAAATTTAAAAGAGCGAACAAAAGTCCTGCATGGCTTAACTCCAATGTAAAAATGCATATAAAAGCAAAAGAGAAGGCCTTCAAAAAATACAAGGTTGATGGATCATCATCAGCAATCAGACTTTTTAAAGAATGCAACAAGAAATGTAATGGTGCAATTAGCGCGGCTAAGATAGAACACAAAAGACACATAGCAGAGGAGAGCAAAATAAATCCCATGAAATTCTTTAAGTATGTAATCAGTAAAAAAAGGGAGTACAGACCATATTGGCCCCATAAAGAATGAGGAAGGACATCTGGTTACAAAGAATGGGGAGATGGCAAAGGTATTGAATTTTTTTTTTGTAAATGTATTTTTTATTCAGTTTTCAAACATATATACAACAGCAGGCCACAAGGTGTGGCACACAATCACCGGCCATAACACATTTACCAGTATATAAGTACACACAAAAGAAAAAACATTAACAGCAGAAAAACAACAGACCAAACAAAAATTAAATCCCCCCCCTCCCCCCCAAAACCATAGAACTGTAGCCTAGACACATACATTCAATGCTGGACACCCCGGGCCATGATATCGGATAAAGGTTAAAGTATAAAGCATGACCCACCCCACCCCCCCACCGTAAGAATAGGAATTCAATCTAAAAAATAAAAAGTACCCCTTCCAGGGTGAACAACCGCCCTATGATAGGATGCTCAGTAGTCCACCAGCCCCTCAGTCAAGTTCACCTCCCTATATAGTATATCATGCCAACAATCAAGGACTTTAATGTACCTGATCTTAGTCTGATACCGTGTCCACCGAATCCACCCAGCCCCCCCAAACTTTGTCAAATTTGGTCAGTGCCCCCCTACTCAGGTACGTAGCCTTATAAAAATGTACTGCTTTATTAACTAACCCTTTCCATGCTGCCACTGTTGGGGCTGAGGAGCTCTTCCAGGAAAGGATAATCCGCTTTTTAGCATAGAAAAGCAATAAGATGAGGAGGGTTCTGATAGCCCTGGTGGTAGCCAGGGGTTCCACCAGATGTGGTAGACACACTTCAACTGTCATGGGGATTGAAATAGAGGTGACTGACCGAATGCAATTCGCCACATCTAGCCAGTATGGTTTGACCTGAGGACAATCCCAAAAGACATGCATAAAATTTGCCAAGGGCATGGAGCACCGCCAGCATACAGATTGTTGATTTCCAAACATCCTAGCAAGTCTGGCTGGAGTCAGGTAGATCCTGTGCAGGAATCTATAGTGAATAAGTCTGTCCCTGGTAGAGACCAAGGACTGAAATGCAGCTCCCCAGACATCATCCCAATCGTCTCTGTCCAATCCCGAGATCACCACCTCCCAAGCCTGTCTGCAAGGTGCTAACAATTGAGGTGTTTCTGGAAAGAGATCTTTTATATAGACTGGAAACTGGTTTAGACAAGGAGTCGCTACGGGTCAGTAACTCTAGGTCACTGGGTTCAAGATCAAGAGGTTCTCTGCCGAACTGGGATTGAAACACATGCCTTAGTTGAAGGTACCGAAAAAAATGCGTATTAGGTAAGTTATAACTTGATTTCAGTGCATCGAACGACATGAGAGTTCCATTCGCCAATGTGATGTAGGGTCTTAATTCCAAATTTAGTCCACACTATCGGGTCCGGGTAGTCAAGGAAGTGTGGAAAATTGGGATTCCTCCACAGGGGGAGATGAGGGGAAAAAGTGCCACTACCAGAGGGTCTCAACTCCTGGGTCATGGACCATGCCCTGATTACTGAGCGCATAGAGGACGTCAAAGGATAGGGGGCCCGTGGACCTCTATATACCAGATGAGACAGTGCTTCATACGAACCCACACAAGCTGCTTCCAGCGTCACCGCACTATCATCCGGAGTGATGGTCAACCAACGGTGCACCACCGTCAGCTGGCCAACCAGGAAATATTTGTGAAAGTTGGGTACCGCTAGGCCTCCCTCCCCCCATTACTGCTGAAGGATGGCCAACTTAAGGCGGGGGATTCCTCCCTGCCACAAAAAGGAGGAGATCATGCCATCTATTGACTTAAAGATTGACCGTGGTATCCACACCGGAGAGTTCCTAAGGGTATAAAGTAGTAAGGGTAGGATCTTCGTTTTAATTAGGTTGACCTTCCCAATGAGAGACAAGGGGAGATTTTTCCATGAGTTCAATTTCTTAGAGATAGTGGCCAGTAATGGAGATACATTAAGACTGATGAACTCCGTCACCGAGTTCGTAATGTGAAGTCCTAGGTACTTAATCTGTGTTACCCATTGTAGGGGATTGCATGGATCGGCCTGACCAGGCATCGAATGGGAACGGAGCGGGAGGATTTTGGACTTTAGTCCAATTGACCTTGAGACCAGAAACCTCAGTGAATCTACCCAGCAGTGAAAGTGCAGCGTGCAAAGAAGGTCCAGTTTCTCTAAGGAATAGTACAAGGTTGTCCGCGTAGAGGGCCGTAGTAAAGATATTGAATTTTTTCTTCTCCTCAGTCTTCACGAGGGAATCGGGGGGCTTCAGTAACCAAAACTGCAGTATTTATCCTCGTGGCACATCACAGGAAGCACCCTCATGTCTAACAGAAGACAGAATTAGAATAAGACTTGGGAAACTTAACATTAAAAAATCACCGGGACCAGATTGCTTGCACCCGAGGGTGTCACGGTCCCTACCGTGCCAAGCAGACGGCCAGGCATGGTCGCGCCCCAAGTGGCTCTAGGTGGTATTGAACCCAGGACTGTATGTTGCTGCTTCTGTTCATTTACCTCTGAGCCACTCCTCAGTTCGGTATTCTGCCTGCTTTCCAGCTGAGCCTAGTTCTGCATGGGTTGCTGAAGACTTTCTCTGGATCTCCTTGCAATCTGCACCTGTTTCTCCTGGTTCAGCTGAGGCAGGTTACCTAATCAACTAGGGTATAAAACACTGCCTCACTCTGAGGGATTTGTCAGTTCATTGTTCTGTCTTTATCATTGCCAAAGGTTCCTGAGTTTCTGTATTCCTGTGTTCCTGTGTTCTAGTTACAGCTACAAGACTGACTCTGGCTTCTGACCCTGGCTTTGTTGATCGTTTTATTATGACTTCTGGAATCCCTGGCTTGCCTCGACTATTCTTTGGAAAAATCCTATCAAGCCCCGTGCACAGACTCACAGCCCAGGTAGCTTCTTACCTTGTTACCGTGGGCTGTGTGTATTTGCAAGGGTGAGCATACAACTCTACATTATGGACTCTAACGAAGGTAAGCCCTTACAGAGGGTACTTAGGGAACTCAGTTAAGTAATTGCCAGACAATTGTTCCTAATTTTTACTGACAGTCTACTGACTGGAATGGTACCAGCTGATTGGAGAAAAGCCAATGTAGCACTAATATTTAAAAAGGGCCCAAAATACATGCCTGGGAATTACAGACCAGTTAGCCTAACATCAATAGTATGCAAGCTCTTGGAGGGGATGATAAGGTACTATATACAAGATTTTAGTAATTAAAATGGTATCATTAGCAGTAATCAGCATGGATTTGTGAAGAATCGTTCTTGCAAAACCAAGCTATTAACCTTCTATGAGGAGGTGAGTTGCCATCTAGATAAAGGAAGGCCTGTAGAGGTGGTGTACCTCGATTTTGCAAAAGCATTTGATACAGTTTCCCATAAACGTTTACTGTACAAAATAAGGTCTGTTGGACCATAGGGTGAGTACATGGATTGAAAATTGGCTACAAAGGTGAGTTCAGAGGTTGGTGATAAATGGGGAATACTCTGAATAGTTAGGGGTGGGTAGTGGGGTCCCACAGGGTTCTGTGCTGGGACTAATCCTATTTAATTTGTTCATTAATGACCAGGTAGATGGGGTAAACGGTTCAATCTCTGTATTTGCGAACGATACTAAGCTAAACAGGGCAATAACTTCTCTGCAGGATGTGGAAACCTTGCAAGAAGATCTGAACAAAATAATGGAGTGGGCAACTACATGGCAAATGAGGTTTAATGTAGAAAAATGTAAAATAATGCATTTGGGTGGCAAAAATATGAATGCAATCTATACGCTAGGGGGAGAACCTCTGGGGGAATCTAGGATGGAAAACGACCTGGGGGTCCTAGTAGATGATAGGCTCACAATGGCATGCAATGCAAAGCTGCTGCTAACAAAGCAAACAGAATATTAGAATGCACTAAAAAAAGGATTAACTCCAGTGATAATTCTCCCACTCTACAAGACTCTGGTCTGGCCGCATATCCCAGACGTCCTTTGATGAAACGCGTAGGTGTGGCTTGCGGATCTTACATCATCACGCTTCTCCATACGGAGATACACGAGACACAGAGCTTATCCAGCAGCAGAAGCCTTGAGGATGACACGTATTCGAGATTAGATTATATACTTGTGGACCATGGGCTTCTGGAAAACATAGTAGATACCTCGATAGGGGTAAAATTAATCTCAGATCATGCCCCAGTAACAGTGAAAATTAGATTCAATAATATAGAACAAAGAAAGGGTACGTGGAGCCAGGCCGCATATCTCTTAGATATAAAAGAATTAGGAGAGATAATATCAAGGGAGATCAGAGAATATTTCAAAATAAATAATACACCAAAAGTAAGCGTGGCAACAATATGGGAAGCCCACAAGGCATGTATGAGGGGCAAGTTGATCTCCAAAGGGGCGGGGAAAAAGAAGGAAAGGGACCAAAAGAGGAAAAATTTGTTAAAGGAAATACATGATCTGGAACAAAAATATAAAAAACAACAAGATGGAGAAATACATTGTAGCGCACCCCCAACTAAGAGAGCCGCTGAATTTGGTCTCAGGCCCTGCACACAGCACCGCCAACCCCCGGCAATTCACTCGACCCACTCTGGCACAGTTAGTCTAGGGTAATATCTCTTATACTCTATAATAGAATTCAGACACCAATGCAAAGCAATTTAAGAATAACGAGTTTACTCTCTCTTAGTATAATAGATCAACAGTTATAACAGATCACACGTGCTTCTAGCAGAGCCCTGCAGCGAATAGCATACTACACATTAGTGAAATACAGTAATGGCATACCACGTGTAACGGCCGTTAACTAAGCGCCCTGTGGCGCAGCAACTAGACTCTAACACTTGGTCAGGCCTGACCCAGACTCTAAAACTCAGTCTCTAGGAGATGATTTCTTCGCATGCAAGTCTTTAATGGTGGTGCACATTCAGGAACACATTTGTAATCCACAGATCAAAGTAACAACACGGAACACTTCACTGGAGACCCCTTTGACTCAGTTCTGCTATAGATCTCCAGTGGGGTCTCAAATATAAGCGGGTGGGCCACGGCAGTCTGTAGGCCTAACAACAGTATAAAGTATATGGATTGAGCATGTGCTCGCTCTCCCCTCCGGACACGATCCCAGTCCGGGACTTCCACCTGCTGTGTCTCCACACACAGCGTCTGCAGCGGTCGGGTCTCCGATCCAACAAAGGTTGAGGAATAACAAAGTCAGATGCCACCCAAGCTCGCAGTAGGGTGGAAGGCTCTTTGGTAGCTGCGCAAGGCCCCAGGCTTCAGGCCTTGCACACCAGCAGATCCGCACAGGAGGACTTGTTCACCGAAGTCTCGTGTCCCAAAGAGGCCGAGCCTAGCCTCGCCCCTTCCTTATATAGCCCCACCCATGAGTCTCTGCGGTGGCAACATTGCACTCTGGGTGCCAAATGGGGTTCTGGGTAAGGTAGTCCTGAGAGTCTTAAAGGAGACCCCGCTACACACTTTCCCCACTTAAACTCTTTGGTCCCCAAAGATAATTTCAGCATACACTACGTACAACCCTAGACAAAGTTGCGTATGATGTTGGCATAGGGAATTCCCACCAAAACTGAGGGGCTGAATTCCCTTGCCCACAGGTCACACTATCATGAGTGGCCTGCCTAACTGTGCCAGAGAGTGAGTTGGGGTTGCCCTCCACCAAATGAACAGTGGAGGGATCCGGATTCTCTGCACTCCTCCTGGCAGTGACCACAGAATCTTCTGAGCTCTTCCCCATTTGTGGGTAGGTCAACTTTTTGGGAGGCCTTATGACTCTTCGAGCCCTTTGCTCTCTTGGGGTTTCTGGCTCTGGCGCCACAGGTTCTTCTTCCGGAGCAGGCTCGAGGGACACTGCGGGCTCTGGAACATCTGATTCAGGAGCTGGAAGATATATAGAGTCTCTGGGGTCCTCCTCTGAGCAAGTGTCACAGGCATCCTCCCAGTGATCTGATTAAGGACTAGATGGAATGAACTCAGTAGCTTCTGCATTCAGTGTACTGTCTATAGTGTCCTCAGTGGTTGGAAGATCTATAGCAGAAGCTCCTGGAGTTGGGGAGGCCTCAATTATCTTCAGCTCGAGAGGTCTGGGACCGAGTGTTTGGCCTGGGAGTATCCAGGATGGAGGCTGGTTCAGGGGAGTCCCTCACTGGAGGTATCCTGACTGCTTCGGCAAGTGGGAGCAGATGGTTTCGATGCCAGGTCTTCAGTGGCCCTACCTTCCCCTCTGGCTTCAACTTGTAAACATGTAGGCCTGGCAACTTCTTACAAATGACATAGGGTTCAGGTCTCCATCTGTCTGCAAGCTTGTGTTTTCCAGGGACCCCCAGATTGCGTAGCAGTACTCGGTCCCCAGGCTATAAGTCCTGGATCCGGACCTTCAGGTCAAAGTTCCTTTTGTTGCGGGCTCCCCTTTGATCTGAGAGCCGCTTGGGCCTGTTCATAGGCTAACTTCAAGCTGTGTCTGAGTCTGTCCACATATCCTTTGTGGGATGTGGCTGAGGAATGGTCTAAGGAAGTGCCGAAGGCCAGGTCTATGGGTAACCTTGCTTCTCTCCCAAACATGAGTCGATAGGGGGAGTAGCCTGTAGCATCACTAGTGGTACAGTTGTAAGCGTGTACTATAGCTGCTATGTGTTTGCTCCAATGTTGTTTTTTCTCGCTACTCAGAGTCCCCAACATTTTGAGCAGGGTTCGGTTGAACCTCTCAGGCTGAGCATCTCCTTGTGGATGGTAAGGTGTGGTTCGGGTTTTCTTGATCCCTAAAGAATCCAGGAGTTTCCGGATCAGCCGACTCTCAAAGTCCCTCCCTTGATCTGAATGGAGTCGCTGCGGTAGCCCATAGTGGACGAAATACTTCTCCATAAGTACATTGGCCACCGTGGAAGCCTTCTGGTCTTTGGTTGGGAAAGCTTGGGCATACCGGGTGAAATGATCGGTTATCACCAGATCATTTCCTAGTCCACTCAGGTTGGGCTCGAGGCAGAGGAAATCCATGCATGCCAGATCCATCGGGCCTTGACTTTGTCGATGGCCCATTGGGGAGCTTGATGGGGTAAAGTCTTCCGCCGGATGCAGCGTGCACATGAATGGCAGTACTCCTCTACTTCAGCCCCCATGCAGGGCCAATAGAACCGACTTCTAACGAGTTGAAAGGTTCTTTCAGCCCCTAGGTGGCCGTGGTTGTCATGTAGGGCGACCAGGACAGTCTCCCGATGTTTCTCGGGAAGAAATAATTGCCATTTATCTTCTAGGTCATCAGAGGGGCCCCTTCGGTAGACCACTCCCTGATGTACCTGCAACCTGTCCCACTCCTTCCTCAATAGGCGAGCTTCCCTTGAGGGGTGACGCAGGAGTCTATTTGGATCCTGATTCTCCAGGGCCTCCAGGACCAATCTTTCCATAGGGTCTTCCAGTTGATCACCTCTCAGCTCCTTCTTTGACAGTTTCAGGCTCCTGCTCATGTAGGCAACGGGCCGCAGTTGCCCTTCGTGCTCTTGGTAGAGCACTCCTTCCAGACCGTCATGACTGGCATCTACGTGTAGTTCATAGGGTCTTGTTGGGTCTGCGTAGGCCAAGACTGGGGCAGTGGTTAGGCTCTTCTTCTACGCCTGGAAGGCCTCTTCACACTTCTGGTTCCACTGGTCTTTGACTGACTCTCCTGGCTTCCTGGGCCCTGAGTCGTCCTCTTCCCCTTCTGTCTTGAGTAGTTCATTCAGCGGTCTGGCGATTCGGGCAAATCCCTCTACAAACCTCCTATAATAGGAGCAGAACCCCAAGAAGGATCTGAGTTCTGTTACTGTAGTGGGCCGTGGCCAGGAGGTAACTGCCTCCAGCTTCTCGGGGTCTGTGGCCACCCCTTCCTCAGACACTATGTGTCCCAGATAGTTAACGGAAGACTGGTAGAACTGACACTTCTCGGGCAAAAGCTTGAGCCCCTCCTCACCGAGTCTTCTCAATACCTTCTCCAGCCTCTCCTCGTGTTCCTCCAAGGTTCTCCCAAAGACAATGACATTGTCCAGGTACACAAGGACTTCAATAAGGTTCATGTCTCCTACAGTCTTCTCCATGAGACGTTGGAAGGTGGCGGGAGCTCCAGACAGTCCCTGAGGCATTCGGTCAAATTCAAAGAACACCACTGGGGTTATGAAAGCTGTCTTCTCCTTGTCTTCTGGATGCATAGGGATCTGGTAGTACCCACTTTTGAGATCCATAACGCTGAACCACTTCGCTCCAGACAAACTCTGTAGAGCATCCTCTATCCTGGGAGTGGTGTACTGGTCAGGGATGGTTCTCCTGTTGAGAGTCCTGTAGTCTATACATAGCCTCAATGATCCATTCTTCTTCCTGACCACCACTATCGGGGAAGCATAGGAGCTTCTAGACTCCCGGATCACACCAGTCCTCTTGAGTTCTGCGAGTTGTTCCCTCAGATCCTCCAGACCTGCTAGTGGGACCCGCCTGACTCTCTCTCTCTGAAGGGCTTGTCTTCCTGGAAGCGTATTCGATGGGTGGCACTCCTTGCACACCCCACATCGAACTCATCTTTGGAGAAAATCTTCTCCCATCTGGTCAACTGGGCCTTGGCTCTCTCCTTCCAAGCCCGGGGCAGATTCGGATTCTCCATAGAGAGTTTCTCCCAAACATCTCCTTGTTCACCCGTCCCCTTGACTCCTGACAGGGCAACTGGGGCAGCAGGGCTCACCTGGCCCAGCAGCATTCTGGCGGGGATCTCCATGGGGCCACCTGTAGTGTTCCTGACGCTCACTGGGACTCTACAATGGGCCTTCTTCAGGGCCTTCAGCGGGACCACTTATGGGATCACTTCCAAACCCGAGTGTTCTGCCCTTGGGTCGGGCTCCAGCATAACAAAGGGTCCAGGTTGTTCCCAAGTAAGCGTCACAGTGGCTCTGAGACAGGTTACTTCGCCGGTCTTTTGCTCCAAGACCAGTCGTTGGTAGGCCGTCTTCAGCATGGGATGGATTTTGGTGACTGTAGGGCCCTTCCCTTGTACTAGAGGGGTCAGGAGTCTCTGGACCAGATCCGTATTCGTCCCTTTTATAAGGGAACTCTTGTTGGCTCCAGGCGGTCGAGGGCACACAACTGCCAGGGTGTCGATCACTTCAGCCTTCCCAGCCACGGATGGGTCAAAGGTCATCTTAATGGGCAGGTAGCCATCGTAAGGGAAACTCTGGGTGCCGATTCCCCATATTTCCAGCTCTTCTATCTTCTGGATGGGTAGATGACTTAAGTGTTTATCATAGAAATCCCTGTATAGCAGGGTCACTTGTGCCCCAGTATCCAAGATGGCTCTTGTGTAGACTCCCTCCACTTGAATAGGTACTATAGGAGATGGGCCTACCAGCTTCTCTGGATATGGCCTGGCAAAGGTCACCTTCTTCTGATCCTTGCCTTTCGGACTCTCTCTCATCCAACTCCCTTTGGACTTTAGTATTTCTTGGGCCTGATATGCATTGATTTCCCTCCTTTTTAATGGGTGTACAGACCCGCTGAGGGATGTTATTGTCTTTCTTAGGTGTGCATCCCCTTTGGGGAATGCTGTGCCTCTTCTGAGGGGTCTTGCCCTCTCTCTTTGGGGTGTATCCCTGCTGAGGGATACTGTGTTTCCTCTGAGGGGTTTTGTCTTTTCTCTTCTTTAGCTTCTCATTCAGCTTGGAGCTCACTGAAGATGATGGGCACCCGGTTGACTCCTTCACCGGGGCCCTCTGAAGTTTCCCGCCGGCTTGCGGTTGTCTATTTTCTTCTTTTTGGGGCTGGAACACACAGCTGCAATATGGCCAACTCCTCCACAGTTAAAACAGACTATATCTCCCCATTCTTGTAGAGATGCGGATGCTGAGGCAATTGGGAATAGTTCCTTCCTTGGTACTTCTCTCTCGGGACCCTCTGGATCTTTTGCTATCAGAGTGTCAGGGAACCAAAAGCAGGCGAAGGACTTTAGGACCCAGCATCTCTGGCAGGAGAAGGGCTCTAGGACCCAGTATCTCTACAAGCAGGTCACATGGGCCTATATAAGGAAGTCTGCTAGTGTCTGCATTTGCTGGATTATCGTCAGCTTCTCCTGTGTTCCTGTGTCTTGCATCTCCTGCCTGTCTGATCTCCTGTGTACCAAACCCGGCTTGCCTGACCTGCTCCTGTTGACTTCCTAGCGTATACCTGACCCCGGCCTGGCTAACGGACTCTGCTTACCTTGTCTTCTGTGCTAAGACTCAGCTCTGCTGTGTTCTCGGACTGTCTTGCTGTGTTTGACCCCCTGGCCTGGCTTTGACCCTGTTATCGGAACATTCCACTGGTCCTTACCCTTTGGACCTCCTAAGCACGCCTGCTGTCCTGCAGTCTGCCTGTCCTACCAAGTTCCTGGCAACCAGCACTACCTACCAGGCAACCCGTGCTTCTGTGGGCACCACACCCCCTGTGTCATCTTCAGGGCTGTGCTGCACTCGGCCGCAAGGGGCGCCCTCTCTGCTACTCGGCCTCACATCAGAGACTTGACACAGAGAGGCCAGCATCTCTAACACCTTAGACATTTGTGATTTTAAAGTGTCTACTTCTGAGTCTCTTTCAGGGGTCATCACTGAGTTGGCCATCACTGGTGCAGGGGTGGCATTTGTCTTAATCATTTGCTGGTCCTGCTGTAGTGCCTCCTCATCTCTGATGATTTTTATCAAGTCAGAGTAGGTCAGTGACGTTCCTCCTCCCAAGGTTTTCAGGTGAAGCCAGACTGGATCCGAGCGCAACGCTCCCTTCAGGACTTGCTTCATTCTCGCCACATCTGTATCTTTGGGCATCATTCCCTTCTTTAATACAATTTTGAACAGCAACCTGTTCAGTCTTCTGACATACTCCGAAAGCTTCTCATTCGGCTGTTGGAAAGTATGTTCGAATTGGTAGATCATCTCTGTCACCTTTTCTAACTGACCGAACTCCTCTTGCAGCATGGCTAGGCAGTCTTGAGCCGTGCAATCTGTATTCCCAAACTGGAAGCTTTTCACTGCTTCTGCAGCCGCGCCTTTTAGGCTCTCTATCACTCGTTGCCTCTTCTGCGCTTCAGGCACCTCCCATGCCTCCACTGCTTGTAATGCCTGCTCCACCCAAGTATCAAAATCTTCCTCCCCTGCAGGGACAGGGAGCTTCCCTGAGAATGTCTTTAATCTCCGGTAGCTAGTCTCTACATGTACCGTACTTTTCTTCTGACATTTTGTTAGCAGATCCCCTATAGCATTTATCAGTTCTGGTGATATGGCAGTGACAGGCCCAGGTGCCGCTGGAGGCGTCGCCCTGTTTCTTCTTTCAGGTGAGACACGGGTTGTCCCTTGCGGTGATCCCGTTGGTGATGGCTCCTTCTTTATAGTCATTGCGTGCGCCAACCTATAGGTTTTGTTGTCTGGCGTCCGCACACAGTTGCGCTTGAAAGTCTCTGGCATCCCGTCCCAGTATTATACTAGTGCATACTGATACAAGATATCGGGGTCTGACTTTATCTCCGTCACCCACGGTGTATGATCTGGGGACACGGACATCATTAGCTGTTCTACCGTCTCTGTTGACCACTCCTCCCCCGGGAGGCTGATGACTACCGACTTGTCCTGGCTCTGCTCTAGATGCTTCGCACCACGCTTTTACTGTTAGCGGGTCCATGCCGGTACCTCTGGCGTGTTCACCTGCTGTATCAGGATCCCGGACGAGCCCCCACATGTAGCGCACCCCCAACTAAGAGAGCCGCTGAATTTGGTCTCAGGCCCTGCACACAGCACCGCCAACCCCCGGCAATTCACTCGACCCACTCTGGGCACAGTTAGTCTAGGGTAATATCTCTTATACTCTATAATAGAATTCAGACACCAATGCAAAGCAATTTAAGAATAACGAGTTTACTCTCTCTTAGTATAATAGATCAACAGTTATAACAGATCACACGTGCTTCTAGCAGAGCCCTGCAGCGAATAGCATACTACAAATTAGTGAAATACAGTAATGGCATACCATGTGTAACGGCCGTTAACTAAGCGCCCTGTGGCGCAGCAACTAGACTCTAACATTTGGTCAGGCCTGACCCAGACTCTAAAACTCAGTCTCTAGGAGATGATTTCTTCGCATGCAAGTCTTTAATGGTGGTGCACATTCAGGAACACATTTGTAATCCACAGATCAAAGTAACAACACGGAACACTTCACTGGAGACCCCTTTCACTCAGTTCTGCTATAGATCTCCAGTGGGGTCTCAAATATAAGTGGGTGGGCCACGGCAGTCTGTAGGCCTAACAACAGTATAAAGTATATGGATTGAGCATGTGCTCACTCACCCCTCCGGACACGATCCCAGTCCGGGACTTCCACCTGCTGTGTCTCCACACACAGCGTCTGCAGCGGTCGGGTCTCCGATCCAACAAAGGTTGAGGAATAACAAAGTCAGATGCCACCCAAGCTCGCAGTAGGGTGGAAGGCTCTTTGGTAGCTGCGCAAGGCCCCAGGCTTCAGGCCTTGCACACCAGCAGATCCGCACAGGAGGACTTGTTCACCGAAGTCTCGTGTCCCAAAGAGGCCGAGCCTAGCCTCGCCCCTTCCTTATATAGCTCCACCCATGAGTCTCTGCGGTGGCAACATTGCACTCTGGGTGCCAAATGGGGTTCTGGGTAAGGTAGTCCTGAGAGTCTTAAAGGAGACCCCGCTACAACATCAAAAAATAATAATTAAGAGGGGTCAACTCAGAGACGTGATGGAACAAGAAACCAGAAAAGTATTTAGGAACGTAGCAAAGGAAAGGTATAAATGGGGGAACAAGCCCGGGAAGTACCTCGCAAGAGTAGTAAAAGAGAAAAAATCTAAATTATATAGACAAAATAAAGAACCAGAGAGGAGAGATGAAATTCAAAACATCTGAAATTGCAGAAGCGTTCAAGACATACTATAGCGCACTATATGACATTAGAGTAAAAGAGACACGTCAGGAGGAGGAAGCCAGGAAAATAAGAATACAGGAATACCTCGAGCAAACTAATCTACCAAAGATAACAGCGGAAAATGTAGAGCTCTTAGAAGACCCAATTACACAAGATTAAATAAATAAAGCTCTCCAAGAAACAACAGGGGGGAAAAGCCCAGGACCAGATGGGTTTCAGATTAAATACTATAAAAAATTTAAAGATCAGCTAGTCCCAGAATTGTGTAACTACTTTAACAGAATGAGGGAAGATCTAGAAATAAGGAAAGAATCTCTCCTTGCCAATATCGCTGTCATACCAAAAGCAGGAAAGGATGGAACAATATGTTCCAACTATCGGCCTATAGCCCTATTGAACACAGATACCAAGTTATACGCAAAAGTATTGGCAACGAGATTAAAAAACGTAATGCCAGAATTAATCAATGCAGATCAGGCAGGCTTTGTAGCAGGGAGAGAAGGCAGAGATAACAGCATAAGAACCCTATTACTAATCCAGAAAAAGAAGGAGAGGAAACCCCCAGTCGTACTCATGTCGATAGATGCTGAAAAAGCATTCGACCGAGTCGACTGGGGGTTTATGATGGATACACTTCGGTATGTTGGTGTGGGACCAAAGTACATGAAATGGGTTAAAAACCTGTATACCCACCCGACGGCCAATGTAAAGGTCAATGGGAGTGTGCCGTCGGTGTTTGAGATGTATAATGGAACGAGACAGGGGTGCCCGCTCTCACCCCTCCTTATATGTGTTAGCGTTGGAACCGTTGTTGATAAACATACGGAATAATCGAGATATAGTTGGGGCGAGAATAGGCGATGAAGAACACAAAGTGGCTGCATATACAGACGACATACTCTTATACCTAACGAAACCAAGATTGTCTTTGCCCAATGTAGTAAAGGAAATAAAAAAATATGGGGACCTCTCAAACTTTAAGATTAACCCAATAAAAACTGTAATCTTGAACTTAGGAATAGACAAAAGGGAAGAAAGATTACTACAGAAAGAATTTCCGTTCACTTGGGAGACAAAAAAATTAACATATCTAGGAATTAAAATAACAACAACGTTAGAAGAACTGTATCCAGCCAATTTTACCCCCTTATTAAATGAAATCAAAGTAGAATTAAAAAACATCTCCAAGAGACCCATTTCATGGACAGGAAGAATTAACATATTAAAAATGTTGATCCTCCCGAAAGTGACATATAGGCTGCAGATGCTCCCAATAGAAATACCCCAACCGTTCTTTAAGGCAATGAAAACAATGATTTTGAAATATATATGGCAGGGTAAAAAGGCCAGAATAAAGTAAATACTATTAACCGGAGAGAAAAAAAATGGGGGCATGTCCTTACCAGACCTAAAAAGATACCATAAGGCGATAATCTTAGCTAGACTAGCGGAATGGGCAAACCCACATACAAAAAAGAAATGGGCACAAATGGAAGATATATTAAGCACGATTCACTTACAAAAAAGTATATGGGTACCACCGAAGTTCAGAACACTGGGTACAGATACACACAATATAACTAGGAAGGTATTTAAAATATGGGACACATTGCACCGGCACGAAAAATGGAAATATAACTCTCCATTAATCCCGTTAGCAGGTACAGCATTTTTTACTAATAAAAAGTATTTGAATAAACAAAAATAGTAGCGCTTCTGTGTATCACACCACAAATCTAGATACTATAGAAAATATATATATGTCCCGTGAAGAAATACATATATGTGAAAAACTGAAAAACATATACTCTAAAAATATATATATGTGCACATACAATAAATTAATAAGTGTCCGTAACGTTCAAATATTGTTTTCAAACCAGTTGTGAAAAAAACATTTAAAGAAAGTCCATCAGTGAGATAAGTGTTCCAATAATAGTGACTTCAACTAAAATTTGCATAAAAATCTTCCTGTGTTCTCTTGAATAAACCTTCACCACACCAGCGTGATTAGTGACTCCACTCCCTAAGGACTTGCACTCACCACTAGGATTTGCCTTGCACTCTCATGCTCGGCTTCACAGCTTAAACACCCCTCAGGGTATACAAGATAGATCCAAACGATGTTGCTAGGTCAGTCAAGTTTTCCCACATGAAAAAGCAAAAAAGTCTCCAATAGTGAAGTACGTAAAAACTTTTATTAAACACAGCACAGGTAACCTTCAATAGTTTCACTCACATCTAGCAAATCAAAATTAGGCACTTCAGCAAAATCACTTCAAAACGCCAGACAGGCATACGACAGGTAGCCGCGATGTATTGCGGTCTCGGCGGACCAATCAATCATTTGTGTCTCACCCTCCTTCATATATGCCCGTCTTTCCACTCCAATCGAAAACACCGTGAACTTCCGTCCAAACACCGGACTGTAGATTCGATGAATGGTCGAAAAAACCGAACACCATACACTATAAAAGAGCGCCGTGTAGCTTCTCCCAGACTAGTTTCGTCGCATAGGACTTCTTCCAATGGGATTGGCTACACGGACTAGCATCATCCCCTTTATACTCCCGTCCGTGATAGGTCGCGGAGAGATTCATGCTGCGCAAATGCGCGCTAGCTGTCCCCAGGACTACAATACATCGGGCATGACCCCATCTGCGGCTAGCGCAACAACATTGCAAGATGATAATATCAGATAAAATCTGCATATAATCTAAACTGCAGGTACTTAAGAAGATAGGAAACATAAATGCCGTATAATTAGCATAACCTAATATGCATATCAACATAAAATTATCTGGTAATTATCCACAAGAGGCATTATATACAAAAATGACAAGTGAGGACAATAAATCACAGACATTAAGATTAGATAAAATCAAATCACCATAATTAAATCACCATAATTAAACATGCGGAAAATATGTAAATGAGCAATAGATCATAAAGGGTCAAATGTATATAGTACAGATCTATTA
The DNA here is from genome assembly GCA_029206835.1 of Rana muscosa. Taxonomy (NCBI): domain Eukaryota; kingdom Metazoa; phylum Chordata; class Amphibia; order Anura; family Ranidae; genus Rana; species Rana muscosa. The sequence goes on along the minus strand of CM055118.1, from coordinate 506,541,685 downwards.
TAATATACATTTTCTAGAGAGAACTGGCCTTAAAAATATAAATAGTCTCTCAAACCTATAAAAACCTCCATCCACATATTCAAAAGGAGAAAAAAATGCTTAATGCGGCAAAGGGGCTAATCCCAAAAAAATGGATATCAACAAAAAAAACGACCATAAAAGAATGGATACAGCGGGTTGATTACATCTCTGAGATGGAATATCTGAGCCAGGGCGAGCAGGGAAAGGGGGAAAACTATAGAGCAATATGGGAAAAATGGAGAATCTTTAAAATGTCAGATAAATATGTTCAGGGAATGACCGAAAAAGATTAGGAATAAAGTAAAATAAGAAAGGAAAGGGACAGATCGGGGAGGGGGAGGGGAGAGGAAGGTAGGAAGTGGGGGGGGAGGGTAAGAGAGAAGGGAGGGGGGATGGGGAAGGTGTAAAAGGGAATGTAAAGAAATATGTAAAAGTACTTATTTTTTGTACCAAGTTTTTTACACCATTGTGGGTGTGTGTTGTAAAATGATAAATAATTTCCCAATAAAGAATAAATGGAGAAAAAAAAGAATGATCGGAACACTTCAAGTGTTACCTTTCACAAATGGCAGCAAAAAAAAAGAAGCCTTGAGGAGACGCCGCGCTCTTCTATGATCTTTAACCGCGCTATTTTACCAGCATTCCTGTAAGTGTATTACTATTTGGTACAATAAACCTTTATCAACAGTATTACGCTATGGACCTATTTCTGTTTTCATCTCTTAGAGATATCAGCATTGTCACATTTCCAGTATCCAGCCATTTACAGTGGGTCTATAGGGAGACCTAAAACCCCTGTGCCTGATTTGACCGCCGTCATAGCGGTCATTGCACCAGTCCTCAGGAAAGATGTACTGGAAATGGAGCAAGTACAAAGAAGGGCAACAAAACTAATAAAGGGTCTGGAGGATATTAGTTATAAAGAAAGGTTGCGAGCACTGAACTTATTCTCTCTGGAGAAGAGACGCTTGAGAGGGGATATGATTTCAATTTACAAATACCATACTGGTGACCCCACAATAGGGATAAAACTTTTTCGCGGAAGGGAGTTTAACAAGACACGTGGTCACTCATTAAAATTCGAAGAAAAGAGGTTTAACCTTAAACAACCTAGAGGGTTCTTTACTGTAAGAGCAGCAAGGATGTGGAATTCCCTTCCACAGGCGGTGGTCTCAGCGGGGGGCATTGATAGTTTCAAAAAACTATTAGATAAGCACCTGAACGACCACAACATACAGGAATATACAAGGTAATACTGACATATAATCACACACATAGGTTGGACTTGATGGACTTGTGTCTTTTTTCAACCTCACCTACTATGTAACTATGTACTGTAGCAGGTACCGTGCAAGTAATCATCAGACCAAGGCTTTAGGCTCCCAGTTGGTGACAACTCCACCCTGCAGACAGGAGGTCTGGGCATGGGAGTCAGTAGGGCTTCACCTAGGAGAGAGGTGGGAGCCAGTGTAGCAGGAGGCTATGAATAAGCACTAGCACAGTGCGAAACATGTTAGCCAGATTTTTTTGACCTGTGTACCGTTGTACAGTGTGCATTTTGGATTTCCTATTTTAATAAAGGCTTTTATCTTTGGAGTGCTGCAGTCCAGAAGACTTTTTTGTTCCTGTTTGCTGTGGGAGACAGACCAAGGCCCTAAAGCATAAGGCCTGAGCTGGAGAGCTGCGTTTACAAGCCAGGAGGGCTGAATATCGTTTACTTTGGTAGCAGGACTGAAATACTGAATACCCCTGTGAGGGAATCTTCTGTTTGTTTTGAACTTTCTTTTAAATAAGTGGGCAAAACCAGCCTTGAAACTGAGAACAGCGAGTGTTGGAGTCCTTAAAGCTCTACAATTTGTAACTAGCCTAGGTGAACCGAGACGAGGTGGGAGTGGGTATCTGTCAATACTAGGTACCTGCTAACCGAAGGGAAAAAAAAACAGTTTACAATAATGAGATGGGGGGGGGGGTTTAGGAGAAGGAGGATGAATCCCTTTTTAGGTGAAGTTCCGCTTTAAGATAGATAATACTGTACTTTATGATAAACATTAATATAATTGTAGCGGGGAGTTCCCCTTTAATCACGAGAGACTACATCTCCCAGTACATCTTGCAGCACCCAGGGTGCATTGCCCCGTGCAAAGACTGCTGGGGCAGACTTTATAAAGGGGAGGCGGAGTTTGTTCTGTCTCTTTGGACACCCCCCTCTCCTAGCAAGGGGATCCCTGTGCTGAACTGCTGTGTGCACAAAGCCTGAAGCCTGGGCCTTGTGCATTTCTCCAAAGAGCCCTCCACCAGCCTAGCGGAACCTCAGAGACATTTCCTCATCCTTGCTGTACTACACCAGAAGGACCGAAGGCCTGGATGTCGGTGGATTCCTGTTCCTAGACGAATCGGTGGCGGAAACGGACTTGGACTTGTCCGGGTGGTGAGAGAACACTTGCTCATAGACAGATACTTTATCTTTACTATTTGTTGGATTACAAAGTTGTTCTTCAAGTGCACCGCCGAAAGATTGCTAGCGAAGATTGTTTACCCTGAACTTCCATTTAGATGGAACTTGTTATACTGTTATTTTATTACTTGCCCATTAGCATCAGTAAAATATCTGGGTAAAGTACATTTGGTGTCAGTTTCGCTTACTTTAATAGGAGTTTTAAAGTATATTCTGTGTATGTTTGCTATAGGACTGCGTCACCAACAGTTGCGGTCACGCGGTCCTATCCCACTATCACTAGCTGTGCCACGGGAGGTTAGAGCCGATTGCCAGGGGTTGACAGCGGTGCATTACAGGGCCCAAATCAATACCAGCAGCCCTCTTAACTGGGGGTATCGCTATATAATATTGGAGCATCCTGCTACTTTTAATGTTTAGTTATTGCTCACATTGAAAAAATAGGTTTTGATTTATTATATAATTATTATTTATAGTTACAATTCACAATTTATCTATACAGGGCTCATTCACACAAGCCCTAAGGCCCACAGTCCATGAATGGGCCATGTGTTTACGTTGGTTGAGCCACCAGATGCTGCATTCAGGCAGCCTATGTAATTGTAACCAGCAGCTACATGAGCCTAGCCTCTCATCCCAATTTGATAGGCGTGTGGGTGAAAGGCCCTGAACGCAGACAGGGCCTGCTAAATACCTGCTAAATTAGGACGAGCAGCTAGGTCCCTGCAGCCACTGCGTCCCCATACACTTATCTCGGCTACCAGTATGCAAAACCTGGCGGCTCAAGCAGGGCCGGATTCCTGACAAGGCCACTGAGGCCAGGCCTCAGGGCGGCAGTAGGTGCAGGGGCGGTGCCACGGCAACAGGGGGGTGAAAAAATCCTCCCCCCCAAGACCAGGCATCTCCCCCTGCACCTCTGGCTGGCCGTTTAGAGTGCAGTGGTGAGAGGTGGGAGGAGGTGGAAGGCGGCGATCGGCAGCTCTATGGTGCCTGTTTGGGCGGCGGGATCTCCCTGCGGCTTGTAGTACTCTCTCGAGTATCAGTGTATACAGTGTAGTGGAGAGGGGAGGGGCCTCTGACTCAGGCAGGTATTACTTTCACTCTGCTTGTACACTGTTGCTGATGCCTGGGTCAGAGGCCCCTCCCCTCTCTGCTGTATACATTCGGAGATAGAACTACTAGCCCCAGCGAGATTCCCCTGCCTGTGGACACCATAGAGCTGCCGATCGCCGCCTTCCACCTCCACCAGCCAGGTACAGGGGAATCTCTGCAAGGGGGGAGTCAGCTGTTTGGGGACCCTGATGTAAGAGGGGGGCTTTCTGGAGACACTAATGTAAGAAAGGGGCCCTCCTGGGGACACTGATGTAAGAGGGGGGCCTCTGGGGACACTGATGTAAGAGGGGGGCTCTCTGGGGACCCTGATATAAGAAGGGGCTCTCTGGGGACACTAATGTAAGAGGGAAGGCTCTCTGGGGACACTAATGTTAGGGGGGGCTCTCTGGGGACCCTGGTGTAATGGGGGGCTCTCTGGGGACCCTGGTGTAAGGGGGCCTCTCTGGGGACCCTGATGTAATGAGGGGGCTCTGAGGACCCTAATATAAGTAGGGAGGCTCTCTGGGGACCCTAATATAGGTTGAGGCTCTCTGGGGACCCTGATGTAAGGGGAGGCTCTCTGGGGACCCTGATGTAAGGGGAGGCTCTCTAGGGACCCTGATGTAAGGGGAGGCTCTCTGGGGATCCTAATGTAGGGGGAGGCTCTCTAGGGACCCTGATGTAAGGAGGGGATGTCTGGGGACCCTGATGTAAGGGGGGCTCTCTGGGGAGTCCCCCTGGGCTCAAGCAGCATCAACACAGCCCATTCACGGACTACCAGCACCCATGAGAATGAGGCCTTATACTTATGTTTACATATGTAAATTATTTCCTGATTTATTTTCTTGATTTTATTAATGTTCACCTTGACCTGAGTACCTTATTGTGTTCCTTTCATGTATAACAAGTGTAGCACACCAATCCTTTTTCCCCCGCTTACCTTCACCTGTGGGGGTAGGACACACCATGCCACAAGCCCGTGTCCTCCTTATCAGAGGTCAGGCGGTGTTCACAGATTTGGGTCCTGCAGCGAGTTACCTCCTTCCACTGGTTCTCGTCCCTAGAATGTAGGGAAAAGTCTATATTCTTTCCCAAAAAGGCCAATGTCCACACGACTTTAACTCCAACAAAGAGTTTATTTTCCTTTGCTTCAGTTAACGGGAAATTGAAGAGAGAAAGAAGCTAGCAAAGTTAGAAGGTGGATTCAGGCACACAACACTTGACTCACTCGTCGCCACTCGATCCCGAGCGGGTTTTGCTCACCCAGATAGATCCCTCTCACAGTTCTAGCATCCGGAGTGGAGCTCGAACAGTACTATCACTTTGTCCCCTCGACGGACAGGTTCAGGAGATCCTCTAATAGCAGCAGAATCCTGTTATTCCTGAATCCAGAACATTCCTTAAACCTCTGTAAAATTTAGAGAACAGATGATGCCAATGGGCACTCTACAGGGTTAGCTTTGTTGAGTAAGGAATCCTTCAATCTGACAGGTCACCAGGCCTTTCCCAAGACAGCGACCTACTATCACTCGTCTCCTCTGTGGGACCGATCCTGGGTCAGAGTGGGTACCCTCACCTGGGCACCCTGGGATGCCAATGTGCTGATTGTAGACCTAGTTAAAGGTACTGGGCCTACCTGGAACATTGTAGCCCCGGGCTAAAGGTGCCCGAGACTCCTTGGCCAGTCCACACACCCCCAGGGGGCACACTCCCCCCCCCCGGGACTCACTCCCCGGCACTCCTCTCGTTCACCCCCATCTAAACATGGCGTCTGCGCTTATATACCCTCTCCCGGCATGCACAGCAGGCAAAACTTTACTACTTTGTGCACTCCCAAGTGATCCCAAACAAAGTCCGCGTACCACCGTTCCCTGTAAGCCTCAACTTCAAAGAGCAGTTCTTTGGGAACATAGGGGTACTCCCAACCATACTCGGTGGCAACCTTTTTGTTGAAGAGCCGCTGCAACCGGGCTAAGGGTGGCATGGTCGCCCGATCTCCTGCTCCAGGGAACACAATAGCGTCCGGGGCCCTTTTTATTGGAACTCGCTCCAACTGTGGCAGAGGTTGCCGCAATGGCAGACGTTCCTCCGTAGTGGTAGGCATAGGGGATGTCGGAGCAGGCAAAGCGGGTGTAGGTACAACCTTTTCCATCAAAGCAGGGGCTTCCGCTCTAGGCGTAGTTTCCCTAGAGTCCATTGGTGACATCCCCTTTGAGCTGCGGGGTGAAATCACAGGAATTTTATCCCAGCCTTTGCGGATAAAGATCTCATCGATTTCGTGGTCATCCCCCACATCAGATGATGAGTCTAAGTCAAAGGTGTCATATGCCTCTGCCGGCAGGTAGTTTGCAGTGGACACAGACACATTGTCCCGAAAAATGGAAGGTTTCCTCGGGCTGGTTGTCCATGCATCCCCAATAGTGTGGGGTATGGGCTTCCTTCCCTTTCCCGGTAAACACAATGTCACAGTTCCCCCAGCCTCCTTACCTTCCCCTGACGTGAATCTCCTGGAGGTCCCTCCGGGTTGAGGATCCGGCTCAGGTAGAGGCTGGGGCAGGCTTCGACAGTGGCCGCGGGAGGCCTTAACGTATCCCACCTTCCGCTTGGCAGGTGGAATGGAGGTTTCTGTTGTAATCCCTCTCACAGTTCTAGCAGCCGGAGTGGAGCTTGAACAGTACTATCACTTTGTCCCCTCCAGTGACTGGTTCAGGAGATCCTCTAATAGCAGCAGAATCCTGTTATTCCTGAATCCATAACTTTCCTTAAACCTCTGTAGAATTTAGAGAACAGATGATGCCAATGGGCACTCTACAGGGTTAGCTTTGTTTGAGTAAGGAATCCTTCCTTCTGACAGGTCACCAGGCCTTTCCCGAGACAGCGACCTACTATCACTCGTCTCCTCTGTGGGACCGATCCTCCCCTGGCTTCCTCTCGGTTAGAGCGGGTACCCTCACCTAGGCACCCTGGGACTCCAATGTGCTGATTGTAGACCCAGTTAAAGGTACTGGGCCTACCTGGAACATTGTAGCCCCAGGCTAAAGGTGCCCGAGACTCCTCGGCCAGTCCACGCACCCCCAGGGGGCACACTCCCCCCCGGGACTCACTCCCCGGCACTCCTCTCGTTCACTACCCTCTAAACATGGCGTCTGCCCCTTATATACCCTCTCCCGGCATGCACAGCAGGCAAAGCCCCACCCACCGCATGGCAGCCGAGAGAGGACGTCCAATCACGCCACTGAGGTTCAACCCTAGGCCTGGGCAATAGTGCCACCCACAGGCCAAAGGGGAACTGTACATCAGACAACACCACAGCAGAGCAGAGTCCAGTATCAAATTAGAAGACCTGAGCCAAACTATTGCCCAGGCCGTCCCTTAAATTTGGGCATAGCAACACCCTAAATTTAAGGGTCCGCTACACAAGATTTTGGAGTGACAATAAACGTATCCTTTTTCTTATCCTAATGATGTATTTTTCCTGTCTGTATTCACTTTAGACTGCAGATCTAACCAGGCAGTTATATCACGCTGTGCTTTACAGCTCTAAAATAGCATTCAATAAATGTTTAAAAACAGCAGGTATCAGACATTTCTGAGACTGATCAAACTGAGAATCATTTTTACTTCCTATGAAGGTTCATTTTAGTCTGTTTGCTTTTAAATAACCTTTACAACCGCTACAATTTTCTGGTGTATGTCTGTAGTTTCTCTCTCTTCCTCATGGTTCCTGAAAGCTTTCCAGGGCAGGGATAAGGTCCTCCAATGCCCAGGGCGAAGATGTCAAACTGTGCACGCTTCCTCTTGATGTGGGGGCCCCTGATAATCTTCCAAAGCTGGAATCTATGATACTAAAGCCTCATACACACGGTAGGACTTTTTGACAACAAACTTCAAAATTAGCAGGTTTTCAAAAAAATTCTACCGTGTGTATGCTCCATCGGACAAACCTTTTCGGTTTTCATCGGACAAAATTTCGCTCTGCAAATGGACAAACTTTTCGGCAATAAAAGTCCTACGGTGCAAAGTTCTATCGTGTGTACAGAAATCCATCGGACTTTAGTCCAAAGTACAAACACGCATGCCCAGAACCAATGTTAAAATCAACCAACAATAGCAGAAGTTGACCAAAGGGTGGCGGTAAAGAGCAGAAAAAACACGTGATTTTGGAAAAGTTTGCAGAAAAAGACCTGCCGTGTGTATGCTATAGGTGTTCCCGACTAACACCCTTCAAACAAAAATCCACGGAAAAGTTTGTTTGAAGTCCGATCGTGTGTATGAGGCTTAACACTACAGCTCCACTCCTATCCATCTGATAGTTGCAGGGTGAAACAAAAGAAAAATGTTGGGTGGCTGGATGGCACTCCCTAAGTGCTGGTGCTTGGTGCAGAACACACCCTCTAAGTACACCACTGGTGCACACAATGGACCTTACCTCCAGAGACTTTACTGTTTCTCTGCTGGTGCTCCTCATATCAAGTAAGGCAGCCCCCAGGCAGCAGTGCAAGTCAGTAAATGATGGAAGGGGTGAGGACAGGCTTTCAGCTCAGATGAATGTACTCTACAGCCTCGTACACATGGTACGATTGTTGGCCAACCGAGCGTCTGATTTTTGTCAAAAGGGCGTGTGCCAGAAATCTTGTCTTGCATACTAACGGTACACACGAACGTAGTGACGTACTACGAGGAATTTCAGTTCTTGAGCGCCACCATTTGGGCCCCTTCTGCTAATTTCGTGTTTGGTGAGCATTGATTCCGAGCATGCGTGTTTTGTACTTTCGACTTTTGTGTGACGGATTTGTGTACTGACCATATGAAAATCTGACGTCAAACCGTCAGCCGAAAATTTACTAGCCTGTCATCCAACATTTGTTGGCCAACAGTTGGACAACAATTGTCAAAAGGAGCCTACTAACGGTAAGATTTTAAGACAACAGTCTGTCAACAGACAATCCCCTGCCAACAATCGTACCATGTGTACGAGGCTTTAGGGCTGCTGTCTCGTGCTGCCCTTCCCCAACACACAAAGACACTGCACCCATGGCAGCTGCCCCTCCACCACCACACCCCAGTCCAGTCCCTGCCCATATCATCCTATGAGGAACACCCAAAACTCTTTAGTCTATTGTCTTAAGACCCCTTTCACACTGAGGAGTTTTTCAGGCAGTTTAGCGCTAAAAATAGCGCCTAAATACCACCTGAAAACTCCTGCCCCAGCAGTCTCAATGTGAAAGCCCGAAGGCTTTCACACTGAGGCGGTGCGTTAGCAGGACCGCTCCAAAATTCCTGCTAGCAGCATCTTTGGAGCGGTGAGAGGAGCATTGCCGACGGTATTAACCCTTTCTCGGACGCTAGCGGGGGTTAAAACCAAAACCACTAGCTGCCTAATCCCGCCGCAATTCCGCGGCAATTCCGACGGTATAGTGCCGCTAAAAATAGTGGCGCTATACCGCCACCGCACCCAACGCCCCAGTGTGAAAGGGGCCTTAGTGGTCCAAATAAAGCATAACAATAAAACCTATACATGGAGTTGTGGTAGTTTTCTAACATAACAATTCCAAGAAAAAAATCTTGTAGCATCAGTTACTACACCTACAGAAATCAATACCCATTGTGACAGGAAGCCAGGAAAAACTATTGATCATGTCCAGGATGGGAGATATATTTGTCTCAGGTTCATGCAATATACAAACTGCATTCCTTTTTGTGCTGGGCGGTGAGCTTGCTTGGCTCCAAGAGGGGTTAACGAGCTCAGCTCAAGCAGGTTAAGTACTCTGGGCTCTATAAAACTCCCAGGCTGCTTAGGAAGGATGCTCCACACTGGAACCAGATCTCTGTGCATGGCAGACTGGGGAGCAGCAACGTCTCTGTGTGGTGAGATTAAGGCCTGGTTCACACCTATGCAGGGCCAGACTGGGAATAAAAACCAGCCCTGGAAGAAATTTCATACCAGCCCCAGAGCATTATTATACCAGCGTAACAGCATAACGTCATTATTTTCTTGTTCATGAAAAGGAAAACCATACATTTTAAAGCACATTTGAAGAGTGTATTATATATAGATAAGACAGATATGAAAGCACATAGGGCTTTATATATATATATATATATATATATATATATATATAAACGCAAATTCCAGTTAAAAGTGGTAAAAGTGGTCAATCATCAAGGGGGACCCCAGGAACTCAGAACGTGGGGGACCACCTTCCGCAAAAAGAATACACTAAGGTAAGGGGGGAGGGTTACTGATATAAGGGGGAAACCTTTATATCAGTGCCCCCTTACATTATCGTATTCACTCCCCCTTACATCAGTGACCCCCCTCAGACTGGCCTAGCGGTGCTGTCACTGACCTCCTCTCAGGTACACCGTGCAGGGCTCAGTCAGTCGGCTCCAGCTTGGTGGCTCTGGTTTTATCCTATATAGTCTCCTCTCCACAGTCCACACACATCTGACTTCTCCCATGACCCCCATCCCGGCGGTGCTCCCACTCTTGACTCCTCTCCAGACTCCCTCAGAGACTGCATACATGATACAGGAGATGGTCAGAGACTGTAGACATGATACAAGAGCTCAATGCAGCCTCACCAGTGCCCATCAAATGCATCCTCACTGTGCCCATCAATGCAGCCTCACTGTGCCCATCAATGCAGCCTCACTGTGCCCATCATTGCAGCCTCACTGTGCTCATCAAATGCAGCCTCACTGTGCTCATCAAATGCAGCCTCACTGTGCTCATCAAATGCAGCCTCACTGTGCTCATCAAATGCAGACTCCCTGTGCTCATCAAATGCAGCCTCACTGTGCTCACCATTGGAGCCTCACTGTGCCCATCATTGCAGCCTCACTGTGCCCATCATTGCAGCCTCACTGTGCCCATCATTGCAGCCTCACTGTGCCCATAAATGCAGCCTCACTGTGCTCATCAAATGGGGAAACGGGATCGCAAGCACGCTTTTTGCAGCGATCCGGCAATCAGCCGCGATTCTGCCTGCGATCTGGAACACCAAGGTGTGAACAGAGCCTGAATATTTTAGAATGAGGAGTATGCTACATATTTCTCTAAGGTTTGTTTAGGCTGGTTTCAGACTGTTGGTTTGCGTTAATACATGGTAAAAGGCACATTTTAATGTGTTTTATTGCAACACACAGAACTCAGTGTGGTGTGTTGTAGTGCTATTCATTTAGAATGATACCCCAATGCACAAGTGTAGTAGGTGTTAAAATCGCTGAATTTTTTGCAAGATTAGCAGGTTTTTCTGTACTTGCTGAAAAAGCTCTTAGCCTTAAAAATGAAAACAAATGCAGCCAACTGGATAAGGGGGTGGGGGTGGCAGGGGGCAGCATGTAGAGAAATCAATCCCCTCCTGCAGTTGCTGAAAGTCTGTTTCTCCTCCTCTCCCTCCCGCAGGCATTTAGCAGCTGCAGGAAGAAAATAGAGGGGATTGGTTTCTCTACATGCCGCCCTCCTGCCACCCCTAGTAGGCAGGTCCTGCTGTGTGCTCCTCTGCCCCTGTGTGTGCTCTCCTGGTCCTCCCTTGTCCCTGCTACTGCGGGGATGTGTCATAATGGAGAGCAGGGAAGGGGCCCTTAAATGTGTAATTGATCGGCCCCTTCTTTGTCTTAATGATCACTGACTGTTCATTTATACTATGCTTCAGTTTGGGGACTGTGCCCTTAATCTCTTTTTTTTATCTTAAAGGTGAAACATCAGAGGTCTGTTTACACACCTGATACTTCACCAAAGCCCCCCAATGGGGGTCCTAAAAAAAAAAGTTAAAAATAAATAAATCTAACAAAATGGTAAAAAATATAAAAAACAAATAAACAACTATTGACACCAGTGGCAGAACTATCAAGGACGCAAATATCGCACTTGCAACCGGGCCCTGGCGTTCTGCCACCAGGCTCAGAGGGAAGGGCCCCAGCCAGGGGTCCCTTCATGGTTTCTTGCACCCGGGCCCTGAAGGTTCTAGTTATGCCTCTGCAGACACCAAATCTAAAAACTGGTAAGCTGCATTATATAAAATGTTTGTTCTTGGGTTTAAATATCCTTTAATCAAATGGAATTGCTTAGTTTGTTAAAACATCATCTGTCCACAAGTTACTTTTTTTTCAGCCACAAGTTACTTTTTTTTCCCCACAAGTTACTTTTTTTTATAGAGACCCTAGTACAAAGTCCAGTTCACTGAGAAGGTGTAGCATCCTGCTGAGAGCTACCACAGCTTAGATAAGCTTGGTTTTCTTTGGCATAATACAGACTATCCTTGGAAGCCCATTGTTTATTGATGAGTCTGAGGTTAGTTGCATATGTTCAGCACAGCTCGTATTGAAAAACAATTTTCAAGGCCAGACTGCATTGTGCTGTAAAACTGAACCATGCCTCCGGCATCGGGAGGCTTGGAGCTGCTTGGTTGTGCTGTTAGGCCTTGTACTCAAGGGCTTTGCCTTTTATCAGAGCAGTGTGTACAGAAAACTTTCACAAAACCTATTCTATTTTGTTCCATTAAAGACACAAATTGAGGTCCATCTAAACCCTGTCGTTTTTTCTTTTCAGATTAAATACTAACCATGTCCAGGTTAAACCGCTGGTTCATTTTCTGAGTGTCTTATTTTTTTTTATCTGATTCATCATTTGGAATAGTTTTCTCTAAGTCGGTCGCAACTACAAAGTGGCTGGGGATTCAGCTGTGCTTGCAAGTCCTTCCTGGATGTGCAAGTTATTGATGATACAACATTTCCAGTAAGCACTGCAAGCAGATAAGCTGGAGAATATGTGTATTTAGAAGTCACCTCGGCTGGGTGAGAGTGGTGGGTTGTCAATCATAGGAAGAGATAGTCAGCTGCTGACAGTAAAGCCTAGTACACACTACTTTAACCACTTCAATACAGGGAGGGCACTTACGCCCCTTCCTGCCCAGGACAATTTTCAGCTTTCAGCGCTGTCACATTTTGAATGACAATTGCGCGGTCATGCTACATTGTACCCAAACTAAATTTTTATAATTTTCTTCCCACAAATGGAGATTTCTTTTGGTGGGATTTTATCACTTCTGCGGTTTTTATTTCTTGCTAAACAAACTAAAAAAAATTTTTTTTTTTTTTATTCGTTTTTTTTAGTTTCTGTCATAAAATTTTGTTTTCCCCTTCACTGATGAGGCGGCACTGATGAGTTGGCACTGATAAAGTGGCACTGATGGGCACTGATGAGGAGGCACTGATATGTAGAATTGATGGGCACCGATAGGCGGCACTGATATGCAGCACTGATAGGCGGCACTGATATGCAGCACTGATGGGCATTGACAGGCGGCACTGATGGGCACTGACAGGCGGCACTGATGGGCACTGACAGGCGGCACTGATTGGCGTTACTGATTGGCACTGACAGGTGGCACTGATGGGCAGCACTGATGATGAGGTACTGACAGGTGTTACTGCTGGGCAGTGATTGGTACTGTGGTGGGCAGTGATTGGCACTGTGGTGGGCAGTGATTGGCACTAGCAGAGTTTATTATATGGGGCAATGCTGGGCATGTCATTTTTACATTTGAGGGGGCTGTGCTGATAATCAATGTGCTGATTATCAGCACAGACCCCCCCCCCCCTCTGACAGGGAGAGGCGCCGATCGGCTCTCCCTGTCAGCGTGAACCGAGAAATGCTGTTTAACCTTCCTGGTTCACGCGATGATCAGCTGTGATTGGTCACAGCTGATCACGTGGTAAGAAGCCTCTGACAGAGGCTTCTTATCACGATCGGAGATGCGGGGTGTCAGACTGACACACCGCACTCGCAATCGCCACGATGCGCGCCGGCATGTTATCCTGCTGGACGTCAATAGACGTCCAGTCAGGATAACAGAACCACTTCCCGGACGTCAATCTCCTATTGACCGGGCGGAAGTGGTTAGCTTACAAGCCAACCTCAATGCCCTATTTAATTAGGCAATTATGTGACAGATGTTGATGAATGTAAAGTTATGCACTTGGGGGCTAAGAATATGCATGCATCATACATACTAGGGGGAGTACAACTGGGGGAATCAATGGTGGAGAAGGATCTGGGTGTTCTGGTAGATCATAAGCTTAAAGTGGTTGTAAAGGCAGAAGATTTTTTTTATGATCATGCATTCTAGGCATAAAGATAAAAAACCTTCTGTGTGTAGCAGCCCCCCTCATGCTTACCTGATCCCCATTTCTATCCAGCGATGTGCACGAATGCCTCGGCCGTCTGGGACTCTCCCTCCTGATTGACTGAGACACAGCAGCGGGGCCATTGGCTCCCGCTGCTGTCACTCAAAGTCAGTTAGCCAATCAGGAGAGAGAGGGGCGGGGCCGAGGCGCGGCTCCGTGTCTACATGGACACACGGAGCTGCGGCTCAGCTCGGGTGCCTCCATAGCAAGCTGCTTGCTGTGGGGGCACTCGACAGGAGGGAGGGACCAGGAGCACTGAAGAGGGACCCAAGAAGGGGAGGATTCAGGCTGATCTGTGAAAAATCATTTCATGACATGTTTGTTATTTTTAAAGAAAAAAAACAAGACTTTAGTATCACTTTAATAATAGCATGCAATGCCAAACTGTGGTTTCCAAAGCGAGCAAAATCATTTCCAGTATTGCGAGGTATGGATCCCAGAGAGAGAGATATCATTTTGCCCCTGTACAAGTCATTAAAGTGGTTGTAAACCCACTTTTTCAACTTGCACCTACAGGTAAGCCTAGATTAAGGCTTACCTGTAGGTGCAAGAAATATCTCCTAAACCTTCATGGTTTAGGAGATATTTACTAAAAATGACAGGCGCCGTAGACAACGGCGCATTCATGGGGTTAATCCCATTCACAAAATCGGCTACTTCCCAGCAATCGCTGGGCGTAGCCGATTGTGACGGCTCTCGCGCGCATGCGCAAAGTGACGTCTCCGCCGCTCCGGCCAATCACAGCGCCGGAGTGGCGCTGTGATTGGCTGGTGCGGCGATACCCGGAAGTAACCTTCCGGCTGTCGCCGCAGCGATGGATGCGGCTGAAGAGGGAGACGAGGACGGCTTCGGGGGCCCCGATCTAAGGTAAGTGATGCATAATGAGCTATTATGCTAGTCATAATAGCTCATTATGCCTTTCTCTTACAGGTAGTTTAAAAAAAAAAAAAAATTCTAAGGGTTTACAACCACTTTAATGAGACCTCATTTGGAATATGCAGTTCAGTTTTGGGCACAAATTCACAAAAGCATATCCAGGAACTGGATAAAGTGCAGAGAAGGGCAACCAAACTGATAAGAGGCATGGAGGAGCTCAGCTATAAGGAAAGATTAGAGGAACTGAATTTATTCTCTCTTGAGAAGAGGAGATTAAGGGGGGATATGATCAACATGTACAAATACATAAGTGGTCCATATAGTGAACTTAGTGGTGAGTTATTCACTTCACAGTTGGTTCTGGCCAGCTCAGTAGATTGCTTTAATAAAGGCCTGGATACTTTCCTAAATGTACATAATATAACTGGCTACTAACAGTTTTATAGGTAAAGTTGAGCCAGGGAAAATCCGATCGCCTCTGGAAGGAATCAGGAAGGAATTTTTTCCCCTGGAGAAAATCAGATCATGCTTTTCTGTTTTTGTTTTTTTTGCCTTCCTCTGGATCAACTGTGTATATAGGATTGTATGATTGATTTTTTTTTTTTTTTTCAACCAGTCTAACTATGCAACTACTACTAGGTTTTTTTTTTCCATTCAACCCAGCAAGTTGAAAAAAAAAAAACCTGACAGCTCAGTTAGTACAGCGATCTCCCCTGCTGTGCTATTGCCAACACACTCTCAGCCATTGGCTAAGAATGCTGATCGGGAGCCAATCGGCAGACCTTTTTAGATCATGCCCCTTCAACAGAAGCTTTTGTCTTTTGTTGTACCATCTGCAGTACACATGGTCTGAATGTCCACTGGCCACTGCACTTGTCCTTCCTGGGTGCACTAAAGCTCGAAGAGGGACGCACTGCTGAATACCCTAGGGGCAGGGCCAGCCCTACCATGGATCGTTGATTGTACAAGTTAAATTAGCTTTTGTTCTAATTTTGGCTATGTTGTGCTCATTTCTCACTGTTGCCAGTAGGTGTCACTGTCACCACAGGCCATTGTGAGAAATACAGCAAGCTGAAGTGCATTGAATAGTCTTTCCCCAGAAACAGCCCAGTGGGAGTGTTCTTGCTGCTGTGCATTCTGGGAGAGGATATTTAAGGGGCAGACGCCATGTTTTCACTCTCTCTACCTCGGGGCCCTGCTGGCCCGAGGCTGTGCTCATGCTGTCTCTGACCTCGTGGCCCTCCTGGCCTAAGGCCGTGTCACTTTTCTACCTCCAGGCTCTCTGCCTTATGGCCCTCCAGGCCTGAGGCTATGTTGCTGCAGGTAGGCCCAGAAGCATGTCTGGGGCCTACTTATCCGGACGTGGTCCTGTGCTGTCTTGCCTGCGTGGAAGAAGCTGAATCAAACTGAGAATATCCAGGGAGGGAACTCTTGCTGGAGAGAACCAGGCCGAAGGCTGGTTTCTCAGGAAGGGCCTGGTAATTCGTTTGGAGGACGCACCTAAGCCATACCTCCCAACAGGCACGGATTCTGCGGGTTTCTCTCGCATAGGCACCTCCTTCCCGCATTCCCGCAATAGTTGTATAATTCCCGCAGAGCATGCACAGCAGGAAGTGGAGGAACAAATTTTTTTCAATTCTCCCGCTGAACCCCCCTGCTCAACAACTTTCGTTTTAAAGTCGAATATTTTTTTTTTATTCGCCCTGCTGCACCCCCCCCCCACTCAACAACTTTTGTTTTAATGTCCAATTCTCCAATCCTCCCCACTGCACAACCCCCCCCCCCCCCACTCAATAACTTTCATTTTAATGTCGAATCTCTTTTTCAATTCTCCCACTGCACAGCCACCCCATGCCCCCCCCCCCCCCGCTCAACAACTACTTTCGTTTTAATGTCGAATCTCTTTTTCAATTTTCCCACTGCACAGCCACCCCATGCCCCCCCCCCCCCCGCTCAACAACTTTCGTTTTAAAGTCGAATTTGTTTGCAGGGGAGAGGGGAGCTCATCAATGTCCCGCGGTGGGACTTTTAAAAGTTGGGGGAGGTATGCCTAAGCTAATCTACCTCACAGTACTGCCGGATGGCTTAAAGGTTCTGGTACTGTGCAGCTGTTCTACAACTAACCAACTGCTGGCATCAAAGTCCTGTGAGAGAGGATTATCCAGGAGTCCCACGGATCGTTAAGTCTGTGAGAAAGACTTGTCTGTGCATCATGCCGGCTGCTAGGTCGGTGTGAGAGGCCTATCCGGGTGTTGCAGGATCCGCTGACAGAAAGCTGTTTTGCCCTCTGGATCCAAGAAAGTAATCAGTGATCTGCAAAAAGGTATGTGAAGCTTCCCCTAACCCTCTATCCTTTTACTATTACAAGTTTGTTTATTAAAGCATTGGAAAAAGACTGAAGTGACTGGCGCTCACATCTGTTTGACATCTCCTATCATAGACTCATGGTACTGGGACAGTGAAAGGTGGGATAACGGCAGGACCCAAAATTTTAATCAGTGGGATATTGTGAATTGGATGTAATTTGGACTAGGTAGATGTAGTATAAGTAAACTACAGCCCAAGCTATTCACCATCTCCACATGTTCCCAGCTCAGTAATGAGCTCCTATTCTACATTCCCAGGAGATGGAGTAGGTCAAAAATGTAGGAGGAAACTTCAGTCATGGATATTGGAGGAGACTAGGAGTGTCGAAATAAAAGAATAAGGTAAATTTCTTAGAAATTAGAGATGGAAAATCTCAGATCTAAAACAATTGGATTAGGTCAAGAATGTTAGAGGAGACTACAGTCATTGGGGTTGTTATAGGTCATGAAGGTTGGAGGAGACTAAAAAAGTCTACATACACACATCTGAGGGAATTTCTTAGAAATTAGCGATAAAACAATTCAGATCTATGTCTAAATTGAGTCCCCAAGGTGCAAGTGACCCCAATCTATGTATCCATCTGGTTTCATTTTGCGACACCAGAATGCGTTTATTCCTGCCTCTCCAGTGGTCCTTGATCAAATCAATCCCATAAAAAATAAGCCCTGATTGGTCTCTTTGGTGTACTTCGTCAAAATGCCTGGAGAGGTTATGTTTGGGGAAACCCTTGCGTATATTGTTTATGTGTTCCCTAATCCTGACCCGTAAGGGCCGGGTGGTCCGTCCTAAGTACTGAACAAGGCAGGGGTATTCTACCACATAGGTGACATGTGTACTATTGCATGTAATCAACTCCTTAATCTGATACTCCTTGTTATCAACTCTGGATTTAAACATTGTTCTTTTTCTGGGTTGTTTAAGGCTTTTTCTGCATGGGAGACATCTTTGACATCTGAAAAACCCCTTCAGTCCAGGGTAGATTTCTATCAGTCTTGGGGGGTCAATTACATTATGTAAACCATTTAGTACATAATGTAATTGACCCCCCCCCCCAGCCTGTTAGAAATCTGCCCTGGACTGAAGGGGTTTTTCAGGGTAGGGTATGTAGCGGCCTCCATTCTCTCTCTCCACTGTTGGCTGGTTTCTGCTTGTCTAGGGGTACCTTGGAGGAGAGAGTGCGGGGTCACCACGCCAAGCCTTCACCGCAGATGTTTGTGTGGTGTAAGCAAACTTCCTTTACCTTCGGGTCGGTGTTCTGAGTTTGGAGCCTCCGCTTCTTCCGTGGAACAGTGTCTGCCAGTAAATGAGCCCCACACCAATAAAAGTCCAACACTCCTTTATTCTTCAATATCAAGATGAAACACAATCAGTTGGACTCCCTCAACGAACAGACAGGGGGTGTGGATACGAGTAGGCCCAGCCACAATGAACTCTCCTATTCCTCTATCAGCGAATAGGTTTGGCACATGATCTATGCCACCTGTCGAGAATCTTGGTCGCTGCCACCGACCGGATGAACGGTGAACCTTCCTCCTGACTGCACTTGGCCCCTGTTTGGGAAGATACCCCTCCGGGCGGTCTCCTGAGGCTCACCCGGCACCGGCAATCTGCTGCACCAGGTCTTCGGGTGAGTAGCTCCTCCGGTCCCTTACGCCTCTGGATTCGGGTACCCCACTCCTGGGGTCCCCTAGGAAATCCTTCCCTCGCGGAGCCCAGCGGAGGACACTGGGCTTCAGGCCTCCAACCGAGTACCTTACCCCAGGCTCAAGTTGCCTGGGGTGGAACACGAGCTCCGGGTTTCCAGGCCTAGGCCGCCTGGACACTGACCACGAACCACTGGGACTCGACGACCCCGTGACCAAAATGGCCGACTCCTTTATACCCTCCCCCAGCAAGCCCAGCGGAGCCCCCGCCCCGCTGTACTCATGCTGCGAGAGGCCAAAAAGGGTATGCCACTGCAATGATGGCTCAACCCCGGGCCCAAAGTGACAGCGCCACCCGCTGGGCCCCAGGGAACCACACATCACAGATCCCCCACCAAATTCAAACATGATAGAAAAGCATATACCCGCTACAGGTATATGATACAAAAATATTTCCCCTCATTGTTTTTACTAAGGAGACGCATTTGGTAATATAGAGTATTTACCCACATATAGAATAAATACACTTTTAGTGCACACCTTAGATACATTCAATAACACACAGGATATATGCATTGGAATAGTGGAAACATCATTGTTTATATACAGTGGGTACGTAAAGTATTCAGACCCCCTTAAATTTTTCACTCTTTGTTATTTTGCAGCCATTTGCTAAAATCATTTTAAGTTAATTTTTTTCCCTCATTAATGTACACAGAATTGTTGAAATTTTTGCAGATTTATTCAAAAAGAAAAACTGAAATATCACATGGTCCAAAGTATTAAGACCCTTTGCTGTGACACTCATATATTTAACTGAGGTGCTGTCCATTTCTTCTGATCATCCTTGAGATGGTTCTACACCTTCATTTGAGTCCAGCTCTGTTTGATTATACTGATTGGACTTGATTAGGAAAGCCACACACCTGTCTATATAAGACCTTACAGCTTACAGTGCATGTCAGAGCAAATGAGAATCATGAGGTCAAAGGAACTGCCTGAAGAACTCAGACAGAAATGAGGCAAGGCACAGATCTGGCCAAGGTTAGAAAAAAATTTCTGCTGCACTTAAGGTTCCTAAAAGCACAGTGGCCTCCATAATCCTTAAATGGAAGACATTTGGGACGACCAGAACCCTTCCTAGAGCTGGCCGTCTGGCCAAACTGAGCTAACGGGGGAGAAGAGCCTTGGTGAGAGAGGTAAAGAAGAACCCAAAGATCACTGTGGCTGAGCTCCAGAGATGCAGTCGGGAGATGGGAGAAAGTTGTAGAAAGTCAACCATCACTGCGGCACTCCACCAGTCGGGGCTTTATGGCAGAGTGGCCCGACGGAAGCCTCTCCTCAGTGCAAGACACATGAAAACCTGCATGGACAGAGGCGGCTCTAGGCTTTGTGAGGCCTTAGGCAAATCTTAGTCATGAGGCCCCACTCACTTTCACAATGGGAAAAGACTGTGCAACATGATACAAGAGATGGTCTTGCGGTAATGACAAGCAAAATGTCACCTGGCTAACAGGGTAACACCACGTTGCTGCAGCAGCCACCAAACACTAGAGCCACAAACAGAGTGCAGACAGGTGATCCTTCTATACACTCCTCCATCCCCTACAAGCAGGAGAAGCCGACACATTCGCTTTGAGTGCCCTGCAGTGTATTCTGGGAGGTGTAGTCTCTGCAGAGCACAGGCACCGGCGGGGCAAGTCTACTGTGTGGTGTACAACTCCTGCCATGCAATGTGGTGCAGGCTTTGGGAGAAGGCTAGGACGGCAGTAGAGCCTGCTGTTGGCTGCAGCTGATGAGATGTTCTCCGTTTGAGGGAGGTGTTACAGCTGGCTGGAACCTCCATGGCTTTACACAAGTGTGTGTTCGTCTGCTCCCTCCGCCAGCCTGGGGACACACAGGGGCATCTTTAATATTGATTGGACCCAGGGCAAACATTTTCCTGCCCCCCCCCCCCCACTCCACCCCTACCAATTTCCCTCTCCACGCCAACATCCCAAAAAACAAACACGCACATAGACTTATCTTAAAAAAAATGGTCTCACATTTACTGATTGCTCCAGGCTCACTGATTGGTTGTTAGAGCACATCATTACCACTCACTGATTGGTTGCTAAAGGTTACTGCACAATATTACCACTCACCCATTGGTTGCTAGAGTTTACTGCACATCATTACAGTTTACCCATTGGTTGATAGAGGTTACTATACGTCATTACCGCTCACTGATTGGTTGCAAGAGGTTACTGCACATTATTACAGCTCACTGATTGGTTGCTATAGGTTACTGCTTATCATTATCACTCACTGATTTGTTGCTAGAGGGTACTACAAATTTATACTGCTCACTGATTGGTTGCTATGGGTTACTCATCATCATTATCATTATCGCTCACTGATTGTTTGCTAGAGGTTACAGCACATCATTACCGCTCACTGGGTGGCAGGGCAGTATTGTGGTGTGTGATGCAAATGTTGGGTTAAAGTTGGTAGGATGACAGGATGCAGTTTGTGGTGATGTGGCAGCATTGGGGTGAGAGGCTGAGATATCTCCCATATAATGATAGGAAGTAGGGTGATAGGATGCTAGAGGTGGGGTACAGGAGGCATGAGGATGATAATGACAGGAGGCAGGGTGGTAGGATGCCAGAGAAGGGGTACAGGGGGATGATAATGACAGGGGGTGGAGTGGTAGGAGGCCAGAGGTGGGGTAGAGAGGAATGATGGGGATGTTGATGACAATGGACAGAGTAGTAGGATGTCAGCAAAGGGGGATGATGATGACAGTGGGTGGGGTGGTAGGAAGCTGTCAGTGGGGTACAGGGGGATGATGATGATAATGATGGGGGTAGGGTGGTTGGATGCTAGAGGTGGGCTACAGGGGGATGTTGATGACAGGAGGCAGGGTGGTAGGATGTCAGAGGTGGGGGTATAGGGATGATGATGATAGTGGGTGAGGTGGTAGAAAGCTGGCAGAGGAGTACAGGGGGATGAAGATTACAGGGGGTGGGATGGTAAGAAACTGGCAATGGGGTACAGATGGGATGATGATGGTGGGGGTGGGGCGGTAGGAAGCTGGCAGTGGGGTAGTGGGGGATGAATATTACAGGGGGTGGGGTGGTAGCAGGCTGGCGGGGTGGTGCAGGGGGGATGAAGATGACGGGGTGGGTTAGTAGGAGGCTGGCAGAGCAGTGCAGGGGGGATGAAGATGACATGGGTGGGTGGAAGGAGCGGGCAGAGCGGTGTAGGGGGATGAAGATGACAGGGGGTGGGGTGGTAGGAGGCTGGCAGAGCGGTGGAGGGGGGTTGAAGATGACAGGGGGTGGGTGGGTGGAAGGAGCTGGCAGAGCAGTGCAGGGGAATGAAGATGACAGTGGGTGTGGTGGTAGGAGGCTGGCAGAGAGGTGCAGGTGGGATGAAGATGACAGGGGGTGGGTGGAAGGAGCTGGTGGTGCAGGGGGGGTGAGGATGACAGGGGGTGGGTGGAAGGAGCTGGCGGTGCAGGGGGGTGAAGATGACAGGGGGTGGGTGAGTGGAAAGAGCTGGCGGTGCAGGGGGATGAAGATGGCAGGGGGTGGGGTGGTAGGAGGCTGGCAGTGAGGTGCAGGGGGGATGAAGATGACAGAGGGTGGGTGGAAGAAGCTGGCGGTGCAGGGGGGATGAAGATGACAGGGGGTGGGTGGAAGGAGCTGGCAGTGCAGGGGGGATGAAGATGACAAGGGGTGGGTGAGGGGAAAGAGCTGGCGGTGCAGGGGGATGAAGATGGCAGGGGGTGGGGTGGTAGGAGGCTAGCAGAGAAGTGCAGGGGGATGAAGATGACAGGGGGTGGGTGAGTGGAAGGAGCTGGCGGTGCAGGGGGATGAATATGGCAGGGGGTGGTAGGAGGCTGGCAGAAAGGTGCAGGGGGGATGAAGATGACAGGGGGTGGGTGGAAGGAGCTGGCGGTGCAGGGGGATGAAGACGACAAGGGGTGGGTGGAAGGAGCTGGCGGTGCAGGGGGGATGAAGATGACAGGGGGTGGGTGGAAGGAGCTGGCAGTGCAGGGGGGATGAAGATGACAGGGGGTGGGTGAGTGGGAAGAGCTGGCGGTGCAGAGGGATGAAGATGGCAGGGGGTGGGGTGGTAGGAGCCTGGCAGTGAGGTGCAGGGGGGATGAAGATGACAGGGGGTGGGTGGAAGGAGCTGGCAGTGCAGGGGGGATGAAGATGACAAGGGGTGGGTGAGTGGAAAGAGCTGGCGGTGCAGGGGGATGAAGATGGCAGGGGGTGGGGTGGTAGGAGGCTAGCAGAGAAGTGCAGGGGGATGAAGATGACGGGGGGTGGGTGAGTGGAAAGAGCTGGCGGTGCAGGGGGATGAATATGGCAGGGGGTGGTAGGAGGCTGGCAGAGAGGTGCAGGGGGGATGAAGATGACAGGGGGTGGGTGGAAGGAGCTGGCGGTGCAGGGGGATGAAGACGACAAGGGGTGGGTGGAAGGAGCTGGCGGTGCAGGGGGGATGAAGATGACAGGGGGTGGGTGGAAGGAGCTGGCGGTGCAGGGGGGATGAAGATGACAGGGGGTGGGTGAGTGGGAAGAGCTGGCGGTGCAGAGGGATGAAGATGGCAGGGGGTGGGGTGGTAGGAGGCTGGCAGTGAGGTGCAGGGGGGATGAAGATGACAGGGGGTGGGTGGAAGAAGCTGGCGGTGCAGGGGGGATGAAGATGACAGGGGGTGGGTGGAAGGAGCTGGTGGTGCAGGGGGGATGAAGATGTCAGGGGGTGGGTGGAAGGAGCTGGCGGTGCAGGGGGGATGAAGATGACAAGGGGTGGGTGAGTGGAAAGAGCTGGCGGTGCAGGGGGATGAAGATGGCAGGGGGTGGGGTGGTAGGAGGCTGGCAGAGAAGTGCAGGGGGATGAAGATGACAGGGGGTGGGTGAGTGGAAAGAGCTGGCAGTGCAGAGGGATGAATATGGCAGGGGGTGGTAGGAGGCTGGCAGAGAGGTGCAGGGGGGATGAAGATGACAGGGGGTCGGTGGAAGGAGCTGGCGGTGCAGGGGGATGAAGATGACAGGGGGTGGGTGGAAGGAGCTGGCGGTGCAGGGGGGATGAAGATGACAGGGGGTGGGTGAGTGGGAAGAGCTGGCGGTGCAGGGGGATGAAGATGGCAGGGGGTGGGGTGGTAGGAGGCTGGCAGAGAGGTGCAGGGGGGATGAAGATGACAGGGGGTGGGGTAGTAGGATACTAGGCACAGGGGTTTATGATGAGGATAGAGATGACGACAGGGGGTAAGTTGGTAGGAAGCTTACAGTGGGAAGTATGATGACAGAAAGTAGGGTGGTGGTATGCCAGGAACAAGGGATGATGAGAATGATTATGGCAGGGGGTCAGTAGGTGACATCATATGCCGGAGGATGGCATAATGCCAGCTGTGTGTGTAAGGTCGCTTGGGAGGTACTACACTACAGGATGCTGTCTGTCAGTGTCGTGCGGGACCATTAGACAGTACCTGTAGCAGACTGTGGCAGACTGGCTCCTCGATGACTGTCAGGCGCCAGCTCTGAGACCGTCCATCGGAGGAGAGAGCAGAGAAGCACAACCCCTACGGCCATTATCCGCGCTCTGCACATGGCTGGCAGGAGACTTGCAGAGCGCGGCAGAAGGGGGGGAGCTGGGGGAGGGGAGTATGTGCAGCCGTCCACTGACCATGAGACCTTCAGGCAGCGCTCAAGTGGTCAGTCAGTTCCGCCCCTGGCCAGGAAAAAGTAGTTGCAGGCACCGCAGCGCAGGATTTTGTCCCGCGCTAGAGATGGCCCTGGGGACACTAATCGGGGGGACATTCCCACACAGGTTAGGCAGATTGCGAGGCCCTGGGAAGCGCGGGGCCTTAGGCAATCGCCTAATTGGCCTAATTAGAGAGCCGCCTCTGCGCATGGAGTTTGCTAAAAAACACCTGAAGGACTCCAAAATGGTGAGAATTAAGATTCTCTGGTCTGATGAGACCAAGATAGAACTTTTTGGCATTAATTCTAAGCGGTATGTGTGGAGAAAACCAGGCACTGCTCATCACCTGTCCAATACAGTCCCAACAGTGAAGCATGGTGGTGGCAGCATCATGCTGTGGGGGTGTTTTTCAGCTGCAGGGACAGGACGACTGGTTGCAATCGAGGGAAAGATGAATGCGGCCAAGTACAGGGATATCCTGGACGAAAACCTTCTCCAGAGTGCTCAGGACCTCAGACTGGGCTGAAGGTTTACCTTCCAACAAGACAATGACCCTAAGCACACAGCTAAAATAACGAAGGATTGGCTTTACAACAACTCCGTGACTGTTCTTAAATGGCCCAGCCAGAGCCCTGACTTAAACCCAATTGAGCATTTCTGGAGAGACCTAAAAATGGCTGTCCACCAACGTTTACCATCCAACCTGACAGAACTGGAGAGTAGGGATGAGCTTCGTGTTCGAGTCGAACATACGTTCGACTCGAACATCGGCTGTTCGATCGTTCGACGAAGATCGAACGATTTGGGCCGTTCGCGCCAAATTCGAGTGACGCGAACGGCCCACAATGCACTACGCCATCGCAGTGTCATCCAGGCGCTGTGATTGGCCAAGCATGCACTGTGACCCCGCATGCTTGGCCAATCACAGCGCCGGCAGCGAGGAGAGCAATGATTGGCCACAGGCAGGATGCCTGTGGCCAATTATTGCTGAGGGTGTTTAGTACACGCCCCACACTATAAAAGGCCGCCAGAACGGCGGCCTAGTGTAGTGTGTTCCGGAGCAGGGAAAGAGAAACATAGGCAGGGACAGTGACATTTATTTTTTTCTTGCTTAACCTGGATTCCTTTAGTTAGTTTAGGGAAAGAGAAGGATAGGTAGGGAGAGTGTCAGTGTGTTTTACTGTGCGAATCCTTGTTTCTAGGGACAGGGAAGGACAGTGAGGGAATTCTCCTTGTGCTATAGTGTGCTTTAAAAAAACATTTTTTCTAGGGACAGAAAACTATAGGTAGGGAGAGTGTCAGTGTGTTTTACTGTGCGAATCCTTGTTTCTAGGGACAGGGAAGGACAGTGAGGGAATTCTCCTTGTGCTATAGTGTGCTTTAAAAAAACATTTGTTCTAGGGACAGAAAACTATAGGTAGGGAGAGTGTCAGTGTCTTTTACTGTGCGAATCCTTGTTTCTAGGGACAGGGAAGGACAGTGAGGGAATTCTCCTTGTGCTATAGTGTGCTTTAAAAAAACATTTTTTCTAGGGACAGAAAACTATAGGTAGGGAGAGTGTCAGTGTCTTTTACTGTGCGAATCCTTGTTTCTAGGGACAGGGAAGGACAGTGAGGGAATTCTCCTTGTGCTATAGTGTGCTTTAAAAAAACATTTTTTCTAGGGACAGAAAACTATAGGTAGGGAGAGTGTCAGTGTCTTTTACTGTGCGAATCCTTGTTTCTAGGGACAGGGAAGGACAGTGAGGGAATTCTCCTTGTGCTATAGTGTGCTTTAAAAAAACATTTTTTCTAGGGACAGAAAACTATAGGTAGGGAGAGTGTCAGTGTCTTTTACTGTGCGAATCCTTGTTTCTAGGGACAGGGAAGGACAGTGAGGGAATTCTCCTTGTGCTATAGTGTGCTTTAAAAAAACATTTTTTCTAGGGACAGAAAACTATAGGTAGGGAGAGTGTCAGTGTCTTTTACTGTGCGAATCCTTGTTTCTAGGGACAGGGAAGGACAGTGAGGGAATTCTCCTTGTGCTATAGTGTGCTTTAAAAAAACATTTTTTTCTAGGGACAGAAAACTATAGGAAGGAAGAGTGTCAGTTTCTTTCACTGTGATAAACCTTGTTTCTAGGGACAAAGAAGGAAAGTGAGGGAATTCTCCTTGTGCTATAGTGTGCTTTAAAAAAACATTTTTTCTAGGGACAGAAAACTATAGGTAGGGAGAGTGTCAGTGTCTTTTACTGTGCGAATCCTTGTTTCTAGGGACAGGGAAGGACAGTGAGGGAATTCTCCTTGTGCTATAGTGTGCTTTAAAAAAACATTTTTTCTAGGGACAGAAAACTATAGGTAGGGAGAGTGTCAGTGTCTTTTACTGTGCGAATCCTTGTTTCTAGGGACAGGGAAGGACAGTGAGGGAATTCTCCTTGTGCTATAGTGTGCTTTAAAAAAACATTTTTTTCTAGGGACAGAAAACTATAGGAAGGAAGAGTGTCAGTTTCTTTCACTGTGATAAACCTTGTTTCTAGGGACAAAGAAGGAAAGTGAGGGAATTCTCCTTGTGCTATAGTGTGCTTTAAAAAAACATTTTTTCTAGGGACAGAAAACTATAGGTAGGGAGAGTGTCAGTGTCTTTTACTGTGCGAATCCTTGTTTCTAGGGACAGGGAAGGACAGTGAGGGAATTCTCCTTGTGCTATAGTGTGCTTTAAAAAAACATTTTTTCTAGGGACAGAAAACTATAGGTAGGGAGAGTGTCAGTGTCTTTTACTGTGCGAATCCTTGTTTCTAGGGACAGGGAAGGACAGTGAGGGAATTCTCCTTGTGCTATAGTGTGCTTTAAAAAACCTTTTTTTCTAGGGACAGAAAACTATAGGTAGGGAGAGTGTCAGTGTCTTTTACTGTGCGAATCCTTGTTTCTAGGGACAGGGAAGGACAGTGAGGGAATTCTCCTTGTGCTATAGTGTGCTTTAAAAAAACATTTTTTTCTAGGGACAGAAAACTATAGGAAGGAAGAGTGTCAGTTTCTTTCACTGTGATAAACCTTGTTTCTAGGGACAAAGAAGGAAAGTGAGGGAATTCTCCTTGTGCTATAGTGTGCTTTAAAAAAACATTTTTTCTAGGGACAGAAAACTATAGGTAGGGAGAGTGTCAGTGTCTTTTACTGTGCGAATCCTTGTTTCTAGGGACAGGGAAGGACAGTGAGGGAATTCTCCTTGTGCTATAGTGTGCTTTAAAAAAACATTTTTTCTAGGGACAGAAAACTATAGGTAGGGAGAGTGTCAGTGTCTTTTACTGTGCGAATCCTTGTTTCTAGGGACAGGGAAGGACAGTGAGGGAATTCTCCTTGTGCTATAGTGTGCTTTAAAAAAACATTTTTTTCTAGGGACAGAAAACTATAGGAAGGAAGAGTGTCAGTTTCTTTCACTGTGATAAACCTTGTTTCTAGGGACAAAGAAGGAAAGTGAGGGAATTCTCCTTGTGCTATAGTGTGCTTTAAAAAAACATTTTTTCTAGGGACAGAAAACTATAGGTAGGGAGAGTGTCAGTGTCTTTTACTGTGCGAATCCTTGTTTCTAGGGACAGGGAAGGACAGTGAGGGAATTCTCCTTGTGCTATAGTGTGCTTTAAAAAAACATTTTTTCTAGGGACAGAAAACTATAGGTAGGGAGAGTGTCAGTGTCTTTTACTGTGCGAATCCTTGTTTCTAGGGACAGGGAAGGACAGTGAGGGAATTCTCCTTGTGCTATAGTGTGCTTTAAAAAAACATTTTTTCTAGGGACAGAAAACTATAGGTAGGGAGAGTGTCAGTGTCTTTTACTGTGCGAATCCTTGTTTCTAGGGACAGGGAAGGACAGTGAGGGAATTCTCCTTGTGCTATAGTGTGCTTTAAAAAAACTTTTTTTCTAGGGACAGAAAACTATAGGTAGGGAGAGTGTCAGTGTCTTTTACTGTGCGAATCCTTGTTTCTAGGGACAGGGAAGGACAGTGAGGGAATTCTCCTTGTGCTATAGTGTGCTTTAAAAAAACATTTTTTTCTAGGGACAGAAAACTATAGGAAGGAAGAGTGTCAGTTTCTTTCACTGTGATAAACCTTGTTTCTAGGGACAAAGAAGGAAAGTGAGGGAATTCTCCTTGTGCTATAGTGTGCTTTAAAAAAACATTTTTTCTAGGGACAGAAAACTATAGGTAGGGAGAGTGTCAGTGTCTTTTACTGTGCGAATCCTTGTTTCTAGGGACAGGGAAGGACAGTGAGGGAATTCTCCTTGTGCTATAGTGTGCTTTAAAAAAAACATTTTTTCTAGGGACAGAAAACTATAGGTAGGGAGAGTGTCAGTGTCTTTTACTGTGCGAATCCTTGTTTCTAGGGACAGGGAAGGACAGTGAGGGAATTCTCCTTGTGCTATAGTGTGCTTTAAAAAAACATTTTTTCTAGGGACAGAAAACTATAGGTAGGGAGAGTGTCAGTGTCTTTTACTGTGCAAATCCTTGTTTCTAGGGACAGGGAAGGACAGTGAGGGAATTCTCCTTGTGCTATAGTGTGCTTTAAAAAAACATTTTTTCTAGGGACAGAAAACTATAGGTAGGGAGAGTGTCAGTGTCTTTTACTGTGCGAATCCTTGTTTCTAGGGACAGGGAAGGACAGTGAGGGAATTCTCCTTGTGCTATAGTGTGCTTTAAAAAAACATTTTTTCTAGGGACAGAAAACTATAGGTAGGGAGAGTGTCAGTGTCTTTTACTGTGCGAATCCTTGTTTCTAGGGACAGGGAAGGACAGTGAGGGAATTCTCCTTGTGCTATAGTGTGCTTTAAAAAAACATTTTTTTCTAGGGACAGAAAACTATAGGAAGGAAGAGTGTCAGTTTCTTTCACTGTGATAAACCTTGTTTCTAGGGACAAAGAAGGAAAGTGAGGGAATTCTCCTTGTGCTATAGTGTGCTTTAAAAAAACATTTTTTCTAGGGACAGAAAACTATAGGTAGGGAGAGTGTCAGTGTCTTTTACTGTGCGAATCCTTGTTTCTAGGGACAGGGAAGGACAGTGAGGGAATTCTCCTTGTGCTATAGTGTGCTTTAAAAAAACATTTTTTCTAGGGACAGAAAACTATAGGTAGGGAGAGTGTTAGTGTCTTTTACTGTGCGAATCCTTGTTTCTAGGGACAGGGAAGGACAGTGAGGGAATTCTCCTTGTGCTATAGTGTGCTTTAAAAAAACATTTTTTTCTAGGGACAGAAAACTATAGGAAGGAAGAGTGTCAGTTTCTTTCACTGTGATAAACCTTGTTTCTAGGGACAAAGAAGGAAAGTGAGGGAATTCTCCTTGTGCTATAGTGTGCTTTAAAAAAACATTTTTTCTAGGGACAGAAAACTATAGGTAGGGAGAGTGTCAGTGTCTTTTACTGTGCGAATCCTTGTTTCTAGGGACAGGGAAGGACAGTGAGGGAATTCTCCTTGTGCTATAGTGTGCTTTAAAAAAACATTTTTTCTAGGGACAGAAAACTATAGGTAGGGAGAGTGTCAGTGTCTTTTACTGTGCGAATCCTTGTTTCTAGGGACAGGGAAGGACAGTGAGGGAATTCTCCTTGTGCTATAGTGTGCTTTAAAAAAACATTTTTTCTAGGGACAGAAAACTATAGGTAGGGAGAGTGTCAGTGTCTTTTACTGTGCGAATCCTTGTTTCTAGGGACAGGGAAGGACAGTGAGGGAATTCTCCTTGTGCTATAGTGTGCTTTAAAAAAACATTTTTTCTAGGGACAGAAAACTATAGGTAGGGAGAGTGTCAGTGTCTTTTACTGTGCGAATCCTTGTTTCTAGGGACAGGGAAGGACAGTGAGGGAATTCTCCTTGTGCTATAGTGTGCTTTAAAAAAACATTTTTTCTAGGGACAGAAAACTATAGGTAGGGAGAGTGTCAGTGTCTTTTACTGTGCGAATCCTTGTTTCTAGGGACAGGGAAGGACAGTGAGGGAATTCTCCTTGTGCTATAGTGTGCTTTAAAAAAACATTTTTTCTAGGGACAGAAAACTATAGGTAGGGAGAGTGTCAGTGTCTTTTACTGTGCGAATCCTTGTTTCTAGGGACAGGGAAGGACAGTGAGGGAATTCTCCTTGTGCTATAGTGTGCTTTAAAAAAACATTTTTTTCTAGGGACAGAAAACTATAGGAAGGAAGAGTGTCAGTTTCTTTCACTGTGATAAACCTTGTTTCTAGGGACAAAGAAGGAAAGTGAGGGAATTCTCCTTGTGCTATAGTGTGCTTTAAAAAAACATTTTTTCTAGGGACAGAAAACTATAGGTAGGGAGAGTGTCAGTGTCTTCTACTGTGCGAATCCTTGTTTCTAGGGACAGGGAAGGACAGTGAGGGAATTCTCCTTGTGCTATAGTGTGCTTTAAAAAAACATTTTTTCTAGGGACAGAAAACTATAGGTAGGGAGAGTGTCAGTGTCTTTTACTGTGCGAATCCTTGTTTCTAGGGACAGGGAAGGACAGTGAGGGAATTCTCCTTGTGCTATAGTGTGCTTTAAAAAAAAAAAATTTCTAGGGACAGAAAACTATAGGTAGGGAGAGTGTCAGTGTCTTTTACTGTGCGAATCCTTGTTTCTAGGGACAGGGAAGGACAGTGAGGGAATTCTCCTTGTGCTATAGTGTGCTTTAAAAAAATTTTTTTTTCTAGGGACAGAAAACTATAGGTAGTGTGAGGGGGTTAGCTCGGCAGCGGGTGTGTGTGACCCCCGGGATGGGCTCCCCACACAAAAACAGGCCCAGCAAACGGAGGTTGTGGTTTTCAAAATCAAAAAAAGGTGCGGTTTATTTTCTATTTACAGTGACAAAACACAGCAAAGCCAAAAGAAACATAAACAAAATAAATCCTGGTCAACTTGACCTCTGACTAAACATACAGGTTTCCTAACTAACAACTGGGATCAGCCTAGTGCTGTCCTAGTCCCTAAGTCCCTGGTTTTAAATGTCCAAGCAAATAGCCACACAGGCTTTGTCTCACCGCACAGGGGTTCACTCTCCCTAGACAGTCCACACAGGTCTGGGTCCAGGCATGAGCTAACATCTAATGAAGCTGGGAGTTCTTATAGAGGCCTAAATGAGCTGACAAGCTTCAGCTGGTCTCTTCAACTCCCTGTCTGCACGACGCCCCACACTCTCCCTAGAGGTATGAGTCATCCATGAGCCCACTAGCCTTAGCTGGGCTTATACAACTCTCCACCTAGTTGTATAAGTCGGCGTAAAGCCTGAATCTGGGCGAAATATATCTACCCCCCTGGATGCAACCAGGTGACTTTACCTTCCTGCTGTCACAGTAGGGAGAGTGTCAGTGTCTTTTACTGTGCGAATCCTTGTTTCTAGGGACAGGGAAGGACAGTGAGGGAATTCTCCTTGTGCTATAGTGTGCTTTAAAAAAACATTTTTTTCTAGGGACAGAAAACTATAGGAAGGAAGAGTGTCAGTTTCTTTCACTGTGATAAACCTTGTTTCTAGGGACAAAGAAGGAAAGTGAGGGAATTCTCCTTGTGCTATAGTGTGCTTTAAAAAAACATTTTTTCTAGGGACAGAAAACTATAGGTAGGGAGAGTGTCAGTGTCTTTTACTGTGCGAATCCTTGTTTCTAGGGACAGGGAAGGACAGTGAGGGAATTCTCCTTGTGCTATAGTGTGCTTTAAAAAAACATTTTTTCTAGGGACAGAAAACTATAGGTAGGGAGAGTGTCAGTGTCTTTTACTGTGCGAATCCTTGTTTCTAGGGACAGGGAAGGACAGTGAGGGAATTCTCCTTGTGCTATAGTGTGCTAAAGCATTCCTCATCAACCATCTTTGAAATCCTTGTTTTTTTGGACAGTCAGGGAAATTGTCGTTGTGCTATTCTGTGCAAAAGCAATCATCCTCAACCATATTTAGAAATCCTTAAGTAAAGGGACAGAGAAGGACACCTGAAGGTAGCCCTTATTGCTTTTTTCCCATCTCCCTGCAGGCCATCTATTAGAATGTCTGGAAGGCAAACAAGGAGAGGCAGACAGTCAGGAGGCAATAAAAGAGGGCAAGCAGGCTCTGTGTCTGGGGGCAACAGTGCTGGTCGTGGACGCGGTGCATTGTCATCAGCACATGGCCATGGGACACGCTTGTCCTTCTTTTCGGCAGCTGGACATGTTGAGCCACATCATGCCGAAGACTTGGTAGAGTGGATGACCAAGCCCTCCTCCTCCTCCTCATCCTCTCTCACCCAGGCTCAGGGTACTGGAAAAGCAGCTGCCAAAGCGTCCTCTTCCCTGGTATCAATGTCAGACTCATCATCAGTCACTCCTTCCCTAGACCCACCATGTCCTCCTCCTGAGGAGTCCCCCGAACTGTTTGAGCACAGTGTTGGGTACATGCTCCAGGAGGATGCCCAGCGTTTCGAAGGGTCTGATGATGAAACCCAGCTACAGGAAGGCAGTAGCGTGAGAGCAGACAGAGGGGATGCTCAAGAAGGACACCAATCTGGCAGTCATGTTCCAGCAGCTGCAGCATACTGCCAGATTGGCTCCAGTGATGAGGAGGGAGGGGATGATGAGGTCACTGACTCCACGTGGGTGCCTAATAGGAGAGAGGAGGAGGAGGATGAGGAGGAGGCACATCTCCAACGAGGCAGGATGCCCTTTGGTGGCCAGCGTAAGGGCAGTACACCGACGGAATCACACCGCAGAGCTCCGCCTGTGCAGGGCGCTGCCTCTGCCCGTCATTCAAAAAGTTCCTTGGTGTGGGCCTTTTTTGAGGCTAGTGCATCAGATCGCACAGCTGCTGTTTGCAACATATGTCTCAAGCGTATATCGCGTGGCCAAAACATCAGCCGCTTGGGTACCACATGCCTGACCAGACATATGTTGACCTGCCATGCAGCTCGTTGGCAAGCCTACCTCAAAGACCCACACCAAAGAACAAAGCGGACCTCTCCTTGCACCGCATCAGCTGGGATCTCCAACCCCACTATAACTTCAGTCCTCTCTGAAACATGCACTGAGAGGAATGAAGGTGTAGAATTAGGTGTGTCACAGCCAAGTACTTGCGGCCACTCTGCTAGCAGTACACCGACGTCCGATTCTAGCAGGCAAATTTCCCTGCCCCAGCTGCTGGACCGTCGAAAGAAGTTCACTCCCAGCCATCCACATGCCCAGCGGTTGAATGCTAGCTTGGCTAAATTGCTAGCGCTTCAACTGCTGCCTTTTCAGTTGGTAGACTCGGCCCCCTTCCGTGAGTTTGTGCAATGTGCGGTTCCTCAGTGGCAGGTTCCCAAACGCCACTTTTTCTCACGGAAGGCTATTCCGGCTCTCTACCGGCATGTGGAAGGCAATGTCTTGGCCTCGCTGGACAGGGCGGTCAGCGGTAAGGTGCATATTACCGCTGACTCATGGTCCAGCAGGCATGGACAGGGACGTTACCTTTCTTTCACGGCCCATTGGGTCACTCTTTTGGCAGCTGGGAAGGATGCAGGACAAGGTGCAGTAGTGTTGGAGGTTGTTCCACCGCCACGCCTCCAAAATGCTACTACTGGTTGTGACACACCTCTCTCCTCCACCCCCTCCTCTTCTTCTTCCTCCATGGCCTCTTCCTGTGGTTTGTCCTCGGAACCAGCGGTGCTCAGTAGGCGTTCAAGGGGCTACGCAAGTACGCAGGCAAAAAGATGCCATGCCGTGCTTGCGCTGGTGTGTTTGGGGGACAGAAGCCACACTGGGGCAGAGGTCCTGTCTGCTCTGCAGGGCCAGGCCGAGAGGTGGTTGACGCCACGCCAGCTTAAGCCAGGAATGGTGGTTTGCGACAATGGCACCAACCTCCTCTCCGCCCTCCGACAGGGACAACTGACCCATGTGCCCTGTGTGGCTCACGTCCTTAACCTGGTGGTGCAGCGGTTCTTGGGCAGGTACCCGGGCTTACAGGATGTCCTGAGGCAGGCCAGGAAAGTCTGTGTGCATTTCCGCAGATCTTATAATGCCAGTGCTCGCCTGGCTGAGCTGCAAAAGGAGTTGAACCTGCCCAAGAACCGCCTTATATGTGACATGCCCACCAGGTTGAACTCAACGTTGGCCATGCTGCAGCGGCTGCACACGCAGCAGAGGGCCATCAATGAGTACCTGTGCGACTACGGCACCAGGACAGGGTCAGGGGAGCTTGGTTTTTTTTCTCCACGCCAGTGGGGCATGATCAGGGATGCATGCACTGTCCTGGCACCATTTGAGGAGGCCACAAGGATGGTGAGCAGTGACAGTGCATGCATCAGTGACACTGTACCTCTTGTCCACCTGTTGGAGCACACGCTGCGTGGAATAATGGACAGGGCACTTGAGGCAGAACAGAGGCAGGAAGAGGAGGACTTCCTTGCCTCTCAAGGCCCCCTTTACCCAGACAGTGTTCCTTCTGTCCCACCCATCGCACAGGAAGAGGACGAGGAGGAGGAGGAGGAGGAGGAGGAGGATGATTGTGTCAGCATGGAGGTGGAGGCTGGCACTCAGCATCATCAGCAGCAGTCTTTTAGGGATGATTTACAGTCCCAAGAAACCAGTGGACTTGTACGTGGCTGGGAGGAGGTGGCTGCGGATCATGTCGTCCTTAGTGACCCAGAGGACTCCGGAGCGAATGCCTCAGCAAACCTACGCTGCATGGCCTCCCTGATCCTGCAAAGTCTGCGGAAGGATCCTCGTATTCTTCGGATCAAGGAGAGGGACCATTACTGGCTGGCCACTCTCCTTGATCCACGGTACAAGGGTAAGGTTGCGGACCTTATGTTACCGTCGCAGAGGGAGCAGAGGATGAGACAACTCCGGGAGGCCTTGCAGAAAGGTCTGTGCAACGCGTTCCCAGAGACTGGGAGGTTACAAACTCCTGGTCCTGGACAACGAGTTGCTGAGGCTTCGGCTAGTCAAAGAAGGAGCGGTGGGGAAGGTGGCCGTCTGACCGATGCGTTCAGACAATTCTTTAGTCCGCAGCCCCAAAGTATGATCGGTTCCAGCAACCATCGCCAGCGTCTGATAAACATGGTGCAGGAATATCTAGGGGCAAGGTCAGACTTGGACACCTTCCCCACCGAAAATCCTCTGGCTTACTGGGTCTTGAGGATGGATCACTGGCCAGAGCTTGCACAGTATGCAATTGAGCTACTGGCCTGTCCTGCATCCAGCGTTCTTTCGGAACGCACATTCAGTGCTGCTGGAGGATTTGTCACGGATCACAGGGTGCGCCTGTCCACCGACTCGGTTGATCGACTGACTTTCATCAAGATGAACCAGTCTTGGATCACCACCAGCTACCACACACCTGATGCTGATATAACAGACTAATTGATTTTAACATGTCACATCCCTTCAAGACTGATGCTGATGCTGAGTGCCTGTGCTGTTATGTTGACTGGCTATCCTCCTCCTCCGAGTCCTCAATGATACGATTGATGATGATAGCTTGGAAGATCATTTTTGTTTATGGGTGCCGCCACCAGTGGCTAAGGTCCAATTTTTCAGCCCCTGTTTTACAGGGGCGTGTAATTACAATTTTTTTAGCAATAATTTGCCATAGGGCTCATTGCTGTGCTCCAAGTACAGTATCTGTGAGGGGTTGGAGTGTTGTGGCACCAGTGCCTAAGGCCCAATTTTTCAGCCCCTGTTTAACAGGGGCGTGTCATTACAATTTTTGAAGCAATACTTTGCAACAGGGCTCATTGCTGTGCTCCAAGTACAGTATCTGTGAGGGGTTGTAGTGTTGTGCCACCAGTGCCTAAGGCCCAATTTTTCAGCCCCTGTTCAACAGGGGCATGCAATTACAATTCTTGATCTAATAATTCACAGCAGGGCCCATTGCTGCACCCACCAAGAGTAACTCTGAGGGCTTACAGTGTTGTGGCAACGCCACCACCACCACCACCACGAAAGGCCCAATTTTTCAGCCCCTGTTCAAAAGGGGCATGTAATTACAATTCTTGATCTAATAATTCACAGCAGGGCCCATTGCTGCACCCACCAAGAGTAACTCTGAGGGCTTACAGTGTTGTGGCAACACCACCACCACCACCACCACCACCACGAAAGGCCCAATTTTTCAGCCCCTGTTCAACAGGGGCATGCAATTACAATTCTTGATCTAATAATTCACAGCAGGGCCCATTGCTGCACCCACCAAGAGTAACTCTGAGGGCTTACAGTGTTGTGGCAACACCACCACCACCACCACCACCACCACGAAAGGCCCAATTTTTCAGCCCCTGTTCAACAGGGGCATGCAATTACAATTCTTGATCTAATAATTCACAGCAGGGCCCATTGCTGCACCCACCAAGAGTAACTCTGAGGGCTTACAGTGTTGTGGCAACGCCACCACCACCACCACCACCACGAAAGGCCCAATTTTTCAGCCCCTGTTCAAAAGGGGCATGTAATTACAATTCTTGATCTAATAATTCACAGCAGGGCCCATTGCTGCACCCACCAAGAGTAACTCTGAGGGCTTACAGTGTTGTGGCAACACCACCACCACCACCACCACCACGAAAGGCCCAATTTTTCAGCCCCTGTTCAACAGGGGCATGCAATTACAATTCTTGATCTAATAATTCACAGCAGGGCCCATTGCTGCACCCACCAAGAGTAACTGTCAGGGCTTACAGTGTTGTGGCACCAGCACCACCATCAAAGGCCCAATTTTTACTACCACTGTTCAACAATTATATGTAATTAAAATTCCTGATATAATAGTTGACAGCAGGGCGTTCCAGCACCAACCAAGAGTAACTGTGAGTGCTTACAGTGTTGTGCCAACACCAACAACTAAGGGGCCTATTTCTGCAGAGTATATACGGCAGGTCCCTACTTTCAAACATCCAACTTACAAACGACTCCTACTTGCAAACGCAAGAAGACAACAGGAAGTGAGAGGAAATCTACCACTAGGAAGGAAAATTCTCTCCTGTAAGAATAAATATGGGAGAAAGGTGTCTCCTCTGTACTGATGCTTTATCAGCAATCCTTGTTTCAAGAAAAACACCACATTTCAAAAACAGTTGTCATTGGGACGGAAAGTGAGGTGAAATGTTCTGAATAGGGGCACAGACAGCAAAACAAATGTTACAGGGGTGATAACCCTTACCTATGTTTTCCAAAAAGTTTAAAAATAGATTTTTGGGCTGGAGCTACACTTCAACAATGTACCTGTTCAAAATTACAAACAGATTCTACATAAGAACAAACCTA
This sequence comes from Rana muscosa, assembly GCA_029206835.1. Taxonomy (NCBI): domain Eukaryota; kingdom Metazoa; phylum Chordata; class Amphibia; order Anura; family Ranidae; genus Rana; species Rana muscosa. Next base: position 506,504,149 of record CM055118.1, on the reverse strand, counting down.
CAGTCCCTGTCTTGTATGCACCGCCTGTATACGGCTGTTCAGAGTATATAGGGCCTTTTTTATTTTATGTGCGGGGTTCCCCTTAATATCCATACAAGACCCAAAGGGGCTGGTAATGGGCTGGGGTAGGGGGGGGGGGTCATGGGGTAGCTATGCCATTTTTCTTAAAGATTTTCATCCATATTACCGGGACCAGACATTACATTAAAGCCGCAAGCAGTTTTAAATGGCTTTTTTTCCTTTAGAAATGTAATTTTGTGCAGGGACAGTTCTAAACACGGGAAACACGTGGCACTTCACAGGCATACTTTAGACACCCCCCAGGTACGATATTTAAAGGAATATTTGACTTTTTTTTTTTCACTTTATGCATCATTAAAATGACTGCTCCCGAAAAACGACCGTTTTTAAAACTTCTTTTTGCATTGATACATGTCCCCTGGTGCACAACCCGGGTTCCCAAACCCTTTTTAGGACAATAACATGCATAATAGTTGTTATAATTAGCACTTTAGAATTCGAACGTTCGCATCCATTGTATTTAATAGGGTTCTAATGTTCGTACGAACTTTCGGTCCGTTCGCGGGTTCTGGTGCGAACCGAACCCGGGGGTGTTCGGCTCATCACTACTGGAGAGGATCTGCAAGGAGGAATGGCAGAGGATCCCCAAATCCAGGTGTGAAAAACTTGTTGCATCTTTCCCAAAAAGACTCATGGCTGTATTAGATCAAAAGGGTGCTTCTACTAAATACTGAGCAAAGGGTCTGAATACTTAGGACCATGTGATATTTCAGTTTTTCTTTTTTAATAAATCTGCAAAAATGTCAACAATTCAGTGTTTTTCTGTCAATATGGGGTGCTGTGTGTACATTAATGAGGGAAAAAAATGAACTTAAATGGTTTTAGCAAATGGCTGCAATATAACAAAGAGTGAAAAATTTAAGGGGGTCTGAATACTTTACGTACCAACTGTATGATATAATAATATGTATCTTTACCTTCCTTTTTGTTTGGAGCTCATACTAAGAGCCAATTATGGTATTATTCTGTGTTCCAATAATTTTAGAATTATCATTGTAGTTAGTTCATAATGTGTTTAACCTGTATAAGTTAGCAGTAGCTTTGATATGGCGAATGCCCCGTGGGGAGTATTTTTCCTATTTGACCACCAGGGGACTGCCAGCTAGAGTGGGAGGGATCCTCTATTATGGTGGTGCTGAGTCATGGGAGGTTTCCTATGGGAGGTACCCCTGGGCAGCGTATAGCCTTTACGAGCGCCATCACACCCCTACAAGGGGAGGAACCCACCAGCCGTTGGCTATAATAGATGTGTGACGTGATGAGACCATATCGCCTCAGAAGAAGTCACATGACAAAACGCGTCAGTGGATTGGTCTCTCACGTCCACACGTCACTTCCGGTTGTCTGGATCAGAGCGGTGGAACGCACGCCGCAACCCAGCTGATCTCAGGCAGCGTGTGCAGGATTTTTGATTTTTTGAACTTTGTTTTATGTGTAGCGGGTGTTTGATTTTAGGGGAGTCATCTGGGTGGTAGTGTAACCCAGATGCATTGATTGTCAGGGAATCTGAGACCCTTTTGTGGTTCTTGGAGGACTCTGGTGGTGTGAGGTTCCCTGCGGCCTGCAGGTGGCGCTGTCGCCCTGGGCCGGAGTTGAGCACTCACCGCAAGACTGCTTCCCTTTTTGTCCTTTCCTGGTGCTGGTACAGCAGGGTGGGGAACCTGCTGTGACGCAAAGGGCGAGGGGATAAGAGGGGCGGATGCCCTGACCTTGGGGTTCAGAGTCGGAGGACACAGCCGCACCCAGGCACCTTCAGCTTGGGTGCTGGCGTTCCAGAGTTCCGGGCCCAGGTGCCCTTAACCTGGCCGGAGCGAGAGATGGAGTCCATCTCAGGCACCTTTAGCCTGGGGTGAGGTACTATGGCGGAAGCCTGGAGCTCAGTACCTCCGACTGAGTTCTGCGAGGGTGGAGGAATCCGAGGGGGCCCTAACTCCTTGGGTGCCCATGTCTGAGGTCGAGAAGACTGGTGAGCGGAACTTCTCTGGAGAGTCCGGCGCAGCATTGCTGGTGACAGAGAGGCCTCCGGTGACTCCCTTGGATGGATTACCTTCCCCTGACAGGGGCTGTGCTAGCGAAGGTAATTCATGTTCCGTTCAATATAGTCAGTGGCAATGACTATTCGCCACTGGTGATACAAATACTGAAGTGGTATATGGGTCTCAACCTGTCTGTGCTGTATGACTATTTATTGAGAAGAATAAATACGAGTTGGACCTATTCAGTGTGTGGAACTCTGGTTACTAGGAGCAAAGGGGAGTCAATCCGAGGAGAGGATTTGACTCTGGGACACATACACAAGCCCGATAGTTCTGGCTTTCACCTCTACACCGTAGATGACATGGGCCGTGGTGTATCTCATCCCTCCCCCCAGTGTTAACCCCTAGACGAGACAGACAAGCCGTGAATGAGAAGGGGAGAGAGGGGTGAGGTCGCTACATATGTTTGCATGCTTACAAACAACCGGGTCTCCGCTTTTTTACTACTAAGGCTTTTTTTACTATAAATTTTTTTTACAAAATAAATCTATTGGATTACACTATGGGAGTCCGTTTTCTATTGGTCCTATGAGGACAAATACAGCCAGCTGACACGCACATACCAGGAAGGTGGACGGGAACGGAGCGGTGGAGGAGCATACGGCTACCTGAGGAACAAGTTACCCACTCTACGTGCCTGTTACCCCTGCAGGGGTTTCTACTTCTGGTGAGTGGGAAATCATAAGGGGGAGCACAAGTGTCACCTGAAGCCTGTCAGCAATCAAGTTATCAACAAAAGTCACCAATTTCCAGCTTATCTACTGAATTGCTTATAAGGAGTCTATTACTCTTTAATTACTGTTGTTTTTGAACTGGGTTTAAGACATTTACAGTTAGATACTGTGACAGCAGGAAGGTAAAGTCACCTGGTTGCATCCAGGGGGGTAGATATATTTCACCCAGATTCAGGCTTTACGCCGACTTATACAACTAGGTGGAGAGTTGTATAAGCCCAGCTAAGGCTAGTGGGCTCATGGATGACTCATACCTCTAGGGAGAGTGTGGGGCGTCGTGCAGACAGGGAGTTGATGAGACCAGCTGAAGCTTGTCAGCTCATTTAGGCCTCTATAAGAACTCCCAATTTCATTAGATGTTAGCTCATGCCTGGAAGCAGACCTGTGTGGACTTCCTGGAGAGAGTGAACCCTTGTGCGGTGAGACAAAGCCTGTGTGGCTATTTGCTTGGACATTTAAAACCAGGGACTTAGGGACTAGGACAGCACTAGGCTGATCCCAGTTGTTAGTTAGGAAACCTGTATGTTTAGTCAGAGGTCAAATTGACCAGGATTTATTTTGTTTATGTTTCTTTTGCTTTGCTGTGTTTTTGTCACTGTAAATAGAAAATAAACCGCACCTTTTTGATTTTGAAAACCACAACCTCCGTCTGCTGGGCCTGTTTTTGTGTGGGGAGCCCATCCCGGGGGTCACACACACCCGCTGCCGAGCTAACCCCCTCACAGTTGGTGGAGAACCAGTGGCAGTTTTTTTTAAGCCAGCATGGAGGAGATACTGAAACAGCTGGCTCTAGCAAATGCCAATCAACAGCAGACAAATGCAGGTTTGCAAAAGAGCCTTGCAGCTCATCAACAGAGCCTTGCAGCTCAACAACAGAACTTCGCAGCCCAGCAGCAAGCTCATCAACAGAGCCTTGCAGCCCAGCAACAGACAAACGCAACTTTGCAACAGAGTCTGGAGGCTCAGCAACAAGCCCAGCAGCAATCTGAGGCCCGCTTCATAGACCTGTTGCAGAAGCAAGAGCAGAGACTACAACAACAGATGGAAGCAGTAATGCAGCAACGTCCGCAGACCAGTGAGGAAAGCCGTCCCACTAATACCGCGTCCTTTGGGGTGAGTCGTTTATTGACAAAAATGACTGGAGAGGATGATCCAGAGGTATTTTTGACCACATTTGAAAGGACCGCTGAAAGAGAAAAGTGGCCTGAGGAGCAGTGGGCTGGACTAGTGGCTCCTCTGTTAACTGGTGAATCGCAGAAAGCTTACTATGACCTAGAGCCTAACCAAGCAAAAGACTATGTGATGCTAAAAGCTGAAATATTGGCAAGGCTGGGTGTCACCCTGGCTGTCCGGGCTCAGCGTGTGCATAACTGGACTTTCCAGCTTGGAAAACCCCCCAGGTCTCAAATGTATGATCTCATTCACCTGAGCAGAAAGTGGCTACAGCCAGAGACTTTGTCCGCACCAAAGATTGTGGAACGTGTTGTAATGGATCGGTTTTTGAGAGCTCTTCCTACGGCCATCCAAAAGTGGGTAAGCCATGGAGACCCAGAGACGGCCGATGGTCTTGTGGATCGTGTGGAGAAATACTTGGCTACAGAGAACCTGACGGTCTCTTCCAGAGACACTCGGACTTTCCACCCTAAGACCAGACCATCCCCAGGGGCGGATAAGATGATTCCAAGGGGTAAGGGTGGAGAGAGTGAGAGGGTGGGAGCTCTACCCCAAGTTTGGCGAGAACAGCCTGGGAAATCAGCGGCTCAAGAGGCGGCAAGAAGGATCGTTTGCTACCGCTGCCGGCAAGCGGGACATATTGCAGCAAATTGCCCGGTTGTGGAGGAACCCATGCAGTGTGACTTTCTGACGGGCAGACGTCAGTCGCTGTGTGCGACAGTCGCATGCACTGCCATTCGAGGAACTGAGAAACATTTATGCAAAATGTGTGTTAATGGTAGAAATGTTGTGGTATTGCTGGATTCAGGTAGCCTTGTGACCCTGATAAAGGCTGAGTTAGTTAAAACAGAGGTCTCTGGGAATAGCAAGGTAGCTGTTATTTGTGTGCATGGGGACACCCGAGAGTATCCAGTGACTACAGTGTGTTTCGAGACCCCCAAAGGTACCCTCTCTCATCCAGTGGGCTTAGTATCTCAGTTACCGCATGACGCCATTGTGGGAAGGGATTTTCCGAAGTTCTGGGAACTGTGGGATGATCCTGAGCCCCCCACTGGTGCCCCTATGTACCAGGAATGTGATAGCCAGAACTCCCCTGAGAGTGGTGAGGACTCTCCGGAATTTCCCTTGTCAGTATTGGCAGGGGAGACTCAAGAAACTGGAGAGGAGCCCACCTCCTCAGACGAAAACCTACCGTCTGTGGAGTTTTCTGATCTTGAGGTTCACAGGGAAAACTTTGCCACAGAACAGTTGAAAGACCCCGCCCTAATAAAGGCACGGGAAAACGTAGTGAAAATAGATGGCGAGTTAGTGAACCCAGATAATACCTGCACTTACCCATACTTCAGCGTAGAGAAGGACCTACTGTATCGGGTGGCAAAAAGGGCAGAAGAAACCGTTGAGCAGCTTGTGGTGCCCAAACCGTACAGGAAGTTGGTGTTGGAGTTGGCCCATGGGCACATTCTTGGAGGTCATCTGGGGACAGAGAAAACCCGAGAGAGGGTATTACAGAGATTCTATTGGCCGGGGGTGATGAAGGACATAGAAAATTATTGTTCCTCCTGCCCTGTGTGTCAGAGGTCGGCCCCGATGCCACATTTCCGTAGCCCGCTGGTCCCTCTACCCATCATTGAGGTCCCGTTTGAGAGGATCGCCATGGATTTGGTAGGTCCTATAATCAAGTCCGCTAGGGGGCACCAGTACATATTAGTTATAATGGACTATGCCACCCGTTATCCAGAAGCGATCCCTCTCCGAAATACCTCGGCCAAAACCATAGCCAAAGAGCTATCTCTTGTGTTTAGCCGGGTGGGTATTTGTAAAGAACTGCTTACGGACCAAGGTACACCCTTTATGTCCCGGGTTATGAAGGAGCTATGTAAATTGTTCAAAGTGACGCAATTACGTACATCTGTGTATCACCCCCAAACCGATGGGCTGGTTGAAAGATTCAACAAAACCCTAAAACAAATGTTGAAGAAAGTGGTGGATAGAGATGGAAAGGATTGGGACTGTCTACTTCCTTATCTGATGTTTGCTATTAGGGAGGTGCCCCAATCCTCTACGGGATTCTCCCCCTTTGAGTTACTGTATGGGAGACACCCAAGAGGGCTGTTGGATATTGCCAAGGAAACTTGGGAAAGTGAGAGTTCTCCCCACAGGAGTGTGATTGAGCATGTCGCCCTGATGCAAGACCGAATTGCACAGGTAATGCCCATCGTGAAGGAACATTTGGCCCAAGCGCAGTTAGCACAGCAGAGAGTGTACAACCGTGGAGCCAAGACCCGTACCTTTTCCCCGGGGGATAGGATACTGGTACTGGTCCCTACGGTTGAAAGTAAATTCCTTGCCAAATGGCAAGGCCCCTACGAGATAATGGAAAAAGTGAGCGAAGTGAATTACAAGGTCAGACAACCAGGAAGGCGAAAGCCCGAACAGATCTATCACGTTAATCTGTTGAAAGCCTGGAGGGATAGAGAGTCCCTAGTCGCAGACACTTGGTCACCAGCTCAAACTGGTTGCGTGATTCCTGAGGTTGGAATCGCAGCCACCTTGTCACAACCCCAACAACAGGAGGTTAAGGAGTTTGTGCTTCGCAACAAGGAGGTATTCTCTGAGCTGCCGGGACAAACATCTGGGGTAGAGCATGACATTATTACCCCGCCCGGTGAAAGGGTGAAGTTAAAACCCTATCGGATCCCAGAGGCCCGACGGGAGGCAATACGGGAGGAAGTACAGAAAATGCTGAACTTAGGGGTGATAGAGGAGTCCCAAAGTGATTGGTCTAGTCCCATTGTGTTGGTGCCTAAACCGGATGGGAGCTGGCGATTTTGTAACGATTTTCGTCAGTTGAACAAAGTTACAAAATTTGACACCTACCCCATGCCACGTATAGATGAGTTGATCGACGGGCTGGGAACAGCCCGATACATGACGACTCTTGACCTCACAAAAGGGTATTGGCAAATCCCCCTGGCCAAATCGGCCAAAGAGAAAACCGCATTTGTAACCCCAGACGGGGCGTTCCAATATAAAAGAATGCCGTTCGGGTTACAGAATGCGCCGGCCACATTCCAGCGGAAAATGGACCAGATGCTGAGGCCCCATCGGAAGTATGCTGCGGCTTACCTGGATGACATAATTGTCCATAGCACAGATTGGGCCTCACATCTGCCAAAAGTGCAAGCAGTCCTGGACTCTGTTCGGGAAGCGGGGTTTACGGCTAACCCCAAGAAGTGTACCATTGGGCAGGAGGAGGCCAAATATCTTGGGTACACCATTGGGAGGGGAGTAATAAAACCCCAACTCAACAAAGTCGAGGCCATCCAGAGTTGGCCACGTCCCAACAGCAAGAAGCAGGTACGAGCCTTTCTGGGAATCGCTGGGTATTATCGGCGATTCATTCCCCACTTTGCTTCTAAGGCTGTGCCCCTAACCAACCTGACGAAGGGGAAAGGGTCGGTCATGATTAAATGGACCCCCGAGGCTGAGGCAGCATTCCAATTCTTGAAACAAGCCTTATGTAGCCAGCCAGTGTTGTACTCACCCGACTTCTCTAAAGACTTTGTCGTACAAAGTGATGCGTCAGATGTGGGGTTAGGAGCAGTATTGTCCCAGGTCTGGAACGGGAAGAGCACCCAGTCATTTACCTCAGCAGGAAGTTGAAGTCCCATGAGGTAAATTACGCCACCGTTGAAAAGGAGTGTTTAGCGGTGAAGTGGGCTCTAGATTCCCTTCGGTACTACCTGCTAGGTAGGCACTTTGACATGGTTACGGATCACGCTCCGTTAAAGTGGATGGCTCAAAACAAGGAAACAAATAGAAGAGTGAATAGGTGGTTCCTGGCCCTCCAGGAATTCAACTTCACAGTAAAGCATCGCCCTGGCGTTCAAATGGGGAATGTGGATGCTTTGTCTCGAGTACATGAATGCCTGATTGCTGGTGTTCCAACCCCGAGGTTAAAACAAGAGGGGGGGGTATGTGACAGCAGGAAGGTAAAGTCACCTGGTTGCATCCAGGGGGGTAGATATATTTCGCCCAGATTCAGGCTTTACGCCGACTTATACAACTAGGTGGAGAGTTGTATAAGCCCAGCTAAGGCTAGTGGGCTCATGGATGACTCATACCTCTAGGGAGAGTGTGGGGCGTCATGCAGACAGGGAGTTGATGAGACCAGCTGAAGCTTGTCAGCTCATTTAGGCCTCTATAAGAACTCCCAATTTCATTAGATGTTAGCTCATGCCTGGAAGCAGACCTGTGTGGACTTCCTGGAGAGAGTGAACCCTTGTGCGGTGAGACAAAGCCTGTGTGGCTATTTGCTTGGACATTTAAAACCAGGGACTTAGGGACTAGGACAGCACTAGGCTGATCCCAGTTGTTAGTTAGGAAACCTGTATGTTTAGTCAGAGGTCAAATTGACCAGGATTTATTTTGTTTGTTTCTTTTGCTTTGCTGTGTTTTTGTCACTGTAAATAGAAAATAAACCGCACCTTTTTGATTTTGAAAACCACAACCTCCGTCTGCTGGGCCTGTTTTTGTGTGGGGAGCCCATCCCGGGGGTCACACACACCCGCTGCCGAGCTAACCCCCTCACAATACCCATTGCCACATTGATCATGGAAAGCTATTTTAACACCTATGCAGAGAACCTACCTGCCAATTGGTCTTATTGACTACCTCTGCTGTGTGGAATACAGCTGTCTCTCTTCTTCTTTTTACTGCATTTCTTTATTGCAGGTTAATTATTGCAGTTTATTTGGATTCATGAATTTCTAGCATTACTGTACTGCCCCTGGTGGCAGCCTTTGAATATGTTACTGTGAAGGTGTATTTAGTTTGGATTTAACCACTTAAGCCCCGGACCATTTGGTAGCTAGAGGACCAGAGGTGATTTCAGAATTTTGCACTGCGCTGCTTTAACTGTAAATTGTGCGGACATGCAATGTTGTACCCAAACGAAATTTGCGTCCTTTTCTTCCCACAAATAGAGCTTTCTTTTAATGGTATTTGATTGCCTCTGCGATTTTAATTTTTTGCGATATAAACGGAAAAAGACCGAAAATGTTGAAAAAAAATGATATTTTCTACTTTTTGTTATAAGAAAAATCGAATAAACTCAATTTTAGTCATACATTTAGGCCAAAATGTATTCAGCCACATGTCTTTAGTAAAAAAAATGTCAATAAGCGTATATTTATTGGTTTGCGCAAAAGTTATAGCGTTTACAAACTAGGGTACATTTTCTGGAATTTACACAGCTTTAAATTTATGACTGCCTATCTCATTTCTTGAGGTGCTAAAATGGCAGGGCAGTACAAAACCCCCCCAAATGACCCCATTTTGGAAAGTAGACACCCCAAGGAAATTGCTGAGAGGCATGTTGAGCCCATTGAATATTTTTTTTTTGTCCCAAGTGATTGAATAATGACAAAAAAAAAAAATACAAAAAGTTGTCACTAAATGACATATTGCTCACACATGCCATGGTTATATGTGGAATTGCACCCCAAAATACATTCTGCTGCTTCTCCTGAGTACGGGGATACCACATGTGTGGGACTTTTTGGGAGCCTAGCCATGTACGGGACCCCGGAAACCAAGCACCGCCTTCAGGATTTCTAAGGGCGCAAATTTTTGATTTCACTCCTCACTACCTATCACAGTTTTGAAGGCCATAAAATGCCAAGATGGCACAAAACCCCCCCAAATGACCCCATTTTGGAAAGTAGACACCCCAAGCTATTTGCTGATAGGCATGTTGAGCCCATTGAATATTTTTTTTTTTTTTGTCCCAAATGATTGAATAATGACAAAAAGAAAAAAAAAATGTACAAAAGGTTATCACTAAATGATATATTGCTCAAACATGCCATGGTTATATGTGGAATTGCACCCCAAAATACATTCTGCTGCTTCTCCTGAGTACGGGGATACCACATGTGTGGGACTTTTTGGGAGCCTAGCCACGTACGGGACCCCAAAAACCAAGCACCGCCTTCAGGATTTCTAAGGGCGTAAATTTTTGATTTCACTCCTCACTACCTATCACAGTTTTGAAGGCCATAAAATGCCAAAATAGCACAAAACCCCCCCAAATGACTCCATTTTGGAAAGTAGACACCCCAAGCTATTTACTGAGAGGCATGTTCAGTCCATGGAATATTTTATATTTTGCCACAAGTTGCGGGAATATTACAAACTTTTTTTTTTTTGCACAAAGTTGTCACTAAATGATATATTGCTCACACATGCCATGGGCATATGTGAAATTACACCCCAAAATACATTCTGCTGCTTCTCCTGAGTACGGGGATACCACATGTGTGGGACTTTTTGGGAGCCTAGCCGCGTACGGGACCCCAAAAACCAAGCACCGCCTTCAAGGTTTCTAAGGGCATACATTTTTGATTTCACTCCTCACTAGGGATGAGCTTCGTGTTCGAGTCGAACATACGTTCGACTCGAACATCGGCTGTTCGATCGTTCGACGAAGATCGAACGATTTGGGCCGTTCGCGCCAAATTCGAGTGACGCGAACGGCCCACAATGCACTACGCCATCGCAGTGTCATCCAGGCGCTGTGATTGGCCAAGCATGCACTGTGACCCCGCATGCTTGGCCAATCACAGCGCCGGCAGCGAGGAGAGCAATGATTGGCCACAGGCAGGATGCCTGTGGCCAATTATTGCTGAGGGTGTTTAGTACACGCCCCACACTATAAAAGGCCGCCAGCACGGCGGCCTAGTGTAGTGTGTTCCGGAGCAGGGAAAGACAAGCATAGGCAGGGACAGTGACATTTATTTCTTTCTTGCTTAACCTGGATTCCTTTAGTTTAGGGAAAGAGAAGGATAGGTAGGGAGAGTGTCAGTGTGTTTTACTGTGCGAGTCCTTGTTTCTAGGGACAAAGAAGGAAAGTGAGGGGATTTCTCCTTGTGCTATAGTGTGCTTTAAAAAAACATTTTTTCTAGGGACAGAAAACTGTAGGTAGGGAGAGTGTCAGTTTCTTTCACTGTGCCAGTCCTTGTTTCTAGGGACAAAGAAGGAAAGTGAGGGGAATTCTCCTTGTGCTATAGTGTGCTTTAAAAAAACATTTTTTCTAGGGACAGAAAACTGTAGGTAGGGAGAGTGTCAGTTTCTTTCACTGTGCCAGTCCTTGTTTCTAGGGACAAAGAAGGAAAGTGAGGGGAATTCTCCTTGTGCTATAGTGTGCTTTAAAAAAACATTTTTTCTAGGGACAGAAAACTGTAGGTAGGGAGAGTGTCAGTTTCTTTCACTGTGCCAGTCCTTGTTTCTAGGGACAAAGAAGGAAAGTGAGGGGATTTCTCCTTGTGCTATAGTGTGCTTTAAAAAAACATTTTTTTCTAGGGACAGAAAACTGTAGGTAGGGAGAGTGTCAGTTTCTTTCACTGTGCCAGTCCTTGTTTCTAGGGACAAAGAAGGAAAGTGAGGGGAATTCTCCTTGTGCTATAGTGTGCCAAAGCATTCCTCATCAACCATCTTTGAAATCCTTGTTTTTTGGACAGTCAGGGAAATTGTCGTTGTGCTATTCTGTGCAAAAGCAATAATCCTCAACCATATTTAGAAATCCTTAAGTAAAGGGACAGAGAAGGACACCTGAAGGTAGCCCTTATTGCTTTTTTCCCATCTCCCTGCAGGCCATCTATTAGAATGTCTGGAAGGCAAACAAGGAGAGGCAGACAGTCAGGAGGCAATAAAAGAGGGCAAGCAGGCTCTGTGTCTGGGGGCAACAGTGCTGGTCGTGGACGCGGTGCATTGTCATCAGCACATGGCCATGGGACACGCTTGTCCTTCTTTTCGGCAGCTGGACATGTTGAGCCACATCATGCCGAAGACTTGGTAGAGTGGATGACCAAGCCCTCCTCCTCCTCCTCATCCTCTCTCACCCAGGCTCAGGGTACTGGCAAAGCAGCTGCCAAAGCGTCCTCTTCCCTGGTATCAATGTCAGACTCATCATCAGTCACTCCTTCCCTAGACCCACCATGTCCTCCTCCTGAGGAGTCCCCCGAACTGTTTGAGCACAGTGTTGGGTACATGCTCCAGGAGGATGCCCAGCGTTTCGAAGGGTCTGATGATGAAACCCAGCTACAGGAAGGCAGTAGCGTGAGAGCAGACAGAGGGGATGCTCAAGAAGGACACCAATCTGGCAGTCATGTTCCAGCAGCTGCAGCATACTGCCAGATTGGCTCCAGTGATGAGGAGGGAGGGGATGATGAGGTCACTGACTCCACGTGGGTGCCTAATAGGAGAGAGGAGGAGGAGGAGGATGAGGAGGAGGCACATCTCCAACGAGGCAGGATGCCCTTTGGTGGCCAGCGTAAGGGCAGTACACCGACGGAATCACACCGCAGAGCTCCGCCTGTGCAGGGCGCTGCCTCTGCCCGTCATTCAAAAAGTTCCTTGGTGTGGGCCTTTTTTGAGGCTAGTGCATCAGATCGCACAGCTGCTGTTTGCAACATATGTCTCAAGCGTATATCGCGTGGCCAAAACATCAGCCGCTTGGGTACCACATGCCTGACCAGACATATGTTGACCTGCCATGCAGCTCGTTGGCAAGCCTACCTCAAAGACCCACACCAAAGAACAAAGCGGACCTCTCCTTGCACCGCATCAGCTGGGATCTCCAACCCCACTATAACTTCAGTCCTCTCTGAAACATGCACTGAGAGGAATGAAGGTGTAGAATTAGGTGTGTCACAGCCAAGTACTTGCGGCCACTCTGCTAGCAGTACACCGACGTCCGATTCTAGCAGGCAAATTTCCCTGCCCCAGCTGCTGGACCGTCGAAAGAAGTTCACTCCCAGCCATCCACATGCCCAGCGGTTGAATGCTAGCTTGGCTAAATTGCTAGCGCTTCAACTGCTGCCTTTTCAGTTGGTAGACTCGGCCCCCTTCCGTGAGTTTGTGCAATGTGCGGTTCCTCAGTGGCAGGTTCCCAAACGCCACTTTTTCTCACGGAAGGCTATTCCGGCTCTCTACCGGCATGTGGAAGGCAATGTCTTGGCCTCGCTGGACAGGGCGGTCAGCGGTAAGGTGCATATTACCGCTGACTCATGGTCCAGCAGGCATGGACAGGGACGTTACCTTTCTTTCACGGCCCATTGGGTCACTCTTTTGGCAGCTGGGAAGGATGCAGGACAAGGTGCAGTAGTGTTGGAGGTTGTTCCACCGCCACGCCTCCAAAATGCTACTACTGGTTGTGACACACCTCTCTCCTCCACCCCCTCCTCTTCTTCTTCCTCCATGGCCTCTTCCTGTGGTTTGTCCTATGAACCAGCAGTGCTCCGTAGCCGTTCACGGGGCTACGCAAGTACGCAGGCAAAAAGATGCCATGCCGTGCTTGCGCTGGTGTGTTTGGGGGACAGAAGCCACACTGGGGCAGAGGTCCTGTCTGCTCTGCAGGGCCAGGCCGAGAGGTGGTTGACGCCACGCCAGCTTAAGCCAGGAATGGTGGTTTGCGACAATGGCACCAACCTCCTCTCCGCCCTCCGACAGGGACAACTGACCCATGTGCCCTGTGTGGCTCACGTCCTTAACCTGGTGGTGCAGCGGTTCTTGGGCAGGTACCCGGGCTTACAGGATGTCCTGAGGCAGGCCAGGAAAGTCTGTGTGCATTTCCGCAGATCTTATAATGCCAGTGCTCGCCTGGCTGAGCTGCAAAAGGAGTTGAACCTGCCCAAGAACCGCCTTATATGTGACATGCCCACCAGGTGGAACTCAACGTTGGCCATGCTGCAGCGGCTGCACACGCAGCAGAGGGCCATCAATGAGTACCTGTGCGACTACGGCACCAGGACAGGGTCAGGGGAGCTTGGTTTTTTTTCTCCACGCCAGTGGGGCATGATCAGGGATGCATGCACTGTCCTGGCACGATTTGAGGAGGCCACGAGGATGGTGAGCAGTGACAGTGCATGCATCAGTGACACTGTACCTCTTGTCCACCTGTTGGAGCACACGCTGCGTGGAATAATGGACAGGGCACTTGAGGCAGAACAGAGGCAGGAAGAGGAGGACTTCCTTGCCTCTCAAGGCCCCCTTTACCCAGACAGTGTTCCTTCTGTCCCACCCATCGCACAGGAAGAGGAGGAGGAGGAGGAGGATTGTGTCAGCATGGAGGTGGAGGCTGGCACTCAGCATCATCAGCAGCAGTCTTTTAGGGATGATTTACAGTCCCAAGAAACCAGTGGACTTGTACGTGGCTGGGAGGAGGTGGCTGCGGATCATGTCGTCCTTAGTGACCCAGAGGACTCCGGAGCGAATGCCTCAGCAAACCTACGCTGCATGGCCTCCCTGATCCTGCAAAGTCTGCGGAAGGATCCTCGTATTCTTCGGATCAAGGAGAGGGACCATTACTGGCTGGCCACTCTCCTTGATCCACGGTACAAGGGTAAGGTTGCGGACCTTATGTTACCTTCGCAGAGGGAGCAGAGGATGAGACAACTCCGGGAGGCCTTGCAGAAAGGTCTGTGCAACGCGTTCCCAGACACTGGGAGGTTACAAACTCCTGGTCCTGGACAACGAGTTGCTGAGGCTTCGGCCAGTCAAAGAAGGAGCGGTGGGGAAGGTGGCCGTCTGACCGATGCGTTCAGACAATTCTTTAGTCCGCAGCCCCAAAGTATGATCGGTTCCAGCAACCATCGCCAGCGTCTGATAAACATGGTGCAGGAATATCTAGGGGCAAGGTCAGACTTGGACACCTTCCCCACCGAAAATCCTCTGGCTTACTGGGTCTTGAGGATGGATCACTGGCCAGAGCTTGCACAGTATGCAATTGAGCTACTGGCCTGTCCTGCATCCAGCGTTCTTTCGGAACGCACATTCAGTGCTGCTGGAGGATTTGTCACGGATCACAGGGTGCGCCTGTCCACCGACTCGGTTGATCGACTGACTTTCATCAAGATGAACCAGTCTTGGATCACCACCAGCTACCACACACCTGATGCTGATATAACAGACTAATTGATTTTAACATGTCACATCCCTTCAAGACTGATGCTGATGCTGATGCTGAGTGCCTGTGCTGTTATGTTGACTGGCTATCCTCCTCCTCCGAGTCCTCAATGATACGATTGATGATGATAGCTTGGAAGATCATTTTTGTTTATGGGTGCCGCCACCAGTGGCTAAGGCCCAATTTTTCAGCCCCTGTTTTACAGGGGCGTGTAATTACAATTTTTTTAGCAATAATTTGCCATAGGGCTCATTGCTGTGCTCCAAGTACAGTATCTGTGAGGGGTTGGAGTGTTGTGGCACCAGTGCCTAAGGCCCAATTTTTCAGCCCCTGTTTAACAGGGGCGTGTCATTACAATTTTTGAAGCAATACTTTGCAACAGGGCTCATTGCTGTGCTCCAAGTAACGTATCTGTGAGGGGTTGTAGTGTTGTGCCACCAGTGCCTAAGGCCCAATTTTTCAGCCCCTGTTCAACAGGGGCATGCAATTACAATTCTTGATCTAATAATTCACAGCAGGGCCCATTGCTGCACCCACCAAGAGTAACTCTGAGGGCTTACAGTGTTGTGGCAACGCCACCACCACCACCACCACCACGAAAGGCCCAATTTTTCAGCCCCTGTTCAAAAGGGGCATGTAATTACAATTCTTGATCTAATAATTCACAGCAGGGCCCATTCCTGCACCCACCAAGAGTAACTCTGAGGGCTTACAGTGTTGTGGCAACACCACCACCACCACCACCACCACGAAAGGCCCAATTTTTCAGCCCCTGTTCAACAGGGGCATGCAATTACAATTCTTGATCTAATAATTCACAGCAGGGCCCATTGCTGCACCCACCAAGAGTAACTGTCAGGGCTTACAGTGTTGTGGCACCAGCAACACCATCAAAGGCCCAATTTTTACTACCACTGTTCAACAATTATATGTAATTAAAATTCCTGATATAATAGTTGACAGCAGGGCGTTCCAGCACCAACCAAGAGTAACTGTGAGTGCTTACAGTGTTGTGCCAACACCAACAACTAAGGGGCCTATTTCTGCAGAGTATATACGGCAGGTCCCTACTTTCAAACATCCAACTTACAAACGACTCCTACTTGCAAACGCAAGAAGACAACAGGAAGTGAGAGGAAATCTACCACTAGGAAGGAAAATTCTCTCCTGTAAGAATAAATATGGGAGAAAGGTGTCTCCTCTGTACTGATGCTTTATCAGCAATCCTTGTTTCAAGAAAAACACCACATTTCAAAAACAGTTGTCATTGGGACGGAAAGTGAGGTGAAATGTTCTGAACAGGGGCACAGACAGCAAAACAAATGTTACAGGGGTGATAACCCTTACCTATGTTTTCCAAAAAGTTTAAAAATAGATTTTTGGGCTGGAGCTACACTTCAACAATGTACCTGTTCAAAATTACAAACAGATTCTACATAAGAACAAACCTACAGTCCCTGTCTTGTATGCACCGCCTGTATACGGCTGTTCAGAGTATATAGGGCCTTTTTTATTTTATGTGCGGGGTTCCCCTTAATATCCATACAAGACCCAAAGGGGCTGGTAATGGGCTGGGGTAGGGGGGGGGGGGTCATGGGGTAGCTATGCCATTTTTCTTAAAGATTTTCATCCATATTACCGGGACCAGACATTACATTAAAGCCGCAAGCAGTTTTAAATGGCTTTTTTTTCCTTTAGAAGTGTCATTTTGTGCAGGGACAGTTCTAAACACGGGAAACACGTGGCACTTCACAGGCATACTTTAGACACCCCCCAGGTACGATATTTAAAGGAATATTTGACTTTTTTTTTTCACTTTATGCATCATTAAAATGACTGCTCCCGAAATACGACCGTTTTTAAAACTTCTTTTTGCATTGATACATGTCCCCTGGTGCAGAACCCGGGTTCCCAAACCCTTTTTAGGACAATAACATGCATAATAGTTGTTATAATTAGCACTTTAGAATTCGAACGTTCGCATCCATTGTATTTAATAGGGTTCTAATGTTCGTACGAACTTTCGGTCCGTTCGCGGGTTCTGGTGCGAACCGAACCCGGGGGTGTTCGGCTCATCACTACTCCTCACTACCTATCACAGTTTTGAAGGCCATAAAATGCCAAGATGGCACAAAACCCCCCCAAATGACCCCATTTTGGAAAGTAGACACCCCAAGCTATTTGCTGAGAGGCATTTTGAGCCCATTGAATATTTTTTTTTGTCCCAAATGATTGAATAATGACAAAAAGAAAAAAAAAATGTACAAAAAGTTGTCACTAAATGATATATTGCTCAAACATGCCATGGTTATATGTGGAATTGCACCCCAAAATACATTTTGCTGCTTCTCCTGAGTACGGGGATACCACATGTGTGGGACTTTTTGAGAGCCTAGCAGCGTACGGGGCCCTGAAAACCAAGCACCGCCTTCAGGATTTCTAAGGGCACAAATGTTTGATTTCACTCCTCACTACCTATCACAGTTTTGAAGGCCATAAAATGCCAAGATAGCCCAAAACCCCCACAAATGACCCCATTTTGGAAAGTAGACACCCCAAGCTATTTGCTGAGAGGCATGGTGAGTATCTTACAGCTCTCATTTGTTTTTGAAAATGAAGAAAGACATTTTTTTTTTTTTTTTTTTTTCAATTTTCAAAACTTTGTGACAAAAAGCGAGATCTGCAAAATACTCAATATACCTCTCAGCAAATAGCTTGGGGTGTCTACTTTCCAAAATGGGGTCATTTGGGGGGGTTTTGTGCCATCTGGGCATTCCATGGCCTCCGAAACTGTGATAGGCAGTGAGGAGTGAAATCAAAAATTTACACCCATAGAAATCCTGAAGGCGGTGCTTGGTTTTCGGGGTCCCGTACGCGGCTAGGCTCCCAAAAAGTCTCACACATGTGGTATCCCCGTACTCAGGAGAAGAAACAGAATGTATTTTGGGGTGCAATTCCACATATAACCATGGTATGTTTGAGCAATATATAATTTAGTGACAACTTTTTGTACATTTTTTTTTTTTTCTTTTTGTCATTATTCAATCACTTGGGACAAAAAAAAAATATTCAATGGGCTCAACATGCCTCTCAGCAAATAGCTTGAGGTGTCTACTTTCCAAAATGGGGTCATTTGGGGGGGTTTTGAACTGTCCTGGCATTTTATGCACAACATTAGGAAGCTTATGTCACACATCATCCACTCTTCTAACCACTTGAAGACAAAGCCCTTTCTGACACTTTTTGTTTACATGAAAACATTTTTTTTTTTTGCAAGAAAATTATGTTGAACCCCCAAACATTATATATTTTTTTTAAAGCAATGGCCCTACAGATTAAAATAGTGGGTGTTGCATTTTTTTTTCACACAGTATTTGCGCAGCGATTTTTCAAACGCATTTTTTGGGGGAAAAACACACTTTTTTTATTTTTAATGCACTAAAAAACACTATATTGCCCAAATGTTTGATGAAATAAAAAAGATGATCTTAGGCCGAGTACCTGGATACCAAACACGACATGCTTTAAAATTGCGCACAAACGCGCAGCGGCGACAAACTACATTAATTTTTAAAAGCATTTAAAAGCCTTTACAGGTTACCACGTTAGATTTACAGAGGAGGTCTACTGCCCTCGATCTGACCTTCGCGGTGATACCTCACATGCATGATGCAATTGCTGTTTACATATGACGCTAGACCGACGCTTGCGTTCGCCTTTGCGCAAGAGCAGGGGGGGACAGCGGTGCTTTTTTTTTTCTTTTTCTTTTTTTATTATTTATTTTGCTTTTTTATTTTATTTTTAAACTGTTCCTTCCATATTTTATTTTTTTTACCATTTTTATTGTTATCTCAGGGAATGTAAATATCCCCTATGATCGCAATAAGTAGTGACAGGTACTCTTTTTATGAAAAAAATTGGGGGTTAGACCCTAGATCTTTCCTCTGCCCTCAAAGCATCTGACCACACCAAGATCGGTGTGATAAAATGCTTTCCCAATTTCCCAATGGCGCTGTTTATATCCGGGGGGGGGGGGAACATTCTTTCCCACTGCTTGTAAAAGCAGTCTAGAGGCTAATTATCTGCTAGAATTGCTTTTACATGAAAGCCGGCCACTGGCTGAAAAGTATGATACCAAGATGATACCTAAACCCGCAGGCATCATTCTGGTATAAACATTCAAAGTCCAGCAACATACCAGTACGTTGCTGGTCCTTGTTGGACATGTATTGTAATCTTTTTTTTTCATGCAGCCTGTTGGCTGAACGAAAAAAAGAGATTGTTTGGTGGGTATGCCCACCATTAGAATACCTTCCTTCATCCACCCACTTCTAATGATGGGCATATATGCCGAAGCATGGGGGCATCCTGCCGCAAAAAAGTTATGCCGCGTACACACGGTCGGACTTTTCCACGGGCAAGCCTTCGTCGGAATTTTGACCGTATGTACATGGCATAAAAGGTTATGCCGCGTACACACGGTCGGACTTTTCCACGGGCAAGCCTCCGTCGGAATTTCGACCGTATATACGCGGCATTAGGAGCAAAATCGCTCCTCCGCCCCTGCTGCCCCCATGCTTCGGCATATATGCTCTTTTTTTTAACTGTGGTGGTGAAATCACCTCCTACAGTGTTGGAATCACGGCTTTATGTATCGTGGGAGCAAACGCTGTTGCTGTCAAGATAAATAAATCCGCGATGCAACTGAATGGCATACCTGCTAAGCAAATGATGGTTAACATTAAAACAAAGTAAAATTACAGTACAACAGTAAGACCTTACCATACCATACCTGCAAAGCAAATACCAAAACAAAACCTAGTAAAAAATAAAACATTTTTTTAACGCAACCTGTGCCTAAAATATATATATGTCGAAGCATGGGGGCATCCTCCCGCAAAAAAGTTATGCCGCGTACACACGGTCGGACTTTTCCACGGGCAAGCCTCCGTCGGAATTTCGACCGTATATACGCGGCATTAGGAGCAAAATCGCTCCTCCGCCCCTGCTGCCCCCATGCTTCGGCATATATGCTCTTTTTTTTAACTGTGGTGGTGAAATCACCTCCTACAGCGTTGGAGTCACGGCTTTATGTATCGTGGGAGAAACGCTGTTGCTGTCAAGATAAATAGATCCGCGCTGCAACTGAATGGCGTACCTGAAAACAAAAAATTACATACCTGAAAAGCAAGCATGATAAAACATTGCAGAATAGAATACAGTAAAAAAGAGCAGAACAATAGAGGAGAAAATAGAGAGAGAGAGAGAGAGAGAACAATAAAACGACAACTATTTTTGGTTTTTTTATTTTATATTTTTTTAGTGTTTTGTTTTTTACGTATTTTTTTTTTTTTTTTTTACACTTTTTTTTGTAACTTTAACAACTGTAATGGTTCGGGTCTCTCAAAATGTAATGGCATCTTGGGAGACCCTGTGTAAGTGTGTCCTAGTCTGTGAAATGCTGTACCCTACGCTAAAACTTCACTTTTGAGTGGTAGCGTCCAAAACATTCACCAAGGCAAAGACCAGGTTTGTCAGGACAGAGTGGACAAAAAACACGGAGTGGACAAAAAACCATCATTTGCTTAGCAGGTACGCCATTCAGTTGCATCGCGGATTTATTTATCTTGACAGCAACAGCGTTTGCTCCCACGGTACATAAAGCCGTGATTCCAACGCTGTAGGAGGTGATTTCACCACCACAGTTAAAAAGCGCTTGCTACAGACACGACATCTTTTTTGGGGCGTTCGTTGGGTAGGGGTACTCGGGAGGGCATACGGATAATGCCTCTCATGCAGCCGGCTTACTGCATTTGGTTGGGAATGGTGAGGTGCAGAACCGCCTGGATACAGGAGTTCTGTGACTATCTCATTCTGGAATTTTAGAAGAGATAACGTCCCGCCTGAAGCTCTGTATAGCACATGAGCATTCAGCAAAGCCAATTGGAATAAGGATAGAGACACTTTTTTGTACCAGCGTCTCGCCTTACGGTCAATTAGATACGGCGCCAACAACTGGTCGTTGAGGTCCACCCCTCCCATATTTTTGTTATATTCGTGGACACAGAGGGGTTTCTCCACAACACCAGTCGCCGTAGGAATTTTGGACTGTCGTGTCTGCATGAAGGAAGGTAAGAAGGAAAACATTCTTATTATCCCTCCACTTCATAGCGAGCAAATTATTACACTTCAAGCAGGCTCTCTCCCCCAGCCTAAGACGGGCATCTACAAGCCGCTGGGGAAAGCCCCGGCGATTAGGTCGCACGGTGCCACATGCTCCAATCTGATGATCAAACAAGTGACTAAACACTGGCACGCTCGTGTAATAATTGTCCACATACAAGTGGTACCCCTTTCCGAATAAGGGTGACACCAAGTTCCACACTATCTTGCCAGCGCTCCCTATGTAATCCGGGCTCAACCTGACTATCTTTTCCCTCATAAACCATAAAGCTCCATACATAGCCTGTTGCCCTGTCACAGAACTTATAGAGCTTGACCCCGTATCTGGCACGCTTGC
The DNA here is from genome assembly GCA_029206835.1 of Rana muscosa. Lineage (NCBI taxonomy): Eukaryota > Metazoa > Chordata > Amphibia > Anura > Ranidae > Rana > Rana muscosa. The sequence continues at coordinate 506,482,639 of CM055118.1, read as the reverse complement.
TGGGAAGGTACTGCTTGAAAGCCAAGCGGCCAGAAAATTTAATCAGGGACTCATCAACGCAGACAACTTGATCGGGAATAAACAAGGCTGCAAAACGTTCGTTGAAGTGGTTTATGAGGGGCCGAATTTTATAGAGCCGGTCGTATTCAGGGTCCCCACGTGGATGACAAAGTTCATTGTCGTTGAAGTGCATGAACCGCAAAATCTGCTCGTATCGTGTCCTGGGCATGGAGGCAGAGAACACGGGCATGTGGTCAATTGGGTGCGTGGACCAATAAGCACGCAATGACGGGAATTTATGTGTGCCCATGTTGAGGGAAAGGCCCAGAAAGGTCTTAAAGTCGGAAACCGTAATTGGTTTCCAATCTTTGGCAATTTTAGGCAACTGGGGGTTAGCGGCGATGAATTGACCAGCATACAAATTACTCTGGTCCACAATAAATTTATAGAGATCTTCCGTGAAAAACAGCGAATAAAAATCGATTGGCATAAAATCAGCTGTTTCCACCTGAATACCGGGTTGGGCAGTGAATGGGGGTAGTACGGGTTCTGCAGAAGTGGTGGGGACCCAATCAGGATAGGCGAATTCTGCAGGAAGGGCACTATGGGCACGACGGGCCTGCCTTTGTCTTCTTGGTGGCAGCGGGACACTACTTGTGCTTGCCACCTCGCCAGCTTGAACTGCACTCATGGGACTCGCCACGTCACCACGTGATACTGCAGTGCTGGATGTACGCCCAGGCTGTACTAGGCCGCTGGTGCTTGCCAATTCACCAGAAGGAATAGCAGCGCTAGTACTACTCTGCTCCATGATACGAGAGCCCTGCGGTTCTTGCTCCTCAACAACCTCAGAAGATCGGGATCGGGTACGCCTGACCTTAGCAGGGACCTCAACTTCGTCGTCAGAGCTATCTGACGTGGGGCCGCTGACGTCACTGTCTTCTACGGGGAGATATTCTGAGCCTGAATCTGACAGATGCGTGACCTCCTCTTCACTATCTGTCATGCTCAGAATCTCGTAGGCCTCTTTACTAGTGTACCTTCGTCTTGCCATTTTGGGCTCTAAATTTAGGGGTACACTAGTAAGATTCACAGGTAAAAAAAGCACCTGACTGTCACCAAATGTATCAAACGCTACCAAAAAAACTGTTAGCGATCGCAGGGATCAGGACTGTCTCTGCGAACACTGCAGTTATGTGTGTTGTGTTTGGTAAGTGACAGTGATCGATCGATACTGCACTTGGGTGGGCTGGGCTGGGCTGGGCGGAGGGGCTAAACGCAGGTGCTAGCAGGTATCTGGGCTGATCCCGCTAACACTGCGTTTTTGGGAACCCTAAACCGCTGGGGACGCTAGTATAGATCTGATCAGATCAGATATTGATCTGTTCAAATACTATACCACTAAGGGAGGTGTATGCTTTGCGCGTGGGTGTTAGCATTACTGGCACTAACCTGACGCTGCCTGGGGCGACGCAGACCCTATCTGACGCTAAAACCTAATTAATATCAGCCGCCGGGCGATCAGGGGGTTAAACCTTGATTGGGTTATATACGGCGGGTGCCCTGACGCTATAAAAAGCAAACTAACCAACACTGCGTTTTTGGGAACCCTAAACCGCTGGGGACGCTAGTATAGATCTGATCAGATCAGATATTGATCTGTTCAAATACTATACCACTAAGGGAGGTGTATGCTTTGCGCGTGGGTGTTAGCATTACTGGCACTAACCTGACGCTGCCTGGGGCGACGCAGACCCTATCTGACGCTAAAACCTAATTAATATCAGCCGCCGGGCGATCAGGGGGTTAAACCTTGATTGGGTTATATACGGCGGGTGCCCTGACGCTATAAAAAGCAAACTAACCAACCAGCGTCACCTGTAACCTTTATATGGTGATCACTGGTGAAAGGGTTAACTAGGGGCAATCAGGGGGTTAAAACCTTTATTAGGTTAAATATGGGGGTACCCGACGCTATATAAAAACCTGACGGGTTACCTAAATAACTAAATAACTAACTGGGTAACCAGTGTCACCAGTGACACTTAAACGGTGATCACTGGTGAAAGGGTTAACTCTAGGGGCAATCAGGGGGTTAAAATAATATATGGGGGTACCTGACGCTAATAAAAACCTGTGGCGAACCTAAAAATAATTAACTGGCTATCTAGGACACCAGCGACAAGAAAAAAGCGATCGGAAAAACGATCGCTTAGTGACGCTGGCGTTAGGGGGTGAAAGGGTTACCTGGAGGCGATCAAGGGGTTAAACCTTTATTAGGGGGGGTTAGGGGGCTACCCTGGACCTAAAGGGGCCTAATCCTAACTGCCCTGCAACTTTTTACAGTCACAAATGACACTGATTGCAGAGATCAGTAAAAAAAATTATCACTGCAAACGGTGCACTGTGACTGGGGGTACTTGGGGTGATCTGGGGGGTGATCTGGGGGTGACTGGGGGGTGTAAGTGTGCCTACGTGTACTGGTGTCAGTGGGCTGTTGGTGCACTTACTATGTGATGTCTTCTCTCCTCGCGCCGGATCGAAAAGACCGCCACGAGGAGAGATGACATCACTTCCTCTGCCTGTGTTTGCATTACACAGGCAGGAGAAGCTCTCTCATTCGCCGGGAGCGATCGAGAGGGGGTGGCCGGAATCGAACGGCAGTCCCCTCATGCCGGATCGCTCCCAAACACTTAACCACCGCTCACTGTACAGAAGGGGGGTCCCCCCAACTATACAAAGGCGATCACGTAGATCTACGTGATTCTTCCTGTCGGTGCCATTCTGCCGACGTATAATTACAGTGGGCGGTCGTTAAGTGGTTAATTTATATCTAGACACCACTGGCCTGTCAGGCTGCATTTCAGCTACATATCACATTTTTTTTTTTTTTAATGTGTAATTGGATGCACTTTAATCGATGTTTTTTAAATTCTCATACTTTTTATTATTTTTCCATATTACATGACATTTTATAAAATTACATACATTTATTTTGTCCTTATTTCACGTAGCATGTTTTAATATTATTTTCTACGATTAACCCCTTCCCCCCTACCAGAGGCGTAGCGTGGCGGGGGCAGGGGGGCCGTGGCCCCGGGCGCAACATTTAGGGGGCGCCATTCCGCGCCTCCGTGTCCTCATAATTTTAATTTTCTGTGTCCGGGTGTCCCCGATCTCTGGCTGCCATGTTTAGTGTCCGGCGCCCTGTGATTGGGCGTATGGGGGTCATGTGCGGCGTGTGGCTGGCCTGTCTGTGATCGCTCTAGAAGTCCCGCCTCCGCCACATGACCGCCATACGCCCAATCACAGTGCGCCGGGAAACACTGAACATGGCAGCGGGAGACGTGCACTGTGTGAGCTGCCGGGGCCGCTATCTTCCCCTCCGCCTGTCCCTCTGCTCTGGTACGGCGCTGTGTGTCGAGCGGAGTGCGAGCACGGTGGAGATGGGAGCATGGAGCGGAGGTGCAGCCGACGTCTGACAAGGAGGAGCGGAGCCTCCACTACACTGACAAGGAGCGGGGCCTCCACTACACCTGGAGGTGCAGCCGGCGTCTGACATGGAGCGGAGGTGCGGGTGGATGGCGCTGGCGGGGAGTCCGGGACTCCGATGCAATTCTGCACATCCATCCAGATCCAGTGCTGAGGTCATGAGGAGAGTCCTGGCGAAGAGCAGAGAGGTAAGGAGGATGTATTTGCTGTGTGGAGGGGGGAGGGGGGTGTGAGTAGTGCAGGAAGTAGGACTCCTACTGTAGGTGTAAGGTCAGAGGGTCAGTGTAGGTGTAAGGTCAGGGGGTCAGTGTAGGTGTAAGGTCAGGGGGTCAGTGTATGTGTCAGGTAGGTGGGTCAGTGTATGTGTCAGGTAAGTGTGTCAGGGGGTCAGTGTATGTGTCAGGTAAGTGTGTCAGGGGGTCAGTGTATGTGTCAGGGGGTCAGTGTATGTGTCAGGTAAGTGTGTCAGGGGGTCAGTGTATGTGTCAGGGGGTCAGTGTATGTGTCAGGTAAGTGTGTCAGGGGGTCAGTGTATGTGTCAGGGGGTCAGTGTAGGGGTCAGATAGGTCACATGTGTTCATAAAATGGAAAGAGTGCAGCTCTATGTGGTTAAAACCATGTGTGAAATTAATGTTAAACCTTGAAATGTAAACAAATGATATGTGAAAAATAAATATATGAAGAATGAATTAAAAAGAAAACTAAAAAAGAACACAACATAGTTTGTGAAGAGTTCATTCCAAAAGCAAATCCGTGAAGGGTTAATTCCCCCCAAAAAGACAAATTGCTTGCCAAGAAAATGAAGTTCGGTGAATAAGTCCCAAAATAAATCAGGGTATTGCCAGAGAAGTAGTGAGTGATAGAAATCTTCCCAAGAGCAGCGTGATTTTTCAGGTGTGACACCCAAGTGATTAATATCTTGCTTACCAGATAGCCGTGACTGATGCACAATCTGGTAAGCAAGATATTAATCACTTGGGTGTCACACCTGAAAAATCACGCTGCTCTTGGGAAGATTTCTATCACTCACTACTTCTCTGGCAATACCCTGATTTATTTTGGGACTTATTATTCACCGAACTTCACTTTCTTGGCAAGCAATTTGTCTTTTTTGGGGGGGAATTAACCCTTCACGGATTTGCTTTTGGAATGAACTCTTCACGGACTATGTTGTGTTCTTTTTGGACTCTGCATTAGTTTTCTTTTTAATAAATTTTTCACATATCATTTGTTTACATTTCAAGGTTTAACATTAATTTCACGCATGGTTTTAACCACATAGAGCTGCACTCTTTCCATTTTTTGCTATCTATCCTAAGTTTTTTGTACTGAACTTAAGTGCAAGCTGCTTTCTTATACACTTTATCATAATTTTTTTTATTATCATCTTAAATTAGCGCAGCGTTGGCCTTAGGGCTTCTTTTTTCTAAGGTCACATGTGTTGCAGGGTAAAGTGGAGTCAGGGCGCAGCCGGGGGGAGGGCAGGAAAAATCCTTGCACCAGCCCTGGTGGTCAGTGTAGTGGCCAGTGTAGGAATCGGGTAGGTCAGTGCAGTGGACAAGTAGGAAAGTGTAATGGTTAGTTTAGGAATCATGTAGGTCCGTGTGGAGGTTAGTGTAGTGGTCAGTTTAGGAATCAGGCTGGTCAGTACTACTGTAGGAAGGGACTCAGGGAGTGCAAAAAGTCTGCAAGTTAGGGGGCGCAAATTTCTTGCCTTGCCCCGGGCGCTGACAACCCACGCTACGCCACTGCCCCCTACTTCCCTTTCCCTCCCTAGTCCCTTTGCACACTCCAAAAACAAGAAGAAGAACCAAAAAGTACCCTCTACCATTCTCTGCTTTAAAAAACTATTTTATCCTTACCTTATTTAATCCTTTCTTTCCCTCTATCTCCATATCCCTTACCCTTCTCTCCTCTTGATCTTCCATCATGTTTAGCTTCTCTATCTTGAGCCCATAACTTCTCTATCTATCTGTCCTCTATCCACCCTTCCTATCTCCACAGTCCAATTTCCACTTTTGGGTCCATTCTTTTACTCTTCTCACTCCCATTATGGTGGACACCCCGTTTTCCTCAGCCAGGGATCCCACATTGTTTTAAATTTTTTATAGTTACCCCGTCTAGTCAGGACTACTTTTTCCTTCCACATTGTTGCATTCATTACGTTAACCCACTCTGCTAATGTCGGTGCTCTCTGTGCTTGCCAGTTTTGTGCTGTTAACTTCCTGGCCTGAAACAGGCACCTCAACACTACTTCCACATTATCTTTTAGTCCATTCCCCTCCTCTATACCTAATAGGCATACCCTGGCCTCCGGTTCCAGAGTTGTCCCGAAAGTCGTGTTTATGATGTTCAATACCCCAACCCAGTACCTATGTAGTTTTGGGCATTTCCACATCATGTGCATGAGGTCCCCTGTATCTTGACATCTAGGGCACTTGTCATCTGCTCTTCTTCCAAACATGTGTAACCTCTTTGGGGTGTAATAGACTCCATGCACTAAAAACAAGTGTGACACTCTCTGTGATGGGGAGAGTGATACCACTGTTCCCTGTTCCAGTATCCGTTCCCATTGTGCAGTTGTTATGGGTCCTATATCCTCCTCCCATTTTGCTTTATTTATACCCAGCTTCTTCTCAGTTATAAAACCCCCTTTAACACCTTCCTTACTGGGCACATATACCCCCTTCCTGCCCAGGCGAAATTTCAGCTTTCGGCACTGCGTCGCTTTATCTGACAATTGCGCGGTCGTGCGACGTGGCTCCCAAACAAAATTGACGTCCTTTTTTTCCCACAAATAGAGCTTTCTTTTGGTGGTATTTGATCACCTCTGCGGTTTTTATTTTTTGCGCTATAAACCAAAAAAGAGCGACAATTTTGAAAAAAAAACACAATATTTTTTAATTTTTTGTATAATAAATATCCCAATTTTTTTTTTAAAAAACAATTTTTTTTCTCAGTTTAGGCCGATACGTATTCTTCTACATATTTTTGGTTAAAAAAAATCGCAATAAGCGTATATTGATTGGTTTGCACAAAAGTTATATCGCCTACAAAATAGGGGATAGAATTCTGACATTTTTTTTATTATTTTTTTTTTTACTAGTAATGGCGGTGATCAGCGATTTTTATCATGACTGCGATATTGCGGCGGACACATCGGACACTTTTGACACATTTTTGGGACCATTCACATTTATACAGCGATTAGTGCTATAAAAATGCACTGATTACTGTATAAATGTGACTGGCAGGGAAGGGGTTAACACTAGGGGGCGAGGAAGGGGTTAAATGTATGCCCTATGAGTGATTGCTACTGTGGGGGGAGGGGACTGACTGGGGGAGGTGACCGATCTGTGTCCCTATGTACAAGGGACACAGCATCGGTCTCCTCTCCCTGACAGGACATGGAGCTGTGTGTTTACACACACAGATCCATGTCCTTGTCTGTGTACAGGCCGATCGCGGGTGCTTGGCGGACATCGCGGCCGCCAGGCACGCGCATCGGCATCTCAGTGATGCGCCGGGCACGCGCGCGCGCCCCCCAGTAGCCGAAGGAGCGGAGGCCGTATAATGACGGCCTCCCGGCATTTAAGAACCACTTTGCGGCCGTCATAAGTCGTATGACGGGCGCGAAGTGGTTAATCTGTGAGTACAATTCTGAAATAAGGCCTTTTGATGTACCTGTCTTAATTAGCCGTTGAAGGTGGGGGATTTTTTGCCAGCACACCGGGTGTATTTTAAATTGGATTTGAAGTGCGTGTCTTATCTGCAGGTAAGTATAAAATAATGAATTTGGGATAGCGTACTCTCTACTTAGTTCTGAAAATGCCTTCAATATGTTGCCTTCATACAACTGGTTCAATCTAGTTATACCACGCTGTTCCCAATCCTTTAACTTCCCCAAAGCTTGAATTTCTGGTAGATTTTTATTTTCCCAGAGAGGGGAATATTCCGTTAACCCTTTATATCCCATAGCTTGTTTACCTTCCCGCCATGTTCTTATGACCGCTCTCAATGTTGGGTTCTTAACAGGGAAGGAATCAGCCTCCAAATTTTCTATTATGGTGTTATGTCGGGCCCCCATTAGCATCATTTTCCCACTAGCCCCTCCTCCTCCCTCTGTTATACATCCCTTCAGGTGCTGTAACTGGGCCGCTATAAAGTAGCTATAGGGGTGTGGAATGGCCAGCCCTCCCTCATTTGTTGATAACTGTAATTTTTGGAGACTGATTCTTGCCTCGCCCTTCTTCCAGATTAATTCTCTGTAAAGGGTCTCTATTTTTTTTAAACCAGGTTTTTCCAATCCATACTGGGGCATTGTGGAGCACATAAAGTAGTTGTGGCATCCAGCTCATCTTAATAAGATTACTTCGTCCGGCTACTGATAGGGGAAGACTTTCCCAAATATCGGCCTTTTGCTTAAACTTAGCTAAGAATGGTCTTAAATTATTATCAATGTATTGTTCTGGGTCTCGTGTTACCACTATCCCTAAATAATTCATTTTTTCCACTACTTTTAGTAGGGGGATACCTTCGCAGAGGGCATTATCTACAGGGTCCACTGGCAAGAGTGCAGACTTCTCCCAGTTTATCGCAAGGCCCGAAAAACGGCCAAATATTTCCACCGTCTGCATCGCCTTTTTTAATGACGTTAAGGAATCCCCCAGAAAGAGCAAGATGTCATCTGCGTAAAGTGCAATTTTCTCCTCCCCCACTTTCCTCTGAAATCCCTGTATCGTCTTATTGGATCTAATTGCTATTGCTAATGGCTCTATTGCTAACGCAAAAAGGAGGGGGGACAGAGGGCAGCCCTGCCTTGTCCCCCTCTCCAACCTAAAGCTCTTTGAATATTCATTATTAATTTTTGTTTTTGCACTTGAGGAATTATAAAGCGTTTTTACCCATTTAATAAAGACAGAACCAAATCCAAATTTCTCCAACACCTGCCAGCGGTAATTCCACTCTAGGCTATCAAAAGCCTTGGTGGCGTCCAGGGATAGGATAGCTCTACCGCTGCTGTTCTCAGTTGGCGTCTGTAAATTCAAATACAGTCTTCTGACATTGGTGCTGGAAGCTCTATTAGGGATGAATCCGGATTGATCCAGATGTATTAATTTCTGAATATATCTATTCATCCTGGCTGCCAGCACTTTAGCCAATATCTTAACATCTGAGCACAGCAGTGAAATTGGTCTATAAGATGATGTGTCTAATTGATCTTTCCCCTCTTTATGGAGTACTATTATGGTAGCCTCTAGCATTGAGGCCGGCAATTTCCCCTCTTCTATCGCCCAATTTAACACCCTTAATAATTCCAGGAGGAGCACTTCCCCATATTGTTTATAGATTTCCACTGGTAGGCCATCTGGCCCAGGGGACTTCTGATTCGCCATTTCCGCTACTGCTAATTGGATTTCCTCTAGGGTTATCGGTGACTCTATAGCTCTTCTATCCTCCACAGATAAAGCCGGTGTCTCTATCCCCCCCAGAAATTCCTCCATTTGAAACGTCTCGTCTCCCCTCTTTGACTTATATAAGTTCTGAAAATAGGTCTCAAACGTCTTCAATATTTCAGATGACTGAGAGGATATCTCTCCCCCCATCTTCCTTATTGCAGGAATACTAGATGGAGCTGAGTTAGTTTTAGCCAATAGGGCCAGTGTGTGACCTACACTCTCCCCTTCTGCAAAGGTACTTTGTTTTTGAAATAGGCGCTTGTTCTCTACTTTCCTCACAACTGCCATTTTGTATTCCTGTTGTTTCTCAAGCCACTCTCTTTGTTTCGTCGGGGTTGGATCCTCCACGTATTGTTCTTCTGCCTCTCTCACCTCTTTCCTAATCTTCTCTTCCCATGCCCTAGAGGTTTTTTTAATCTTGGCTATTTGTTGGATCAATATTCCCCTAAGGAAGGCCTTTAGGGTATCCCATATCACTCCCACCGGTGCTGTCCCTTCATTAAATCCCACCATCTCGATTAATTTTATATTTATCTCTTCTGGCTTTCCCATTAGTTCTAACCAGAAGGGACTCACTTTCCAATTGCTTGGAGGGCACTTTTTACCTGTATTTATGGTCAGCACCAGTGGTGAGTGATCCGACACTCCTCTTGGGTAATAAACAATTTTGCCAATCCGCTGCAGGCTCATTTCGTTTCCTAGGGCCATATCTATTCTGGATAATGTAGAATATGAGCTTGAAAAGCAGGAGTACTGTCTCTCATCTGGATTTCCCATCCTCCAGATATCACACCATCCAACCTCTTCCAAAAACTGGGTTAAACGTCCCTCTCCCCTCCCATCTGTCCGTGTCCCTGGTGGAAATCTATCTATTATCCTGTCCAGTACTGCGTTAAAGTCCCCTACTACTATTATGGGACATTCTTCCTTATTTAACGCAAATTCCACAACCTTGTACAGGATCTCCATATTAAAGGGTGGTGGAACATAAATATTTGCTAATACATATGGTTCATTTTCTATCAAACAATACAAGAAGATAAAACGACCCAGTTCGTCTGTCCTAACCTCTTTACAAGCGAACGACAACCCCCTTTTCACCAATATACTCACCCCCCTGGAGTAAGAAGAATGGACTGAGTGATACTGGCACTGATATTTCCTATTGGATAGTTTACCCTTTGTTTCCTTTGTTAAATGGGTCTCTTGAATGCAAATCAATTCTACCCTGTACAGTTCAAACGTGGAAAATACTGCAGCTCTTTTTATAGGGTCACCCAACCCCCGGACATTCCAGGAGCCTATATTAAATGTTTTAGGCTGCATATCTATACAACAGCATAGTAGCAAAAGAAAGCATATAGATACAAGAGACCCATCTGGGCCCCGAGATATTCAACCTTGGGCAAAAGATGCTAAACACCCATAACCTACAAAAAAAATCCTTAATACACAGGATCAAAAGGAAAAAAAATAGACAAATACAAAAAAAGACAATTACTCTTCTGTTCCATCTTTGTCCTTGGACTGTTACTAAATTGCTTTTTTTAAGTGTAAAAAAACAAAAGATCCCATCTTTTAATTTAAGCTGTGATATCATAGTGTCATGTTTTTGTGCATCAAGCAGAGAAGCTTTACTTCCTATCATAAAAAATAAATAAAAATAATTAAAAAAAAAAGGGAAAATAGAAGAAAAAAATAAATAAAAATAAATCTTTATCAATAATGCAAAAGCAAGGAAAGAAAAGATTGAGAAAAAATAAATAAAATTCTCTCTCTCTCTCTCTTCTCTTCTTGTAAATGTGTTCTTCCTAAAATGTGAATTTCCCAGGGTTACCTTTATCTCTTGTTTCCCTCTCTTCTGTGCATGAAATGTGACATTTGTGAATTTGTGCCATTTTGTCCCCCCCTTCTGTATCTTAAACCACCCCCCACCCACCCTCCCTCCCCCCTCCCCCGGCCTATCTAGGCATACCCTGGGGGCTGTACTTGTGACCACTACCTGCTATCCTTCCCTTTCATACCCCTTCAAATTAATTTCCACTTGTGACCTTCCCCATCCCCTCCCTCTGCTCCCCCCCCTCTCCCCCCCCCGCGAAAAAAAATTGTGCATCGAGAAGCTTTCAAGAAACCCGCTAATCAAGAAGGAACAACATCATAAACATACTCTAATCCTCCCAAAATGTAAGACCTTGTCTAAACTTTCCCATAAATATAATGTCTATAATTTTTGTTTTATTTTCTTCCAGCCACTGTGCTGCTTTTTCCGGTGAGTCAAAGAATTGAGGGCCCTCCAAAGTCATTATTCTTAAGCGCGCTGGGTACAGTAATGCGTATGTGATTTTATTTTTTAAAAGGTTACGCTTGATTGGTGTAAACTCGGCTCTACGTTTGCTTAATTCTGGCGAGAAATCTGGATATAATGATATTCTTGACCCTTCATAGAAGATGTCCCTCTTTTCTCTTGCTTTTTGCAATGCGATTGTCTTATCAGTGTAGTTAAGGAACTTCACTAGTAGGGGTCTTGGATATCCATCTTTTAGCTGGGCCCTGAATGGAACTCTATGAGCTCTTTCTATCACAAAGAATGGTGAAAAGACGTTCTCCCCAAACGTATCTCTGAGCCAATTCTCTAGAAAGCTGATGGGGTGGGTACCCTCACTTCGTTCCGGGAGACCCACCACCCGTATGTTGTTTCTGCGTAGCCTGTTTTCAATTTCATCAAGTTTTGATGCCTGCCACCCCATTTGTTCTTTCATTGCCTAATCTCCTGTTTCAATGGGTACACCTCATCTTCCACTTGGCTCATTCTCTCCTCTACAGCTGTTGTCCTTAACACCGTCCTCTGCAGTTCTTGGCCCATAGTCGCTAATTGCTCCTTTATCCCTTTTATCTGTTCAGATACGCTATCCAATGACCCTCTGCATGCATTCACGGCCCTTAGTACCTCTTTTAGCGTTGGCTCTTCCTCCCCAGATAGAGCAGCATCTGGGCCTATTATAGGGTTTACCATTTGGTTTATTGCAGGTACAGCCGCAACCCCTAAAGTCTCTCCCGCAGAGCCCTTTTTTCGGGCCTGTTGTACCATGGCCTAAGCTTTTTCTATCTGCCACAGTGACTGTTTGATTTCTTCCCCCCTGTGTTTGTTGATGTTGAGTCCCTTTACCTGGTGAGGTTGCCGAGGTATGGGCAAATCTCTCCAATTTAGCTGTAGTAGCTGCCGCCGCCGCCTGCATTGCTCTCTCTTTTTCTTTTTCTTTTGCCGCACGCGTTGTTTGAGAACCCCCACTCTCTGGATTAGGGTGTTCTTTTTTTGTTGACATCCTGTACTCTGGCCAACTACTGGTAACCACTGTTTAATTAGGCAATTTGGGTAAGAGAGAGAGATGGAGGTCCTAGCTGAGAGTAAGTAGGGGTAGGATAAGTTTTAACTTGCTGTCGGGTCACAGTTCAAATCAATGTAATTCAGTGTACTGCAGTCCTCAACTGTTATCGACCACTCTAGTACCAGTTAATGGCAGGGGGACCGATTTCTGGGTCTGCTTTACCAGCTCAGTTCAATTCCTTATTCAGAATGCACAAAATGCACCGTTCATAGTGTGCAGCCTACTGCCCTACTACACAGACCATCCAGACCCTGAAAAACGTATTAACTGTCCAGGTACATTAGTGTGTATAGTAACCTCCACCACCACTCCTCCCAGCAATCTTCAAACAATTTTTGCTAGTGTGGCTGCTGCCACTGCTGTACTTTCAGTCACAGTCACAGTCTTTCTTCTCACATCTAAGCAGGCTGCACATACCAGTGTGAAGTGGTTCACGGGGTCCCCGCTGCCTCCATCGCGCATATAGCCGCTGTTCCTGGTGTGTTGGTCGCCTCTCCTCTCCTTCTCCTCCTCCTCCTCGATTCGCAGCTCCCGCCATGCAATACCCGATCTTGCGGGTTCTCACAAGGTATCGCGGGATTACGAAGGACAATCCCGGAAGGTAGTACTGCCGCTAGTGCACCGAGCACATCTCTGGGCTCCCACTCTCACTGCTCGGCTCATCCCCGACAACAAAGGTAGGAGAAAAAAAAAAGTCGTCTGTGCTTATATCCCGCGGCAATGCATCCAGCGCCAGCCAGCCTCCTTCCCACTGCAGTTATCCGGGGGGGGGGGGGGGTAGAACAAGGGAGCAGAGCGGGCGGCAGTCACACAATCATTCTTACTCTTCGCTCCTCACACACTCCCATCTCCTCCATCAACGTCCGGTCACGCCCCCCCCATGGCTCCACATATCACATTTCTAGATGATCAGCCCCCCTTAGGGGCTCAAGTTTGGAGTTTATTTTTGCACTTTTTATTTTATTTTTGCACTTTTCATTTTCATTTTAGTTTGGTCATAAGATCACTTACCTAGAGGAAGCTCCTCTTTGGGGGGGCACCTCCAATTGACAATAATTAACAAATTTTTTGGTTTGGTTTCTTATTTTATTGTCTATGTACAGCACGCAGTCACTTTACCACAGGATCACTATTAATCAAGTACATTTGAATTTTTCTACACTAAGGTACCTATTGTATAGGGATTTCGCACTTTAACCTTATACAACTACCTCATACCTCTGGCAGCACCATTTACCCCATCTTTATAGCATTTACAATCTACAGTGGGGTCCAAGATGTTTCCTGCCGGCACCGCTGCAAGTGCTATGCTGTCCGGAACCCTGCTAACGGATACCGGCATCCGCTTGAAGCCGCATGGTCGGTTTGTGCTGTATACTGTCGGAGACCATGAAGCGCTGGGTACGCTATGACACCTGTCTAAAGAACGGCCATACATCCCCGTCCATTTGTTCATTGTTTGCACTGCGGGGAGTACCTGTTTGCTGTGGAACACCCTACCATGCCACCCCGTGCTTACAGAGTTGATTGGGCCACGGTATTGCTACAGTGGAAGCTGCTGCCCTTGCTCCTGTTGATGTCGCTGTGATCGTTCCTAAAGTGCCATCAGCAGACATGGCCACTACTATTGTGCCCGCTGCACCTGTCCAGAGAAAGGTGGGCTATGTAAAGGCATCCCGCGGCCGCGGTTGAGGCCTATCCCAGAGACTACCAGAACCGGAGCCAGAAGAAGGCATTACCCCTGGAAAGTCCACGTCTGGAACTGGTGAGAGATCTGGGGAAAACATTTCTGATGGGACAATATGTAAATATATGCCTGCAGAGGAATTAAGGGATTCTGAGCTGGATTCCCTGTCCGATGTGTCCGGTGATGATGAACTGTTTGAAACCATGTCACAGGAACTGTTGTGGGCTAATAGTGAAGATGTTACTTCTGCCTTCACTTTCTATGACTGGACAGCTTTAGATTCTGGGAAGACATCACCTAGCGTGGAACCGTACTATTAGAGAGACTCTGTCTAAAGTTACCAGTCCAGTTGAACCTAAAAGAATTCTGACAAAGTGGTCACCCGCAGACCTGGAAAAGACAATGTCGTTTATTTTGTCACTGCTGTGGATAACCAAGGGAAACCAGTGACTTTGCCAGACCCTCGTTTCTACTGGTAACCATTTGGAGGGACTGTCATAGTAAACCTGGAAAATGTCAATCTCTGGTCTCTCAAGAAAAAAATTGTTCCTGTTGGAAGAGACTGAGAAAACTTCTCTATTCTCAATGGACTATGGGCTACATAGCCAGATAGTGATAGGTTTAGAGAACTTCATGGTCAAGGTTTTCTACCCTGCTTACAGTTATTTAAAGACTTCTGCCATACTGATTTCTGCCACTAGGTGGTAGAAGTTACTTATAGCAAGGGTTGGACTGTCAAGATACACTTTAGTTGCTCTGCATTTGAAAAAAAAAATGGTGGAGGAAAGTTTTATTCTCCAGGGAGTGAGGCTTTGCTCCCAATTGATCAGTGATGCTGTTTTATATATTTTTGTGTGCATAACTTTGTTCTTTTTCAGGTGAACCAGATCTGCTATCAGGCTGCTAGAGTGTGGGTGGTGAGATAGATAGTGAGGTTCCTGTAACATATGTTGATGTAACCCTACTGTGTATTAATGTTTGAATCTGTAAACATTCTTAATTCACTACCTTACCCTTCCCTTTCCCATCCAAGTTTTTTTTTTTTCAGAAGAAGAACCCATCCAAGTTTTTTTTGTTTCAGATACCTACTCTCAGGCTTGAGTCATTTTTTTTTTCTCAGACGATGAGGACATCGTCTATTGTAGTGGGGGGAGTATGTAGCGCCCTGTTCCTAATAAATAGAGGCTATTTTGTAAATTTAGCGTTTGTCTGAATTGTAAATAGTTCATATTGATTGTACAAGTTAAATTAGCTTCTGTTCTATTGTTGTGCTCATTTCTCACTGTTGCCAGTAGGTGTCACTGTCACCACAGGCCATTGTGAGAAATAAAGCAAGCTGAAGTGCATTGAATAGTCTTTCCCCAGAAACAGCCCAGTGGGAGTGTTCTTGCTGCTGTGCATTCTGGGAGAGGATATTTAAGGGGCAGACACCATGTTTTCACTCTCTCTACCTTGGGGCCCTGCTGGCCCGAGGCTGTGCTCATGCTCTCTCTGACCTCGTGGCCCTCCTGGCCTAAGGCCGTGTCACTTTTCTACCTCGAGGCTCTCTGCCTTATGACCCTCCAGGCCTGAGGCTATGTTGCTGCAGGTAGGCCAAGAAGTCTGTCTGGGGCCTACTTATCCGGAGGTGGTCCTGTGCTGTCTTGCCTGCGTGGAAGAAGCCGAATCAAACTGAGAATATCCAGGGAGGGGACAATTGCTAGAGAGAACCAGGCCGAAGGCTGGTTTCTCAGGAAGGGCCTGGTATCTCGTTTGGAGGACGCACCTAAGCTAATCTACCTCACAGTAATGCCGGATGGCTTAAAGGTTCTGGTACTGTGCAGCTGTTCTACAACTAACCAACTGCTGGCTACAAAGTCCTGTGAGAGAGGATTATCCAGGAGTCCCACCGATCGTTAAGTCTGTGAGAGAGACTTGTCTGTGCATCATGCCGGCTGCTAGGTCAGTTGGAGAGGCCTCTCCGGGTGTTGCAGAAAGCTGTTTTGCCCTCTGGATCCAAGAAAGTAATCAGTGATCTGCAAAAAGGTATGTGAAGCTTCCCCTAACACCAGTCTATCCTTTTACTATTACAAGTTTGTTTATTAAAGCATTGGAAAAAGACTCAAGTGACTGGCGTTCACATCTGTTTGACATCTCCTATCATAGACTCATAGTACTGGGACAGTGAAAGGTGGGGTAACGGCAGGACCCAAAATTATAATCAGCAGCCCTCTAGGGGGTATCGCTACATATATATTACCCTAACCTGTCCATATACTACCCTAGCCCGCCCCTATACAGCCCAATCCCAGTGGCATATCATCCATGGGTGCAACCTGTTCACTGCACACCGGCCTTGCTGACACACACTGCACTGCACTACACTGAAAAGTGTGGCATGCATTTGCATTCAGCCCCCCAGAGTCAATACTTTGTAGAACCGCCTTTCACTGCAATTACAGCTGCAAGTCTTTTTGGGGATGTCTCTACCAGCTTTGCACATCTAGAGAGTGACATTTTTGCCCATTCTTTGCAAAATAGCTCAAGCTCTGTCAGATTGGATCGAGAGCATCTGTGAACAGCAATTTTCATGTCTTGTCACAGATTCTCAATTGGATTTAGATCTGGACTTTGACTGGGCCATTCTAACACATGAATATGCTTTGATCTAAACCAGGGGTGCCCAACCTTTTGAAGAGCGAGGGCCACATAAGCGACTTGGTAACTGGTCGCGGGTCACAATAAGTGGAGCAGACTGAAGACAGATCCTTGTCCGCTCTGTATATGCAGAGCGGACATGGACACAGCCCACTCTACTCTATGGGCCCTTCCATAAGAGCCATGAGCATCAGTGACAAATTAATTTACAACCTACACTTTCTTAACTGTCCTTCAATACTCTGATTGGACAAATGTCGGTTACAATAAATTGTCTGCATTAAGCTGTCTCCCATATGGGCATATTTCCTACAGATTATACCAATTCGGACGTTAATCTGCATGTGTTATATTGATGTTAAATTGCAGAATTCCTAGTTGTGGCTCCTCACCATGGTTATCGTTGAACCATGCTGTAGTATTTCACTGCCTTGCTGGCAATTTTATAATGATAAATAATTGGAGTATTCAGTTTTCAGCCTAAGCAAAATTATGGAAAAGCTGTCTCCATTGGTGAGGTCTTCATAGGTGAGGTCTCACTGCCAGAGGTCTCAAGAGCTATAATAAGGTCGCAGATGATTTAGTTTTTTAACATCCACACAAAACTGCAATATCTGTATCAACTAAGGTTAACTTTCTTTTAGGGCACATAGAGGCTTTTCTAAAGACACAGCTTGATGTCCAGTGCAATGTAACTACGTACATGAGTCTACCCTCAATAAAAATAATTTTAGCATTCAGAACGTGCCAGGAACAGATATATTTTATGAAGTGCAACATTTAAAATAGAGTCCAGTTTTTGTATGCTTTTTATTTTTTTTAAATCAGAAAAGGTTTTATTGAGAATAAACAGACAAAAAAACAGAACAATCCAGTGAGTCGACATAAAGCAAGTAAACAATATATATTCAGTTGTACCACATTGAGAATTTTGGTTACGCCATACCATAACATTGCCTTGATGCATCAATTACATAAATCAAATTATGGATATGAAGAATGGACTAAACAATATAGACTCCGAGCCCATACTATATAGTTTACGTACTAAAGATTATTGGATACATTTATAAAGCCGGACATTGTAGAAGTCTCATCGTGATAAGTTCTCTAGTGCTCAGCCCCCGGGGTGTCAAGCCAAGGGGCCCATATCCTCTCAAATTTGCCTAACAGACCCCTATGTTGCTGTTGGTATATATATATTGTTCAAGAAGAAGAGTGTTAGTTTTTGTATGATTAATTAAATCAAGAATATCACATCAGTATTTCCAAGTTGAGTAGGTTTTCTGTATAAATGTTCAGCTCCAAGTGAAATCATCCCTAATCCAGGCTCATCTAAACAATATTAATAATGTTCTAGAAAACAGTGTTTATATTGATGGATAGGCTGACCTGGAATGCTTTTTTCTGAGCATTTATAGCTGCAAACTGAAATCTTCCTATGCTGAAACAGGATAGATATACAGGGGTTGATTTACTAAAACGGGAGAGTGCAAAATCTGGTGCAGTTGTGCATGTTAGCCAATCGGCTTCTAACTTCAGCTTGTTCAATTAAGTTTTGTAAAAAAAACTGGAAGCCGATTGGTTTCTATGCAGAGCTGCACCAGATTATACATTCTCCAGTTTTAGTAAATCAACCTCATAAGGTAGAATCGGCTTCTTCTAAAGAAAGCAGAAAACTTAAACAATTCGTTTATTTTTTTATTATTATTCCGCTTCTTCTCACCTTAGGCTTGTCATCCTGCACCTGGCAAGTACTGAGCACTGTATTTTTTATTTTTTTACAGTAATACATCCCATTTACTACTTCCCAGCTTTAAATATTTGGGTTAAGCTTTGCAAACAAAGGATCAGTATTCCATTTTTAATCCAGCAAGAATGTGCTGCTGAATTCAAATTTGCATATGAAATGTGAGATTGGATTAACTGTGTATTTAACCACCTAACAGATCTAATACCATATTATATCAGACTAGCAAAAGTGTGACCATTCCAGAACAGTCAATGTTGGGGATATTACAAAAAATGCTTACAAAATGTCTGTACGAAGGGTATGGCAGCAAGCAATATGTGCAGGAGAACAGTGTGAAGGATATAATGAGATGGCAGTACGTGTGGTAGAGAAGTGCAGAGGGTATGATGGTGAATAGTATGTTCAGTAGAAGAATGCAAACAGTATAACAGTGAGCAGTATGTGCAGTAGAGAGGTGTAGAGGGTATAACGGTGAGCAGTATGTGCAGGAGAGGAGTACAGAGGGTATAACGGTGAGCAATATGTGCAGGAGAGGAGTGCAGAGGGATAACGATGAGCAGTATGTGCAGTAGAAAAGTGCAGAAGGTATGACGGTAAGCAGTATGTTTAGTAGAGAAGTGCAGAGGGTATAACGGTGAGCAGTAGGTGCAGGAGAGAAGTTCAGAGGGATAACTGTGAGCAGTATGTGCAGTAGGGAAGTTCAGAGGGTATAATAGTGAGCAGTATATGCAGGAGAGAAGTGCAGAGGGATAATGGTGAGCAGTATGTGCAGTAGAGAAGTGCAGAGGGTATGATGGTGAGCAGTATATGCAGTAGAGAAGTGCATATGGTAGAACGGTGAGCAGTATGTGCAGTCATAGGTGTGTGTAGCCTATTGCATTAGGGTGTGCTTCCCAAAGCTCAAACACACATGCCTTCCTCTGCAGCATTAGCTGCAGAGTGAATGTGAATTAACAGGATAGTGTTCTGTGCTGAGTGGCTTCCTGTTCATTCACAAACTGAAGCATAGTAAACACAGTTTACTATTTTTCAGTTATAAATGAACACAGTGAGTGAATGTTCATTTAGAAAAGTAAGGGGCCGGTAAATTACATATTTACTAGCCCCTTCCCCCATTTTCTATTCTGGGAGCTCAACACAGGAGGAAGACCAGGCAATAGGGGGAATCAGCACCACATGCAGTGATTGGGGTATGCCCAGGCACACCCCCTGCACACGCCTATGTAAGCAGTAGAGAAGTGCAGAGGGTATGACAGTAAGCAGTGTGTGCAGTAGAGCAGTTAAGAGGGTATAACAGTGAGCAGTATGTGCAGTAGAGAAGTGCAGAGGGTATGAAGGTGAGCGGTATGTGCAGTAGAGAAGTGCAGAGGGTATGAAGGTGAGCGGTATGTGCAGTAGAGAAGTGCAGAGGGTATGACGATGAGCAGTATGCGCAGTAGAGAAGTGCAGAGGGTATAACGGTGAGCAGTATGCGCAGTAGAGAAGTGCAGAGGGTATGACGATGAGCAGTATGCGCAGTAGAGAAGTGCAGAGGGTATAACGGTGAGCAGTATATGCAGTAGAGAAGTTCAGAGGGTATAACGGTGAGCGATATGTGCATTAGAGAAGTGCAGAGGGTATAATGGTGAGCAGTATATGCAGTAGAGAAGTTCAGAGGGTATAACGGTGAGCGATATGTGCATTAGAGAAGTGCAGAGGGTATGACGGCGAGCAGTATGTGCAGGAGAGAAGTGCAGAGGGTATGACGGTGAGCAGTATGTGCAGTAGAAAGGTGCAGAGGGTATAACGGTAAACAGTATATGCAGTAGAGAAATGCAGAGGGTATAACTGTGAGTGGTATGTGCAGGAGAGGAGTGCAGAGGGATAACGTTGAGCAGTATGTGCAGTAGAGGAGTGCAGAGGGTATAACAGTGAGCAGTATGTGCAGTAGAGAAGTGCAGAGGGTATACCGATGAGCAGTATGTGCAGGAGAGAAGTGCAGAGGGTATGACGGTGAGCAGTATGTGCAGTAGAGAAGTGCAGAGGGTATAACGGTGATCGGTATGTGCAGTCATAGGTGTGCGAAGCATTAGGGTGTGCATCCCAAAGTTTAAAAACGCATGCCTTCCTCTGCAGCCTCAGCTGCAGAGTGAATGTGAATGAACAGGTTAGTGCTCTGTGCTGAGTGGCTTCCTGTTCATTCCCAAACTGAAGCATAGTAAACATAATTTACTATTTTTCAGTTATAAATGAACACAGTGAGTGAGTGTGTTCATTTAGGAAAGGAAGGGGCCGGCAAATTATATAGTTACTAGTCCCTTCCCCCATTTTCCATTCTGGGAGCTCAACACAGGGGGAAGCCCAGGCAATATGGGAAATCAGCACCACATGCAGTAATTAGGGTGTGCCCAGGCACACCCCAATGCGCACGCCTATGTGTGCATTAGAGAAGTGCAGAGGCTATGACGGCAAGTATTATGTGCAGGGGAGGAATGTGGAGAGAATGATGGCAAGCATTATGAGCAAGGGAGGAATGTGGAAACTATGCAGCATGTGCAGGGGAAGAGTGCAAAGGGTATGAAAGAAGGCAGTATGTGTAGGAGGAGGTATGATAGCGAGCAGTATGTGCAGTGGAAAGCATGATGGTGGGCAGTAAGTGCAGGGAAGGAATGCAGAGGCTTTGCCAGAGATCAGTGTGTGCAGGGGATGAGTACAGGCAAGGCTTGTACAAGGAGTTTTGTCTACTCAGGCGAGTAAAAAATACACGGAAGTTAATTTTTGGGCACATCAATGCACTTTATTATCCATTTTTTTGTAAAATATAAAAGATGAGGTTGCGCCGAGTAAATAGATACCCAACATGTCAGACCTTAAAATTGCATGCACCTGTGAAACGGTGAAAAACTTCAGTACCCTATATTTTTTCATAGGCAATGCTTTAAAAGCTCATACAGGTCATAAGTTTAGAGTTACGTAGGAGTTCTGGTGCCAAAATTATTGATCTCACTCCGACGTGCGCAACGATATGTAACATGTGTAGGGCAATATCTGTTTTCTGCAGGCGCCTAACCCATGCGTTTTTGTATGTGTGCGCGTGTTGGTTAAAGAGGGGGGGCTTGCTCCAAAACTCTTTTGTTTTTCTATGTGACTCTTTAATTGTTTAAAACTTTTCTTTTTTTTTTTTTTTTTTACATTACTTTATTGCTATCACATAGGGGGCTATTGGTCCCCTATGTGATGGCATATAGGTAACAGGTTATGAGACATTCAGGCAACGCTGTATCCTGGCCTAGGCCAACAAGGCCCAGACCTAGGGCAGCACTTTGCAGGGGGGGGCAGCATGAAAAGAGTCCCCGCCAGCTTGCGCTACACTGTTAGTGTAGCGCCAGTATTATGGGGCGAACTGGGCTAAGAGGCAAATTAGTCTAGCGCCCCCATAAAGCGGCCGCACTGCTTCCGGTATGTGGGTGGCCGGCAATCCGCAACTGTGGGGGGAGGGGTGGCGCTGCTTCTAATTTTGACTGTCCTATCATCCTGGACCACAAACCTTCCTTACTGTGCTATATGTTATGGTTATATCTTCTTATGCCTTGTACACACAATAGAAATTTCCGATGGAAAAAGTCAGATGGACTTTTTCCATCGGAAATTCCTACCGTGTGTGTGCCTCATTGGAGTAATTCCGATTAATACCAATTTAAATATAGAACATGTTCTATTTTTCTCCGATGGAATTCCGTCGGAATTCCGATGTGCTTTTGGCCGGAGAATACTCCGACCGTGTGTACGGGGCATTAGTCCTCTCCATAAAATTATCAGAAATTTGTGCTTAAAGTAGAACTATAGGCAACACTTTTTTTTTTTTTCATTTTGGATAGAGTAATGGAGGGTTATAGTCCCTGTCGGTTTATTTTTTACCATCCCTGTCCCAATGCAGAGATTTTCCTTCACTTCCTTCCATATAGCCAAACAGGAAGTGAGATACAAATTAAGGGAATCCATTGCCCCCCCCCCTCAGGCCCGCAGAACTAGTGTCTCCACTCGAAAATTTCAGGGCGGGTCTTAAACAGAAAGGGGTGTAGCCTTGACACAAAGGGGTGGGTCATATTTAAATTAGGGGGTGCACGAGTTTAGTCAAGCCTAGGGCAGAACAAAACCTAAATACACTACTGCATTCAGGGTCTGTTAGACCCTGGATGTCTCCTCTGTACTCCACTGCAGCTGATGCAACACAGATCGTGTTCCATCAGTGCCTTCCCCCGGGGCCATGGTTGACGGCTCAGGACCTGGAAGTGACATCATATATGTCACTTCCTGGTCTGTGCACAGGAGAGAAGCTTAGCAGACAGAGGTCCACTGAGCTCCCGCCGCTCTATCCAGCAACACCCGTCATGACTGCACTGGGCCCGCAGGTGGGACAGCGGAGCCCGGTAAACATGGGGGGCATAGGCACGCACAGGGAATGTGCCAGGTGTGCCTGGGTACACCCTAATGACCCCATATGCTGGCAGGGAGATGGGAAATATCTCCCTCTGACCAGTTCTACCATTATTGAAGTTCTACCATCAGGGGCGTTGCTAGGTGGCAAAAAGACCAGGGGCTTCAGCCCTAAGTCCGAGGCCAGCAACGGGGGGGGGGGGGGTGTGTGTGGTAGTGGCGCAGGGTTTTTGGCTGGACAGTGGGGTTGTGTGGCGGGGGTGTAAGATCACTTGCTGCTTGCTGCCTGGCTTACCAATTCCCATCAATGCTGACCACTAAACTCACCTACCTGACACACTGACTATTACACTGATCTACCTGACATACACTGACCTGCCTGACATACTGTACATACACTGACGGTAGTGACATACATACACTGACCTACCTGACCAGGAGACAGACTTCATGTGTCCTGCAGCTCAGTTCAGCCATGGTGTGCGGCGCGCCCATTATCATCACAGCCAGAGGAGGAGAGGAGGGCCGTCCACCCGAGTGGGGATCTCACAGTGATGTGGCTCGGTGGCCGCATTGTAATTCCCACCTTCTGGAGCCTGCAGTGCCTATGATGGACGTCACATGTCCCAAGGTCCCAGTATTGGACCAGTGGGACGTCCATCATAGGCGATGCAGGCTCCAGAAAGCGGGGCCTGCTATGTACCTCGGCCGCTCCAACCCCCCCTCCCGACGCCACTGGCTACCGTACTTCTCTTTCACTGTGCGCTCTGCCATAAGAGGGTGTGTGTATGTATGTGTGTGTAAATACTGTATGTAGCGCCCCTTAACTTTTCAGGGGTGCTATGTGCTTAAATTTAGGGGTTGGTCTGAGCAAGTAGCCAGGCTCAGACCACTTGGATTTGTTAGTATTCGCTTCTGCCTGTGTGATGTATCCTGACGCACAGTTCCCTGTAGGTGGCACTGCCATATCAGGTCAGGGTTGAACCGTGGGTGACATTGCTATGCCTTAGGGTGTCCTCTCTCGGCAGCAGTACGGTGGGCGTGGTTGGCCTGCTGTGCATGCTGGGAGGGAATACATAAGAGGCAGACGCCATTCTTTTGGGAGTCGAGTCGGTGGGAGTCTGGAGTGTGAGCGGTTCGCGCCACCCGGCCCTCCAGGCCAGGGGTGCGCGCGTGCATGGGTCTCAGGCACCTTTAGCCTGGGGCTGCAACTCCACTAGTAGGCCCAGCACCTTTAGCTGGGGCCTACCTCTAAAAGAAGAATCCCAGGGTGCCCGGAAAAGGGTGGACCCGCTCTAAGAAGAGGAGACCGGGGGAGGACCTTTCTGATGGACCGGTGAGAGTTCAAGGTGAAAGAGAGGCCTGGTTACCTTCTGGAGGGATTCAAAGATCCACCAAAGGCCTTGCAATGTGCTATCACTGGCACCTGTCCTTGTGTTGCAACAGCTGAGAAGTTTGGAACTTAAAGATTCTGTGGCAGAGGATCTCCCGATCGTATCTCAAGGAAAACCTAAAGTGAACGTTGGAGCATCAATCCGGCTGCTAGGATGATCCCTCTTACAGGGGACTATCCGGGTGAGCTAAACCTACTCGGGAACGAGTAGCGACTATACCAGTTTGTGCCTGGACCTATCTCCCAAACCTTACTGTCCTTTTCTCTCATCCACCTTTCCTGTCTGCTGAACCTGAACTTGCTTGTGAAATAAACTCAGCGTTGGAGTTAAAGTGGTGTGGACATTGGCCTTACTGGGGAATAATAGAGACTTGTCCCTATACTCTAGGGGATGAGAACCAGTCTGCTGGGAGAACCTGCTGCAGGACCCAAAATTGTTAACACCGCTCAACCTCCTCAAACAGGAGGGTACGGGCATATAGCGCGGTGTGCCTTGACCTGCAAGTGAGCCGAAGGCAGGAAAAGGTCCGTGTGCTACAGTGGGTCAAAAAAGTATTTAGTCCGCCACCAATTGTGCAAGTTCTCCCACTTAAAAAGATGAGAGAGGCCTGTAATTTTCTTCATAGGTAAACCTCAACTATGAGAGACAAAATGTAGAAACAAATCCAGACAATCACATTGTCTGATTTGGAAAGAATCATGAGCGTAAACAAGTGGAACTTCTCTGTTGACACCAAAATTGTCCATAAAAGAACTTAATGGCAGAGTGTCCAAATTGCTTGTTATAAAATCATTGCATAATACATTGGTGTGTATGAAATATATATTTGCTGAAACAGAACACGTCTCACATGTAACCAATTGAAAATCACCTCCTGCTTCCCGGGATGATACGATACCACAATAAACAACACAGGATGCAGGGTGCACAACAGAACTATGGTTGGAAAAGAAGATGCATAGATACATTAATTAAACAAATAAAATTGTTAATACATATCTGAGATAAACACAAACAATGAATGAACAATGATATTGATATATATCTGAGATATATGTATCTATAGAAAACAGCAAACTGAGCTCACAGCAGTATATACCATAAATCACCCAATGTCAGAATTATATACATGAGCAGTTAAAATAAATTGCACAGTGAATCAACATTATAAAACAAGCATATACTACATGTCCTTTTCACATATGCTGGAACTAAAGCCCTCCAAAAAGGGTCTATAACTCAAAACAGTGTTAAGTCCCGGTGGAAAAGTGGCCCGAAGGTCTATTATCCAGCGGGATTCCCTTTTGGAGGAGAACTTTGTTCCAGTCTCCCCCTCTGAAATTCGGGTGTATTCGATCGAGAATAACAAAACAGAACTTAGGGACAATGCTGGCATGAAAATCCCTTGCATGCCTCCCAAGTGGAAGGTCTTTGATTTGATTGTGTTGGTTGCAGAATTTGGTAATTACTCTAGTGTGTTGAGATTTTTGAGATTTAATTTTTTAGGGAAAAAGTAACTCAGATCTTGGTCTATCACAGGCTCATCTAAATATTGGCTAAAGGGAATGGAGTGAATCAATGACTTGGGGTGGGCACTCGAAGCATGCAGGATGGTGCTTCGAGTGCCCACCCCAAGTCATTGATTCACTCCATTCCCTTTAGCCAAATATTTAAGGCTTAAAAGAAACTGCTCAACCAACGAGTCATTTAAAACTGAGGCTGATGCTTTGAGAAAACGCCTACTTATACGTGGGTATTCACACACATGCCTTAAAAAAGCATTTAGACGGGCCTGTGATAGACCAAGATCTGAGTTAATTTTTCCCCAAAAAATTAAATCTCAAAAATCACAACACACTAGAGTAATTACCAAATTCTGCAACCAACACAATCAAATCAAAGACATTTTGGGGAAACATTGGCGGATTCTACAACCTGATCCTCTGATCTGTCCCCATCTTTCCACACGACCCACTGTTATCATTGTTCATTCATTGTTTGTGTTTATCTCAGATATGTATTAACACATCTCTTAAAGATAAACTAGTCCAAACAGAATTCGTGGGCACTTTTAGAGATGATCCGTGCAAACGACAAGGTACCTTTACTTGTGGGGGTTGCAGTATCTGTCGCTATATGAACACACAGCCGCATTTTATGTTGCCCAATGGGAAATAACTAAAGTCTCAGCATTTTGCCAATTGTAAAACTCCTGGAGTCATTTATCTTTTTTATGCGGCGTACACATGATCGTTTTTCATGCCATTTTTTAAACCGACGTTTTTCTCGTAGTTTTTTTTCATGTTTCCTCTCAAGCCTGTCTTGCGTACACACGATCATTTTAAAAAAACGTTCAAGCAAAGCACAGTGGCGTACAACATGTACGACGGCACTATAAAGGGGAAGTTCCGTTCGGATGGCGCCACCCTTCATGTTAGTAAAGTTTGTTGAGCGACGATTCGCGCTTTTCAGCCTCGTGCTTTTCAGTCCGTTACAGCGTGACGAATGCTAGTTTTACCAGAACGAGCGCTCCCGTCTCATACTTGATTCTGAGCATGCGCGTTTTTTTTCACCTCGTAAAAGCATACACACTATCGTTTTTCACGTCGTTAAAAAAAACGACATGAAAAACGACGTGAAAAAATAGAGCATGTTCGAAATTTTTAATGCCCGTTTTTCACGTCGTTAAAAATGCTCTGGAGCATACACACGATCGGTTTTAATGGCTATTTTAAAAAATGGCATTTTTAACGGCATGAAAAACGATCGTGTGTATGGGGCATAAGTGTCAATGTTCAAGTTTCTATGTAGGGAAAACGAAACTTGAATTTCGCAAAAGGGCGGTTAGGCACATCAACAGCATTGTTAAAATCAATCCAGACCTTCCAGTTGGGAGGCATGTAAGGGACTTTCATGCCAGCATTGTGCCTAAGTTCTGTTTTGTTATTCTCGATCGAATACACCCGAATTCCAGAGGGGGAGACTGGAACAAAGTTCTCCTCCAAAGGGAATCCTGCTGGATAATAGACCTTAGTGCCACTTTTCCACCGGGACTAAACACTGTCTTGAGTTATAGACCCTTTTTGGAGGGCTTTAGTTCCAGCATATGTGAAAAGGACATGTAGTATATGCTTGTTCTATAATGTTGATTCACTGTGCAATTTATTTTAACTGCTCATGTATATAATTCTGACATTGGGTGATTTATGGTATATACTGCTGTGAGCTCAGTTTGCTGTTTTCTATAGATACATATATCTCAGATATATATCAATATCATTGTTCATTCATTGTTTGTGTTTATCTCAGATATGTATTAACAATTTTATTTGTTTGTGTAGTGGGGTGTCATATTTAGGGGGAGCATCTGAGTGGTAACTAGGCTCAGATGCACTAATTGTTAGGTTTCATGGACCATTTCTATCCCTGGGAGATAGTACTGGTGTGCAGTTCCCTGGGGCCTATGGGTGGCGCTGTTGCCATGGGCCCGGGTTGAACCGCAGTACAAGATTGTGCCTTTTTTGTCCCCTCTCGGCAGCAGTACGGCGGGGCGGGGAACCTGCTGTGCCTGTCGGGAGAGGATAAACAAGGGGGCGGCCATCTTCCAGAGGGGTTCGTTGGGTCCACGCCCAGGCACCTTAGGCCTGGGTTTGTGTGTGTGTGTCGCCTCTGGGTGCCCTAGGCCCGGAGGCCTGGTCGGTTCCGCGCTCAGGCACCTTAGGCCTGGGTGCGTGTGGGTTGTCTTCGGGTGCCCTAGGCCCGGAGACGGAGCTGCTGTTCCATCCCAGACACCTTCAGTCTGGGGTGAGGTACTTTGGTGAGGGCCCGGAACCCAGCAACCTTCGGCCGGGGTCCACTAAGGATCGAGGCTCCCAGGGATATGCCTTGCGAGGGGACCCGTATCCAGGACGAGGAGGCCAGGGAGGTGACCCTTTCTGAAGATCCAGCGCAGAGTCGTGGTGACAGAGGGGGCCTCTGATAACCCCCCCCGGAGGGATGTTCTTATCCTAAAAAGGGGCTAAGTTACTCAAGGAAGGAAGTGCGGGTTCTTTATGTCACAGTGGCAGTGACTCTACGCACACCAGGTCAGTGGCAGTGACTTGCAACTATTCACCAGGTCAGTGGAAGTGACCAACCTCATGGTTCGTGGCAGGGACCGTGCCCCAAGCCTGTTCGTGCAAATCAGAATAGGAGAAACCCTGAATTAAGTTTGTGCCTGGACCTCCTCCCACCTTATCTGACCCGTGTTTGTCTCAACCTGTCTGCTCTCAAAGAGACTATTTATTGCTCTTAAGAATAAATAAGAAGTTGGACTTTTCAGTTGGTGTGGACAGTTGCTTACTGGGGGGAGCTAAGGACTTGTTTCTGGCTACCCCAGAAACGAGGTCAGCTCTGGAGGTTTTTTAAACACTGGCTGCAAGCAGGCCCGAGAAAACTAACACCGCTCAACCTCCCCACTATGGGGGGTACGGGCTTGGTGCGGTGTGCCTCAGTCTTTCCTGCAAAGGAGCCAACTATAAGAAAAGCAGGTAAAGGCTGGGGTGGGTGCGCTACATTTAATTAATGTATCTATGCATCTTCTTTCCCAACCACATAGTTCTGTTGTGCGCCCTGCATCCTGTGCTGCTTATTGTGGTATTGTATCATCCCGGGAAGCAGGAGGTGATTTTCAATTGGCTACATGTGAGACATGTGTTCTGTTTCAGCAAAAATATATTTCATACACACCAATGTATTATGCAACGATTTTATAACAAGCAATTTGGACACTCTGCCATTAAGTTCTTCTATGGACAATTTTGGTGTCAACAGAGAAGTTCAACTTGTTGTTTACGTTCATGCTGCAGTTTTTAACTCGTACCTGGCACTATATTATTTTTTTGACACACTGGTGTCAGCACAGAATGTCCTTCATAGCCTCGCGCATGCGCTGTGCTACGATGTTTCCACTTGCGTCAGTACATGTGTGCCTGGCCGCTGGCGCGCCGCCATCTTGACGTCGGCGTGCTGTGATCCGACATGCCCATAACCTTCAGCCACTTATTATTTTTGGGTGGTATGCACGCCGGCACTCTGACGTCGGCGTTCCACGATCTAACATGCCCACTTTTCCAAGCTAGCCCTCAATTGGTCAGATTAGCCCCTAGCCGTCCTCCAATGTTGGGCTGTCCGCCCTACTATCTGACACGCCCACTTGTTTTCAATCAGACGCCAGCTGTTTTTCTACGGGGTTTTTTCAAACTGACACCTTTTGGCGCCGTTTCTGATTAGTTGTTTTATCAGCTGCACTTCTATTCAGTGCTCATGCGTGATTCAATGCTCTGGGCTATTTAAAGGGCTTGTATTTCTGACCATTTGCACACTGCCATCTGTAAAGATAGACTGCACTCTTATCTGCTGTTTGTAACTGGTATGAATGCCCTTTAATCCATTATAAACTTACCGACTTCCTATGCAATACTCTCTATTGAACATCTTGCTTTATGATATACACCATCTTTGAACTTTTTTGGATTTGTTTTATCATAACATTTAGTGATTATGGAACCTATGGTAATCTCCCATTAGTTCCCACTTATTATTGTTCCACTGTTCTATTTTGTTTGTACTACCAAACAAATATGCAATCACCATACAAGGTTTCTTGTCCTGTTTATTATTTATTTTGATACATATGTCTATTTCTATCTTTTCTTATAGAATTGTCAAAAGCCCACAAACCGTGTTTTTTTCCCCATGGTTCTCAGTGACCATCTACGGATACTGGTGAGGTCTTAAAATAAATTCCTGTTGCAGCATTAATGAGCGGTCTTTATCAATTCCTAATAGTCTTCATTTGGTCTACTGTTCAGCCAGCCATTGTCCCTATTAGGGCATTTTTTCAGTTGACTACCAACTGTTATGACCAGTCTACTACTACTTGTATTATCTTATTGGCAGTTATATCAGGTTAGAAAGTTTATATATTGGTTGAAATATTGTTGTCCTTAATATATGTCTCGCATTTGTTGTGCCAGTTGCTTTTCACCTCCTTCTGCTTCAACGATGCTCATTTGTCCCTTTTGTATGTCTGTTACCGATCATGTTTTTTGTATTTCTTTTTAGATGTTATAAAATCTCCAACAAAGACACGCCCCTGAGGAAAGGGAACTCTCCCCGAAACGCGTCGGGCCTCAACCACAGATTGGAGAACAATTTGTATTCCATTGTTTTTATGTATTTGTATTGTCTATGAATATTTTATTCTACAGTCAATCACATGTTGCCACATGGTTGGCTTCTTAAACATTCAAGATTAAACGACTTCATTACTTTATATTTTGTCAAATCTTCTGTTGCCGTTAAAGTCCCAGTCCCTAGTTAGGGGGACACCTTCTTTTGTTCTATTAACATACGGGATGTTGGCAACA
The DNA here is from genome assembly GCA_029206835.1 of Rana muscosa. Taxonomy (NCBI): domain Eukaryota; kingdom Metazoa; phylum Chordata; class Amphibia; order Anura; family Ranidae; genus Rana; species Rana muscosa. Next base: position 506,452,005 of record CM055118.1, on the reverse strand, counting down.
CCTTAATCTAATCCTGGTGTAAAACTTTTTTTTATGGCAGGAAATATGTACAGAAGATAAGTGCAGAGGGCATGACAGCTAGAAGTATGTGCAGAAGAGGAATTAAGGAGTTAAGGATATGATAGAGCACTATGTGCAGAAGAGGAATGATAAGGCAATGACAATATGAAAAAATGTAGCGCTTATTTTTTGTGAAAGAGTCAGTTACCAACACATAACAAATGTTGCAAACATGCATATATATTAATTTCAGTGACACCAAGTGACTGAGTGTGATCCGTGAAAAAAATATATATATAACAAATAAATCAGAACGAAGCAGTCCTCTAATTGTGACCACACACAAATGACAGTCCAAAAGTGTAGAAAAAACTGCAAGGTTGAAATAAAGAGTCCCACATGGATATGACCCTCTCTGTGAAAGGATAGAGACACCACTACCGATATAAGGAGGAGGCTTACCAGATGGTATTGACTTGGTAAGGTGTATACCACCCAAGTCAAAACAGGCTTAAATAATCAGTCAGCAAGGTGTATCCAGCTGGTCCTGAATCCGCATATCAGTCGGCACCGCAAATTCCCATAAACACCAGGAAGTGTGAATACATATAGTCTTGTTGGAGCCAGAGATACGGTAACCACATAACATGCGTAATGGGAAAAAAAACTCACATAGTGTGATACCGTACAAGGAAGTATTTATTAAAAAAATATTTAAAAATGTACACTCACATTTGGAAGAACATCATAGGCATATCACAAAATGCAAGAGCGATGTGTGTGAATGGGTCCACCCGACGCGTTTCAACTAAAAGGTCATCATCAGCTTTGTCTCAGCTGTGTTGGCAGCTAATTTTTTGTGTTCGCTTATTGCACAGCGCAGTATATCCCATATCTAATTTAAGGCAATGACAATAGGCAGTATGTACAAGGAAGGACTGTGGTGGGTATGACTCTGGGTATTATGTTTAAGGGATGAGTGAGGAGGGTAGGACAGAGGACAGTGTGTTCAGGGAAGGAGTACAGAGGGTATGACCACAAGAAGTATGTGCAGGGGGAGGAATATGGAGAGTATGATGATGGGCAGTAAATGTGAAGATGGAATGCAGAGAGTATAATGGAGACCAGTATGTGCAGGCGATAAGGACAGAGGCTATGATGGCAGGGAATATGTGAAAAAGATGAGTGCAGAGGGTATGAGGGCAGTATGTGCAGGAGAGTAGTGTGAAGGATATGATAGAGCATTACATGCAGGAGAGGAATGCTGAGAGAATGACAGAAGGCAGCAAGTGCAAGGAAGGAGTATGAAGGGTATGACAGTGGGGCTGATGTTCAAGGGAGGAGCGCGGAAGGTATGGCAGTGGGTAGTGTGTGCAGGGGGGAAGTGTAGAGGGTATGTCAAGGGGCAGTGCTGTTTATGCAGTAAATTGGTGTAGAGCGTATGATGGAAGGGAGGAGTATAAGGAGTAAAGGGTATGATGGAGAAGAGTATGTGCAAGGCTGCAGGAGAGGAGTACAGAGACTATGACAGTGGGCAGTATTTGTACAGGGACTGTGCCAGTGTGCCCAGTGGTGGGAAGAGAAGTACATAATATACAAACAAGGTGTGCAAAACATAGGGATGTGTTTTATTGCTGCTGTAAAGAGTACCCGGAAAAATTTTGTTGTATGTATGCAATGACAATAAATTATATCTTATCTACAGTGGGTCAAAAAAGTATTTAGTCAGCCACCAATTGTGCAAGTTCTCCCACTTAAAAAGATGAGAGAGGCCTGTAATTGTCATCATAGGTATACCTCAATTATGAGAGACAAAATGTGGAAACAAATCCAGACAATCACATTGTCTGATTTGGAAAGAATTTATTTGCAAATTATGGTGGAAAATAAGTATTTGGTCACCTACAAACAAGCAAGATTTTTGGCTCTCACAGACCTGTATCTTCTTCTTTAAGAGGCTCCTCTGTCCTCCACTCATTACCTGTATTAATGGCACCTGTTTGAACTTGTTATCAGTATAAAAGACACCTGTCCACAACCTCAAACAGTCACACTCCAAACTCCACTATGGTGAAGACCAAAGAGCTGTCGAAGGACACCAGAAACAAAATTGTAGACCTGCACCAGGCTGGGAAGACTGAATCTGCAATAGGCAAGCAGCTTGGTGTGAAGAAATCAACTGTGGTAGCAATAATTATAAAATGGAAGACATACAAGAACATTGATAATATCCCTAGATCTGGGGCTCCACGCAAGATCTCACCCCTTTGGGTCAAAATGATCACAAGAACGGTGAGCAAAAATCCCAGAACCACACGGGGGGACCTAGTGAATGACCTGCAGAGAGCTGGGACCAACGTAACAAAGGCTACCATCAGTAACACACTAAGCTGCCAGGGACTCAGATCCTGCAGTGCCAGACGTGTCCCCCTGCTTAAGCCAGTACATGTCCGGGCCCGTCTGAGGTTTGCTAGAGAGCATTTGGATGATCCAGAAGAGGATTGGGAGAATGTCATATGGTCAGATGAAACCAAAGTAGAACTGTTTGGTAGAAACATAACTCGTTGTGTTTGGAGGAGAGAGAATGCAGAGTTGCAACCAAAGAACCCCATGAAAGAATAAATGGGGCCATGTATTGTGAGATTTTGAGTGCAAACCTCCTCCCATCAGCAAGGGCATTGAAGGTGAAACGTGGCTGGGTCTTTCAGCATGACAATGATCCCAAACACACCACCCGGGCAACGAAGGAGTGGCTTCGTAAGAAGCATTTCAAGGTCCTGGAGTGGCCTAGCCAGTCTCCAGATCTCAACCCCATAGAAAGCCTTTGGAGGGAGTTTAAAGTCTGTGTTGCCCAGCGACAGCCCCAAAACATCACTGCTCTAGAGGAGCTCTGCATGGAGGAATGGGCCAACATACCAGCAACAGTGTGTGACAACCTTGTGAAGACTTACAGAAAACGTTTGACCTCTGTCATTGCCAACAAAGGATATATAACAAAGTATTGAGATGAACTTTTGATATTGACCAAATACTTATTTTCCACCATAATTTGCAAAAAAAATTCTTTCCAAATCAGACAATGTGATTGTCTGGATTTGTTTCCACATTTTGTCTCTCATAGTTGAGGTTTACCTATGATGACAATTACAGGCCTCTCTCATCTTTTTAAGTGGGAGAACTTGCACAATTGGTGGCTGACTAAATACTTTTTTGACCCACTGTATCTTATCTTATGAAGGAGTGTAAAGTATGGGAAGACAAGGCACACTTTTGCTACTTTTCTTATAGTGTCACTGACCGGTTCTGCTTATGGGTACATCACAAGTCTAATAAACTGCTATTCATTTTTAGATAAAGAGCAAAAGTGTGCCCTCTGATTCTGTTCTGTCACTATGTGGTCTATGTACTGTGAATCAATATCTATGTTGTGAGACTCTGAATGTGAGGATACGAAGTAAAATTCCTGCACACGGTCACAAGTTCCAAGATGTTTGGATACAAAGACAAACCGCTATTACAGACTTCTGCTGACGCATTTAAGCACTTTAGGACCTTAATCATAGCTGATTAGCTGTCACACCAAACATATTACATATATAAACCCTGCTCCTTCCAATAACTCTTCATTATGCTGTGAAGGACTAGCATCAAGTGTAGAGCTTGAAGGACACCGCCACTCGCTGGTTCTTCTTTTTAAGGGTTGTTTGCCCATTTTTATTAAAAGAAGTTCAAAACAAAATCAAAAGGTTTTCCCTCGCAGGGGTTTCAGTACTCCTTTTCAACAACAAAATGACATTCAGCCTCCTGGCTTATACATACAGCAGTGCTGCTCAGGCCTTCCACTTCAGGCTCTTGTCTGTCTCCTATAGACTATTCCATCTGCAACACCATCCATTTGGATAGCAGCGCCTTGCTGCTCTGACCCTCAGACCTGGGTCTCTGGCTTCCACTGTGCACACAAGCACTCTCTGACTTCTCCAGTGCACACTTGCACTCTATGGCTTCCCCAGTGCACACCTGCACTCGTCGGGAGGGTGGGGGCCCAGAATGCTTGTCCTGATTCTACTATCAGGCCCACACACACCTGAACAATCAGTGTGCAGTTGAGTCTCAAAACCCGGATCCAGGACTGGGGATTTCATCCCACCCGGATCTCTAAGAAATCCCCAAGCTCCAGGTCCCAAAGTGGATTTTAGTAAATCATGAGGAAACTGAAAAGCCAGTTTCCTCCCAAACAAGCAAATACCCTGGAGCCCCTCAACCTGCCTGGTTGAGAATCCTGTATTCATACACTGGTGGGGTACCACACTACCACAATGCATATACTGTACACATGCAAGTGAAATATATAAAAATTACATACAAAAGATTTGAAAGAAATATATTTACCCATATTAGAAAAAAAAAGTAACATGTGGATCCAACTACTATAACTTATAGCAAACCAAATATTGCCAGACCTGCTACAATATATTACATTGTATTACTTTATTTTAAAAACAGACATTTCAAAGATGATTAGTGTTCTAGTTCCCAATCTACCTATATTCTCTTATGGAGGACACACGCTCAATCTGATAAATTAACTTTTTGTATTACTGAAAACACAAAGTACACACGGGCCAAATGTCAGGAGACGTCAGCCGGATAAAAAAATAACGGCCGACATTCAGCCGCGTGTATGTCGGTCTGTCCGACAGAAGCTGGATGTTTGGCCGGCTTCTGTTGAACAAGCATGCTGGAAAACCAGCAGCCGACCGACTCCCGATCAGTGCTTTCTGCCAATGGCGGAGAGCGCTGATCGGCATGCTCTGGCAGGGGGGCGATCCAGGAACGCCACTGAGGGATCCCAGAAGAGGAGGATCGGGGCCACTCTGTGCAAAACCAACTGCACAGAGGAGGTAAGTATAACATGTTTGTTATTTAAAAAACAAAAACAAGGTTTAGTTATCCTTTAAGTTCATTTTAATGTAATATTAATTTATTCTGACTATTGAAATAAATAATTTCTCCAGCACTAAACACTTGGGGGCCAGTTTTCTAAAACTGGGTATACATCTATGCGTGTCAGTGCTTTTCCAACACATGTTGAAATGCACTGCCCTTTACAGTAGTGCTGCTGTACCATTAATTGTTAATGGCACCCCTGCACATGTTCAATCACACGCATTTTTGTGCACCCCAAACCGCACAGGTGCCGCAACATCATGCAGTTTAGTACTTTTTTTGTAACACCATCAGGCTACATTTAGACCCAGTGTCACTTTTGTCATGTGTTTTTTTTGTGCGACAGCAGAGGGCTGCCCATTTATTTGAATGGGCTGCCTTAGGCTGGCCATATACGGTTCGAATCTTGGCCAGTTCAGCAGGAACCGGCTGAGATTCAAACGATTAATGGGCAGGCTGAATATACCAAGTTGATTGATCGATCCACTTGAGTACAACCAACCTGCCAGATTCTTTTGCGATTATTGCTAGTGGCTGCTATAGCCGCTAGAAGAAAGGAGGGTGCACCGACCTAGTGCATTACCACTTAAAAGTTTTATTAAAATATGAATAAAAAGCAATAATGCTACTCACAAACGGAGCTTAGGTGTAAGCTTATCGGACAAATGAGCTGGAATTTCTTGGCACCCGCCGACTGAACTTGATGACAGAGAGGGTCGGACAATACCTCAAACATCTAGATAGCTGACGCGTTTCTGGGGCGCACCCCTTTCCTCAGAGCCTAGATGGTCCATAGTAGCTCTCACCCACAGAACCCTCCGTTATATATGTGTGTACACATGTGCAGAGGCCTCAGCTCAGGTGACCACCAATTAGCAAGCCCCACCCCCTGCTCCTAGCTTCCACTGCCCCCCCACACACAAATAGAAAACAGCCCAATGACTGATCCAAAATAGCTGGGGGGGGGGGTGGAGAATAAGAGGAAAGGTGAGCACCATGACACTACCCTCTAGAGATGCGGACTGTTAATTCAACATTATGCCCTCTAGTGGTACCGACCACCAGTGCAGCAGTGTATGTCCTTCATAGGCATAGCCTCTTAAGATGTGATCTCCCCATAGACAGAGGGCGCGTTTAGGGAGGGGTATTAGCGTGAACAGATAAGTTTTATGAATTTTTTATGTGTACGGACCTTCCAGCATAGCATTGCCCCATTGTGTGTGCATTATAGTCCATTAGAGGTTTTGTACTACTAATTATTCCCAATATTTTTTTTATTTGTTCTATACCCCCCTAGGGGGTTCCACCCACTGTGTGCACCTACAGCCTCCGTTTCTGAGGAAAGGGGTGTGCCCCAGAAACGCGTCAGATATCTAGATGTTTGAGGTATTGTCCAACCCTCTTTGTCATCAAGTTCAGTCGGCGGGTGCCAAGAAATTCCAGCACATTTGTCCGATAAGCTTACACCTAAGCTCCGTTTGTGAGTAGGATTATTGCTTTTTATTCATATTTTAATAAAACTTTTAAGTGGTAATGCACTAGGTCGGTGCGCCCTCCTTTCTTCTTTCTTTTTTCTAGCCATATGAACACCCATTGTTCTGAGGAGGGCTGCAAGACTTTAGACTTTGCCTCTAGACGGAACCATACTACCCATGTTTTGACGTTGCACCGAGAGCGCAGGAGATTTTTGTTTTTCTGTGCTATAGCCGCTAGCAATAATCTCTGTCTTCCCCCGGCAGGGACGTTTTCTCCCGCTGGGAGATGACAATGGCTTGACAGGAGGGTTTTCCCGCATTAACACAATCTGTGTTGATGGGAGATTCAAGCAAATTTCTTTCTTGCAACCTATGGTTGCAGGAAAGAAATTTGCTCAGTGTTTGGCCAGCCTTATCTACAACAAACATGTAAAAAGAAACTCCAGGTACTTACCAATAGGGTTGTACCGATACCAATAATAGTATCGGTATCAGTGCCGATACCGAGCATTTGCAGGAGTACTTGTACTTGCGGAAATGCTCCCGATGCTTCACCCGATACCTGGACACTCAGGGATGATCGGTGCGGCAGGGAAGTTATAATCACTGATCTCCCTGTGAGGCTTTCAATAAAGCAGCTGACAGCTGCTTCTCCTCCTCTCCCCTCTGCAGCTTTCAGCTGCTTTATTGAAAGCTGCACAGGGAGATCGGTGATTATAACTTCCCCTGCTGCCGCACCGATCATCCCTGAGTGTCCCTTGTATCCTCCTCCGGCTCCCCTCTGTGTCCTCCTGTGGTCCCCCCCCCCCCCCCCGTCCTCCTCCGTGTGCTCCTCCGATTCAGTCATCACTGACTCTGTTCATTCATAACTGAAACATCGTAATCTGTGTTTACGATGTCTCCGTTTAGGAATGGACAGGAGCCTCTGTCTCCTGTCCATTCATGTTTAGTGCAGCTGAGGCTGCAGAGAAAGGGACTGGGGAATCTCTATCCTCAGTCCCTTTCCCAGTCTTAAGCCCCATACACACTATCAGTTTTCTTGTAGGTTTTTGTCTTCAGGTTTACCAAAACCATGTAGTACAAGGGCCTGCCTGATTGCATACGAATTTAAACTCTTAAGGTTTGACCTCATATTAGATGGTTTTGGTAAACCTGAAGACAAAAACCTGCAAGAAAACTGATAGTGTGTATGGGGCTTCAAAGGAGAGATGTCAGGGGTCTGTTTAGACCTCCGATATCACACCAAAGCCCCCCCAACAGGGTTGAATAAAAAAAAAAGAAACATTGTAATAAATATTTTAAAGTAAAATTGTAAAAAAAAAAAAAATTAAAATACACTGACACTAATGGCCCGTACACATGATCCGAATATCGTACGAAAAATGTTGTCCGAGGAAGAATCGTACGATAATCGGATCGTTAGTACAGAGCTTCCGAGAGCCGATCATGACAGTTCATCCGATATTTATCGGACATGCACGAAAATTTTCCTCGTACGATAACAGATTGTACGATTTTTGTTTAGTCAGTACAGTACAGTTGTCGTCCGAAAATACAATACAAATACATTACAACAAATGACATAACTTCCGATTTTTTTTCCTGTCATTTGAGAATTTTTGTGACTTTAATAAACTATTTAATTTCTACTTGCGACTATTAAGCGAAAAAAGTCATACGATCTGTCGTACGATATTCGGATCGTGTGTATGGGGCATAACTGTCCACACTCCCCTCCCCCCTCAAAAAAAGAAAGCATTGTAATTTTATATATATATATATATATATATATATTGGTAAAAAATTAATTGTAAAAAATAAAATTGTAAGAAAAAAATAAAAAATAATTCCTGACACAGTACATGCCTCATCAGTGCTGCATATTAGTGCCGCTGCCATATGACGTTAAAAAAAGTAAAAAAATCCAAAAAAAAATCGGTAATTGCTATCAGTATCAGCGAGAACTTAAAAAAAAGTATCGGCACTTGTACTCGGTTTTTAAAAAATGGTATTGGGACAGCCCTACTTACCAACATTGAGCTCCACGTGTTTTTTTTTTTACCGCACGTTTTGGCTCATCTGCCATCTATGTTTGGGGTGCCATTGCCTATTAATGGTATTACTTGCATTTTTCATGCGTTTCCGGGACATGTAAGTGTGAACGCAGTCTTGGCGACTTCTTTCACGCATGCAAGAATACGCTGAAAACACATGGAAACACGGGCATGATCGCTCACACTTGTGAATTAAATTATCTTCAGAACCTGTGTTCATATGTGTTTAAATGGATGAGGTGGCAACTCTAATGCCGCGTACACACGACCGTTTTCCATGACGAGAAAAATGGCATTTTTTTAATTGGTCATTAAAAACGATCGTGTGTGGGCTTCAGACGAGGAAAATGGCTATTAAAAATTTAGAACATGCTCTATTTTTTCTCATTGTTTTTCACGTTGTCGTTTTTTTTCGTCGTGAAAAATGGCCGTGTGTACGCTTTAATGACGGGAAAAAAATGTGCATGCTCAGAAGCAAGTTATGAGACGGGAGCGCTCATTCTGGTAAAACTAGCGTTTGTAATGGAGATAGCACATTCGTCACGCTGTAACGGACTGAAAAGCACGAGGCTGAAAAGCGCGAATCGTCTCTCACCAAACTTTACTAACACTAGTGCCGTTGTACGTATTGTCGAACGTCTTGAACGTCACCGCGCTTTACTCGAGCATTTTTTTTTACGATAGTGTGTAGGCAAGGCAGGCTTGAGAAGAATCACGTAGAGAAAAACTTTGTTTTTTTCAATGACATTAAAAACGGTCGTGTGTACGCGGCATAAGGCGTGAACCGGCGCTGAAAGTAATCCGTGTTCTTCTTCAGACATGGATTCACAAAGATCACATCCTAAAATAGATTCCAGTGTAACTAGAAAGGAGAAAAACTGTTTATTTCTTTTGGGTGGAGTTGAGAGGGATTAGATCACCTGTCAGGTTTTATTGCTGTCTGTGTCCCCACTAGGGAGATTCATTGTCTATTTGTCCAGTAAAAAAGTAAAAGAAAATGACAAATGTTGGGTTGTCCCCAGAAGAGTAATAGAGAGGAAATCTTCCAATGGCGGGAGTTTTACTCTCAGCCAGTGAGGGAGAAGATTCCATCCCCGTGTGTCTCTCAGTCTCAGTACAATGGTGTGATTGTGTCCGGCCAGGAAGAGATGCTCAGCACTCAGAACACCGACACACATCTTCATTAGAAGATCACTGACACTCGTCACCACACACCGCTGTATTAAACGCTCTCAGGCTGCCCCCTGCTGGTCATATGGCAGCTTTACACTCACCTGCGGAAATCCAGTAATAATAAAAGACAAGATCCCGCCCACTTTACACTGCCCAATCACAACACATCACTTGCATGTCTGTATCAGTACACTGTACCGTTCTATAGCGAGACCCTGAGAGAGGCGGGACCCTCCCCAGACCACCATACAACACACAACCAGCCCCTCCCAGTTATCGCACCGCTCTCCTCCATTGGATGAGAAAGACAGAACTACATATCCCGGCATGCCCTGCGCTGATGTCACTGTCTTGGAACCCGGAAGTTGATGGCAGGACACACGTGTGGAGCAGTGTATGATATACTGATATGCTATATGGGGTGGGGGGTTATAGTGGATGGGGGACAGTACAGTTACAATACTGTACTATACAGGAGGGTAAGAGTATGGTATAGTGGACGGTGTATGGGATGGCAAAATATAGTGTATTGGATGATATGTAGTATAGTATAAAGAATATAGTATATTGGTAGGTAGATGTTTATAGTATAGTATGTGGGATGGGGTATAGTAGAGTGTATTGTACAGTATATGGGATGGTCTAGTATAGTATATAACATGGGGTACAGTATATGGTATAGTAGATGGGATGGAGTACAGTATATGGGATGGGGTACAGTATATGGTATAGTAGATGGGATGGGGTACAGTGTATAGTATATGGGATGGGGTACAGTATATGGTATAGTAGATGGGATGGGGGTACAGTAGATGGGATAGAGTACAGTATATGGGTATAGTAGATGGGATGGAGTATGGTATAGTAGATGGGATGGGGTACAGTATATGGTATAGTAGATGGGATGGGGGTACAGTAGATGGGATAGAGTACAGTATATGGGTATAGTAGATGGGATGGAGTATGGTATAGTAGATGGGATGGGGTACAGTATATGGTATAGTAGATGGGATGGGGTACAGTGTATGGTATAGTAGATGGGGTGGGGTACAGTATATGGTAGATTAGATGGGATGGGGTACAGTAGATGGTATAGTAGATGGGATAGGGTACAGTAGATGGTATAGTAGATGGAATGGGGTACAGTAAATGGTATAGTAGATGGGATGGGGTAATAGTAGATGGAATGGGGTACAGTATATGGGTATAGTAGATGGGATGGGGTACAGTATATGGGTATAGTAGATGGGATGGTATAGTATATAAGATAGGGTACAGTATATGGTATAGTAGATGGGATTGGGTACGGTATATGGTATAGTAGATGGAATGGGGTACAGTAGATGGGATGGGGTACAGTATATGGTATAGTAGATGGGATGGGGTACAGTATATGGGTATAGTGGATGGGGTACAGTATATGGTATAGTAGATGGGATGGGGTACAGTATATGGGTATAGTAGATGGGATGGTATAGTATATAAGATGGGGTACAGTATATGGTATAGTAGATGGGGTACGGAAGATGGTATAGTAGATGGAATGGGGTACAGTAGATGGAATGGGTACAGTATATGGTATAGTAGATGGGTTAATAGTATATGGGATGGGGTACAGTAGATGGGATGGGGTACAGTATATGGTATAGTAGATGGGATGGGGTAATAGTATATGGGATGGGGTACAGTATATGGGTATAGTAGATGGGGTAATGGTAGATGGAATGGGGTACGGTATATGGGTATAGTAGATGGGATGGGGTAATAGTAGATGGAATGGGGTACAGTATATGGGTATAGCAGATGGGATGGGGTACAGTATATGGGTATAGTAGATGGGATGGTATAGTATATAAGATGGGGTACAGTATATGGTATAGTAGATGGGATGGGGTACGGTATATGGTATAGTAGATGGAATGGGGTACAGTAGATGGGATGGGGTACAGTATATGGTATAGTAGATGGAATGGGGTACAGTATATAGTATAGTAGATGGGTTAATAGTATATGGGATGGGGTACAGTATATGGGTATAGTAGATGGGATGGGGTACAGTATATGGTATAGTAAATGGGATGGGGTACAGTATATGGTATAGTAGATGGTAGGGTTGTCCCGATACCAAGCATTTGCGCGAGTACTTGTACTCGCGCAAATGCTCCCGATGCTTCACCCGATACTTTTTTTTTTTTTTGTGGCCGGAGAGGGCGGGAGGAGTCAGTGGCTAGGGAGGGCAGGAGAGAGGGCGGGGGAGTGCGGGCGGAGTCTGGCCGGAGAGGGCGGGAGGAGTCAGTGGCTGGGGAGGGCGGGGAGAGGAAAGTGCGGGCGGAGTCTGGCTGAAGAGGGCGGGCACAGTCGGTGGACGGAGTCCGCGGGCGGAGAGCGAGTCCCTCACCTGCAGTTGAACCTGGTAAGCTGGCAGGGGTTCAGGGCGCAGCCGCATCAGGATCGGTGACCGGTGCTGTCACATTCGGTCGCCGTCAGCGGCTGAACGTCCCCACGCCCATCTTGGTACACTCTGCACTCGGCTGCAGTAAGCAGCAGCAGACATCTTGTTACACCCAGCCCGAGCTATATGGGCTGGGTGTAACAAGATGTCTGCTGTTGCTTACTGCAGCCGAGTGCAGGGTGTACCAAGATGGGCGTTGCAGCATTTTTTTTTTTCTTAAATCCTGTGTCATTTCCCCTCACCCCCCGCAGCATTTCAGTGCCAGCCACCTATCAGTACCCACAAGTGCTACCTATCAGTGGAATCAGTGCCATCTACCAGTGCCACCTATCAGGTGGCACTGGTAGATGGCACTGATTGCACTGATAGGTGGCACTTGTGGGCACTGATAGGTGGCACTTGTGGGCACTGATAGGTGGCACTTGTGGGCACTGATAGATGGCACTGATTGCACTGATAGTGCAATTAGTGCCACCTATCAGTGCCCACAAGTGCCACCTATCAGTGCCCACAAGTGCCACCTATCAGTGCCCGCAATCAGTGCCACCTTTCTGTGCAATCAGTGCCACCTTTCTGTGCAATCAGTGCCACCTTTCTGTGCAATAAGTGCCACCTATCAGTCCCCATCTTTCAAACTGTCACATGACATTGAAAAATAGTATCGGTAATCGGTATCGGCGAGTACTTGAAAAAAAGTATCGGTACTTGTACTCGGTCTTAAAAAAGTGGTATCGGGACAACCCTAGTAGATGGGATGGGGTACAGTATATGGTATAGTATATGGGATGGGGTAATAGTATATGGGATGGGGTACAGTATATGGGTATAGTAGATGGGATGGGGTACAGTATATGGGTATAGTAGATGGGATGGGGTACAGTATATGGGTATAGTGGATGGGGTACAGTATATGGTATAGTAGATGGGATGGGGTACAGTATATGGGCATAGTAGATGGGATGGTATAGTATATAAGATGGGGTACAGTATATGGTATAGTAGATGGGGTACGGTATATGGTATAGTAGATGGAATGGGGTACAGTATATGGTATAGTAGATGGGATGGGGTAATAGTATATGGGATGGGGTACAGTATATGGGTATAGTAGATGGGGTAATGGTATATGGTATAGTAGATGGGATGGGGTACAGTATATGGTATAGTAGATGGGATGGGGTACAGTATATGGTATAGTAGATGGGATGGGGTAATAGTATATGGCATGGGTATAGTAGATGGGATGGGGTAATTGTATAGTAGATGGGATACAGTATATGGTATAGTAGATGGGATGGAGTACAGTATATGGTATAGTAGATGGGATGGAGTACAGTATATGGGTATAGTAGATGGGATGGGGTAATAGTATATGGTATAGTAGATGGGATGGGGCACAGTATATGAGTATGGTATAGTAAATGGGATGGGGTACAGTATATGGTATAGTAGATGGGATGGGGTACAGTATATGGGTATAGTAGATGGGATGGGGTACAGTATATGGTATAGTAGATTGGGATGGGGTACAGTATATGGTATAGAGGATGGGGTAATAGTATATGGTATAGTAGATGGGATTGAGTACAGTATATTGTATAGTAGATGGGATTGAGTACAGTATATTGTATAGTAGATGAGATGGAGTACAGTATATGGTGTAATAGATGGGATGGGGTATAGTAGGTGAGATGGGGTACATTATATGGTATAGTAGGTGGGATGGGGTACAGTATATGGTAGAGCTGCACGATTAATTGTATATTAATCGCGATCTCGATTCACCCCCTCCCCCCCGCGCGCGATCTCCGGCCTGGATTACCTTGATTTTTCAGGTCTCCACCGGGATGTAGACTGGACCGAGGAGAAGCCATCGGAACCAGCGTGGAACGCAAATGGCGTCGATATCGGAACTGATGTCAGCAGCCTGCGTCGCTGGATGGATGCCTGGGCATGGGCTTCCTTCTTTCTCACAGTTCTGTACAACTGTAATGTGTATCCATGCGCCACCCAGTGGACTCGGGACAGCATTGTTCTCGTCTCCTCCTACATGTCAGCGGTCGCTGTCTCTAGTGGTTGAAGGCGGTATTGCGACGTGTCCTGTCACTTCCTGCTTCTGATAGATTTAAAAAATGGGATGTTGGCGCTGCTTGTATAAAATCCAGCTGCATGCAATCAGTGAGTGTGGGGTGAGAAGGCAAATACTATCAATGTATAAACGGTCAACAAAAGTATGATTGTATAAAACAAACTTGTGATATTTCTGAAAATATGATTGTATAAAAAACAGACTAGTGATATGTCTATAATGTTAAAGACCATATAACTCCTATGAAAAAGGCAGAATCAAACCTAGGTGAGGTTTTTAGGGAGGCAGCAGCTTTCACATATCTAAGCACGGAATTATATATTTACTTCCTGCTTCTGGAGGCTCAGGGTGGGACAGCGGAAGTATCTGAACAGCATAGTTTTCCTGGGAGTTTTTCCTCACCTACACACCGTCATCATGCCGGTAAGTGATCGGAGGGGAGCAATGATCGGTGCCCGCCTCTCCTATGTCAGTGGCGGCTGCAGGGAGCACGGTACTCCCAGAGATGGATCGTCCAACCAGGAAGTGCCGGGCGAGGCCCATCTGTATTACTGAGAACAACCTATGGTGTTAGTACAGGGTTTTTTTTTTTGGGGGGGGGGGGGGTTCTGGCGTTCAGTTTTTGAGAAACATGATCTTTATTCTAAGCAAAAGAATCGTGATTCTCATTTTGACCAGAATCGTGCAGCTCTAGTATATGGTATAGTAGATGGGATGGGGTACAGTATATGGGTATAGTAGATGGGATGGGGTACAGTATATGGGTATAGTAGATGAGATGGAGTACAGTATATGGGTATAGTAGATGGGATGGGGTACAGTATATGGTATAGTAGATGGGATGGGGTACAGTATATGGGTATAGTAGATGAGATGGAGTACAGTATATGGGTATAGTAGATGAGATGGAGTACAGTATATGGGTATAGTAGATGGGATGGGGTACAGTATATTGTACAGTAGATGGGATATAGTAAATTGTATGTTAATGCTGATTGTACTCTCCTCCTAGGCATAATAGGTGGAATGCTCTTCTCACCATTACATTGATCTCAGCCTGATGTCCTGTGTTAAGGTTAGTTATAGTTGTGTTTATGGTTACATTTTTGGGTTCCTTCTGTCTACAGGAAGCACACATTGGCTCGATTACAGGCACAGAGCTTGCCAGGGAAAATTGCAAATTTTGGGCCCCCAAGGGCTCTCTGCCATAATGTGAATTATGCACAGAATATTTGCACCCTGTGGCACATGTACCCAGTAAAATGACCTCTTCCAGCGATGTGATGTCTGCATTTCCTAGTCATGGCCAGCGCTTCTATTGATAATCTTCCAGGTTCAGGGGCATCGGCTAGGCCAGGATGATGTAACTCCTCACTTAGATTTCAGCAGCTGCAAATACTGTATTTTGATCTGTGAATTGTGGAAATATGAAGGTAGTTCAAAGAATAAAGTACACAGGGCTCAGTGCTGTAAACTGAATTGGCTCTATGAGAATATTGCCCTTGGCACACTTTTTATTTTAGGTTTTATTATACATGTTTGCAAACTACATTATCTTTTTTTCCTCATGTTTTTGGAGGTGGTTTGAATATACGTACTAGACAATCATATAGTATACATGAATAAAAAGAAAATTAGTGCTTGCATTAGATTTATAGTATAGAGGATTGGGGGTTAATGGGAACATGTTAGGGTGGACATGGTATTAAAGTGGTTCTTCTCCCTAGAAACAAAGAATTTAAAGTCATCAGCTTCAAATCCTGTAGCTGCTGACTTTTAATAAAAGGACAACTTACCTGTCCAAGGATCTAGCGCTGCCCTCACCCGGGCCTCTTCTTTGCCAGTCTTTGGGTCCCTGTCACCGGCATGTTTACTAAGGGAAGCCGACTGTGACTCCTTAGCCCTGTACACACGATCGGATAACCTATGGATTTTCATCCGATGGATTTGTCCATCGGAAATCCGATGAAACTGTTTTTCATCAGTCTTGGCCACACACCATCAGTCAAAAAAACCTACCTTTCCAAACGCGGTGACGTAAAACACTCCGATGAGCTGAGAAAAATGAAGTTTAATGCTTCTGAGCATGCGTCGACTTGATTCTAAGCATGCGTGGGTTTTTTAACCGATGGACTTGCCCATAGACGATTGGAAATTCCCATCGGTTTTTTATCCATCGGAAAATTTTAAAACAAGTTCTATTTTTTCAAACCGATGGAAAAAAGACTGATGGGTACCATACACGATCGGTTGGTCTGATGAAAACCATCCATCGGACGGTTTTCATCAGTCAAACCGATCGTGTGTACGGGGCTCTTGTGGCTGCCCAGTGTGCGAGCAGCACTGCACTTTTGTGAACGGCCTTGCAGCCTATTGGTACCTGTGACGTGTTCCAGAAGGCTGTGGGCTGAACTTCTGTTTGGATCGCCCAGGCAATCTGAGAGAAAGTGGGAGCAGGTACCCGCTGCACCCCCAAATAAAAATGTGCTTAAAAATTGGAGAGGAGGTGGAAAAGCTCAACTTCCCTTTTGGGTGAAGTTCCACTTTAACCTGGCTTAACTGTATCATTTATTTATTTTTTATCAACCAAACAGATTCCCCCCATCCAAACAATTGAGGTGGATAGAGAAATCCTGCTGTCAGACTACACTGATCAACATTGCAGTGCTGATTGAACTCATTAGATCGACTCCTCTTGAATGGGAAAGTCCATAGAAGGATCAAATTCAGCTGAATTTCAATCAGTCTATGGCCAGCTTTAGATAAGATAAAGTACTAGTGGTTAGTGCTTTGCAACACTAGGGTCCTTTGTTCGAATCCTGACCAGAACACTCCCTGCATGGAGTTTGCATGTTCTTCCTGTGCTTCTGTGGCTGAAGCCTCGTACACACGGCCGAGAATCTCGTCAGGAAAAAACTTGTTGTTTTTCTTGACGAGATTCTTGGACAAGAAACTTGTCCCGGCCGAGTGTACACACGCTCGATTCAAAGAACCCGCGGTTCTTTGAATGGAGCGAACGCGGTGAGGTCATCGACTACGACGAGCGTGCGCTCGTCACATTCAATGCCGTCGCCGCCATCTTGCTACACCCTACCTATGCCTAGGAAGCTACCGCGCATGTGTCAAAGTCATTTTGAGCATGCGCGGGTTTCCGCGGCGACAGGTAAGTGTACACACACACACTTTTCTCGTCGTGAAACATGCCAACGAGAATCTCGACGAGAAAATAGAGAGCAGGTTCTCTATTTTTCTCGTCGAGATTCTGGTCAGTTTTCTCGACGAGAAACCATACACACGAACGATTTTCTCGGCAAGAAAGCTATCTCGCCAGTTTTCTTGTCGTTTCTTGCCGAGAAACTCGTTTGTGTGTACGAGGCTTAACTCCCAGGTACTCAGATTTGCTGCCACACTCCAAAGACATGCTTGTGGGTTAATTGGCTCAATTGAGTGCATCCAAGATGGCTGCCTCTCTTACTAACCACTTTGAGTCCACAGGGAGAAAAGATGTATAGGAATATAAATTTTAAAAAATTTACTCTTTCCTGGGGAACAGAACAGTAGTAAAAATATACGGAAGACTTCTTCTTTAAAAGAGAAATTTCGGTTTTGTGTTTTATTTTTTTAAACCATACCTAGGTGGGTGCTGCACCTGTTCGCCACTGGCTCAAAGACCGAAAACCTAGTGATTAAAGACTGCTGACTCAGTTCTCCATGCCTAGTACACACAACCGTATTTTCCGTCGGATAAAAAACCAACGGTTTTCCCGACAGAATTCCTCTCAAGCCTGCCTTGCATACACACGCTCAGACAAAAGTCCAGTGAACTTTTGACTGCCAAGAACGCGGTGACGTAAAAGACTACGACGAGCCGACAAAATCAAGTTCTATGCTTCCGAGCATGCGTCAAATTTAGGGCCGAAACATCTAATCGATTAATCGACAACTAATCGATTATGAAATTAATCGGCCAGTAACATAATGGGGTTAAAAAAAAACTAAAATGAGCCCTTTACAGTACAAAAAGAGCAAATTGCTACTGTAAATATTACTTTCACTGTCCCACAGTAAAAAATGAACCCCTTACAGCGATTATTTGCTCTTTTTGTACTAATTTTTTTTTTTTTAAACACCATTATGTTACTAAACATCTCAGGCCTGGGTCACACCTCTGATTTTTTGGGGCTTTTTGCAGAAACACACTACAGTTCATTTACATGGTTTCCTATGGGACACGTTCACATCCATGATTTTTTCAGCTGCTGCGTATTTGGAAAGGGCAAGTACTTTTTTTAATGCAAAACGGTGCTATTTTGTTTTTTTGGTTTAATATACTTCAATAGAGAAGCTGCAGAAAAGCATGTAATAATGTGTTTTTGCAGCAATTTGTGTTTTTTAGTCTGCCCAACAACAAATTGGTTAAAAAAATAATGAAAAAAATGCAAATCGCAGCAAAATTACCTTTTATTTTTATTTTTTTAACGGTTATTAACCGATTAATCGAAACAATAATCGGCCAACTAATCGATTATGAAAATAATCGTTAGTTGCAGCCCTAGTCAAATTGGTTCTGAGCATGCATGTTTTTTTTCCCGTCGGAAAAGCATACAGACGAACGGTTTTCCCGCCAGGATTTTTTCCTGATGGGGAAAAAAAGAGATCCTGCTCTTTTTTTTTTGTCCAGCAGTTTTCCTGTCGGAAAAACTGCGATGTAGCAGACACGGTCGGAATTCCCGGCCAAAAGCTCTTTTAGCAGTTTTCCCGTGGGAAAAACTGGTCGTGTGTACGAGGCATCAGTGCTCCGTGAGCAGAGAACTGGTAACTGTCAGTCACCGGCTCGCTGAAAACCTGAGCCGGCTGCCGGTTCAGGCTCCTGGGTGGATCCCGACCATATGGTCACAATCTTTTCCGTTCCGGTTGGTGAGATTTCCAATCATTACTGCAAAGTGATGTATATTTCCCTTCCAGACAGTTGACACTGGAACAAACGTCCATATTGAAAGAATTACACCTATATTCCTGTTCCAGTGATAACTAAAGTTTTTGATTTCACATTACAAAAGTGGGCCATACAATAAACGACTCGATTCCCCCATCAGCACCATCATTCAGTGTTGAGGGTGGAATCCCTCCTGCAGAGCTTTTGTATTCTGACTGCGGGAGGTTTTCCACCTGTCAGAATACAGGCTGGTCATACTGAGGTTAAGCAATGGATCGACTTTAGTACAACCAGCCTGCCCATAGATGGATTGAAATCTTTTTTTGGCTAATTTTACTGTCTGTAGAGATAGTCTTGAGTTTGATTCAGGTTTGGTTTCAACCCAGCTGTCAGTGTAGTGTTCACTGAGGCCTCGTACACACAGCCGATTTTCTCTGCAAGAACCAGCAAGAAACTTGCTGGCAGAGGTCGTGTGTACGCTGCTATCGGGTTTCTCGTCGAGAAAACCGACAAGAAACCTCGACGAGAAAATAGAGAACCTGCTCTCTATTTTCTCGTCGAGATTCTCCTCGGCATGTTTCTCGACGAGAAAAGTGAGTGTGTGTACACTTACCTGTCCGCCCGGAAGCCCGCGCATGTTCGAAATGAATTCGACGCATGCGCGGTAGCTTCCTAGGCATACGTAGGGTATACCAAGATGGCGGCGACGGCATCGAATGTGACGAGCGCATGCTCGACGTAGTCGATGACGTCACCGCGTACACTCCTTTCAAAGAACCGCGGGTTCTTTGAAACGAGCGTGTGTACACTCGGCCGGGACAAGTTTCTTGTCCAAGAATCTCGTCGAAAAAAACGACATGTTTTTTTCAACGAGAATCTCGGACGTGTGTACGAGGCCTAAGTCAGCTGCGGTCAAGGCACTACCTATGGCCATATTAGGTATTATGTCACAAGCATCCCTGCAACAGGGTGGGAAATGCCTTGCCCACAGCTTATGGCCCAGCACTGGTGGCTTACTTCTGGATTCAGCCAAACATTGGGTTCAGAGCAACCCAAGCTCATCCCTAGTCACCAGTACAAATAGAGGGGTTGACTCTCTCCAGCAGGAACATAGACATCAGTAAAAGCCAGACAAATGTTCTAATCCTTTACCATTCTATCCCTCAAAAAAGTTTAGGTTATATTTAAACCTTTATGTCATACTGATATCTATTTAACTGTAATGTTTTTTTTTTATTACAGATGGACACAGAGCTTAAGCTATTGCCATTAGATTATGAAGATCATGGATCACAAAGATGTAGATTGGGACCTAAAGCTATGTCGCATTTGGGAGTTAAAATAGGTTTGCCTATCCTGATATCATTGTCAAGTGGCAACTGTCTGTGCACAGCTTGGCCAAGGAAGGACCTTTCTGATGGCTTTCTCCAAGTTGACTCCATGTGCTCTGCATTGACAAAACCTACAATAGACCACACAGGTTCAGTTTGTTTAAATTCTTTAAAAGTTTTAAATCCTATTAAGTTAAAAAGGGTGACGGTGAAAGTGGTACTGAGGAATTTGGAAGTAAAATTGACTTTATCAGACACCATGCTCCATGAGGTGGTGAGGGACTTGCTGAGAAATATGTATGTGCTACCTCAATATGTGGTAAAAGTGACTGACGACTCGCCAGTTGTGATTGTGGAGGTAATAGACATGGACCCTGTAACTGCTGGCGCTGGCATAATAACTGCAAAGACTAACTTGAACATTAAAGAAGTCATAGCACTGGAGTGGTACAAGCACATAGCTGACAGTGCTCCTCAGTACAAGGTTGCTGGAATGGAGAAAGTATGTGCCTCACTCTGTGAGATCATCAATTTACCTTTCCACTATCAAACGACCTTAACCAAACTAGGTTTAACGTGTCCCAGAGGCCTTCTCTTAGTTGGTCCTCCTGGAGTTGGGAAAACTCTTTTGGTAAAAGCTGTTGCAAGACAAGTTGGAGCCTACCTGATTAGCCTGAATGGGCCAGCAATTCATGGATCGAGGCCTGGAGAGAGCGAGGAGAATTTAAGAAAGTATTTTGAGAGAGCCAGAGACATTTCTCATGGAGGACCTTGCATCCTGTTTATTGACGAGATTGAATCCTTGTGTCCTAAACGTGGAGGCTCAAGTAATGCTCCTGAAAATCGCATAGTCGCTCAGCTTTTGACACTCATGGACGGGATTCACAGTGATAACAAAATGGTTATTGTTGCGGCTTCAAACTGTCCTGATGCTATAGATTCAGCTCTGAGACGACCAGGGAGATTCGACAGGGAGGTACCGTATTTTTCGCTCCATAAGATGCACCTAGGTTTTAGTAGAGGAAAACAAGAAAAAAAAATATTCTGAACCAAATGGTGTACTAAATAATTTCCATTAAATGCAGCCTTACCAGTCCCATTTAAATGCAGCCTTACCAGTCCCATTGAATGCAGCCTTACCAGTCCCATTGAACGCAGCCTGACC
Source organism: Rana muscosa (assembly GCA_029206835.1). Lineage (NCBI taxonomy): Eukaryota > Metazoa > Chordata > Amphibia > Anura > Ranidae > Rana > Rana muscosa. Next base: position 506,430,383 of record CM055118.1, on the reverse strand, counting down.
TGTGCCCAATTAAAATGCCTGGTCAGTTTTCGCTTCATAAGACGCACTGACATTTCCCCCCATTTTTTTTGGGGGGGGTGCGCCATATGGAGCGAAAATTAATTACTATGTATGATATCTAGCTAAGGGGGGTGACACAGACAGAATCCAATAATATTCTTAAGCTGGCCATACACTGGTAGATTTTCAAATGAACATTCCTATTAATATTCTCTGTACATTTTATGACTTGACAGATGTCGTAGAAAAGTACTTAAAATGTTTGATTTTAACATTTTATTTTGGAATGAATGTCAATTTTCTCGTCACTACAGTCAAAAAATCTTAAATTTAAATTCTACTAGTGTACAGGCAGTCCCCTACTTACAAACATCCGACTTACAAACGACTCCTACTTGCAAGCAGAAGGAGACAACAGGAAGTGAGAGGAAATCTACCCCTAGGAAGGGAAATTCTCTCCTGTAAGAGTTAATATGGGAAAAAGGTGTCTCCACTGATGCTTTATCACCAATCCTTGTTTCCCTAATAACCCCAAATTTTCTAAATCAAATTGTCATTGGGACGGAAAGTGAGGTGACATCTTCTGAACAGGTGCACAGACAACAAAACAAATGTTACAGGGGTGATAACCCTTCCCTATGTTCTCCAAAAAGCCTAAAAATAGATTTTCTCTTATCATCCATGGACCCACACGGTGGCTCTTAATCACTGAACTTGTGGGTATATGTCCCTGCTTGCAGGAGAAGACCTAGGCAGAATGTTAAATGTTAAAACATTCTAGAACAAACCAGAGCTGAACAGCCCCGCCCAGGGGACGGTCCCTCCGGACATTACCCTCCCACCTGCAGCTAGCAGACCTCAATTTTTTTTTCTGCCTAGCAGAAGGAGAAGACGTGGCTCTCTCAGGAGCCAGTCTCTTGGAAGATTTTACTTTTAAATTTTATTCCTTAGGGAATTTTATTATTTTATTTTTGAGACCTTCAATCAACTGTCGGCTGGGCAACAGGTTGGGTACACTAGTGTCCTCGTAGTCTTCCCTGTCCGATCATCGAGCGTGCTGATCCTCGCCTTGTGTGCGTGAGACTCAGTTCACGACATACCCCATGGCTCCAGGGGTGGCCGGGTTGCTTTCATGCTCCCGCGGTCCTTTCAAGATTGAACAGTACCTACTGTATCTTTCGCGGTTGACCGGGCCGACAGCTACGCAGTACGACTCTGTGATAGGTCTGTCTGAAACAAGCCAGCGAGTCCCTCTATTGGCACCGAGGGTGTTCTCCAAGGTGCTTGCGGGACGGGTAAGTAGTCTCTCCTGCTGCAAGGTGAGTACATGCTGGCTGTGTTTCTGTGTGTGGGGGGTTCTCTGTGTCTCCCCCCTGTTATGCTGCTCTCTGCACCCTGTTCTGCTGCCGTGCTGTGTGGGGGATGCTTGGGGGGTCACTCTGCCCTGGGGGGGGGCGCTCCATGGCTGTTAGTCAATCTGGAAGTGTTCTGGGGGAATGTGTGTGTTTTTTTACGTGCGCCATTGGCGCGGTGTTTTAAATTTAAAAAGTGCGCCATCGGCGGCCATTTTGCCGCGGCTCAAATCACAGTTATACAGGCGCCCAGGGGCCATTTTCTTGTAGCCGCTGCGCTTTCAGTTTCGTTTTTGGCCTCTAGCGGCGCTGCTGAACTTCGCAAACTCCACATCTCACAGATTCTTCACTCTCCTCAGGCTCGCGCTACAGCGTGGCTCATACAGCGGTACCGAGCGGTTCCTAGGGGTGGTGAGTACTCCGGGTATCCCCTCCTCAGCCCCAGCACAGCCAGTGGGTGGGCTGTATTATTCACTGTAATGGTGAATAAGGTCTCAGAGGGTGGCAACATGGAGTCTGGTTCACCTGTTTCTTCACACTTGTTAGAGACAACTGGCAGTGCTCCTGCGCCTGCGGTCCTTATGGACCAGTTGTCGGCAGTCCTGGAATCATTCTGACTAGGAGGTAAGCAGTGTGTGAGCGCAAGGGAGCAAAGAAGCCCCTCTCCCCACTTTATTTCCAAAAAAAAGGGGGTGTGCGCTGATTCAGATATGGGCCTAGCCACTACCGCTCAGGACCCTAGCTCTGAATATATTTGATGGTTTTGAACAGGACATTCCTTGTGAGGAAAACTCCAGTTCTGAGTCAGTAAATGACAGGGCGCTTGTTAGTGAACTCATTGCTGCGGTGAGGGACACTCGCAAGCTAAATGCTGCGGATGCAGAACCTCAGGCGGACAGTCTCCTCTGGTTCCTTAGGGCCGGGCCTTCTAAAAAAGTTTTTTTCCATATGTACCTTTCTTTGACCAGCTCATTGATGAGGTCTGGGGAAAAAGCCGCAGAAGACTTTTATGGTCCCGCGGCGTTTGCCTATCAGATACCCCTTTGAAGATGCCCTAATTAAAACGTGGGCTTCTCCCCCAGTGGTCGACCCTCCAGTCGCCCGGTTGAACAAGGTCACCACTCTCCCAATGGAGGGGACTCCTGCATTTAAGGACCCCACTGACAGGAGGTCAGAAGTGGTGAGCAGAGCCATGTTTGCCTTGTTGGGGTCTGCCCTACGGCCTGTGGTAGCGGCGACCCTTGTGTCTCAGACACTTACGGGATGGGCAAAATTTTGCACCAAACTGTACAGGAGCATAATCTTCCTCCAGACACTATTGCTCTGGCCCACCAAATGGTGCAGGGCCTGGTTTATGTTGCAACGCCACGTTAGACACGGCCCCTTATTACTCAGGGCCTCTGTCTTAGCGGTGGTATTGCGTTGTCTGATCTGGTTGAAATGCTGGTCTGCTGACCTAGCTTCTAAAAAGCCTCTGACATATCTACCATTTAAAGGTAGTAGGCTTTTCGGTGCTGCATTGGATGACATCATCAAGGATGTCACGGGAGGTAAAAGCACTCTTCTTCCTCAGGCTAGCAAGGGTAAGGAGGCCGCCGTAAGCAAAAAAAGGGTTTTTTTCATCAGTCAACGGGGAGGCCCTCCCAGACTGACAGCGGTGCGGCTGGTGGACACAAGCGCCCCTGGGTGCGTAAGCCAAACAAGCCGGCTCCCAAGCCCGCCTCCGCGTGAAGTCTTGCCCTCACCCGACTCTGGGGTAGGGGGGAAGACTTTGTAGGTTCACGGAACGGTGGACCTCCTGGATCTCCTACCGGTGGGTGTGCGAGGTGATCACCTCAGGTTACAGGATAGGTTTCCGTTCCTGGTCCCAGACAGATTCTTCCCTCAAATCTTCCCGTCGGGCAGCCCTATGGGGCCTATTCATTGTGCCGGTTCCATCACAGGAGAGGTTTCAGGGATTCTACTCGAATCCGTTTGTCATCCCAAAAAAGGGACGGGGTTCGGCCTATCTTGGACCTCAGGTCCTGAATGCCTTCGCGAAGGTGCAAAAGTTCCGCATGGAATCCATTCGCACGGTGATCAGTACACCCCGTCAAGGGGATTTTCTGGCAACCTTGGACATCAAGGACGCCTACTTGCATGTTCCGATCTGTGCAAGTCACCAGAAGTTTCTGCGCTTGCGATCGGCGAAGTCCACTATCAATTTGTGGCTCTTCCTTTCGGCCTAGCCTCGGCACCGAGGGTGTTCACCAAGGTGCTTGTGCCGGTTCTAGCTTGCTGAGACAGCGAGGCATTGCTGTCGTGGGCTATCTGGACGATCTTCTTCTCAGAGTAGGAAATGGCTCAGAATTAGAAGACAGTGTGACTATCGTGAGTCAGACCCTCAGGGACTTCGGGTGGCTCCTAAAACATTCAGGAGTGAGTCCTGGTCCCGACTCAAGATCTGGAGTATCTCGGTCTGATTCTGGACTCCTTGGAGGCAAAGGTATTCCTACCTCCGGGGAAGCTACTGACACTTCAGTCTGCAGTGCGGGTGCTGACATCCCAAAAAATGGTCGTCAATCCGTTTTTGCATGGGAGTCCTGGGACTCATGGTGACCTCTTTCGAGGCCGTTCCGTATGCCCAATCACACACCAGGGCATTGCAGAAGGAGATCTTGTTCCCTTGGGACAAATCCCTGTTGTCTTTGGATTTTCCGATCCAGGTGAGTCACCTGGTCAGGGCGTCCCTGACATGGTGGTTTGGGTCCCCGGCTCTTCGGTCCGGGAAGTCGTTCCTCCCCGTCCAATGGACGGTATTCACTACGGTCGCCAGCCTGAAGGGCTGGGGTGTAGTCTGGGGAGTCCTGTTGGCCCAAGGGCTTGGACTCCGGACGAAGCCCGTTTGCCGATCAATGTTCTGGAAATACGGGCCATCAGACTGTGCCTCTCCTCGTTGTCTGAGAGATTGCAGGATCGCTCCATTAGGATCCAGTCGGACAAAGTCACGGCGGTGGTGTATGTCGACCATCAAGGGGGGACTTGGAGCTCAGCTGCGGCTTCCGAGGTCCCCCGTACCCTGAAGTGGGCTAAAAGAAGCGTGCCGGCTCTGTCGGCCGTTTACATTCCGTGCATAGAACTGGCGGACTATTTGAGTCGCCAGACGTTGGACCAGGGAGAGTGGTCCTTGCACCCGGAGGTATTTCAACTCCTTTGTGTCATGGATATGCATTAATCTCTGTCTGCCATCTTACCTTCCTCCTCATGTGTTCATCTAGAGACCAGACCTCCTTCACCTGGCTTCCTTTATAATCTCCTCCCAGCCTGACTCCACCCCAGGCCCTATCACAGAACACTATATTAACCTGTGCACTGCAAGTCTGCCTTGCTGATCAACGTGTTTGTTAGGCATTGTGTGTTTGGGTTCCTGCCTGCCGTGTGCTACGTCTGTCTCTCTGTTACGTTATTGGCTTGTCCCCGACTATCCCTGTCTGCTCGTGACCCTTGACCTTCGGCTCGTTCTTTCGTTATCCTTGTCTGCTTGTGGCCCCTGACCTTCGGCTTGTTATTCGGTTCTCTCTTATCTTGTGCTGCTGCTTCCCCTCTTTTCCCCTTATCCTACGGGGCGTGAGCTAGGAAACTCCAGGGGCCGCGACCTGGTCCCAGCCTGCAGCACAACATCCTCACCACTAGAGGCCCTGGAGAAGACCAGCTGGGTCTTAGACTCCGCGCCCTGGGGAATCTTGGCTCTAGCTTCCGTTAGGATCCCGGTTGTGCTCCTCTGGTCCCGCTTTCCACAACCACCCAGTTTCCTACCCGCAGAAGCCAGCCATAGGGTTCACTACCTCGCGGTGCACTCCTGTCCCCCTACGGTGTGCATCTGTCACCTGGCCACAGGTGACCCTGACACTTTGCCACACAGACGGTAGGGCACGCCGGAGGTGGACCCGATGGCTTCTCGACTCAATCGCAAGATGTCGAGATTTGTGGCCAGATCCAGGGATCCTTGGGCGGATGCCTCAGAGGCGTTAGTGGCCCATGGGGTCATTATCACCTGATATACGTTTATCCTCCACTGCAGTTGCTCCCTCGCCTGCTGCGCAGGGTGGCGACCGAGGGAATTCCGGTGATCCTCATTGCTCCGGATTGGCCTCGGCTTCACTGGTACGTCTCATCGCGGCCGTTCCCTGGCGGTTGCCAATAAGGGAGGACTTTCTGTCTCAAAGTCCTATATTTCATCCTGCCTTTACAGTCTCTGGCCTTAACGGCATGGCTGTTGAAAGCCAGGTGTTGAGAGACCGAGGTCTCTCGGACTCGGTCATTTCGTCCATATTAAGGGCACTGAAGTCTTCCTCCAGAATGATCTATCTCCGTGCTCCAACACATTACTTAAACATTTGGAGAAAAAGGAGAAGGACCAAAAGGTTAAAAAGAAAAAGAAGTTCACAAGGGATACTGAGGACTATGAGTCGGGTTTAGTTTTTATATGGCAGAAAAAGCTTGCTAATGACAACACTGAGGAAAGTGTTATGGATACCTTACCTCAAGGATCCGGGGCACTTGGTTCATCCATGAATCCCCCTCCTCCAACTAATAGGGGAGGTTATTTACAGTCTCCCAGATTGGTTGCTAAACCACTCAAGAATAAATCCAAGTCTACTAAGACTAATCATGGCCAGGGATCAGCTCCACCTAGAACTTCAAAAAAAAAACTAAATGTTAGGTCGGACATCCAATACCAACATTATCAGGGAGATTCTCCACATTTTTGGGATCAACCCCCAGCGAGATTTCCTCCTCAGGGTGGAGGATTCGGTCGGGGAAATTCAAATCCTGGCTATGGGTCAAATAACAGCCAGGAATATAATATCCCTATTCAAAATCGGTTCTTTCCCTTATCGGACACAATGGGGCCCAGAGGGTTTGGATCAAATTATAGGGGATATGGCCATTCTAATACAGAGAGGAACACTCAGACGTATTACCCTGGTCATTATGATGGGTTCTATGGTCAATCTAGGCCCTATCCTCCTTATGGTTCACCAGACCAACCCCAGTTGGGGTTTTCCCAGGAGCCATCAAGGCCGATGGGGTCCCATAGAACAAGGAGAGGTACAAGAGGGGGGAGGCGGGCCCAGTCGAATAAAACGAATAAGGGTGTAGGGACAGGCATTTTCAACTTAAGCCAACAACCTCTAACAGACCCAGAAAAAAGGCTCTTAGATAAAGGTCTGAAGTTTGCTCCTCCTAGAAACTTGAGCAAGTTTCAGACATTTATGGATGTTCATAAATTTGCAAGGAAATTGAACATCAAGCGTCATTTTTTGTCCAACCCAATTAAAGAGAAGACGGTCCCCCCGCCAGAGTTTCATCACACTAATCTGGCGAATGCATCGCTGTTCAATCCACCTGGGTCTCTTGCACCCAGTATTAGAGTGTTCCGTGATGTAGTCTTGAAAGACTTGGAAGGAATAAAAGTCAAAAAGGTTAGGATGCAGAAGGACCTTGAAAGTGGTCTAGAATCACTTTGTGGAGGTGGTGCTCTGGGCAAGGTATATCGACGACGTCCTCCTCCTATGGGATGGTGGCGAATCAGAATTGCACGAGTTCATGCAATCCCTTAATGTTAACAACAGAGGTATTGTTTTTACCTTTGAGGCCAGTCAGGAGAGAGTTAGTTAATTTTTTGGACCTCAGTAGTTCCATCGTAGGGAATAGTTTTATCACTACCACATTCTTCAAACAGACAGATAGAAACTCCTACATCCCCCTGGATAGCTGCCATTATGCTCCTTGGCTTAAGGCGGTACCCCAGGGTCAGTTTTCAAGACTACGACGGAATTGTACTGAGGTGGAAGCTTTTGATAGCCAAGCAGCTATTCTCTCCAAAAGGTTCCTTGAAAAGGGATATGACCCTACTGTTATGTCTAACCTGGTACAATCAACTAGAGAGACTGACAGAGCATCCCTTTTGAGGGATCGAGTAAGGGATGTTAATGGAGGAGGATATTCACTTCCATTCATTACTACCTTTTCTGCACAACATCAAACCATTAAACGGTTGATACGCAAGCACTGGCATGTGCTAGCGAGCAACCAATTAGTAGCACCCATTTTACCTGACAGACCATCAGTTGTCTTCAGAGGAGCATCCTCACTGTCTAATCGGGTTGCCCCAAGTGTACAAGATCCTCCACGGGAGAATAGGACATTTTTGCAAAACCTCACGGAATATCATAGATGCAAAAAGTGCCAGGTTTGCTCTTTGAATACCTGTCAAGATAGGAAAATCTGCCATTTTACATCAACTAGTACAGGCCGAACCTATGAGGTGGAACCATTCATAACCTGTTCCTCCGAGGGGGTGGTCTATCTTATTCAGTGCCCTTGCGGCCTCCAATATATAGGGAGGACTAAAAGGGCACTGAAGGTTAGACTTAATGAGCATATAGCCAATATTAGAAAGGGTTTCGATAAACACTCTGTATCAAGACATTATGACCTTGTACATAAGAGAAACCCTTCTAAGACTTTATTTGTGGCTATTGATAAATATAGACCCCACTGGAGGGGCAGCTCAATAGTGAGGGAGATATCCAAACAGGAGATGGCTTGGGTCTATCGGTTGAAGACTTATGTGTCATATGGTTTGAATGTCGACACTGACATCAATGCGTTCATCAACAATTCCTAGTTGGTGTGCGCATTGATGTCTGTGGATTTTGGCACTATCATTTAACTTGATCCATTATCTGATGTCTGATACTTTTTGGTCCTTGTTTCTGGTGGGGATTAATGTGACCTACTTGGAGGCCTTGCACAACCAAGTCGGTCAATCTATGTAGTATAATACTATATTAATGTTTATCACCCATTTGTTTTGCCACCCATTGAATGTGTTTATATTAATTTACATATGGTGGAGTGGTCCACCAGCACACACATTAGATGATAGGGGGTTTTATTCGGGGGGGACTTCTCGGGGGTCTGGCTGTGACGAATTTTCAAGATTGTCTCAGGCTCACCCTCCGATTGGTCGCCCCTGACCATTCATCCCCCCACGCATAACTAACTAGATATGTGTTGGCAGATGCGTGGTGACAATCTTAGCTTGATTGTTTATGTAAATATAGAGTTTTATATTCGGTTTTATAGGTCTATGTAAATTGTCAAATTGCTTGGCAGCTAATGGTTGTCTGTGCATGTATGCCAGAACATCATTATTAGATTTTTTAGTTCTGTACGATTTTGTGGCTTTTTCATCTGCCCTCAAGGGGGTGGTTCTGATGAACCGCCCCTTTGGGATTGCAGCCGCAATTCAGCAAATTTTAGACATCGTTATTTTAAAGGTTAGTTTTAGTAATTGTGATTGTCAATCTCTGGTACGCTTCCGGTTGCTACTTTATCTCCGTGGGGTCGCCCCGCGATTGATGGAAGTTGCGATGGGAGTGAGTATAGGAGTGTATTCTTCCTCTGTTTTCTGGGGGGGATTGCGCACGCGCGGAATGCCGGAATACTATCCCTTGGCCCAATAGCGCAGTACTGGCTCTCTGTGCCGCGGGCCGGGTTGTCCTCTGATGTTACATCTAAACAGAGGCTTGGTACCTTGGTTTGATGTGCCTCCCCTCAGAACGAGGTTTGTTTTGTTTTTCCCATAAGAGGAGGTGACGCAGCACGCTGCCCGTGCCCCGAGACGAGACGACGTGACCTATCACGAAACGCGTAGGACGGACCGAGCGGCGTGTTGACGTCATCCCCTCACTGCTCGATCTCCGTAGGACGGGTTTGCTCGTTGGTGTCCGGCTGGCACCTCGAGCTTAAGGCTGTACCTATTCAACCTAATTGTAAGTGTTTTATCCATATTTGACCCAAATAAACCCAAAGATTTTACACCAGCGAGGCATCCTTCTCCTCTCTTGCATGTCATTACTGCGGTCAAACTGTTTTTACACTGTGGAAAGCGCTGATTGAAGAGGTGGCCATAGAAGTCATTACTACCCAGCTGGGATTGCTTATATGCGGTTTCAGGTCCTCTGTAATAGTGGACCAACTAGTTCTGGTAAGCTGCTGACTTGCTTATGGTGGTGGATGTCACGCCTGTCTTCAGACAACACGGTGGAGATTTGGAATTTGTTCTGTGCATGGGTGTTTATCACAGTATTCATTTGGACCTTTAAACAGTTTTTTGCACATATGGACTGATGTTTTAGTGTGTCATATTTGGAAGACACTTTATGCATGTTTGTTTGTTTGCATGTGCATTGTGTTATTTAATCCAATACATTTTTTTGGTATATGTTACTTATGTTTCAGGTTTATTCACTATCACTTATTAGTTCAGGTGATACCATGAGGGGATTTATGCACTGCATATGTGTGGTGAAATAAGCACGACAAAATATTTTTTGTCCACTTAATTTAGTTTTGAGTTTAGCACTACTATATATACTATATATATATATATATATATATTTCTTTTTGTGTTCTTACTGATTATGTTTTCAGGTTAGTAGCTGCATAGAACTGAAACTGAGGCAATCTGGTGTTAGCCATTAATTGCCACTTCCAAATCCTGAGCGCAATTTCTTCCTCTTTTCTATCTATCTCCGTACCTGGAAAGCTTACATCGCCATTTGCGAAGAGCTGGACTGACGTCCTCGGACGTATTCCGTCCATAGAATCCTGCGTTTCCTGCAGCATGGAGTGGCCCAAAGGCTCGCTTTGAGTATCGTTAAGGGTCAGATTTCGGCCTTGGCCATCTTCTTTCGGTGACCACTTGCGGGTCATTCCTTGGTTAGCACCCTTGTGCAGGGGGTTCGCCATGTGCTCCCTCCTGTCAAGTCTCCTCTCCCCCCGTGGGATCATAATTGGTGCTCTCGGTTCTCCAGGAACCTCCTTTTGAAAATATCAGGGATATTCCCCTCTTGACTTTGTCTCAGAAGGTGGCCCTTTTAGTGGCATCACTTCCGTTAGACGAGTGTTAGACGAGTGTCTGAGTTGGCAACCTTGTACTTCAAGTCGCCATATTTAGTCATCCATAAGGATAAGGCGGTGTTGCATCCATGACTTTCATCCATGAATTTCTCTTTTGTCAAGGGTGATCTCGACCTTTCACCTAAATGAGGACATTGTCCTCCCGTCCTTGTGCCCTCACCCATCGCATCCCAGAGAGTGTGAGCCTCAAACTTTGAATGTTGTACGAGCCTTGCGGGTGTGCCTGTCTGCTACTGCTTCTATTCGGAAGTCTGACTCTCTGTTTGACTGTCTCTGGTCAGAAACAGGGCCATTTTCTAGGTGGATCGAACAAACCGTCTTTCAAGCCTATGCTCTCATGGGGCGGGCGCCTCCCTTTCCGGTTACGGCGCATTCCACCAGGGCAATTGGTGCTTCCTGGGTTTTCCGACATCAAGTGTCGGTTGCACAAGTGTGTAAGGCGGCGACCTGGTCGTCTGTTTATACCTTTTCTAAGTTTTATAGGGTTGATGTGGCTGCATCTCCGGATGCTTCCTTCGGCCGCAAGGTATTGCAGGCCGCTGTTTAAAGTGGCAACTCCTCCATTGAGGAGCTCTGCCTTGTTTGGAGTGAAGTTTTTTTGTTTTTTCCATTTATACTGCTCCCATCCCTCTTGACACTGCTTTGGGACATCCCACACGTTCAGTGATTAAGAGCCGCCGTGTCGGTCCATGGATGATAAGAGAAAATAGGATTTTTGTACTCACCGTAAAATCCATTTCTCTGACGTCCATGGACTGACACAGCACCCACCCTTCCTTTTAAGTTTGTACTGCTTTGTTACGAACTGAGGTCTGCTAGCTGCAGGTGGGAGGGTAATGTCCGGAGGGACCGCCCCCCTGGGCGGGGCTGTTCAGCTCTGGTTTGTTCTAGAATGTTTTAACATCTAACAGTCTGCCTAGGTCTTCTCCTGCAAGCAGGGACATAAACCCACACGTTCAGTGATTAAGAGCCGCCGTGTCGGTCCATGGATGTCAGAGAAATGGATTTTACGGGGAGTACAAAAATCCTATTTCTCTTACCATCCATGGACTGACACGGTGTCTCTTTACACTTTACACGTGGTTTATGTCCCTGCCTGCAGGAGAAGACCTAGGCAGAATGTGAGATGTTATACATACATTCTAAAAGCCAGAGCTGAACAGCCCCACCCAGGGGGCGGTCCCTCCGGACATAACCCTCCCACTACAGTCAGCAGACTTCAGTTTTTTTCTGCCTAGCAGAAGGAGAAGACGTGGCTCTCTCAGGAGCCAGTCTCCTGACCTATTTTTATTCCTTTTCTGGAATTCTTTTTTATTTTATTTTTGAGAATCTTCTATCAACTGTCGGCTGGGCAACAGGTTGGGTACAAGATATCCTCGTAGTCTTCCCTGTCCGACCATCGAGCGTGCTGATCCTCGCCTTGTGTGCGTGAGACTCAGTTCACGACAGGCCCCATGACTCCAGGGGTGGCCGGGTTTGCTTTCATGCTCCCACGGTCCTCTCAAGACTGAACAGTTCCTGACTGACTGTATCTTTCGCGGTGGACCGGGCCGACAGCTACTCAGTACTGCACTGTGATAGTCCTGTCAGAAACACACCAGTGGGTCCCTCAGGGGACAGGTAAGTAGTCTCTCCTGCCTGCAGGTGAGTACAAAAAGCTGTGTGTTTCTCTGTGGGGGATTTTCCCTGTCTCCCCCTGTATTTCATTGTCACTCTCTGTCACCATTGCTGGCGCTGTGCTGTGCTGTGTGGGGTGCCTGGGGGTCACACTGTTCTTGGAGGGGCTAATGCTGGTCTGCAGATATGCTTGGGGCCTTTTTTTTGTGTGTTTTGGGGCCTGAGCGCCGAGTGGCGCTGTGTGAGTGCTGTTTTTTTCACTTTTGCTAAGTCATGGCGGCCATCTTGCCGCAGATCGCCTCAGTGATGTGTGGCGGCCATTTTCTTGTAGCCCGCGCGCTCTTCAGCACTAGTTTTGGCCTCTAGCGCTGCTGTAACAGCGCAAATCTCCTCACAATCTCCTCACAGCTCACCAGCGCTGACACAGTGCGGTACAGACAGCGGAACTGAGCGGTCCCTGGTCCGGTTTGGTGAGTCCCCTGGGCGCCCCCTCCTCAGTCAGCACAGCCTGTGGGTGGACTTTTTACCTGAGGAGTCTCAGAGGGGGGCAATATGGAGTCTCTGTCACCAGCTTCCCCTAAATGTCAGTGGACAACAGGCAGTGCTTCAGCACCTGCGGTCCCTAGGGACCAGTTGTGGTCAGTCCTGGAATCATTTCTGACCAGGATGGGAGCTGTGTGCAAGCGCAAGGGAGCAAAAAAAGCGCCCTCTCCCCACTTTACTTCATGAGGGCAGTGCGCTGATTCAGATATGGGCCTAGCCACTACCGCTCAGGACCCTAGTTCTGAATGTATTGGATGGTTTTGAGCAGGACATTCCTTATGAGGAAAACTCCAGTTCTGAGTCAGTAAATGACAGGGCGCTTGTTAGTGTACTCATGACTGCGGTGAGGGACACTCTCAAGCTAAAATGCTGCGGATGCAGAACCTCAGGCGGATACAGTCTCCTTTTGTTCTTTTAAGGCCAGGCCTTCTAAAGAGGTTTTTCCATATGTACTTTCTTTGACCAGCTCATTGATTAAGGTCTGGGAAAAGCCGCAGAAGAATTTTTTTATGGTCCCGCGGCGTTTGTCTATCAGATACCCCTTGAAGATGCCCTACTTAAAAAGTGGGCTTCTCCCCCAGGGTCGACCCTCCAGTCGCCCGGTTGAACAAGGCCATCACTCTGCCGATGGAGGGGACTCCTGCATTTGAGGACCCCACTGACAGGAGGTCAGAAGTGGTGAGCAGAGCCATGTTTGCCTTGTTGGGATCCGCCCTACGGCCTGTGGTAGCGGCGACCCTTGTGTCTTAAACACTTACAGGTTGGGCAAAAATGTTGCACCTAGCTGTACAGGAGCATAATCTTCCTCCAGACACAGTTGCTCTGGCCCACCAACTGGTTCAGGGCCTGGTTTATGTGTGCGACGCCACGTTGGACGCGGCCCCTTTAATATCCAGGGCCTCTGTCTCGGCGGTGGTATTGCGTCGTCTTATCTGGTTGAAGTGCTGGTCTGCTGACCTAGCCTTAGGAAGCTCCTGACGGATCTACCATTTAAAGGTGGTAGACCTTTCGGTGCTGCTCTGGATGACATCATCATGGATGTCATGGGAGGTAAAAGCACTCTTCTTCCTTAGACTAGCAAGAGTGAGGAGGCCCGCCAAAAACAGGGGCCTTCCTTTCCAGCAAAACAGGGTTTTTTCGTCAGTCAGAGTCCACGGGTAGGTCCTCTCAGACTGACGGCAGTGCGGCTGGTGGGCACAAGTGCCCCTGGGTGCGTAAGCCGAACAAGCGGCTCCCAAGCCCGCCTCCGCCCGACTCTGGGGTGGGGGGACGACTTTGCAGGTCACGAATCGGTGGTCCTCCCGAATCTCCGTCTGGTGGGTGTGCGAGGTGGTCACCTCAGGATACAGGATAGTATTCCGATCCTGGCCCCCAGACAGATTCTTTCCCTCGAATCTTCCTCTCCTTCCTACCTGTCGGGCAGCCCTCTTGGGAGCTGTACAGGATTTGATCAGGTCCGGAGTGATTGTGCCGGTTCCGTCACAGGAGAGTTTTCAGGGATTCTACTCGAATTTGTTTGTCGTCCCAAAAATAGGACGTGGTTCGACCTATCCTGGACCTCAAGGCCCTGAATGCCTTCGAGAAGGTGCAGAAATTCCGCATGGAATCCATTCGCACGGTGATCGCTACACTCCACCAAAGGGATTTTCTTCTGGCGTCCTTGGACTTCAAGGACGCCTACTTGCATGTTCCGATCTGCGCAAGTCACCAGAAGTTTCTGCGCTTGCGATCAGCGAAGTCCACTATCGATTGTGGCTCTTCCTTTCGGCCTAGCCTCGGCACCAAGGGTGTTCACCAAGGTGCTTGCTCCGGTTCTAGCCTTCTGTTACAGTGAGGTATTGCTGTCGTGGGCTATCTGGACGATCTTCTGCTAAGAGCAGAAAGTGGCTCAGACTTAGAGGAAAGGTGACTATCGTCAATTAGACCCTCAGGGACTTCAGGTGGTTCCTGAACATTCAGGAGTCAGTCCTGGTCCCGACTCAGTGTCTGGAGTATCTAGTTCTGATTCTGGACTCCTTGGAGGCAAAGGTATCCTACCTCTGGAGAAGTTGCTGACACTTCAGTCTGCGGTGCGGGTGCTGACATCCCGAAAATGGTTGTCAATCCGTTTTTTTGCATGAGAGTCCCGGGACTCGTGGTGGCCTCCTTCGCGGCCGTTCCGTATGCCCAATCACACACCAGGGCATTGCAGAAGGAGATCTTGTCCACCTGGGACAAATCCCCGTTGTCCTTGGATCTTCAGATCCAGGTGATTCACCTGGTCAGGGCGCCCCTGACATGGTGGTTGAGATCCTCGGCTCTTCGGTCCGGAAAGTCGTTCCCCTCCCATCCAATGGACGGTACTCACGACGGACACCAGCCTGATGGGCTGGGGTGGAGTCTGGGGAGTCCTGTCGGCTCAAGGCCTTGGACTCCGGACGAGCCCGTTTACCAATCACTGTTCTGGAAATGCGGGCCATCAGACTGTGTCTCTCCTCAGGTCGGAGAAAGTACGGGGTCGCTCCCATCAGGAGCCAGTCGGACAACGCCACGGCGGTGGCGTATGTAAACCATCAAGGGGGGACTCGGAGCTCAGCTGCGGCTTCCGAGGTAGTCCGTATCCTGAAGTGGGCCGGAAGAAACGTGCCGGCTCTGTAGGCCATTTACATTCTGGGCATAGACAATAGGCAGGCGGACTATCTGAGTCGCCAATTGCCGGACCAAGAAGAGTGGTCCTTGCATATTTCAACTCCTTTGCCGACGGTGGGGCACGCCGGATGTGGACCTGATGGCCTCTCGACTCAATCGCAAGGGTCGAGGTTGTGGCCAGATCCAGGGATCCTTGGGCGATGCCTCGGATGCGTTGGTGGCCCCATAGGGTCCTTATCGCCTGATATAAACTCCGGTGATCCTAATTGTTCCGGATTGGCCTCAGCATCACTGGTACGCTGATCTGGTACGTCTCGTCGCGGACGTTCCCTGGCGGTTGCCGATGAGGGAGGACCTTCAGTCTCAAGGTCCTATGTTTCATCCGGCTTACAGTCTCTGGCTTTAACGGCAGGGCTGTTGAAAGCCAGGTGTTGAGGGACCGAGGTCTCTCGGACTCGGTAATTTTGACCATGTTAAGGACACGGAAGTCTTCCTCCAAGCAGATCTATCACCGTGCCTGGAAAGCTTATATCGCCATATGCGAAGCGCTGGACTGGCGTCCTCGGACGTATTCCGTCCCCAGAATCCTGCGTCCTCTGCAGTGTGGAGTGACCCAAAAGCTTGCTTTGAGTACCATCAAGGATCAGATTTCGGCCTTGGCCGTCTTCTTTCAGCGACCTCTAGCGGGTCATTTCTTGGTTAGCACCTTGTGTTGGGGGTTCGCCATGTGCTCCCTCCTGTCAAGCCTCCTCTCCCACCGTGGGATCTGAATTTGGTGCTCTCGGTCCTCCAGGAACCTCCTTTTGGGAATATCCGGGATATTCCCCTCTTGTCTTGTCTCAGAAGGTGGCCTTTTAGTGGCAATCACTTCTGTTTGACGGGTGTCTGAGTTGGCGGCTTTGTCCTGCAAGTCGCCATATTCAGTCATCCATAAGGATAAGGCGGTGTTGCATCCGTGACCTTCCTTTTTGCCAAAGGTGGTGTCGACCTTTCACCTACATGAGGACATTGTCCTCCCGTCCTTGTGTCCTCACCCATCGCATCCCAGAGAGTTTGCGCTGCACATATTGGATGTGATACAAGCCTTACGGGTGTACCTGTCTGCTACTGCTTCTATTCGAAAGTCCGACTCACTGTTTGTGACTGTCTCTGGTCCATAACAGGGCCAAGCGGTTTCGTCTGCCATCATTTCTAGGGGAATCAGACAAACCGTCATTCAAGCCTATGCTCTCAAAGGGCGGGCGCCTCCCTTTCCGGTTACGGCGCATTCCACCAGGGCAATTGGTGCTTCCTGGGTTTTCCGACATCAAGCGTCGGTTGCACAAGTGTGCAAGGCGGCGACCTGGTCGTCTGTTCATGCCTTAAGTTTTATAAGGTTAATGTGGCTGCATCTCTGGATGCTTCCTTCGGCCGCAGGGTGCTGCAGGCCGCTGTTTAAAGTTGCGACTCCTCCGTTGAGGAGCTCTGCCTTCTTGGAGTGAAGTTTTTGGCTTTTCCATTTATACTGCTCCCATCCCTCTTGACACTGCTTTGGGACATCCCACGTGTAAAGTGTAAAGAGACACCGTGTCAGTCCATGGATGGTAAGAGAAAATAGGATTTTTTGTACTCACCGTAAAATCCTTTTCTCTGACATCCATGGACTGACACGGCACCCACCCTTCCTTTTTAAGTTTGTACTGCTTTGTTACGAACTGAAGTCTGCTGACTGTAGTGGGAGGGTTATGTCCGGAGGGACCGCCCCCTGGGTGGGGCTGTTCAGCTCTGGCTTTTAGAATGTATGTATAACATCTCACATTCTGCCTAGGTCTTCTCCTGCAGGCAGGGACATAAACCACGTGTAAAGTGTAAAGAGACACCGTGTCAGTCCATGGATGTCAGAGGAAAGGATTTTACGGTGAGTACAAAAATCCTATTTTTTGGCTGGAGCTACATTTAAAAATGTACCTGTTCTAAATTACAAACAGATTGTAATTAAGAACAAACCTACAGTCCCTGTCTTGTTTGTAACCCGGGGACCGCCTGTATGGCCAGCTTCAGATTTACAGTGCCTTGCGAAAGTATTCGGCCCCCTTGAACTTTTCATCCTTTTGCCACATTTCAGGCTTCAAACATAAAGATATAAAATTTTAATTTTTTGTGAAGAATCACCAACAAGTGGGACACAATTGTGAAGTGGAACGAAATCTATTGGATATTTTAAACTTTTTTAGCAAATAAAAAACTGAAAAGTGGTGCGTGCAAAATTATTCGGCCCCCTTGCGTTAATACTTTGTAGAGCCACCTTTTGCTGCGATTACAGCTGCAAGTCACTTGGGGTATGTCTCGATCAGTTTTGCACATCGAGAGACTGAAATTCTTGCCCATTCTTCCTTGCAAAACAGCTCAAGCTCAGTGAGGTTGGATGGAGAGCGTTTGTGAACAGCAGTTTTCAGCTCTTTCCACAGATTCTCGATTGGATTCAGGTCTGGACTTTGACTTGGCCATTCTAACACCTGGATACGTTTATTTGTGAACCATTCCTTTGTAGATTTTGCTGTATGTTTGGGATCATTGTCTTGTTGGAAGATAAATCTCCGTCCCAGTCTCAGGTCTTTTGCAGACTCCAACAGGTTTTCATCCAGAATGGTCCTGTATTTGGCTGCATCCATCTTCCCCTCAATTTTACCCATCTTCCCTGTCCCTGCTGAAGAAAAGCAGGCCCAAACCATGATGCTGCCACCACCATGTTTGACAGTGGGGGTGGTGTGTTGAGGGTGATGAGCTGTGTTGCTTTTACACCAAACATATCGTTTTGCATTGTGGCCAAAAAGTTTGATTTTGGTTTCATCGGACCAGAGCACCTTCTTCCACATGTTTGGTGTGTCTCCCAGGTGGCTTGTGGCAAACTTTAGACAAGACTTTTTATGGATATCTTTGAGAAATGGCTTTCTTCTTGCCACTCTTCCATAAAGGCCAGATTTGTGCAGTGTACGACTGATTGTTGTCCTGTGGACAGACTCTCCCACCTCAGCTGTAGTTCTCTGCAGTTCATCCAGAGTGATCATGGGCCTCTTGGCTGCATCTCTGATCAGTCTTCTCCTTGTCTGAGCTGAAAGTTTAGAGGGACAGCCAGGTCTTGGTAGATTTGCAGTGGTCTGATACTCCTTCCATTTCAAAATGATCGCTTGCACAGTGCTCCTTGGGATGTTTAAAGCTTGGGAAATCTTTTTGTATCCAAATCCGGCTTTAAACTTCTCCACAACAGTATTACGGACCTGCCTGGTGTGTTCCTTGGTCTTCATGATGCTCTCTGCGCTTTCAACAGAACCCTGAGACTATCACAGAGCAGGTGCATTTATACAGAGACTTGATTACACACAGGTGGATTCTATTTATCACCATCAGTCATTTAGGACAACATTGGATCATTAACCACTTAACGACCGCTCACTGTATATATACGTCGGCAGAATGGCACCGACAGGCACAATCACGTAGAGCATACGTGATTGCCTTTGTACAGTTGGGGGGTCCAATCGGACCCCCCTCCTATACAGTGAGCGGTGGCTAAGTGTCCGGGAGCGTTCCGGGATGAGGGGGCAGCCATTCGTTTCTGGCCACCCCCTCGCGATCGCTCCCGGCGAATGGAAATGCCCCCTCTGTCTGTGTCAGACAGAGGGAGCAGGAGGAAGTGATGTCATCTCTGGTGCGGCGCTCACATATACCGAGCGCCGTACAAGAGAAGATATCAGGTCAGTGCACACAACACTACACTGACACCAGGACACATAGGGACATAAATCGCCCCCCCAGGCCCCCCAGATCACCCCCCCAGTCACAGTGTCACTGATTGCAATGACCATTTATTTAGTGATCACTGCAATCAGTGACATTTGTGACTGTAAAAGTGTCACCAAAGTTTAGTCTTAGGTCCAGTGTAGCCCCCTAACCCCCCCTAATAAAGGTTTAACCCCCTGATCACCCCCCAGATAACCCTTTCACCGCCTATCACCACTGTCGCTTAGCGATCATTTTTCTGATCGCTGTCTTAGCGTCAGTGATGCCGATCGGCAGCCAGTAATTTTTTTTAGGTTCGCCGCAGGTTTTTATAGCGTCAGGTACCCCAATATATTATCTAATAAAGGTTTAACCCCCTTGATCGCCCCCCAGGTAACCCTTTCACCCCCTATCACCACTGTCACTAAGCGATCGTTTTTCTAAACGCTGTCTTAGTGTCTGTGATTCAGATCGGTAGCCGGTAATTTTTTTTAGGTTCGCCGCAGGTTTTTATAGCGTCAGGTACCCCAATATATTATCTAATAAAGGTTTAACCCCCTTGATCGCCCCCCAGGTAACCCTTTCACCCCCTATCACCACTGTCGCTAAGCAATTGTTTTTCTAAACGCTGTCTTAGTGTCGGTGATGCAGATCGTAGCCAGTAATTTTTTTTAGGTTCGCCGCATGTTTTTATAGCGTCAGGTACCCCAATATATTATCTAATAAAGGTTTAACCCCCTTGATCGCCCCCCCAGGTAACCCTTTCACCCCCATCACCACTGTCGCTAAGCAATTGTTTTTCTAAACGCTGTCTTAGTGTCGGTGATGCAAATCGGTAGCTGGTAATTTTTTTTAGGTTCGCCGCAGGTTTTTATAGCGTCAGGTACCCCCATATATTATCTAATAAAGGTTTTAACCCCCTGATTGCCCCTAGTTAACCCTTTCACCAGTGATCACCATATAAGTGTTACGGGTGACGCTGGTTAGTTAGTTTGCTTTTTATAGTGTCAGGGCACCCGCCGTGTATATAACCCAATAAAGGTTTAACCCCCTGATCGCCCGGCGGGTGATATCAATTAGGTTTTAGCGTCAGAGAGGGTCTGAGTCACACCCCAGGCAGCGTCAGGTTAGTGCCAGTAACGCTAACACCCACGCATGAAGCATACACCCCCCTTAGTGGTATAGTATCTGAACAGATCAATATCTGATCTGATCAGATCTATACTAGCGTCCCCAGCAGTTTAGGGTTCCCAAAAACGCAGTGTTAGCGGGATCAGCCCAGATACCTGCTGGCACCTGCGTTTTGCCCCTCCGTCCAGCCCAGGCCACCGAAGTGCAGTATCGATCGATCACTGTCACTTACAAAACAAAAACACACATAACTGCAGCGTTCGCAGAGACAGGCCTGATCCCTGCGACTCCAGTGCTGTAGGAGGTGATTTCACCACCACAGTTAAAAAAAAAAGCGCAAATATGCCGAAGCATTGGGGCAGCAGGGGCGGAGGAGTGATTTTGCTCCTAATGCCGCGTACATACGGTCGAAATTCCGACGCAGGCTTGCCCGTGGAAAAGTCCGACCATGTGTGTGCGGCATAACTTTTTTGCGGGAGGATGCCCCCATGCTTCGGCATATATAAATGGTGCGTGTATGCCCATCATTGGAAGTGGGTGGATGAAGGGCGGTATTCTAATGGTGGGCATACCCACCGATCAATCTCTTTTTTCGTTCAGCCAACTGGCTGCATGAAATAAAAAGATTACAATACATGTCCAACAAGGACCAGCAACGTACTGGTATGTTGCTGGACTTTGAATGTTTATACCAGAATGATGCCTGCGGGTTTAGGTATCATCTTGGTATCATTCTTTTCAGCCAGCGGCCGGCTTTCATGTAAAAGCAATCCTAGCGGCTAATTAGCCTCTGGACTGCTTTTACAAGCAGTGGGAGGGAATGCCCCCCCCCCCGGATATAAAAAGCGCCATTGGGAAATTGGGAAAGCATTTTATCACACCGATCTTGGTGTGGTCAGATGCTTTGAGGGCAGAGGAAAAATCTAGGGTCTAGAAGACCCCAGTTTTTTCAAAAAAAGAGTACCTGTCACTACCTATTGCTATCATAGGGGATATTTACATTCCCTGAGATAACAATAAAAATGATAAAAAAAAAAAATACTTGGAAGGAACAATTTAAAAATAAAATAAAAAAGCAAAATTAATAATAAAAGAAAAAAAAAAAAAGCACCCCTGTCCTGCCCTGCTCTTGCCCAGAGGCGAACGCAAGCGTCGGTCTGGCGTCATATGTAAACAGCAATTGCACCATGCATGTGAGGTATCACCGCGAAGGTCAGATCGAGGGCAATCATTTTAGCAGTAGACCTCCTCTGTAAATCTACTGGGGTAACCTGTAAAGGCTTTTAAAGGCTTTTAAAAATGTATGTAGTTTGTCGCCAATGCGCGTTTGTGCGAAATTTTAAAGCATGTCGTGTTTGGTATCTATGTACTCGGCCTAAGATCATCTTTTTTATTTCATCAAACATTTGGGCAATATAGTGTGTTTTAGTGCATTAAAATTAAAAAAAGTGTATTTTTTAACCCAAAAAATGCGTTTGAAAAATCGCTGCGCAAATACTGTGTAGAAAAAAAAAATGCAACACCCACCATTTTAATCTGTAGGGCCTTTGCTTTAAAAATATATATAATGTTTGGGGGTTCAACATAATTTTCTTGCAAAAAATAAAATGTTTTCATGTAAACAAAAAGTGTCAAAAAGGGCTTTGTCTTCAAGTGGTTAGAAGAGTGGATGTAAGCTTCCTAATGTTGTGTATAAAATGCCAGAACAGTTCAAAACCCCCCCCCCCAATGACCCCATTTTGGAAAGTAGACACCCCAAGCTATATACTGAGAGGCATGTCGAGTCCATGGAATATTTTATATGTTGACACAAGTTGCGGAAAAACGAAATTTTTTTTTTTTTTTTTTTGCACAAAGTTGTCACTAAATGATATATTGCTCAAACATGCCATGGGCATATGTGGAATTACACCCCAAAATACATTCTGTTGCTTCTCCTGAGTACGGGGATACCACATATGTGAGACTTTTTGGGAGCCTAGCCACGTACGGGACCCCAAAAACCAAGCACCGCCTTCAGGCTTTCTAAGGGTGTAAATTTTTGATTTCACTTCTCACTGCCTATCACAGTTTCGGAGGCCATGGAATGCCCAGATAGCACAAAACCCCCCCAAATGACCCCATTTTGGAAAGTAGACACCCCAAGCTATTTGCTGAGAGGTATTGTGAGTATTTTGCAGATCTCGCTTTTTGTCACAAAGTTTTGAAAATTGAAAAAAAAAATATATATATATTTTCTTTCTTCATTTTCAAAAACAAATGAGAGCTGTAAATTACTCGCCATTCCTCTCAGCAAATAGCTTGGGGTGTCTACTTTCCAAAATGGGGTCATTTGGGGGGGTTTTGTGCGATTTTGGCATTTTATGGCCTTCGAAACTGTGATAGGTAGTGAGGAGTGAAATCAAAAATTTGCGCCCTTAGAAATCCTGAAGGCGGTGCTTGGTTTCCGGGGTCCCGTACGCAGCTAGGCTCCCAAAAAGTCCCACACATGTGGTATCCCCGTACTCAGGAGAAGCAGCAAAATGTATTTTGGGGTGAAATTCCACATATAACCATGGCATGTGTGAGCAATATATCATTTAGTGACAACTTTTTGTAATTTTTTTTTTTTTTTTTTTAGTCATTATTCAATCACTTGGGACAAAAAAATAAAAAATTCAATGGGCTCAACATGCCTCTCAGCAATTTCCTTGGGGTGTCTACTTTCCAAAATGGGGTCATTTGGGGGGGTTTTGTACTGCCCTGTCATTTTAGCACCTCAAGAAATGAGATAGGCAGTCATAAATTTAAAGCTGTGTAAATTTCAGAAAATGTACCCTAGTTTGTAAACTCTATAACTTTTGCGCAAACCAATAAATATACGCTTATTGACATTTTTTTTACTAAAAACATGTGGCTGAATACATTTTGGCCTAAATGTATGACTACAATTGAGTTTATTCGATTTTTCTTATAACAAAAAGTAGAAAATATCATTTTTTTTCAAAATTTTCGGTCTTTTTCCGTTTATATCGCAAAAAATAAAAATCGCAGAGGCAATCAAATACCATTAAAAGAAAGCTCTATTTGTGGGAAGAAAAGGACGCAAATTTCGTTTGGGTACAACATTGCATGTCCGCACAATTTACAGTTAAAGCAGCGCAGTGCAAAATTCTGAATTCACCTCTGGTCCTCTAGCTACCAAATGGTCCGGGGCTTAAGTGGTTAAGAGATCCTCGCTGAACTTCTGGAGTGAGTTTGCTGCACTGAAAGTAAAGGGGCCGAATAATTTTGCACGCACCACTTTTCAGTTTTTTATTTGCTAAAAAAGTTTAAAATATCCAATAGATTTCGTTCCACTTCACAATTGTGTCCCACTTGTTGGTGATTCTTCACAAAAAATTAAAATTTTTATATCTTTGTTTGAAGCCTGAAATGTGGCAAAATGATGAAAAGTTCAAGGGGGCCGAATACTTTCGCAAGGCACTGTATATCATCCCAAAGAAAACAGCAATATATAAGGAAAGAAAGATACTTTAGATACAGCACCCCGAGAACATTTAAAAATATATACCGAAATTTTGCTAAAAAGTGCACAGATTTTATCAACCGTTTTAAAATCAATCAAATATTTTTATGGTAAAACAATATATACAAATGTATACATACAGAAGACTATTTCAGATTCTAGCATTCGTCACCATGTCACCTATAGTGGTCAGCACAGAATTTGGCTGTTCCTTTAGGACCAAGAGCGAGAAGTTATTGCTGACATGTTGTTGATATGGTCTGTACATTTTTTTCAAAATGGATAACAATAGTTATAACTCTATACAACAAATTACATCTAAAATCTAATAATAATACATTTTATAGCTATATAAAATGTAAAGGTATCTCATCAACTATAGATACTTTTTTTTAATTATTTTTTAACCAATTTTGGGAGAAAGTTTTATGTTGCCTAGTGAAAAAGTTTTGTGATTCACGTTATTTGCTCATATATTGAGATTATGTTTAGTTGTTTGTCAATATATAGTTGTTTTACCAATATCGTTATCGGTGCCGAAACGGAACGTTTGCACGAGTACTTGTACGTGTGCAAATGCTCCGAGACCTAAACCAATACTTTTGCTGTGTGATTTAAGCCCATACAAAATGTTTTTATTTTTTTAATTGGTGAGTACTGATACTTTTGCTCAAGTGCCGGTACCGAACACCGATACATTTGCAGTGGGATTTTAGCCTTTACAAAATGAGTGGGCTCAAATCGCACTGCAAAAATCTCATGCGATTTGAACAGAAATACTGTGTGATTCCGTATCACATGTAGGGCTGGGAAAAAAATCGATTTTAATCTTGAATCGAGTTTTGAGCTCAAATCGATTCAGTTTTGAAGAAAATCTATTTTTTTAGATTTATTTTTTTTTTCTTCAAAGTTTCCGTAGCAGGACTGCAGGGGGCATATCCCGGAATGGCACTGGGCAGCGTTACCCCAATTACATCTAGTCGCTGCAGCCGCCGTCTGCCTACCTGATCAGCGTGTCATGCAGACAGACGGCGGCCATTGCAGTGTTCAAAAGCCGCGCCTCCCGAGTCCTCGTCGTCTGTGATAGGCGGAACACTCAATTTCACAGCAGGCAGTATTCAGCCTATCACGGACATCCTCTCATCCTCGTCTGTGTTATGAGGATGACCATGATAGGCGGAACACTGAATGCTGGGAAATTGAGTGTTCCGCCTATCACAGATGAGGAGGAGGCGCGGCTTTTGAATACTGGAATGGCCACCGGTGTAGCAGTAAAATCTGTATACCATGAAAATCTGCATCAGGTACGGGCACAGTGATTGAAGCATGGGCACAGTGAGACACGGGCACAGTGAGACAAGGGTACAGTGAGGCATGGACACAGTTCAATTCAACTAAGAGTAACCTCAGGATTTTTTGTTGTTTTATTAGCTAAATCCAAATACAGTATTAATAATTTGGATGCTTAACAATCTTTGTTGCACACTGCAAAAAACAACAAAAGGTCACAAGCGCTAAATTGGTGGATAAAGAAAAAAATATAATGGATGATAATAATAATAATAATAATAAGAAAAAAATCCCAAATATTTTGGGAAGTACAAAGTATCCAAAAGGGGGAAAAACAGGATCCAGCGCAGCAAGAAAAAATCCGTACCCAGAAGTACAAAATACACAACATGCACACAATATAATCCAGCGCTCATGGAACATACATTATTAACTATTGAAAACTCTTGAAGAATTGATAAAAAAGCTTAGTCCATTTATTAATCACAATAAAGAGAGGGATCCAATCCCAAATGTGCAGAGGGCAAATGAATCTTAACTCTCCAGTTGCCAGTGGTGACAAACTTGTTAAACTTGCAGTGACATCCGTGGAGCAAGGAGGGGTTAAAGTCAAAACAAAGCCTGTGGCATGATCTCCGTGTGAGCACAGTACCTTGAATCAGGGCTTGACAAATTTGCTTGGAATCTAGGAGCCAGCTAAAAAAGTTAGGAGCCAGGAACGCGCCCCGTCCCGCCGAGCTTGCGCGCAGAAGCGAACGCATACGTGAGTAGCGCCCGCATATGAAAGCGGTGTTCAAACCACACGTGAGGTATCGCCGTGATCGGTAGAGCGAGAGCAATAATTCTAGCCCTGGACCTCCTCTAATTTAAAACATGCAACCTGTAGAATTTTTTAAACGTCGCCTATGGAGATTTTAAAGGGTAAAAGTTAGTCGCCATTCCACGAGCAGACGCAATTTTGAAGCGTGACATGTTGGGTATCAATTTACTCAGCGTAACATTATCTTTCACAATATAAAAAAAAACTGGGCTAACTTTACTGTTGTCTTATTTTTTTTATTAAAAAAAAGTGTATTTTTTCCCAAAAAAGTGCGCTTGTAAGACCGCTGCGCAAATACGGTGTGACAGAAAGTATTGCAACGACCGCCATTTTATTCTCTAGGGTGTTAGAATAAAAAATATATATAATGTTTAGGGGTTCTAATTAGAGGGAAGGAGATGGCAGGGGAAACAGACAGGGAAACTCCATTAGCATTGCTGGTTGTCATACCAACGGCCACCACAAGATGGCGCTAGACCACAGAAGGAAGCATAGGCCTGCAGAAGGCTGCAAAGCCGCGGCCTCAATTACCGGCCGGCGCGGCCCGACGCGATCCCGCGGAGGGGGGGGGGGGCACGGAGAGACAGGATTCCCCAGCTGTGCTGCCCCAGGCGCCAGGTCGCTAATTCTAGTCGCAATGGCGACCTGGCGCCCGGGGTTTGTCGAGCCCTGCCTTGAATGATGGACAACAGGCAGACCAGCGTGTGGAGGGCCCTCCAACCCAAAAGGATGCAGAGCCAGGATCGCAGCAAGGCTGGGACAGAAGGAATCACACACAGAGTTTCAAGAGTTTTCAATAGTTAATAATGTATGGAACATTATGTATGAGCGCTGGAATATATTGTGTGTTTGTTGCACACTGACTTTGCAGTTAGAGAAAGGGTTTGCCTTTGCAATTTTGTTTGTTGATGCACTTTAATTAATATAATAAAAAAAAAAAAATCGAATCGTAAATCGAGTTTTTTATAAAAAAATCGCAGATTTTTTTTGGGGGGGAAATCGCCCAGCCCTAATCACATGCGGTATCCCCCACCGCTCCTGTGTGAACTTAATCTTGTCATAGTAAATTCAGCCTGGGTTCACACAGGAGCGGGGTGGGAAACTGCATGTGATTGGAACACCGCATTCCTTTTCAAATTGCATGCGTTTCTTTGCAGTGCCATTTGAGCCCACTCATTTTGTATGGGCTAAAATCTTACTGCAAAGGTATGAGTGTTCGGTATCGGTACTTAAGTAAAAAAACAAAAACGTATCCCCTAATAACCATGATAATTTGTCTGGTGAAAAACTTGGGGGGGGGGGGGGGGGGGGGAGAACTAGGGAAACAAAATATAAGAAGATGAAACTTTAGCTTTTAAGGGCTCTTTTACACGATCGTCGTCAGTTCTGTTATGAAGACTGTTTTTTAGTCTTCAAAACAGCATGAAAACCTAATCCTTTTACAACAAAGGTGAGCAGACAAACGATCGACATCCGTTTATATCCGCAAAAACAGCAAAGGCAAACCTTTTTTCCTTTATTTTTTGCAGACATAAACAGACATAGATGTGAATGGACAGACACAGAATATAAACTCCATAGCAATTCATTGCGGTTCAGTTTGGATTTGTCTGAAAGGCTGACTGACCGATCAAGACTGGACGCTGGTGTGAAAGGATCATCAGGGTTGGTTCACTCCAGATGTAGCCCAATGTGTTTTTATTCTGCAACAAAAATGCTTGGACAGTGATTAACATTGATTCCAATGGCCCTAGTTCACAGTTTACACCAGTGCATTCAACAAAAGTAGAACATGTTGTATGCAGAAATGGTGTGAACCAGAAACAGAAAACCTTTTTAGGCTGCATTAAATCAGAGAATTCTGCAGTGATGAATGTCTTTATCACAAAGCGGCAGAATTTCATTACTTGGCGTTGATTTTACACTAAGGTTTCATTTACACCTAAGCGTTTTCAGCTTGTAAAATGCCTGAAAAACGCCCAACAGGCAAAATCCCATTCATTTCAATGGCACCTGTTCACATCTGAGCATTTTGTTACCTGAAGAAAAATGCCCGAAAAACACCCTAAGCTCAAAAAAGAACATGATCTTCTTTGGGGCAGAATACAGGCGTTTTTCTGCCTTTTACATTGGTGACCTGAACAAAATCGCGGTAAAAAGCGCAGCTAAATCGCTGTAAAACTGCGCGACTTTGAAACGCTCAGGTGTGAATGCAGCCTAAAGGTTTTCTGTTTCAGGATTACGTTTTATTCTATGTCACATTTCATTCAGTGATGGTAAATATGTTTATTTCTGATCAATCTTTGTAACCTATATGAAAATATTTTTTTATTTTTATTTTTTTATTGTTTCTCTTCTGTAGGTTATTATTGGAACCCCCACACTCTGCCAAAGAAGATCCATTCTTCAAGTACTTCTATCTAATATGCCCATCAGCAGTGATGTGGATGTTGGTGTTCTGGCTGACATGACGGTGGGCTACGTAGGGGCTGATCTCACTGCGCTGTGCCGCGAAGCTGCTATGCAAGTTGTACTGCAGGTGCACCAGGTAAAATAAGTGCCTACAAGGCTTTTGGGCAATTATTAATGTTATTAGCAGCATTAAAGGTGACCTATAATTACATTTGTTCCATTCATGTGTTAAAGGGTTACAATTATTAAAATTACATTTTTACATGAATTATTAAATGAAATTATAATATATTTTACACAAATGTTTTGCCTTTTCATTTCTATTTTTAAAATGAATGGGTTTTTGTAGAAGGTGATTGTTTACAATCACTTTAACGTAGTTCTAAAGACAGAAGGTTTTTTACCCTAATGCATTCTCTGCATTAAAGTAAAAAAGCTTCCAATGCCTGTGCCAAACCAACGCCCCTCGCCAGTCCTAAACACTTACCTGAGTCCCTCCCTCGATCCGGAGCTGTCCCGTGTTGCTCCTCTCTTCCTGCATTCACGGGAGTCTCTGGGAGCAGTGGGAGCCATTGGCTCTTGCAGCTCTCAGTCAAATTCTGTGAGGAGGGAGCACAGGGGACGACAGTAGTAGAGTTGCCCTTTAATTGTGAAATGTCTTGCCAAAATTTTTTAACTTTCTTCAGCAATTTTTTGACCAGACAGCCAGGTTCTGAGTTGACTTTTTATTACAGTAGTTAAAAAGTAACTCTGCTTTTGTTGAAAAAGAAAAAGCTAATTTAAAAAAAAAATAACGACTTCTTGTAAAAAAAAATTAAAAAAAATAACGACCCCAGAAATGTAATTTCCTGCTTGTGTGATTGGCTCACTGATTTTCCCTGTAGTCTAAAGCCTCGTACACACGGTCTGACTTTTTGCCAACAAACTTCAAAATGAGCAAGTTTGACAAAAAATCTGACCGTGTGTACGCTCCGTCGGACAAACTTTTTTGTTTTTCATCGGACAAATGTTTGGTCTGCAAACGGACAAACTTTTCGCCAACAAAAGTCAGATGGAACAAAGTCCGACCGTGTGTACAGAAAGACAAATAAGCATACCCAGAACCAATGTTAAAATCAACCAACAATAGCAGAAGTTTACCAAAGGGTGGCGGTAAAGAGCAGAAAAGATCAGAGAAACCATGTGATGTTGGAAAGGATTTGGGAAAGTTTGCAGAAAAGTCAGAGCGTTTGTATGCTATGGGTGTGCCCGGCCAACTCCCTTCGGACAAAAATCCACAGAAAAGTTTGTTTGAAGTCCGACCGTGTGTATGAGGCTTTAGATGCACTAAGATATAAGTCAGACTTTGGGCATCCCCCTGCAACAAAAATGTAATTACTCTTTCGTCCATGGACCGACACAGCTTCTCTATTGACAAAGTGGGTATTATCCGTTAATTAGGAGTGACTAGGCAGAAAAACTTGTAAAAAGTGTTGCATCACACCTTCTACAGTACCGCCCAGGGGGCGGACCCTCTGGGTATACCCTCTCAGTCTGCACATCGCAGATCAGTTTTTTTCTGTCTAGCAAGGAGTAGGACATGGCTCCCTTCGGGCCCATTTGTCCGGGGAAAAAAGATATATATATTTATTTTATTTTTTTGCTACATTTGTTGTTTCCTGCGATCTTCGATCAACTGCCGACTGGGTGACAGGCTGGATCCTCGATCCTTGTAGTCTCCCCAGTTTCGGCCATCGAGCGTGTGCCGACCCTAGCTACGCGCTGGGTTTTCCACGACATGCCCGTCGCTCCACGGGTGGCCGGTGAGCCTACGCTCCAGGGCCTGCATCGGACCGCTCAGCTTCGGCTGACCTTACGGCCGAGTCGCAGCAGCCTGGCCGGTGAGCTTACGCTCCAAGGCTTGCATCGGACCGCTCAGCTTCGGCTGACCTTACGGCCGAGTCGCAGCAGCCTGTCCGGTGAGCGTCATGCTCCAGGGCATACATATGATCGTCCCTTCTGGGTCCAATCACAGCATGCCTGGCCAACAGTCACCTTCCGTGCGCGGACGATGATCTGTTTGGAATGTCTTCCAGCAGAATACATGCAGGATAGGTAAGTAAAACTCCCCTGCCTCGGCTGGGTGATTTAGCTGGACATTCCTGGAGAGATCAAGTAAGTGGTTGTGGCCCCTTTCTTCCCTCTCTCCCTGCCTTTCCCTCCTCCCTGGGCTTCTAGCTAAAGGTTGCTGGGTGCTGGGGGTCACCTAGGGGGTCCCACTGGAGCGGGGCTGGCTGTAACTAACATTTAAAAGAAATGTCATTACTCTTTCGTCCATGGACCGACACAGCTTCTCTATTGACAAAGTGGGTATTATCCGTTAATTAGGAGTGACTAGGCAGAAAAACTTGTAAAAAGTGTTGCATCACACCTTCTACAGTACCGCCCAGGGGGCGGACCCTCTGGGTATACCCTCTCAGTCTGCACATCGCAGATCAGTTTTTTTCTGTCTAGCAAGGAGTAGGACATGGCTCCCTTCGGGCTCATTGGTCCGGGGAAAAAAGATATATATATTTTTTATTTTTTTGCTACATTTGTTGTTTCCTGCGATCTTCGATCAACTGCCGACTGGGTGACAGGCTGGATCCTCGATCCTTGTAGTCTCCCCAGTTTCGGCCATCGAGCGTGTGCCGACCCTAGCTACGCGCTGGGTTTTCCACGACATGCCCGTCGCTCCACGGGTGGCCGGTGAGCCTACGCTCCAGGGCCTGCATCGGACCGCTCAGCTTCGGCTGACCTTACGGCCGAGTCGCAGCAGCCTGGCCGGTGAGCTTACGCTCCAAGGCTTGCATCGGACCGCTCAGCTTCGGCTGACCTTACGGCCGAGTCGCAGCAGCCTGTCCGGTGAGCGTCATGCTCCAGGGCATACATATGATCGTCCCTTCTGGGTCCAATCACAGCATGCCTGGCCAACAGTCACCTTCCGTGCGCGGACGATGATCTGTTTGGAATGTCTTCCAGCAGAATACATGCAGGATAGGTAAGTAAAACTCCCCTGCCTCGGCTGGGTGATTTAGCTGGACATTCCTGGAGAGATCAAGTAAGTGGTTGTGGCCCCTTTCTTCCCTCTCTCCCTGCCTTTCCCTCCTCCCTGGGCTTCTAGCTAAAGGTTGCTGGGTGCTGGGGGTCACCTAGGGGGTCCCACTGGAGCGGGGCTGGCTGTAACTAACATTTAAAAGAAATGTCATTTTTGCTTACCTGTGTTTCTGTGTCTCCATGCTGTCGGCGGCCATTTTGAGGTGGTCCATGCCAAGTTTGGCCTCTTGTAACTGCCTGGCGGCCATCTTCCTGTAGTTCGGCCACACCCACTGGCCCCTATCAGGTGATCGGCGGCCATGTTTGTCCACCCTGTATGCAGATATTGCCGTTCGGCGGCCATCTTTTTTGTGGGCTATGGCTGCCTGACCTCTATCTTCTGTCGGCGGCCATTTTCTTAGAGCCCACATTATCTTCCATACAGACGGTTTTGGCAACCATTTTGCGAGAGCCTCCGGCCTCTAGGGTGCATTACACTGGCGCGAAAATTCACACAGGAAGTGCTGATAAAAGAAGCAGACTGACACAGCAGCAAGGGGACAGCATCATAGGCGCAGCATAGCAGTACCTATCCAGGGTGGTGAGTCCTCTGGGTAACCCAGCATGTCTGCAGCGCAGGAGGGTGGCCTATTGATATCTTGCCTGGAGCCCTGTGAGTGTCAGCGTGTGGTCAGCATGGCATCTGAGCCAGATGTCTTCTCCCCTGAAACACCAGATTTAGCAGCTGGTGTCCCTGAGGTGTCTATGGACGCTATGTCGGCAATCCTAGAGGCGTTTGCTGCCAGGGTGGAAGCAGCACACGGGAATACAGGGGGTAATAAACGCCCCCGTCCCCTGCAATCTTCTGGGGATATTTCTGATGCAGAACCAGGTCCAGCTACGGCTCATGGCCCAGATTCTGATGCATCAGAGACTGCAGACCGTGACCGATCGGACAGTGAGGAGGACTCCAAGTCCAGGTCAGTATGCGAGACGGCTTTGGTATCTGACCTTATTACTGCAGTGCGGGATACGCTAAAGTTGGAAAGGACTGAAGAAGTAGCAGATACTCCAGTCCCCTTTGGGTTTCGTAAACCTGCCCGCACTGCTAGGGTGTTCCCTTGTGTGTCTTATTTTGACAAACTCTTATACAAGGAATGGGAGAACCCACTGAGGGTCTTTACAGCCCCAAAGAGGTTTGCAGTACGGTACCCCTTTGAGGAGAGTTTTCTGAAGATATGGACCTCTCCCCCTATAGTGGACCCTTCGGTGTCCAGACTTAATAGAGCCACCACTATTCCAGTAGAAGGGGCTCCTGTTTTCAAGGACCCTGTGGATAAGAAGGCTGAAGCACTCGCTCGCTACCTATACTCAGTGGTAGGCTCAGCAGTACGCCCGGCATTGGCGGGGGCCCTAGTGTCTCAGACACTTACTGAATGGGCAAAATTGCTACTCCAGGGGTTAAAGGAGCGAGATGCTCCTCCTAATGAGATAACTTTGGCCGACCAGTTGGTCCAGGGCCTTAAGTTTGTCTGCGAGTCAGACATGGATACTATTCCCCTGCTGTCAAGAGCTTCGGTTTATGCAGTAGCAATACGCCGCCTGATCTGGCTAAAGGGCTGGTCTGCGGACCAGACTTCCAAGAAAGCCCTATTGGATCTGCCTTTTAAGGGCGACAGACTTTTTGGGGCTTCTCTGGATGACATCATCAAGGATGCTACAGGAGGTAAAAGCACTTTGCTTCCCCAAACTAGCAAGGGTAGGGGACCACGCCAAGGGCAAGGGCCCTCCTTTACTGCACGTAAGCGGTTTTTTCGCCCTCTTAAGGCGACAGGGAAAAGACCCCAGGCCGATAAAGCGCCTGCCCAAGGACAAAAGCGTCCTTGGTCCCGCAGACCCAACAAGCCTGTGGACAAATCTGCGTCCACATGAAGGTCCGCCCCCACCCAGCTCTCGGGTGGGGGGACGTCTTCGCAAATTCGCGACTCAGTGGACTGCTCTAGTCTCCGACAGGTGGGTTTGCGAAGTAATCTCCTCAGGCTACAAGATAGAATTTCTCTCTTGTCCACCGGACAGATTCAACACCTCCAATCTCCAGCTACTACCGACCCGTCGGGAGGCCCTGTATGGGGCGGTCCAGGGTCTACTGGAACGCGGGGTAGTTATTCCAGTTCCAGAACAGGAACGGGGTCAGGGTTTTTACTCAAATCTGTTCATTGTGCCAAAGAAGGAGGGGGTTCGTCCAATCTTGGATCTCAGAGCCCTCAATTGCTTTGTGAAGGTACAAAGATTTCGGATGGAGTCGGTTCGATCCGTAGTCACGGCTCTCCATCCGGGGGACTTTCTGGCCTCCTTGGACATCAAGGACGCATACCTGCATGTCCCCATATACTCCAGACACCAGAGGTTTCTGCGATTTGCTATCGGGAAGAACCACTACCAGTTTGTGGCCCTCCCGTTTGGCCTTGCCTCAGCACCCAGGACGTTCACCAAGGTGCTCGCTCCGATTCTGGCATTTCTAAGACAGCGGGGTATCGCTATCACAGGTTACTTGGACGACCTTCTGCTGAAGGGCCCTTCAAGCTCAGAATTAGAGGTAAGCGTGTCCATTACCTGTCAGACTCTTCGAGACTGTGGTTGGATACTAAACACGCAAAAGTCAGTATTGGTGCCCACTCAACGCCTAGTGTACCTGGGGTTGATTCTGGATTCCTCAGAGGCAAAGGTATTCCTCCCTGTGGAGAAGTTGCAGACCCTCCGGGCTGCAGTACGGCAGCTGACTTCCAGGAATTGGTCGTCACTCCGTTTTTGCATGCGAGTGTTGGGCCTCATGGTAGCCTCCTTCGAGGCGGTCCCATATGCTCAATACCACACTCGAGTGTTACAGAGGGAAGTTCTGTCCAGATGGAACAGATGCCCTTCATCTCTGGATTATCAAATCCGAGTGAGCCACCTAGTCAGGAGATCCCTGGTATGGTGGCTGACAGCACCGGCTCTAATGGCCGGGAAGTCATTTCTTCCGGTTTACTGGATAGTGATCACGACGGACGCCAGCCTTACAGGTTGGGGGGGAGTCTGGGGTGTCCAGTCGGCGCAAGGTCGCTGGACCCCAGAGGAAGCCCTCCTGCCGATCAATGTCCTGGAGATCCGGGCGATCAAGCTGTGCCTCTTCAAATGGTCTCAGAGACTGCAAGGGCGTCCAGTCAGGATCCAGTCAGACAACGCCACAGCAGTGGCATATGTCAATCATCAAGGAGGAACAAGAAGCTCAGCTGCAGCATCGGAGATCGCTCGCATCCTGAAGTGGGCAGAGAGGAGCGTACCGGCACTGTCGGCCGTGTACATTCCGGGTGTGGAAAACTGGCAGGCGGACTACCTGAGCCGCCAGATGCTGGACCAGGGAGAATGGTCCTTACACCCGGAGGTGTTCCAACTCCTCTGCCAAAGATGGGGCACACCAGACGTAGATCTTCTGGCTTCCCGACTCAATCGGAAGGTATTGAGGTTTGTGGCCCGGTCAAGAGACCCATGGGCAGACGCAACGGACGCGTTGGTAGCATCGTGGGGCCAGTATCGGCTAATCTATGCCTTCCCTCCCTTAAGGCTTCTTCCTCTTCTGCTCCGCAGAGTGGAGGCAGAGGGAATTCCAATGATCCTAATCGCTCCAGATTGGCCTCAGCGTCCTTGGTACGCCGATCTAGTACGTCTGGTAGCAGACGTCCCCTGGCGCCTACCACTACGGAAGGACCTGCTATCGCAAGGTCCCATATTCCATCCTGCTTTACAGTCATTGGCTTTAACGGCATGGCTGTTGAGAACCAGGTACTGAGAGACCGGGGCCTGTCAGACTCAGTAATTTCTACTATGAGAAGTGCTCGGAAACCGTCCTCTAGGAAGGTCTATCACCGCACTTGGAGGGCCTACATCTCCATGTGTGAGGAAATGAAATGGCATCCGCGTACCTATTTGGTTTCCAGAATCCTGCTGTTTTTACAGCATGGGGTAGACCAAAGGCTTGCCCTAAGTACGATTAAGGGACAGATATCTGCCCTGGCTGTCTTTTTTCAGCGACCCCTGGCGACTCACTCTCTCGTGAGTACATTTGTGCAGGGGGTTCGACATGTGGCCCCTCCGGTCCGCCCCCCGTTACCTCCGTGGGACTTGAACCTGGTCCTCTCGGTGCTTCAGAAGGCACCGTTTGAGAATATTAGAGATATTCCCCTGTTGACACTTTCTCAGAAGGTGGTCTTTTTGGTGGCTGTTACGTCAGTTAGACGAGTCTCTGAGCTGGCAGCCTTGTCCTGCAAGGCTCCCTATTTGATTTTCCACAAGGATAAGGTGGTGCTGCGGCCGCAGCCTTCCTTTCTTCCGAAGGTCGTTTCGGCTTTTCATCTCAACGAAGACATTGTACTTCCATCCTTGTGTCCTCAGCCGTCGAATCCTAAGGAGTCGGCGTTGCATTCCTTGGACGTTGTCCGAGCTTTGAGAGTATACATATCTGCTACTTCCCTGTTCCGGAAGTCAGACTCACTGTTTGTTTCGGTGGCTGGTCCCAAGAAGGGCCAAGCAGTCTCATCGGCCACCATCTCTAGGTGGATCCGACAGATAGTAATCCAGGCTTACGCCTTAAAGGGTCAGGCGCCCCCCTTTCCTGTCACGGCGCATTCGACCAGGGCAATAGGTGCCTCTTGGGCTTTCCGACATCAAGCGTCTGTTTCCCAACTATGTAAAGCGGCGACTTGGTCGTCCGCTCACACTTTCACAAAATTCTACAAAGTTGATGTAGGTGCATCTTCGGATGCCTCTTTCGGCCGCAAGGTTTTGCAGGCGGCTGTTTAGAGTTGCAACTCCTCCGTTGGAGGAGTGCTGTTTTGTGTTTTGGGGTGAAGTTTGTTTTTATGCTGTTACCACCCCTCGTTTTTTCTCTGACACTGCTTTGGGACGTCCCACTTTGTCAATAGAGAAGCTGTGTCGGTCCATGGACGAAAGAGTAAATAGGATTTTTTACTCACCGTAAAATCCTTTTCTCTGAGTCCATGGACCGACACAGCACCCACCCCTCCTTTTAAGTTTGTACTGCTTTTTGACGAACTGATCTGCGATGTGCAGACTGAGAGGGTATACCCAGAGGGTCCGCCCCCTGGGCGGTACTGTAGAAGGTGTGATGCAACACTTTTTACAAGTTTTTCTGCCTAGTCACTCCTAATTAACGGATAATACCCACTTTGTCAATAGAGAAGCTGTGTCGGTCCATGGACTCAGAGAAAAGGATTTTACGGTGAGTAAAAAATCCTATTTTTTGATGATGCTCCCAAATGGAAATCACACCTAAAGGAATGCAGACCCAACCACTTTCCTCATTGGTGCCCTGCAGGTGCAGCAGCTGATTGATAATTATAAAACTACTCCCATACAGGCTCACTTTCCCACATGGACACAGACAAACAGCTATTTGTTCTAAATATAAAAAAAAGGTAGGAATCCGCAATAAAGTTAGTTAAAATCCTGCAAGGTACACAGATCACCCAGAGGGGAATGTTTTTAAACTGAATTGGTTATATGAGAATATTGCACTTGAAATAATTTTGAATGAGATCTCAAAGAGAATCTATAAACAGTACATACAAAAAAAAAGTCACACAAGACCTAGGCAGCGCTTATAAATAAATTGTTCTTTTCAAAACCAAGTTCAGCTCAGTAAATGTCTATATTATAAAGTCCGTATACAGGAGTGAGTTGTGAAATGAAAAAAGCAACCACCAGTCCTTTAAAATGTTTAAATGGAGAATCCTGCTGGCATCAAACAGTGTCGCCTTCACTCAGCCTAGATCTTCTCCTGCGAGCAGGGACATAACCCACGTGTTTCAGTATTAGAAGCTGTGTCAGTCCATGGACGAACCCACATCCAGCCCCTGATGAAGACAATATTTAGAAACGCTTGGACTATTCCCATACAAGAACTCAGGAAGCTCTTGCTGTAACATTTGTAATAACCTCTTCAGTGATATGAGAATATGGGGTGTAAGCAGAGTATGTGGAAACAAAATTAACAGGAATGAGTGATCAGATTGGCTGACGGGCTTATAGCAGTGAGTGGAGACACCTGTGGAAATCACCTTTAACCAGTGACATACATGCTGTCATTCAAGCTCTCTCTGGTAAGAGTTTAGTCAAGAGGGGGTCCCTATCCACCCCCCCCCCCTTCTATTTGTGCACGCGTGAAGGTGACACTGTTTGATGCCAGCAGGATTCTCCATTTAAAAGTTTTAAAGGACTGGTGGTTGCTGTTTTCATTTCACAACTCACTCCTGTATACAGACTTTATAATATAGACATTTACTGAGATGAACTTATATGGTTTTGAAAAGAACAATTTATTTATAAGCGCTGCCTAGGTCTTGTGTGACTTTTTTTGTATATAGTATACATGCATATAAAGTAAATTCGTGCCTGCATTACATTTATGGTACAGAGTATTTGGGATTAAAGGGAACTACTTTCGCACAGGCTCTTATCAGCAGACCATGAAATTTTGTGACATTCATGTCCCTTAAAAAAATTTCGCTACATTTAAAAACTGACTTTTCTGGACCCATATTGGAGGCAACTTCTGTCCCACAATAGCAAGCCGCTTGCTATGGGGGCACTGGTGCATACTTACTCCTGAGCCCCGCTCTATGCGTTCATAAGACACATAGAGCTGTGACTTGGCCCGCCTCTGCTCTTTCCTCATTGGCTCACTGACTGTGATTGCCAATGGCTCCCGCTGCTGTGTCTCAGCCAATGAGTAAAGAGAGACCTGGGATTGCACATCGCTGGATCGAAATGGGGCTTAGGTTAGCATTAGGGGGGCTGTGGGGGAAGCAGCACACAGGATTTTTTACGTTCATACATAGAATGCATGAAGGTAAAAAAAAAAAAACTCAGCCTTTACAACTAACGCAGCTAAAGAACAGTCTGGAGTTGACTTTTGTGTTTCTGCTGTGAACTCTGAGAATGCATTTCTCCACAGTGTCAGCAGCTTCAGAGGCCAGTGAGTGTTTATTTTGAAGCTCATTGAGTGCTTATTCAGAATGTCATGATACTTGAATAACTTGGTCACACAGCTTCACATCAACAGTGATAAATGATAAACCCCATGCATTAAGTTTTGTTTATTGTGTTAAATATTAGAACCTGAGATTTCAGTCTTTATATATTGCTTAACACCTGAGTCACACCTATGCAGGTTGCAGTTTGCGTATTCCAGGTGCATTTTGCAATACACATTTTTGATCCATTGAAGTCTATGGAACCAAAAACAAGAAAAAAGTCCCTGGCCCTTTCCATAAAATGCACAGATGTGAACTACATTCATAGGAAACCATGTTAAATGGACTGTAGTGTGTTTCTGCAAAACTGAAAACGCACTAAAAAATTCCTAGGTGTGAGCCAGACCTAATTGATGATCTATGTATAAATGAATCAATGATAATTATAAATAAGCCATATAGATGATAATCTTTTCTTTCAGGACAGTCAAACGAGTCAAGTTACTAGAGCACATTTTTATGAAGCCTTTAAAAAGATCCGTCCTTCTACCGCTCGTAGTGCGATTGGACAGGTGGAGTTTAAGCCAGTCTACTGGGAGAATATAGGGGGTCTGGAGAATGTGAAACTCTTACTGAAACAGGTAAAGGAGAGCTTGATCCCGAAGTGTGCAAGATGTTATGGGGATTCCTTATGTCTGCAGAAATGTCATATGTTCTGCGTCCTAAAATGATTACAAGAATTCCAATACAGATTTGGGGTAAAAAATCCTGACATTAAAGCCTAACTCTGGGAAATGAGAAAATGATCCCTTGTAGTGGGGCTGTGCCTGCACTGCGAGGGTTTACTCCTTGTGTAGTTTAGGGGGTAGAGAAGCACTTTAACTTACCTGATACTTCACTCCCCCAGCAGATGGTGTTACCCTGTGCTCTGGCAGCAGACTGTTCCTTAGCGTCATCACATCCAGTGCAGGGCTGTGTACCCTGCATTGGTCTTGATGACATCAGGACTCCAGACCACTGGAGCATAGGGGAGGAGACACTGCAGGGACTGGTCTAATACTGTGGAGGATCGGGTAAGTAAATCTTCTTTAAAGGCTATTGTCACCTTTTGGAACATGTTACACCTGTGTTTATTGTGTAACATGTTTCAGCACGTTCCCCCTCCCCTCCACCGTTATATCATTCATTCACAGTGATCTGTGAATTAACTACGACGAGGACAGACTGACTTGTAGTTTCAATGGACTGCGAGTGTGCTCATTAGTGCACTCATAGTCCATTCACAAGCCCCCCAGCTGTACAGCCTGTTCAGAAGTATGGGCAGAAAGCTGTAGGACTTGTCTTCAGGAGCCTGACGTTACACCTGTACTCAACTGATCGTGGGCAGGGCCCACCTTTAGGGGGGGTACAGGCATTACAAATGTAAGGGGCTCGAATGTCCCCAGGGGTGTTGAGTGGCTGCCGTTAAGTGTTGTGGACACAGCAATGTAATTACACAAGCATGCTACCCGAGGACCAGCCAACAGTTTTTCAAGCTGGAGGTGATTGCGGCCAGCGCTCTCTCCTCATCCATTCCCTGCAGAGGCGGGACCTGATGGCTGCTGCAGGGTTTGCTTGGACTGTGATTGGCCGGGACAGGGGGAGTGGCCAGTTCGTCGACCGTGCACATGGACGCAGACGGCAATAACAGATCTGAGAGTGCAGCATGGAGGGTAAGTCGCAAAAATGTGCCCCCTGTGCTGCCTAAAGATTTTAGTTGCACTTTTTTTTATCTCCTTCTTGGATGGGACACCCTGAGGCTGACAAGCTGGTATAATTGAGTTGCATTGTGAAAATGGATGACTTTGGGTGCAAATGAGTTACATTTTGGAGAGCCTGCTGCCCGCCTCTTCACTATGTAACTCTCATCCCCACCCACAGTCATCTTTATCCATTTTCACAATGCAACTCAATCATCTTCGCCACCCACGTCCAGCACCATCCATCCCTTCAGTGTAAGGTGTAAGAGTGTTAAAATAAAAGTGGGTGCACCAAAGGACTCGGTGGGATGGCCAGTGGGCGGGCCCTGGGGAATGTTGGGGATCGGGCCCCGGGGGACCCAGGCCTAAAGCTGTGTAAGGGGCCCCAAAATTTCTGATGTCTGCCTTGATCGTGGGTGCAATGCTTTGCAGGATCCTTAGTTACATAGTAGGTGAGGTTGAAAAAAGACACAAGTTTCTTCAAGTCCAACCTATGTGTGTGATTATATGTCAGTATTACATTGTATATCCCTGTATGTTGTGGTCCTTCAGGTGCTTATCTAAAAGTTTTTTTTAAACTATCGATGCCCCCCGCTGAGACCACCACCTGTGGAAAGGAATTCTACATACTTGCCACTCTTAGGCCTCATGCCCACGGACTATTTTAAAAGCCGCGTTTTTGAGCGTTTTTTACAGCTTAAAAATGCCTGTCCATGTTAGTCTATAGCTTCATGCCCACCTAGGCGTTTTTGAGCTGCAAATAGCATAGGCGTTTTTAAGCTGTAAAAAAAAAACCAGGACCAGTGCGCTCCGCGGCGTCTGCGTTAGGCATAAAAAAACACGAAGCGTTAAACGCGCAAAAACGCTGCGGTGGCGTTTTTGAGATCTGGCGTTTTTATCTTTTTTTTTTTTTTCGAAAAAAATACGGTCTAAAAATATATACAATAACATGGACAGGCGTTTTTAAGCTGTAAAAAAATGCGGCTGTAAAAAGGTCCGTGGGCATGAGGCCTTACAGTAAAGAACCCTCTACGTAGTTTAAGGTTAAACCTCTTTTCTTCAAATTTTAATGAGTGGCCACGTGTCTTATTAAACTCCCTTCCACAAAAAAGTTTTATCCCGGGGGAAAAAATAATAAATGCACATTTTATTTTCATGCACAAATATATGCATTTAGAATTTTTTTTTCCCCAAAAGGTCAACTTAGCCTTTAACAATTCCCTTAGACCTAAACAAGCAATTAAAAGCGAAGCATGGGTTTGAGCTTTTTTTTTTTTCTGATTTATACTTGCCTAGGTGGATGCAGCATCGGTCCCCCACCTCTGCACTGAGAACCGAGCGATCAAACACCGCCCATTGCTCAGTTCTGACAGCTCCCCGAGCTGTCCTCACTCACTGGAGCGCTGGGCTGTGGAGGGGGTGGCCGGCTCAGTCTCTCAGCGACTCGCTGAGAGACTGGCGGATCCAGACTCCAGTGCCTAAACCGACTTCTGTGACGTCGTCAGAGAGTGGACTTTAGCCCGCTTTCTGCTAAAAACGGGTCACAGGAGTGCAAAACGAACTACACTCCTGTGATCCATAGGAGAAGTGCAGCCAAACAAGCTTTGGCTATACTTCTCTTTTAACTCCTGCAATGCAGGCAGAGCCCCAATGCAAGGGATGATTTTTAAAGAGTTGGGCTTTAAAGCAGATGAGCTGATTAGCATACACAGTTATAGCAAATGTGGGGAACACCTAAGTAAACTGTACACAACAAAGCAAGCTATCATTCCAATGGTTACTCTAAAAAGTGAGGCAATCTGTTGATAATCATGGTGGGTGAGATGTAGCATGTCTGCTTTTGTAATTGTAGATTATGTACAATTTTTTTTGTAGTGTGTTGAAGTGGTAGACAAATATTTTAATAGGAATGGACTAGAGGGAATGAAAAAAATAGAGGGGATGTGAGAGAGAATTTTCCAGACATGTAAGCCATCGTGTTATACCCATCAGAAATCATGAATTGTGTCTAGACCTATATCCAAAGTTAATTCTGATTCTCAGGAATCATCATAGATATTAACAAACTATGGCCATTGTACCATGGAGGGGAAGGGGGGAGATGCTATTTTCATATTCCAGAGAAGAAGGCCATTAGTCGTGTTAAAGTGACTTTATCACCATTTTCAGAAGTTGAAAAGCCATCCTCTCTGCAAAGTATGCAATTAGTACTTTTGTCCCACAGCCCTACGCCTAATACCATAAGGTGCCGAACAAGGCTTCATGGACACGGCCACAAGAGGGCATACATGGAGTGTAAATAGCCAATGTAAGCAAGCCTCAGGTGCAGCATGCCACATCTCCCATTGCAATGAATGACTATGCTGCTATACAAGGGTGTATATCGGCACTTGTGTATACTTGCACATGGGCATACAACCCTGGATGCAAGTTTCTGTGTCTAGTGTTGTATGTGCATTCGTGACCTAAACCAAGCTCGGGTGTAAATCCTCCTGTAGCAGTGTATAACCATTCACTGCAATAGGAAGCTGTATGCTGCACCCATGGCTCGATTAAACAGACTATTTATGCTCCACGTACACTGTATTCCTTTTTTGGGGTTACACGCATGAAGCCTAAAGCTTACTAAAAAAAAAAAAGAAGATCTTCAGCATTTATCATTTCTGGGGGTGTCAAATGCTGGTCACTCTGTAGATTTCTGCACTTGCCCCTATGTCACTAGAGTACACAAGGGCTGGAAAAAGGGTCCACAGTGCACAGCGGGGTCAGGGTATTTCAAAACACCCGAAAGGGTGAGGAATTCTGAACATCTTTGAGCAAACTCTGTTTTTTAACCAATCTTTACCAGCTCAAAATTGCCAATAAAATGGGTATCGCTTAAACTCCAAACTTTTAGCATTTTTAAATCCATAGAAGTTTTGTGGTGTTGGCTCTGGTACATGATTAATTGTTTTCTTTTTAGAGAAAATTGCTTCCTAAATGTAGGGCTGAAACAACTAATCGAT
This sequence comes from Rana muscosa, assembly GCA_029206835.1. Classification (NCBI taxonomy): domain Eukaryota; kingdom Metazoa; phylum Chordata; class Amphibia; order Anura; family Ranidae; genus Rana; species Rana muscosa. Next base: position 506,387,521 of record CM055118.1, on the reverse strand, counting down.
TATGAAATTAATCGATTACTATTTTCATAATCGATTAATCGGCCAGTAACATAATGGGGTTAAAAAAAAACTAAAATTAGCCCTTAACAGTACAAAAAGAGCAAATCACTACTGTAAATATTACTTTCACTGTCCCACAGTAAAAAATGAACCCCTTACAGCGATTATTTGCTCTTTTTGTACTAATTTTTGTTTTTTTAACACCATTATGTTACTAAACATCTCAGGTCTGGGTCACACCTCTGTTTTTTTTTGGTGCTTTTTGCAGAAACACACTACAGGTCATTTACATGGTTTCCTATGGGACACGTTCACATCCATGATTTTTTCAGCTGCTGCGTATTTGGAAAGGGCAAGGACTTTTTTTAAACGCAAAACGGTGCTATTTTGGTTCAATATACTTCAATAGAGAAGCTTCAGAAAAGCATGTAATAATGTGTTTTTGCGGCAATTTGTGTTTTTTAGTCTGCCCAACAACAAATTGGCCAAAAATAAATAAATGTAAATGCAAAAATGCAGCAAAATTACCTCTCTTTTTTTTTTTTTTTACGGTTAGTAACCGATTAATCAGCCAACTAATCGATTATGAAAATAATCGTTAGTTGCAGCCCTACCTAAATGGATTGCTGTTTGTTTGCTTTCTGGGAATTGGAGAACGATAAAATTCCTTCTATGGACACATTTTGTTTTCTTTTTGTGTACTTTGTCTAGAGCATTGAGTGGCCTATGAAGTATCCTGAAGCTTTCCTGAGAATGGGTCTGACGTTGCCAAAAGGAGTTCTGCTCTATGGGCCCCCAGGATGCGCTAAAACCACGCTGGTAAAAGCTTTAGCAACAAGCTGCCATTGTGCTTTTTTTTCAGTCAGTGGTGCCGATCTCTTCTCACCCTATGTGGGTGACTCAGAAAAGACATTAGCACAGGTAAATATTAATGGAGTTCACGTTTCTTTTTTCTGATGAAGAAAATTCAAAATCTGACTGGTGTACCCCAAGAACTAAGGGTGTGTTGGGTTTTTTTTCCTTTACAGCTTTTCAGACAGGCAAGAGCCAGCACACCAGCAATCGTATTTCTCGATGAGATTGATGCTATAGTAGGGTGTCGATCCGAGGCCAGGACAGGTTCTGGTGTACAAGAGAGAATCCTTTCTGTTCTCCTGAATGAACTGGATGGAGTTGGGCTGAAGATTACAGAACGCAGAGGGAGCCGGAAATGGTTGGAAGGCAATTCTGATTATCGCCATGATGAACCTGTAAGTCTATTTAACTGGTGGACTAGATGCATTGTAGAGGGATCCTTGAAAGTTTGATTAGAGTCTAAATGTCTATTGTGTTCAAAATGATTTTTCTTTATTTTAAGAGACTTAAACTTCTTGTAGTGGAGAGATGTGATCATAAAAGCAAGAGGCATTTTAAAATTACAACTGCAACATTGCTAAACAAATCGATTTGTAGAATTGCTTTTCAACAGGCCATGAAGTGATTGGAGAGAGATCAGCTCAGATATATTGTATGTGTAGGGGTTGGGGTGTATGCGAGATACCATGAAACTTCTACTGAGGCACCATCCCTGAAGAATATGCGACTGTGTCAAGAAAAAGGTTGAGCGGGGTGGGACTTTATATGTGCCTCAGTGGAGTAAATAAATATAGAAATACCAGAATATATAGAAAAATAAACAACTTTTATTTTCCTGCCTTGTGGCAGTGATATAAAAAGTATTATCTTACAAAAATATGAGGTAAAATCACATTACAGTTCAGACATCAAATAACGGGATGTGCAATTCCCATTCAAGAAGAAAGTAAGGGCCTACGCGTTTCGCGGATTTCCGTTTCGTCGGGGCCTTTGAACGTAGCACAATGAGGTAATATAGAGATTCTAGAAGTAAACAAAAGGTTGATGAGGTATGTATGTGTATGTGTACACACACACACATATCACACACACACATATCATACCCTATGCATTTAAAAAAGAAAAAAATATATAAAAATCAACATTGTACAAATATTAAATCCAGTATGCCCCCTAAGTGCTCACACAAAATATATTCACATTCATCCTTAAACAATTATACAAGTTGGATGTCTACAGAGGAAAACATTTTCTATTGTGTATATGACTTTGTGCATGCGCAGCGATGTCCCATGTATTGGGAAGATGTACAAAAACTTCAACAGTACACATGATTAAAATGTGTTCGCATGATTACATGTGCAAAGTGTGTATCAAGGGTCCATAGGAGGAAACACTTACCGAAGAACTGTAAATGCACAGATACAGTGCAGCGGACGGTAGAGGCTTGCGTGCCTGTGAGGATGCCCCCCCCCTAAAAAGGTCTGCGTGGATATGCAAAAGCGGATCCCTACATGTATTGAGATAGTCACACTGTTAGGAAAAAAGGTTTATGAAGTGATTGGAGAGAGATCAGCTAAGATATATTGTAACATCAATAAAAGAAAACATTACATTCATTTGCACTAATTGTGGACACAAGCTTGTAGACTGAAATGTACTAGTGTTAAAAAAATAATTTAAATGACCCATACACCTAAAGGTTGGGACAGCATGTCTGCAACATGTAGCTGGAAAGATAAAGTAAACCTTTCCATGAGAAAAAAAAAAGGATTAAGTGGCAACACAATCGTAGTAACACTAGGGACTTTTTTGGGGAGGTCCATTACAATAAAGTCCCTAGTGTTGCTCTGATTATTTTTTAATTTGATAATTACATCTGATTGAACTGCATGGACTTGTGTCTTTTTTTAAACCAAATTAATTTTGTTACAGATTACCGGTATATACTAGATCCGATATGCATTCCCCACCTTAAACTTGATAAACCACAACAACCCAATAACAATATAATTGGGGATGTCTCTGCTGTAATGTATCTATAATCTACAAATACCTAAATAATTTTAAGTGATTGTAAGGCTGTGTTTTTTTTTGTTTTTTTTTTAAAATAACAAACATGTTATACTTACCTCCACTGTGCAGCTCGTTTTGCACAGAGTGGCCCCGATCCTCCTCTTCTGGGGTCCCTCAGTGGCTCTCGCAGCTCCTCCTCGCATCAGATGACCCCCTAGGAAAAGCGATCTCCCGGGGGGTTACCGTGTGGGCGTGCCCGAGTCCAGCATTTGTGTCCATAGACACGAATGCCAGACTCGGCCCCGGAGCCCGCATCATTGGATTTGGTTGACAGCAGCGGGAGCCAATGGCTGTGCTGCTATCAATCTATCCAATCAGGAGCCAGGACCCCATGCAGAGAGGGAGAGCACGTTTCCGCCAAGGGAATGAAGGGGCTCAGGTAAGTAAAATGGGGTTGCTGGGGGCCGGTCACTGCCAGAAGTTTTTTCAAAAAACACGAGTGTTTACAACCCCTTAAATTTACCTTTTGATGCAGTATATCAAAAATTGTCAAGAAACATAGAATTCTAAATAACAGATATCTAAAAACCCTTTGATAAGCATTTGAACCTGATAAAGTATAAGTAGAACTAAAAAGGCAAATTTTTTTTTTTTTGGGGTAAAATAAGTGAGGGTTATAACCCCTATTTTTTTTTTGGCCAGCTGTGTCACATGGGGGAGATTTCCCTTCACTTCCTGTCGCATAGCCAACAAGAAGTCCGCGGAAATCCCTCTAAAGTGAAGGAATCCCTGTTTGTCACCAGAACTAGTGCCCCCCATTGGAAGACCACCCGAAATTTGGGATTTTCTCTCATTTTCACTTTTTTTTTTTTAAAGCAGAAGTAAGCCGCAGCCTTTAGGAAAAAAAAAAAGCCCTGTAAGACCATTTCATAATGTGGTAGTATGCATCACATACTAGCACATTATGAAATGCTTACCCTAGAAAAAAACCCTCCCGCTGCGTGCTATTACCGCTGACAGGGCTTCCATCTTCACCTGGTTTTCCTTTCGAGTTTACGGGCAGCCACGGATGTCATGGCTGTGGCACGGAGCTCTGAAGGGACAGCACGGGTATGTCGTTTCCTCAGAGAGCATACACCAGTGACGCCACCGGCTATGCAGTGTGAATATCTCCTAAACGGTGCAAGTTTAGAAGATATTCACTGTACCTACAGGTAAGCCTTATTATAGGCTTTCCTGTAAGTACAAGTAAAGAAAATTTTACAAGACTTTACTACCAGTTTAAAGTGTCACCTATGGTAATTTTTTGTCTGGACAGCCGCACTCCGAAAATGTTGCTTTTTATGCCACAGGATACCAGCTGACACGTTTCACACTATTACTTAGTCATGAGCTATGACTAAGCACTAAGTAATAGTGTAAAACGCGTCAGCTGGTATCCTGTTTGCTGTGGCATGTATTTTGTGATCCTGTTTTATCAATAAAAAGCAACATTTTCGGACTGCGGCTGTCCAGACATTCCTCTCCATCTTGCATTGCCAGCACCTGGGGCTTCAGATTCGGTGAAAAGGTTCATCATTTTCATCTTCTACCTTGAGCGGTGACTCCCTTTCTCTATGGTAATTTTTTGTTTTATTAGGGGAGCACTTTTTTTTTTTTTTTTAGACATGGCATGTTTGGTATCTATTTACTCGATGCAACATCATCTTTTTGTATTTTAACCAAAAATGGGTATTATATTAGTTTTTTTTTGCATTAAAATTTATTTTATTACTTTTTTTTCCAGAATATTTGCGTTTTAATAAACAACTGTGCCAATATCATGTGACATAAACATTTGCAATTGTCACCTTTTTTTCTACAGGGCCTTTGCTTTCAGAAAATATATAATCTTTTGGGTTTAAGTAATTTTGTTGCCAAAAATAAAAACATTTATATGTATGCGAGAAATAAAAAAAATGTTGCTCAAACTGGTTAATTTTGCATAAAGAATTAATTCAATAAAAAGTTCTTTACATTAAACTGGATGTTTATTTAATATGTGTTACTCCCAGGACAAGTTTCAAGAAGTGGTTAACAAATCAGTAATGATTGTGGCAGCTACAAACAGGCCAGATGTTCTGGATGACGCTTTGCTGCGACCAGGCAGACTGGATAAACTACTCTATATTCCACCACCAGATGAAAAGGTAAGTGTTGGTTTGTGCATTTGGTAGCTAGATCAATATTACTCAGCTTTCCAACACTGGCTTGGTGCACAGCTTCATAAATCACTAAGCTGTGCAATATACTTTGACTTTATACTAGATTTTTTTTTTTTTATACTTTTTACTAATCCATTACTGGATATGAAATTATTTTTTTTGCAACCTGCCACATATGTCCATCTGTGTTTGTTTTAGAGAAAAAAAATGGATACTTTTCAAAATCTTTTACCATTTTGCTTGCCAGTAAGAAAAGAGCTCAGATTGCAGACAAACCCACACAAGAAGTGTTGAGTCTGGAGAGACGTCCTAACTTCTTAGAATACTAATCTACACTGAGCATGATTGGTAGCGGTGGGGTTATAAAAAAGCCTATCTTGTCTGGCCTGTTGATTTTTCTCTAGTGTCCTTTATCCTATAGGCGGCATCAACAACCATGGAATAGACCAGTGGTGGTCAACTTGAAAATTTTTGGATGGCCTCAAGGTACAGCTCCTGATACTTCCGGAGGGCCGCACAATAGCAGCACATTTTCGTGCATTGTGTCAATTTCGGTTCTATTGCATTTTTACAGTATATCACAATGCACACTGAAGAGTTCAAAAGCCCCAGCATTGGTGTCAGTGGCAGTAATAATATCCCCCAACATCAGTGAGTCCAATAATAACCTCCAACAGTGGCATGAGAGGATGTAATAACCCCACCCCCCCATCTTGGTGTCAGTGAGTGCAGTAATAACCCCTCAATTATGTGTCAACGGACACAATAATAACCCTCAACACTGGTGCCAATGGAGGCAATCATAACCCCAATATTGGTGCCAGAGGACGCAATAACAACCTTCAACAGTGGTGTTGGTGGACGCCATAATAACCCTCCAAACTGGTGCCAATATTATTAACACATGGTGGACACTGGCAGTGAAATTTAACCCCCACCCCCCTGCATTGGTTGACAGTGACATTTTAGGGCCTATCTCCAGTGATTAGAATGCAATATTGTAGCAAGTTATAAGGCGAGAGCCAGCAGCAGGGACTGATCTGTGTTACATATATGAATAAGGCAAAACTATACAGGTACTAAAATTGTATATGCTTATATGTATCAGCATCTTGAGCCAGGAAGTAGATGGTGATCATGAATCATACCTGAACATAGGTGGTTTGGGTCTTCTGGAGAGACATGCATAAAAAGGGCATTGTCAATGGGATACTATGATCTATGGTTATAATAAATACCTAGATGTGTTACACCTGGTCTAGTATGCATGCACTTAAAGTGGAGTTCCACCCTGAAAAAAAAAAAATACACGAAAATGCAAACAAAAAATTGAAAAAAATATAATAATTTTACTCACCCGAAATACTGGTTGCTATGTGGAAGTCCCTAATCTGCCTCTTCCTTATCCAAGGTGGATCTTCTTCATCCCTCCTACTCGCGGTGTCTTCTGGTGAATGGGCGCGGTGCCTTCTGGGAACTGTGAGTAATTACAGAGAGCAGCCGCCCATTCACAAATCGGCGCGAGACTCGCGCATGTGCACAGTAGAAAACGGGCAGTGAAGCCATAAGGCTTCACTGCCTTTTTCCCTTAGTGAGTATGGCGGCACGGGACGTGCAATGATTGAGGTATCGGCATCGGGGGCCATCATCGCAGGCGAGTAGGACAGGTAAGTGTCCTTCTTAAAAGTCAGCAGCTACAGTGTTTGTAGCTGCTAACTTTAAAAAAAAAAAAAAAAAAAATTGCGGGTGGAGCTCCGCTTTAAAGTGGTTGTAAACCCTTACAGACCACTTTAACCTACAGGTAAGCCTAGATTAAGGCTTACCTGTAGGTGGAACAAATATCTCCTAAACCTGTACAGTTTAGGAGATATTTGCAAAAGAAAGGCACCGATGTGCAGGCGCACTGAGAGTGAGCGATGAAGCCGTGAGTGGCGGCACCTGCACGCATGCGCAGGAGTTACGTCATCGCGGCTCCGGCCAGTCACAGCGCCGGAGCCGCGATATGCAGAAGTGAGTCCTGGAGAGATGGCGCCGAGGGAGGAGGTGTCCGAGCACCACTGCAGGGGCTTGGATCTCAGGTAAGTACTTCATAATGAGCTAGTATGCTATGCATACTAGCTCATTATGCCTTTTGCCTTGCAGGGTGTTTTTAAAAAAAAAAAGAGGGTTTACTTCCTCTTTAACATGAAATAGTATAGCTGATTGTAGGTCTGCTTACCAGAACATTTATGACCCATTCAAATATGAGGGTCAGAAGCTAATGGTAATTCTGACATACTCATCTTTATTCAGCTTGGGGATATGGGAAACAACATGGAGATGGCTTCTGATCTGTGGTTGTAACTGTTTTGGGGAAAGCCAGGTATTGAATAATAAAATTAGTGAATAGGGTGGCAGTAAAATGATCTTGTATATATTTTTTTTAATTATACTACTTTTTTCTTACCTGCTATGTTGTTTCTGATTTGTTGACTGTTTTGCTCTCTCCTATGCTGACAGGCGCGGCTATGTATCCTGAAAATCTGCACTAATAATATGCCATTACATTCTGACGTGTGCCTAGAAAGGCTGGCAGCTGATACTCCATTTTACTCTGGTGCTGATCTTCACAATCTTTGTAAAGAGGTGAGAATTAGTTCAGTATTGGAATGGTACCTAAGGTCGGTAAAAATGGAACCTATTATTATATGAATTCCAAATCTCATTGTAGATTGTGAGATTAAAGGATACGTTCACCTTTTGGGAAAAAATAATAAATGCACATATTTTTGCAGGGGAAAAAAGTGCATTTATAATTTTTTTTTTCTCCCAAAAAGGAGCTTGCAAAGAATTACACTTGTAATCAGGGGTGCAATGGCAGACCCCTGCAAACAAGCTCTGTGGCTTTCAGCCTGTTCCTTCATACAACTGGCTGTTTACAAGCTGCAGGACTTGTGAATAAACTATGAGGCCGCTCATCAGCAACCTGGCAGCCCATTCAGAACTACAAGCCAACTGCAAAGTATGACAGCACTTATAATTCAAGTCATTCACAGGAAACTTTGCATGAGTGTCATGGCCTTGTGGGCAGAGCCCTGCACAGCCATGTTATTTTCAAATAGTGGCAGGGGGCGCGCTCGCTGTCACTGGGGAGGGGGAGAGGCTGCAGCTACTGGAACATGTTACATGTTCCAAAAGGTGAACTTATCCTTTAAAGAAGAGTTCCAGGAATGGTGTATTTTAACATAGTACCATACCCATCCGATGCCCCTGGAAATCCCTATAGTAGACACCACTACTTCAGTGCTCTCCACTTGCTTTCAAGTTCCGTGCTGAGTGGACAGCCTGATGCCTTGCGAACACAATACTTTGCATTTTCTAAATTAATGCAAGGTGTTCTGATTGGATGAGGTGGAGAGGCGGGGCGGTGACATCATGCTCTCCACCTTTTCCAATTACAGAAGGTGGCGTAGCTGTGTCTACTTCAGTGATTTCCAATGTAACAAAAAATATACCATGCCTGGAATTTAGTCTTAAAAAAAAAAAAAAAAGGTTGTTCGATGTCTTGAATACTATTTAGTGTTTAATCCATTGAAAGTTTCCCTGCTTAACTGTATCTTAAAAAAAAAAAAAAAAAAAGAACCTAACTGGAAGGGTTAAACTCTCAGGTTTTTATTGCTGTATGTATCCCAGTTGGGGAGATTTAGTCAGGCCATATATTGACCAATTTTCTTTCCTTCAAGCACTGGTTGAAGGAAAGAAAATTGCTAGATTCCCCCATCAACGCATTCAGTGTTGATGAGGGAATCCCTCCTGAGCAGCTATTGTATTTGCACAGGCAGCGATTAAAAAGCAAAAAACCTGACAAGCTGGTTGTACTGATGTTGATCTATCGTCTTCAGTACAACCAAACCTGCCCATACATGGTTCCTGCTTAACCGGACAAATTTGGAGCCATCTATGGCCAGTGTTCTGCCAAAATTTCAAACCTGTCAGAATATCCAACCACGTCACTTCCTGTGACGTGGAATCAGCTGTTGAAGAAAACTACACGCACTGCGTCATATGCGCAGTGCGTCATCGCTGACGTCACGACACTGCATGTCAAATTCGTCGACCGACAGCCATGTTGCTACACCCCACATTCGGCCGTACTAAGCCTGCAGTCAGAAGGCAGCAGCGGACATCCTTTTACACCCACCCAAGTCTTGCATTTCACACTTAGTTTTAGCACTAAATTGAGCTTATATAGTGAAATTCTGTATTTTCACATCCGTCACAGACTTTTCATGTTCAATTTTAAAAGCAGTGGTGTTCTGTCAGATTAGCAAACCTGTCAGATTTGCAGGATTTTCGCTGCTTTTATTCAACATCAAAACAGTGTCACGGACTTCTAAATTCTGTTGTGCCCTATATATAAGCTGAGTTTACTGTTAAAAATAAGTGAGGAATGCAAGACTTGGGTGGGTGTAAAAAGTTGTCCGCTGCCGCCTTCTGACTGCAGGCTCATTACGGCCCAGTGCAGGGTGTAGAAAGATGGCCGTTGGTCAACAAATTTGACATGCAGTGTCCTGACGTCAGTGATGACGCACTGTGCATGCACAAATGACAAGATGCGCAGTGTGTGTGGTTTTCTGCAACAGGATGTGACGTGGTTTGATATTCTGACGGGTTTGACATTTTGTCTGTCCTGGAGACCATGTGTATCAAGGATAGAAGTTTGTCTCTTACCACTCCATCTAAAACTTTTAGCTGGAGATTAACTTTACAATGTAATCTCATTTATCCCCCCTTGATTGTTTTGCCTATCCCATTGTTGCTTTAGTAAGATGTGGTTGTAGGAGATGGGCAAACAAAAACATATAAGTTTAAAGATGCGTGTGATTTATACTGATATGTATATATGTTATCTTTGCCTGCAGGCCGCCCTGGTTGCGTTACAGGAAACTGAACTTCAGGCTACCGATGTGAAACAAGAGCATTTCCAAAAGGCTTTAGCATCCCTACCATCATCTTTGAATGCCACAGATCTTTTGGCATATAAAAAGTTACCTGGACATACAGGGACAGAATATCTTTTTAAATAATGAATAAATGTACTTTGATCTATTTGAAGCATGTTTGCTCTTAAAAGCATATGAAGAATCGAAGTGCCTCAAGCTGATGTCAAATGCAATCGCTCATCAACACAGGACCCTTATTGCAGATTTACTGTCCGCCTCTGCTACTGACATCTGTACTTTGCCCACAATTGTGAGGTCTGCAATATAAGGATAATGCTGTGAATACCTAGGAATACATGGTGTTAGGGAGGCACTGATACCAAATTTTTATCGTTGAGTACCGATACTTTCGGTCAAGTACTCGCCAGTACCAATACTTTGTGGTGCATACCATTCAGAAAGGAATCGTACCCTTCTTCAAATTGCATGCATTTTGCGCCCATTCATTTTGTATGGATGCAAAATCACACCACAAAGTATCAGAAGCATTTTCACGAGTACTTGTGAAAATACTCGGTATCAGTGCATCCCTACATGGTGCCATCTACGCCCACATTACCTTGACCACTGGGCACTTAAACCCCCTTCCTAACCAGACCAATCTTCAGCTTTCGGCGCTCTCACATTTTGAATGACAATTACTCAGTCATACAGCACTGTACCCATATGAAATTTTTGTCCTTTTTTTTTCACACAAATAGAGCTTTCTTTTGGTGGTATTTAATCACCTCCTGTGGTTTTTATTTTTTGCGCTATAAAAGAAAGACTGAAAATTCTTTAAAAAAATTAATTTTCTTTGTTTCTGTTATAAAATTTAGCAAATTAGTAAATTTTCTTCATAAATTTTGGCCAAAATGTATACTGCTACATATCTTTGGTAAAAATAAGTACAAAGTGGTACATATTATTTGGTCTTTGTGAAAGTTATAGAGTCCACAAGCTATGGTGCCAATATCTTAAAATTGATCACACCTGAAATACTGAAGGCCTATCTAATTTCTTGAGACCCTACAAGCCAGGAAAGTACAACTAACCCCCAAAATGACCCCTTTTTGGAAAGAAGACATTCCAAGGTATTCAGAAAGAGGCATTGTGAGTTTTTTGAAGTTGTCATTTTTTCCCACAATTCTTTGCAAAAATCAAGATTTTTATTTTTTCACAAAATTGTCATATTAGCAGGTTATTTCTCACACACAGCATATGCATACCACAAATTACACCCCACAACACATTCTGCTATTACTCCTGAGTGTGGCGATACCACATGTGTGAGACTTTTACACAGCGTGGCCAGATACAGAGGCCCAACATGCAGGGAGCACCTTCAGGCGTTCTGGAGCACCCAGGCCAATTCTGTCATTTCTCTACACGTTTTTTCGGGAAAAAAAAACAGTTTTGTGCTTTAAAAAAACAAAACAGTAAAGTTAGCCCTATGTTTTTGCATAATGTGAAAGATTAAGTTACGCCGAGTAAATAGATACCTAACATGTCACACCCTTCAAAATTGCACACGCTCGTGGAATGGCGCCAAACTTCTCTGCTTAAAAATACCCTTTAATTATTTATTTTTTTACTGGTTACATGTTTTGAGTTACAGAGGAGGTCTAGGGCCAAAATTATTGCTATCGCTCTTATGTTCGCAGCGATACCTCACATGTGTGGTTTGAACACCGTTTTCATATGTGGGTGGGGGACTTGCGTATGCGTTCGCTTCTGCATGCGAGCACATGGGGACAGGGGGGCGCTTTTTTTTTTTGTTAATTTTACTTTATTTATTTTAGTTTGACACTTTTTTTCCCCCCAAAAAATGTTTTGATTACTTTTATTCCTATTACAAGGAATGTAAACATCCTTTGTAATAGGAATATGGCATGACAGGTCCTCTTTACAGTGAATGATGCTGCAGGCATCATTCAGATATCCTCGCACAAAGTCAAGGATGTCATATGACGGCTGGCGGGCGGGAAGTGGTTAAAACACACTTTTTTTTTTTTTTAACACAAAGTTGTAAATTTTTACAATATTTCTAACGCATAGCAAGTACATACCAAAAATGACACCCCGAAATAGATTCTCCTACTCCTGAGTACGGCGATACCACATGTGTGTGAGACTTCCACAGCCTGGCCACATACAGAGGCTGAGCATGGATGGATGGATAGCTGCTGCCACCGATCTCTCCCCCTCTTCTCTTACACTGTACCGATCGGTACAAAGAGGGGAGAGAGGAACTGGCGTCATGACGCCGGTTTGCTTACAAGTGATCGCTCCGTCATTTGACGAAGCAATCACGTGGTAAACGGCCGCTATCAGCGGGCATTTACCGTGATGCGCCGGGTCCTCTGGACCCAGCGGTCACAGACACTCCCTTGTGTGTGCGTCATTCTGGGAGGACGTCAATGTACGCCCTCCCAGAATTAACAAACCGCCCTGTAGCCATCATTCGAATATAGGGCGGTCGGCAAGTGGTTAAAGTTGAATTCCAGATTAAGCCTAACTAGGCTTAGAAATGTCCCCTCTGCCTCCTAACACCTATGCTGGCTAACCTGTGTAAAGGAAAAAGAAAGTAGTATATACTTATTTTCAGCCTGCTCCAGGCCTGTAATCTTCTATGTCAGACAGTGATGGCTGCAAGGGAGAGGAGAGAGTGCTTCACAACGCTTCTTCCCCTGCAGCCACCGCTGGCTGACACAGGGAAGCCTGATCACATGACCAGGCTGAAAAAAAGGTAAGTAGACATCTTTTTTTACACAGGTTAGCCAGAAAGGGTTTTGGAAGTGGGGGGGGAGGAAACATTTTTAAGACTAGTTAGGTTTAGGCTGTAATTCTACTGTGATGCTCCTATGGAATTCTATATCTGCTGATATGTATATACTCATTTACCTTACAACCCCTTTCACACTGAGACGCTTTGCAGGCGCTATAACGCTAAAAATAGCGCCTGCAAAGTGCACTGAAAGAGCCGCTGCTGTCTCTGCAATGTGAAAGCCTTGAGGGCATTCACACTGGAGCGGTGCGCTAGCAGGACGGTAAAAAAAAAAAAGTCCTGCTAGCAGCATCTTTGGAGCGGTGTGTATACCGCTCCTGCCCATTGAAATGAATGTGCACTGCTGCTATACCGCCGCCAAAGCACTGCTGCAGCACTTTGCGCGTGGTTTTAACCCCTTTTTCAGCCGCTAGCGGGGGTTAAAAGCTCCCCGCTAGCGGCCGAATACCTCTGCAAATACGACAGTAAAGCGCTGCTAAAAGCGCTTTACTGCAGACGCCCCAGTGTGAAAGGAGAAACCAAGAGAGTTTAGCTTACTATGAAAGATTGTGTATAATTTATAATCCTGGTCTGTACATCACCCTTGGATAGAGGTGTATAGCTCTGGAGTTACAATTTTAGTCTGTTGCTATTTGCAAGATTTATTGCAGTGATAAATCATAAAATCTTGCGCGAGATTTCATGCAGGATAACACTAAGGGCGGAAGTTACAACAGAAAAGGATTCAAGAAACAGTAGTTACAATGGCGCAGTCAGTACCGGGAAATGCACTGAACTCAAACAGCTCAAAAAAGGTATTTACAGGCCTCGGTTTTAAATTAATTCTAAATGTTAAGCATTGCAATTAGCTTGTCTAATGTAATATTTGAAAAACTGAGAAAATCGGCATGGGTTTACTTCTTTAAGTGTAAACACTAAGACTATGTATAATGTAAAGGTAGGCGCCACACTTTAAAAATTAGTGGCATAAACAAGTGTGTGTGTGTGTGTGTGAAAAAGCAAAGATATTTACAGCCAAGTATAATAATTAGCCATATAAGTTATTGGTTATGATATAATGCAATAAAAACGGCTGACTGTCCATAGATATGTGATAGAATTCCTATACACTGTGCCTTTAAATGTCAGTGAAAGACTATTTCTTCTTCTTCAAATCAGACAATGTGCTCCACCATGTGTGGTGAAATATGTTACTTACTAGACAGATATGGCCATAAAGACCTGCCAAGCCTAAAGCTGGCTACACATTATATACTTTTCTTGTTCAATTTCCTTTAGATTTACCTTCAACAATGTAATGCAAGGTCCTGCCTGATTGCATACAAATTGAAAGCGTTTAAGTTTGACCTCATATTATATGGTTTTAGTAAATCTTAAGTAAAATTGTACCAGAACATTGTATAATAAGTAGCCAGTGGTGGCCAGTCCATAAGGGGCGCCACCCCTCCCCCCAAATAAATGATAATACGACCATTTATTTTTAACATGTTAAAGTTAGAAAATGTTAGAACAATTTTTTTTTAAAATAAATAATAATATGACTGTGTGTGTACAGTGCACTGTGCGGGGCGCTGGACTAATAGAAGTCTATTAGGTCTGTAAATATTTAACAAGCAAGTGGCTAAAGCCTAAGGCTCTAATTGGCTTGTTTTATGTAGTGCTCTACGTACAGCAACCCTCCCACTTTTGATTTTAGCAAAACAAAATTTGCTATTGTGTCCCTTTCGGTTTCTTGTCCTTGCCAATCATGAGGCTGGAGATTTGAAACACGGAAGCCGCTGGGTATCGGGGGAACCGTGACAGATGCTCTTTTTGCAGCAGAAATCACAAACCCAGTAAAACAATGGTAATAGTGTAGCAGTTTTTCTTAAAATAATGAATCAAATAATTACAAATGATATGCACTCATATGGATTCATGCCTGAAAGGCACCAACATAAACAGCTCTCACTAATACCCACGTTCCGCCGCTAACACCACATTGCAGGCGTGCGCTCCATGGACCTGGAAGTGATCGCCACAATCCAGCCTCCATGCATAACGCAAATATGCATCCTCAGGTAGCATGGATGCTGCCATTTTACTGTGGTCTTTTTTACCCCATGATATAATCCTGTTGGACATATAACTAGTTATATTATCAGATTCTTATTACCACTGTGCTATATATAAAAATGTATTTATTTATTCTGTTCTACAATGTAGTGGATGTACGAATCGGGATACATTTGTTCAGTTATGGGTTGTATTTGCATTACACACTTGTATTTTCCGCAAAGACTTAATTAAGCTTTGAGCTCTAATTAAGAGCTTCTTTGAAATGTGTGTGTGTATATATATATATATATATATATATATATATATATATATATATATATATATATATATATATAGTAAAAAAAAAAAGTACCAATTTAAAATTCACTACTGGCCCTGCAAACCACAAAATGTGTATATATGTGGATCCACCATATAATTGTGACTTTTTCCATCCAGTGTACAAATTAACAAATGGCATTTCATTAATCACACACATATATGCGTCACTAAGGAGTTCTACCACTACCTTTCCTTGGGTGTTCCAGGACTCTTATTGCTAAAGGGTTGATCAATGGAGTGGGTGTATGAAGCCTATATATCCATCTGGTCTCATTTTGAGATATTTGTGTAGATCACTACCCCTCCAGTGGTTATAGACCAGGGGTCTCAAACTGGCGGCCCTCCAGCTGTTGCAGAACTACAAATCCCATCATGCCTTTGCCTATGGGAGTCATGCTTGTAACTGTCAGCCTTGCAATGCCTCATGGGAATTGTAGTTTTGCAACAGCTGGAGGGCCACCAGTTTGAGACCCCTGTTATAGACTATCTTTGCAATGAAAACATAGCCTTTGTTATGTGCAAGTCTAAAATGATTAGATACACTGGAGCTGATTTACTAAAACCGGAGAGTGCAAAATCTGGTGCAGCTCTGCATGGTAGCCAATCGGCCTTTAACTTCAGCTTGTTCAATTAAGCTTTGAAAATGAAATAACTGGAAGCTGGTTTCTATACAGAGCTGCATCAGATTTTTGCCCTCTCCGGTTTTAGTAAATCAACCCCAATGTGTTGCTTATATCCAATTTTATCTATGAGCACATACGTAACAAATCGGGTACCACAATCTTCTACTCCTTTCCAGCAGATGAATAAATGGTTTCAACTTTTTTTTCTTTTTGTCACGAGTGAGATGCACCTACAACAGAGGTGCCCAACCAGTGGCCCACGGAGCCCTCTGATGTGGCCCGCGACCTCCTGTTCTGGGATAGTGGGTTGGCAAGCACAGATCGCAGGTTGCCATCCTAGAGCATCAGAGTTGTGCCGGTGGTAAATGAAGCCGGCAGTAGATGAAGCAAGCGGCTGTAGCGAAGAGCCGATGCTTCCTGTAAAGCGCTGCCTTCTGTCACAGGTGGAGTGATACCGAATGCACTCTGCCTGGGATAGCAACAGCCAGCGATGCCTGAATGGAAGACTGTTATTAAAGGTAAGTTTATTACTAAAATCAGTGTATATATGGGCATATGTGTTCTGCGGTGGTTACTGGGCTGCTTTCAAACTGATCCGCAGGTGCAGTTTACCTGCGGGTTCCCTGCACTGGGCCATAGACTTCTGTTATTACCTGCAGGTTTGGTGTGCTTTCAGAAAGTGCACCACACCTGCAGGATATAATAGAAGTCTATGGCAAAGTGCAGCAAACCAAGGAAAGCCACAGGTGCACAGCGCTGCATCCGCGGTGTGGGTAAACCGCAGTGCAACAGTGTGAAAGCAGTCTTAGGCCCCTTTCACACAATTTGTCCTACTCAATGGGACCCTCCATTCACCTCTATGGAGCAGCAGATGTAAATGAACTTGTGTCTCCTCCACTCATTGTGGCCCGTGACTGGTTACCAAGCCACTTACGTGGCCCTCACTCTTCAAAAGGTTGGGCACCCCTGACCTACAACATCTATGGAACCACACTTTCTAAAAAGGTGGTAGTCCTCAGGGGATCTAAAAAATTATGTTTCTAAGGCCAGGGGCTCTCTTATAAATAAATGTAGTTTTTTTGTTTTTGTTTTTTTTCCCCCCCGGGAGGATATTTCTAAGGGGACCATCTTTTAACATTTATAGGCCAGTAATTTTTAAATTATTGGTTTTCTTAGGTTTTTGCTGGAGTAGCTCATCTCTACTAATTTTATTCACTTCTTTCCTGGTTTTTAACAGATCTTGTTCTTTATATCCTTTCTATATGAATTTTTGTATTAGCTTACCAGTCTGGGAAATGAAGTCTCTATTATTGCAATTCCATTTGATCTGAACAAACTGGTCTTTGGGTATAGCTCTAATCTAGAACTTGACAAATTTGCTTTGAATCTTGGAGCCAGCTAAAAAAAAAAAAAAAAAAAAAAAAAAAAGTTAGGATAGCCAAACAAGAAGACTTGCTGCTCCAAGTGAGACGGGAAGCCTGATGATCTAACCGGTGCCCGCCCCTCCTCGCCTCCGCATGCAATCAAAGTAGAAGTAATGGCTGCACTCCGTGATCAATAAAAATTATTTTATTAGAACATCCCCAAGTGTTGACAAAAACACAGAGCTCTCTGTTTTTGTCAACACTTGGGGATGTTCTAATAAAAGAATTTTGACCAATCATAGTGTGCAGCCATTTCTTCTACTTTTAAAAAATTAGGAGCCAGTTTTTTTAAAACTGACAAAGCTTTATTTTTAACAACAAAACCCCTTCTATTATGTAGCCCTTGTTGGAAGAACTGTAAAGTTGCTTTGTACTGTGAACTATATATAAGCATTATAACCATCTATGCAGCAGGTTGTGCTGTAGTATTAGAGTGCATGTATTCTATGATAGAACAGTATGTATTGTCTATCTAGTCTCAGTGTAGTTGTATACTCCTTGTTCCTGTCTCTGTGCAGTAAGATATGTTCTGCCATTCTTCATGAAAGTAAAGCCAATTCTCTGCAAACAAGAAGCTTCCAGCGCATAAATTCAATACGCTGCACAACAGCCCCAATGTGTATCTTTACAGATGCCCGACACAGGGTACTCACCTCTGAATCGGAGAGCGCACGCTGTTGTAATGGCAAATACAATGGTACCTTGGATTACGAGCATAATCCATTCCAAAGCACTCTTATATCAAACGAGTTTCCCTATAGGAATCAATGGAAACCCTATAGGAATCAATGGAAACAGTGACTGCTGGTGTATGCAGTACTGTATGTGGCCAGAGGTGTGGGGGCGCCGGAGAAGCTCAGGAACGGAGTGTGTCCGAAAGTCTTTGGCGCCCCCACACCTCTGGCCAAATGCGGTACTGCACACCCCGGCAGCTTGAATCCTGCTCGTCTTGCGATTAAATAAATAGCTTGTATTGCGAAACACTTGAAAACTGCGTTACTCGCAGTACGAGGTTTCGCTGTACCATTAATACATTCTCTCCAGCTTCTATGGTTCTGAGGTCAATGCCATGACAATGGGGTAGATAGTACACCGCAGACCAGGTTTGTCTGAATCCAGGAGAGATGTTGCTGTGGCACTCTAACCGCTGATATTCTCATTCATTTTTTTTCTCTCTTGCGAGTGCGCTTCACATGCAGCAACAGAGAAGAAAGTTTGTGTGCAGTGTTTGAATCTAAGGGAGCAGGACTCATGTGATGGCAGAGGTAAGCAACAATTGCTAGTGCCCCATAGCAATGACCCCCCCCCTATATACCACATCCCCCCCTATATACCACAGCCCCCCCCCCCATCCTGTACAGACATATTACCACCTACAGATGTGCTCATAAGTTTACACACCCTGGCAGAATTTATAATCGCTTGGCCATTTCTCAGAGAATATGGATAACACAAAAACTTTTCTTTCACTCATGGTTAGTGTTTGGCTGAAGCCATTTATTATCTATCAACTGTGTTTACTCTTTAAATCATAATGACAACAGAAACTACCCAAATGACTCTGATCAAAAGTTTACATACCCTGGTGATTTTGGCCTGCTAACATGCACACAAGTTGACACAAAGGTGTTTGAATGGCTATTAAAAAGGTAACCATCCGTGTGCGTGCATGTGCACGTGTGTGTAAAAGGTCAATGAGTTTCTGGACTCCTGACAGACCCTTGCATCTTTCATCCAGTGCTGTACTGATGATTCTGAGTCATGGGGAAAGTGATAGAATTGTCAAAAGATCTGCGGGAAAAGGTAGGGATATAAACAGGAAAGGGATATAAAAAGGTATCCAAGGAATTGAGAATGCCAATCAGCAGTGTTCAAACTCTAATCAAGAAGTGGAAAATGAGGAGTTCTGTTGAAACCAAACCACGGTCAGGTAGACCAACTAAAATTTCAGCCACAACTGCCAGGAAAATTGTTCAGGATGCAAAGAAAAACCCACAAATAACTTCAGGTGAAATACAGGTCTCTCTGAAAACATGTGATGTGGCCGTTTTCAAGATGCACAATAAGGAGGCACTTGAAGAAAGATGGGCTGCATGGTCGAGTTGCCAGAAGAAAGCCATTACTACGCAAATGCCAGAAAGTATCCCGCTTACAATTTGCCAAACACAGAGACAAGCCTCAAACCTTCTGGCACAGAGTCATTTGGAGTGGTGAGACCTAAATTGAACTTTTTGGCCACGACCATAAACGCTACATTTGGAGAGGCGTCAACAAGGCCTATGATGAAAGGTACACCATTACTACTGTGAAACACAGGTGGATCGCTGATGTGTGAGCCACAAAAGGCACAGGGAATTTGGTCAAAATTGATGGCAAGATGAATGCAGTATGTTATCAAAAAATACCGGAGGAACATTTGCATTCATCAGCCAGGAAGCTGCGCATGGGACGTACTTGGACATTCCAACATGACAATGATCCAAAACACAAGGCCAAGTCGACCTGTCATTGGCTACAGCAGAATAAAGTGAAGGTTCTGGAGTGGCCATCTCAGTCTCCTGACCTCAATATCATTGAGGGACTCTGGGGAGATCTCAAACATGCCGTTCATGCGAGACAGCCCAAGAATTTACAGGAACTGGAGGTTTTTTGCCAAGAGGATAAAGAGCCTCATCCACAAATACCACAAAAGACTTCAGGCTGTCGATGTTAAAGGGGGCAAAACTTGGTATTAAAAACTGGGGTATGTAAACTTTTGTTCAGGGTCATTTGGGTAGTTTTTGTTGTCGTGATTTAAAAAGAGTAAACACAGTTGATTGATAATAAATGGCTTCAACCAAACACTAACCATGAGTGAAAGAAATGTTTGTGTGTGTTCATATTCTCTGAAAAATGGCCAAGAAATCATAAATTCTGCCAGGGTAAGTTGTGCTTATGAGCACAACTGTATATCGCTATTCATGGCATTGTCTGCTAAAATACATTAACCTGTATCAGCAATAGGAATGCTGTAC
Organism: Rana muscosa; assembly: GCA_029206835.1. Classification (NCBI taxonomy): domain Eukaryota; kingdom Metazoa; phylum Chordata; class Amphibia; order Anura; family Ranidae; genus Rana; species Rana muscosa. Next base: position 506,367,257 of record CM055118.1, on the reverse strand, counting down.
ATGAGATGCAAATTAATCTTCCTTTATTAACCACTTAAGCACCAGACCATTATGCAGCTTAAGGACCAGAGGTGTTTTCAGAATTTGGCACTGCGCTGCTTTAACTGGAAATTGTGCAGACATGCAATGTTGTACCCAAACAAAATTTGCGTCCTTTTCTTCCCACAAATAGATCTTTTTTTTAATGGTATTTTATTGCCTTTCCTTTTTTTTAGCGATAAACGAAAAAAAGACTGAAAATTTTGAAAAAATATTGTATTTTCTACTTTTTGTTATAAGAAAAATCGAATAAACTAAATTTTAGTCCAAAATGTATTCAGCCACATGTCTTTAGTAAAAAAAAAGTAAATAAGCGTATATTTATTGGTTTGCGCAAAAGTTATAGCGTCTACAAACTAGGGTACATTTTCTGAAACTTACACAGCTTTTAATTTATGACTGCCTATCTCATTTCTTGAGGTGCTAAAATGGCAGGGCAGTACAAAACCCCCCCCAAATTACCCCATTTTTGAAAGAAGACACCCCAAGGAAATTGCTGAGAGGCATGTTGAGCCCATTGAATATTTTTTTTTTTGTCTCAAGTGATTGAATAATGACACAAAAAAAAAAAAAATTACAAAAAGTTGTCACTAAATGATATATTGCTCACACGTGCCATGGTTATATGTGGATTTAAAAAATTAAAGCAATAAACCGCGCTAGCCAGTAACATAAATAAATATACAGCAGCACCTGTGATATGTGATAACATATAAAGTATACAAAAGAATAAAAAGGAACAAGTGCGCTAATGTGAATTGACTAATAATCAAAAATTATGAATCCACACCTATATTGAATAAATGAAGTCCAACAGTGATAACAATGAATGTGTCCTGTAAAAATGAATATATCCTAAATAAGTCCCATCAAAAATCAGCAATGAAGGGAAGCCGTGAAGAGGTGAACCGCAAAAAGTTTGAAATTCGGCGCATGCACACCCGTGTCCACCACCAACAATCAAGCTGCTTACCAGAGGTAAGAAACAAATAAGCCCATCCGCAATCCCAGGGGGAGATCCAGAGAAATCCAGATAAACTTTGCAGAGTTCCAACGTCATTTGCAGAGAGATGTCATCAGCAGCCGCCCGCAGAGGAGGGGCGGAGTGCTGTGTTCCGCCCCTCCTCTCCCTCCTCTGCGGGCGGCTGCTGATGACATCGCTCTGCAAATGACGTTGGAACTCTGCAAAGTTTATCTGGATTTCTCTGGATCTCCCCCTGGGATTGCGGATGGGCTTATTTGTTTCTTACCTCTGGTAAGCAGCTTGATTGTTGGTGGTGGACACGGGTGTGCATGCGCCGAATTTCAAACTTTTTGCGGTTCACCTCTTCACGGCTTCCCTTCATTGCTGATTTTTGATGGGACTTATTTAGGATATATTCATTTTTACAGGACACATTCATTGTTATCACTGTTGGACTTCATTTATTCAATATATGTGTGGATTCATAATTTTTGATTATTAGTCAATTCACATTAACGCACTTGTTCCTTTTTATTCTTTTATATGTGGATTTGCACCCCAAAAATAGGATTTTTTACTCACCGTAAAATCCTTTTCTCTGAGTCCATGGACCGACACAGCTTCTCTATTGACAAAGTGGTATTATCCGTTAATTAGGAGTGACTAGGCAGAAAAACTTGTAAAAAGTGTTGCATCACACCTTCTACAGTACCGCCCAGGGGGCGGACCCTCTGGGTATAACCTCTCAGTCTGCCTCTCGCAGATCAGTTCGTCAAAAAGCAGTACAAACTTAAAAGGAGGGGTGGGTGCCGTGTCGGTCCATGGACTCAGAGAAAAGGATTTTACGGTGAGTAAAAAATCCTATTTACTCTTTCGTCCATGGACCGACACAGCTTCTCTATTGACAAAGTGGGACGTCCCAAAGCAGTGTCAGAGAAAAAACGAGGGGTGGTAACAGCATAAAAACAAACTTCACCCCAAAACACAAAACAGCACTCCAACGGAGGAGTTGCAACTCTAAACAGCCGCTTGCAAAACCTTGCGGCCGAAAGAGGCATCCGAAGATGCACCTACATCAACCTTGTAGAATTTTGTGAAAGTGTGAGCGGACGACCAAGTCGCCGCTTTACATAGTTGGGAAACAGACGCTTGATGTCAGAAAGCCCAAGAGGCACCTATTGCCCTGGTCGAATGCGCCGTGACAGGAAAGGGGGGCGCCTGACCCTTTAAGGCGTAAGCCTGGATTACTATCTGTCGGATCCACCTAGAGATGGTGGCCGATGAGACTGCTTGGCCCTTCTTGGGACCAGCCACTGAAACAAACATTGAGTCTGACTTCCGGAACAGGGAAGTAGCAGATAGGTATACTCTCAAAGCTCGGACAACGTCCAAGGAATGCAACGCCGACTCCTTAGGATTCGACGGCTGAGGACACAAGGATGGAAGTACAATGTCTTCGTTGAGCTGAAAAGCCGAAACGACTTTCGGAAGAAAGGAAGGCTGCGGCCGCAGCACCACCTTATCCTTGTGGAAAATCAAATAGGGAGCCTTGCAGGACAAGGCTGCCAGCTCAGAGACTCGTCTAACTGACGTAACAGCCACCAAAAAGACCACTTTCTGAGAAAGTGTCAACAGGGGAATATCTCTAATATTCTCAAACGGTGCCTTCTGGAGCACCGAGAGGACCAGGTTCAAGTCCCACGGAGGTAACTGGGGACGGACCGGAGGGGCCACATGTCGGACCCCCTGCACAAATGTACTCACGAGAGAGTGAGTCGCCAGGGGTCGCTGAAAAAAGACAGCCAGGGCAGATATCTGTCCCTTAATCATACTTAGGGCAAGCCTTTGGTCCACCCCATGCTGTAAAAACAGCAGGATTCTGGAAACCAAATAGGTACGCGGATGCCATTTCATTTCCTCACACATGGAGATGTAGGCCCTCCAAGTGCGGTGATAGACCTTCCTAGAGGACGGTTTTCGAGCACTTCTCATAGTAGAGATTACTGAGTGTGACAGGCCCCGGTCTCTCAGTACCTGGTTCTCAACAGCCATGCCGTTAAAGCCAATGACTGTAAAGCAGGATGTAATATGGGACCTTGCGATAGCAGGTCCTTCCGTAGTGGTAGGCGCCAGGGGACGTCTGCTACCAGACGTACTAGATCGGCGTACCAAGGACGCTGAGGCCAATCTGGAGCGATTAGGATCATTGGAATTCCCTCTGCCTCCACTCTGCGGAGCAGAAGAGGAAGAAGCCTTAAGGGAGGGAAGGCATAGATTAGCCGATACTGACCCCACGATGCTACCAACGCGTCCGTTGCGTCTGCCCATGGGTCTCTTGACCGGGCCACAAATCTCAATACCTTCCGATTGAGTCGGGAAGCCAGAAGATCTACGTCTGGCGTGCCCCATCTTTGGCAGAGGAGTTGGAACACCTCCGGGTGTAAGGACCATTCTCCCTGGTCCAGCATCTGGCGGCTCAGGTAGTCCGCCTGCCAGTCTTCCACACCCGGAATGTACACGGCCGACAGTGCCGGTACGCTCCTCTCTGCCCACTTCAGGATGCGAGCGATCTCCGATGCTGCAGCTGAGCTCTTGTTCCTCCCTGATGATTGACATATGCCACTGCTGTGGCGTTGTCTGACTGGATCCTGACTGGACGCCCTTGCAGTCTCTGAGACCATTTGAAGAGGCACAGCTTGATCGCCCGGATCTCCAGGACATTGATCGGCAGGAGGGCTTCCTCTGGGGTCCAGCGACCTTGCGCCGACTGGACACCCCAGACTCCCCCCCCAACCTGTAAGGCTGGCGTCCGTCGTGATCACTATCCAGTAAACCGGAAGACATGACTTCCCGGCCATTAGAGCCGGTGCTGTCAGCCACCATACCAGGGATCTCCTGACTAGGTGGCTCACTCGGATTTGATAATCCAGAGATGAAGGGCATCTGTTCCATCTGGACAGAACTTCCTTCTGTAACACTCGAGTGTGGTATTGAGCATATGGGACCGCCTCGAAGGAGGCTACCATGAGGCCCAACACTTGCATGCAAAAACAGAGTGACGACCAATTCCTGGAAGTCAGCTGCCGTACTGTAGCCCGGAGGGTCTGCAACTTCTCCACAGGGAGGAATACCTTTGCCTCTGAGGAATCCAGAATCAACCCCAGGTACACTAGGCGTTGAGTGGGCACCAATACTGACTTTTGCGTGTTTAGTATCCAACCACAGTCTCGAAGAGTCTGACAGGTAATGGACACGCTTACCTCTAATTCTGAGCTTGAAGGGGCCTTCAGTAGAAGGTCGTCCAAGTAACCTGTGATAGCGATACCCCGCTGTCTTAGAAGTGCCAGAATCGGAGTGAGCACCTTGGTGAAAGTCCTGGGTGCTGAGGCAAGGCCAAACGGGAGGGCCACAAACTGGTAGTGGTTCTTCCCGATAGCAAATCGCAGAAACCTCTGGTGTCTGGAGTATATGGGGACATGCAGGTATGCGTCCTTGATGTCCAAGGAGGCCAGAAAGTCCCCCGGATGGCGAACCGTGACTACAGATCGAACCGACTCCATCCGAAATCTTTGTACTTTCACAAAGCAATTGAGGGCTCTGAGATCCAAGATTGGCCGAACCCCCTCCTTCTTCGGCACAATGAAAAGATTTGAGTAAAAACCCTGACCCCGTTCCTGTTCTGGAACTGGAATAACTACCCCGCGTTCCAGTAGACCCTGGACCGCCCCCATACAGGGCCTCCCGACGGGTCGGTAGTAGCTGGAGATTGGAGGTGATGAATCTGTCCGGTGGACAAGAGAGAAATTCTATCTTGTAGCCTGAGGAGATTACTTCGCAAACCCACCTGTCGGAGACTACAGCAGTCCACTGAGTCACGAATTTGCGAAGACGTCCCCCCCACCCGAGAGCTGGGTGGGGGCGGACCTTCATGCGGACGCAGATTTGTCCGCAGGCTTGTTGGGTCTGCGGGACCAAGGACGCTTTTGTCCTTGGGCAGGCGCTTTATCAGCCTGGGGTCTTTTCCCTGTCGCCCTAAGGGGGCGAAAAAACCGCTTGCGTGCAGTAAAGGAGGGCCCTTGGCGTGGCCCCTTACCCTTGCTAGTTTGGGGAAGAAAAGTGCTTTTACCTCCTGTGGCATCCTTGATGATGTCATCCAGAGAAGCCCCAAAAAGTCTGTCGCCCTTAAAAGGAAGACCCAACAGGGCTTTCTTGGAAGTCTGGTCCGCAGACCAGCCCTTTAGCCAGATCAGGCGGCGTATTGCTACTGCATAAACCGAAGCTTTTGACAGCAGGGGAATAGTATCCATGTCTGACTCGCAGACAAACTTAAGGCCCTGGACCAACTGGTCGGCCAAAGTTATCTCATTAGGAGGAGCATCTCGCTCCTTTAACCCCTGGAGTAGCAATTTTGCCCATTCAGTAAGTGTCTGAGACACTAGGGCCCCCGCCAATGCCGGGCGTACTGCCGAGCCTACCACTGAGTATAGGTAGCGAGCGAGTGCTTCAGCCTTCTTATCCACAGGGTCCTTGAAAACAGGAGCCCCTTCTACTGGAATAGTGGTGGCTCTATTAAGTCTGGACACCGAAGGGTCCACTATAGGGGGAGAAAGTCCATATCTTCAGAAAACTCTCCTCAAAGGGGTACCGTACTGCAAACCTCTTTGGGGCTGTAAAGACCCTCAGTGGGTTCTCCCATTCCTTGTATAAGAGTTTGTCAAAATAAGAAACACAAGGGAACACCTTAGCAGTGCGGGCAGGTTTACGAAAACCAAAAGGGGACTGGAGTATCTGCTACTTCTGCAGTATTTTCCAACTTTAGCGTATCCCGCACTGCAGTAATAAGGTCAGATACCAAAGCCGTCTCGCGTACTGACCTGGACTTGGAGTCCTCCTCACTGTCTGATCGGTCACGGTCTGCAGTCTCTGATGCATCAGAATCTGGGCCATGAGCCGTAGCTGGACCTGGTTCTGCATCAGAAATATCCCCAGAAGATTGCAGGGGACGGGGGCGTTTCTTACCCCCTGTATTCCCGTGTGCTGCTTCCACCCTGGCAGCAAACGCCTCTAGGATTGCCGACATAGTGTCCATAGACACCTCAGGGACACCAGCTGCTAAATCTGGTGTTTCAGGGGAGAAGACATCTGGCTCAGATGCCATGCTGACCATACGCTGACACCCACAGGGCTCCAGGCAAGATATCAATAGGCCACCCTGCAGCGATGCTGGGTCACCCAGAGGACTCACCACCCTGGATAGGTACTGCTATGCTGCAGTGTGCTGCGCCTGTGATGCTGTCCCACTGCTGCTGTGTCAGTCTGCTTCTTTTATCAGCACTTCCTGTGTGAATTTTCGCGCCAGTGTAATGCACCCTAGAGGCCGGAGGCTCTCGCAAAATGGCTGCCAAAAACGTCTATGGAAGATAATGTGGGCTCCAAGAAAATGGCCGCGGAGCCGAAGATAGAGGTCAAGCAGCCGTAGCCCACAAAAAGATGGCCGCCGAATGGCAATATATACATATAGGGTGGACAAACATGGCCGCCGATCACCTGATAGGGGCCAGTGGGTGTAGCCGAACCACAGGAAGATGGCCGCCGGGCAGTCACAAGAGGCCAAACTTGGCATGGACCACCTCAAAATGGCCGCCGACAGCATGGAGGAGGAAACACACACACACACGTAAGCAGAAATGACATTTCTTTTAAATGTTAGTTACAGCCAGCCCCGCTCCAGTGGAACCCCTTAGGTGACCCCCAGCACCCAGCAACCTTTAGCTAGAAGCCCAGGTAAGAGGGAAAGGCAGGGGGAGAGGGAAGAAAGGGGCCACAACCACTTACTTGATCTCTCCAGGAATGTCCAGCTAAATCACCCAGCCGAGGCAGGGGAGTTTTACTTACCTATCCTGCATGTATTATGCTGGAAGACATTCCAAACAGATCATCGTCTGCGCACGGAAGGTGACTGTTGGCCAGGCATGCTGTGATTGGACCCAAAAGGGACGATCATATTATGTATGCCCTGGAGCGTGACGCTCACCGGACAGGCTGCTGCGACTCGGCCGTAAGGTCAGCCGAAGCTGAGCGGTCCGATGCAGGCCCTGGAGCGTAGGCTCACCGGCCACCCGTGGAGCGACAGGCATGTCGTGGAAAACCCAGCGCGTAGCTAGGGTCGGCACACGCTCGATGGCCGAAACTGGGGAGACTACAAGGATCGAGGATCCAGCCTGTCACCCAGTCGGCAGTTGATCGAAGATCGCAGGAAACAACAAATGTAGGGAAAAAAAATATATATATATATTTTTTCCCCCGGACCAATGGGCCCGAAGGGAGCCATGTCCTACTCCTTGCTAGACAGAAAAAAACTGATCTGCGAGAGGCAGACTGAGAGGTTATACCCAGAGGGTCCACCCCCTGGGCGGTACTGTAGAAGGTGTGATGCAACACTTTTTACAAGTTTTTCTGCCTAGTCACTCCTAATTAACGGATAATACCACTTTGTCAATAGAGAAGCTGTGTCGGTCCATGGACGAAAGAGTAATACATTTTGCTGCTTCTTCTGAGTACGGGGATACCACACGTGTGGGACTTTTTAGGAGCCTAGCCGCGTACGGGCCCCCGAAAACCAAGCACCGCCTTCAGGATTTCTAAGGGCGCAAATTTTTGATTTCACTCCTCACTACCTATCACAGTTTCGAAAGCCATAAAATGCCAAAATAGCACAAACCCCCCCCCAAATGACCCCATTTTGGAAAGTAGACACTCCAAGCTATTTGCTGAGAGGCATGGTGAGTATTTTACAGCTCTCATTTGTTTTTGAAAATGAAGAAAGAAAATATATATTTTTTTTTTCTTCAAAACTTTGTGACAAAAAGCGAGATCTGCAAAATATTCACCATACCTCTCAGCAAATAGCTTGGGGTGTCTACTTTCCAAAATGGGATCATTTGGGGGGGGTTTGTGCCATCTAGGCATTCCATGGCCTCCGAAACTGTGAAAGGCAGTGAGGAGTGAAATCAAAAATTTATACCCTTAGAAAGCCTGAAAAAAAGGCTCCCAAAAAGTCTCACACATGTAGTATCCCCGTACTCAGGAGAAGCAACAGAATGTATTTTGGGGTGTAATTCCACATATGCCCATGGCATGTTTGAGCAATATATCACTTAGTGACAACTTTGTGCAAAAAAAAAATAATAATAAAATAAATTGTCTTTTTTCCGCAACTTGTGTCAACATATAAAATATTCCATGGACTCAACATGCCTCTCAGTATATAGCTTGGGGTGTCTACTTTCCAAAATGGTGTCATTGGGGGGGGGGGGGGGGGTTTGAACTGTCCTGACATTTTATACACAACATTAGGAAGCTTACATCCACTCTTCTAACCACTTGAAGACAAAGCCCTTTCTGACACTTTATGTTTACATGAAAACATTTTTATTTTTTTTTGCAAGAAAATTATGTTAAACCCCCATACATTATATATATTTTTTTTAAAGCAAAAGGTCCTACAGATTAAAATGGTGGGTGTTGCATTTTTTTTTTCCACACAGTATTTGCGCAGTGATTTTTCAAACGCATTTTTTGGGGAAAGAATACACTTTTTTTAATTTTAATGCACTAAAACACACTATATTGCCCAAATGTTTAATGAAATAAAAAAGGATGATCTTAGGCCGAGTACATAGATACCAAACACGACATGCTTTAAAATTTCACACAAACGCGCAGTGGCGACAAATTACATACATTTTTAAAAGCCTTTACAGGTTACCACGTTCGATTTACAGAGGAGGTCTACTGCTAAAATGACTGCCCTCTATCTGACCTTCGCGGTGATACCTCACATGCATGGTGCAATTGCTGTTTACATATGACGCCAGACCGACGCTTGCGTTCGCCATTGTGCAAGAGCAGGGCGGGACAGGGGTGCTTTTTTTATTAATTTTGCTTTTTTATTTTATTTTTAAACTGTTCCTTCCATATTTTTTTTTTTAATCATTTTTATTGTTATCTCAGGGAATGTAAATATCCCCTATGATAGCAATAGGTACTTTTTTTTTTTTTTTTTCAACTGGGGCCCTAGATCTTTCCTCTGCCCTCAAAGCATCTGACCACACCAAGATCGGTGTGATAAAATGCTTTCCCAATGGCGCTTTTTATATCCGGGGGGGGGGGCATTCCCTCCCACTGCTTGTAAAAGCAGTCCAGAGGCTAATTAGCCACTAGGATTGCTTTTACATGAAAGTCGGCCGCTGGCTGAAAAGAATGATACCAAGATGATACCTAAACCCGCAGGCATCAATCTGGTATAACCAAAGTCCAGCAACATACCAGTACGTTGCTGGTCCTTGTTGGACATGTATTGTAATCTTTTTTGGCTGAACGAAAAAAAGAGATTGATCGGTGGGTATGCCCACCATTAGAATACCTCCCTTCATCCACCCACTTCTAATGATGGGCATACATGCACCATTTAAATATGCCGAAGCATGGGGGCATCCTTCCGCAAAAGTTATGCCGCACACACATGGTCGGACTTTTCCACGGGCAAGCCTCCGTCGGCATTTTGACCGTATGTACGCGGCATTAGGAGCAAAATCGCTCCTCCGCCCCTGCTGCCCCCATGCGCTTTTTTTTTTTTTTAACTGTGGTGGTGAAATCACCTCCTACAGCACTGGAGTCGCAGGGATCAGGCCTGTCTCTGCGAACGCTGCAGTTATGTGTGTTGTGTTTTGTAAGTGACAGTGATCGATCGATACTGCACTTGGGTGGCCTGGGCTGGACGGAGGGGCAAAACGCAGGTGCTATCAGGTATCTGGGCTGATCCCGCTAACACTGCGTTTTTGGGAACCCTAAACTGCTGGGGACGCTAGTATAGACCTGATCAGATACTATACCACTAAGGGAGGTGTATGCTTCACGCGTGGGTGTTAGCGTTACTGACACTAGCCTGACGCTGCCTGGGGCGACGCAGACCCTCTCTGATGCTAAAACCTAATTGATATCACCCGCCGGGCGATCAGGGGGTTAAACCTTTATTGGGTTATATACGGTGGGTGCCCTGACACTATAAAAAGCAAACTAACCAGCGTCACCCGTAACACTTATATGGTGATCACTGGTGAAAGGGGTTAACTAGGGGCAATCAGGGGGTTAAACCTTTATTAGGTAATATATGGGGGTACCTAACGCTGTATAAAAACCTGACGGGGAACCTAAATAACAAAATAACTAACTGGCTAACCAGTGTCACCAGTAACACTTATACGGTGATTACTAGTGAAAGGGGTTAACTAGGGGCAATTAGGGGGTTAAAACCTTTATTAGATAATATATGGGGGTACCTGACGCTATAAAAACCTGGCGGCGAACCTAAAAAGAAATAACTGGCTACCTAGCGGCACCAGCATAACTAATACAGCGATCAGAAAAACGATCGCTTAGTGACACTCTACCCTGACACTTTTACAGTCACAAATGTCACTGATTGCAGTGATCAGTAAATAAATGGTCACTGCAACTGAGACACTGACTGGGTGGGGGGGGGGGGGTGATCGTGTGCCTATGTGTCCTGGTGTCCGTGTGCTGTTCAGTGCACTAACCTGATGTCTTCTCTCAACGGCGCTCGGTATATGTGAGCGCCGCAGGAGAGATGACATCACTTCCTCCTGCCTGTGTAAACATTACACAGGCAGAGGAAGCTTTTCATTCGCCGGGAGCGATCGCGAGGGGGTGGCCGGAAACGAATGGCCGTCCCCTCATCACGGATCGCTCCCGGAACGATGCCAACCGCTCACTGTATAGAAGGGGGGGTCCGATGGGACCCCCCAACTATACGAAGGCAGGCACGTACAGGTACGCGATTGTGCCTGTCCGTGCCATTCTGCCGACGTATATATACAGTGAGCGGTTGTCAAGTGGTTAAAGCAGTATTAACCACCTCAATACCACATGGTATTTAGGGGGATATCTGAATGATGCCTGCAGCTACAGGCATCATTCAGATATTCTTCTTTTCAGCCGGCGATTCTGCTCACCATAAGAACGATCATAGCGATAGTTCCACCGCTTGATCGTTCTTATAGGCGACGTGAGGGGACGTCCCCCTCCCGCCGCTTCTCCGGGCTCTCCCGTGCCATCGGGGACCCGTAGAACGAATTAGCCAGCGCCGCATGACAAGGATAGAGATTTCCAGTGACCAAATGGTCACCGGTCATCTCTATGACCGTCGGAGGCCCGGGCGCGACGTTATGACATCACGCCCGGGTACCCGGAAGTAAACAAAGCCACAATCGCGGCTGTCAGCATGAGGACAGTGAATTTTTTTTGCTTTCAAGCCTGGGAGGAGAGATGTGCGGTCTTATTGACCCCGCATCTCTCCATAAAGAGGACCTGTCACAATAGATTTCTATTACAAGGGAAGTTCACATTCCTTGTAATAGGAATAAAAGTGAGCCAAAAAAAAGTGTAAAAATTTAAAACGCCCCTGTCCCTGGTAGCTCGCGCTCAGAAGCGAACACACACGCAAGTCCCGCTCACATATGTAAACGCCGTTCAAACCACACGTGAGGTATCGCCGTGTGCATTAGTGCAACAATTCTAGCACTAGATCTCCTCTGTAACTTTAAACTGGTAACCTGTAAAAAAAATTAAAGCGGCGCCTATGGAGATTTTTAAGTACCGAAGTTTGGCGCCATTCCACGAGTGTGCGCAATTTTAAAGCGTGACAAGTTAGGTATCTATTTACTCTGCGTAACATCATCTTTCACATTATACAAAAAAATTGGGCTAACTTTACTGTTTTATAATTCATAAAATTCTAAGTAATTTTCTAGCAAAAAAAATGATGATTTTTACATGAGAGAAGTGCCAGAATAGGCCCAGTATTGAGGTGGTTAAACACAATGATTAAACCCCAATGATATTGCAGCTTACCAATTTTTAGTGCCGGTTCACACTGCTGCGCTTTGAATTTGTTCCGTTTTTTCAGTCCATTCTGAGGTGCGAATTTACTGCATTTTTACTTCGATATGAATGCAAATTTCAGGAGTGGGACATAGCTGAGATTAATGTTCTAGCCAATGGAATCATAATGTAAAAGAAAAAGTGTTAACTTCCTGGTTTTTGTGGAGAATAGTGTGGTGAAATTCGCACATATGTGAACCATCAAATGCAATTCCAGAACGATTTACATTGATGTCTATGGAGACTAAATTCGCAACGCTCTAAACTCGCACAAGACCTTTTTCCATTGCATTCGGAGAGGAATCGCAACGCATAGATGTGAACCACCATCATTGAAAACAATTACTTTTTGGATGACATGCAAATCTAGTTTGTGTTTAACGCATCGCATTCGGTATCAACTCGCACAAGTGTGAACCGGCAATTAGATCTGATGGCTGCATTCGTTTTCTTTTTCAGGCTTTCTTCTATTTACATCAGGTGATCTGGCAATTACGTCTGTATTTCAAAACAAGTTATTTTGCAAATTTATCAGTTTACATGAGACAAACCATTCAACACTGGCAGGCATGCTTACAAGGATACGTTTTCTTTATTAAAAAGAAGACATACAGCCAGAGTTCGCTTGGCTGTAGTCCTCCTATGGATCACAGGAGTGTACTTTGACACTCCTGTGACCCGTTTTTAGCAGAGAGCAGGCTGAAGTCCGCTCTCTGCTGACGTCACAGAAGTCGGTCCAGGCTCTGCGTCATCACGATCATTGAGTCTGGATCTGCCCAGATCCCTGGACCGACACCCAGCTCAGCCTCTCAGTGAGCCACTGAGAGCCCAAGCCAGCCACTCCACACCCCCCCCCTCCACGGCTTAGCTCTCCAGTGAGCGAGGAGGGGGGGGGGGGGGAGAACAGAGCTGTAACTGATTGTTTTCAGAGCTCTGTGAGCAGAGAGCTGCAGACTGAGCGATCGGCGGTGTTTGATCGCTCGGTTCTCAGTGTAGAGCAGGGATAGGCAATTAGCGGACCTCCAGCTGTTGCAAAACTACAAGTCCCATCATGCCTCTGCCTGTCATGCTTGTGGCTGTCAGAGACTTGCTTTGCCTCATGGGACTTGTAGTTCTGCAGAGGCACCAGGAGACATCGGTTCAATGCTGCATCCACCCAAGTATAAAAAAAAAATAAAAGCAAAAAACCTGTTGCTGTAACTGCTTATAAAGTGTTAGCAGGATTTTGACTTCAATTTGTTAGATGTACTAGCAGATTTAAATAAATTACACTCCCCAACACCCAGACTGATAATGCTGCTGTCCATATGTACCACCTGTGCTCATTCATCCAGAGTGGGGGCACTCCAATACAGGTGTGCTACTGGCCAGATCACCTGATGAAACAAGGACGGAGAAAAAAGCCTATAAAAAAAGCAAGCCAATGCAGCTACCACATATAATGATTGGTAGCTATAATACAATACATTTTTGGCTTTGGGTTTAATACTGCTTTAAAATAGCCAGAAGGAACAAATTCTATTCTGACATGTTTCGCTCTATGTACAGCACAGCACTTTGCCTCGAGCGAAACATGTCAGAATATACGGTAATCTGTTCCCTCTGGCTATTTTAATAAAAGATGATTTATCCCCCTTTCACACAGGTGCCTCCGTTCTGTGAGATCTGCTTGCTCAGCAAGGGAGTGCTCCGCCGATTCCCGCTGAGCAGGCAGATGACAGGTCCGTCTTCTGCTCACTGTGCAGAGTGGAGCTGGACAGTCTCGCTCCCCTCTATGGGGAGATCAGATGAAAACGTACCGCTTGTCCATTTTTATCCGATCCAATGTGCCAGACAGATGGAAAATAGGCCCTCCATCCGTCTGGTTTTGGCAGATCGGATCGGATCGCAGCGGGTGTCAGCAGACATCTCCATGTGAAAGAAGCCTTAGCATCTCAGTGTGCAGCATTCCTGTTCCGGATACAAGTGATTGATTCAGCCTAGATGTGATTGTGGAGTCTGATCTCTCCTGTAGAGCCTGTGAAATATTGAACATTGGATAAACCCAGTGAAACAAAAGTTAATTAGCAAATAAATATTTTATTATAACTGTATTGTGCAGATTCAGTACCATCCTCTTTTCTATAGAAGTAGTATGCTAGCAATGTGGTTATTACATTTTGGAATTATACATATTTGAAGGCAAAAAAATTAACTGTATTTACTAAAACAATTCGATAACACACCAAACCAATTTCAGCACATCATTTTTCCACTTATGTTTCCAGTTTGATTATACATGTACAGTGCAAACAAGGATCTGTGCTTAACAATATGTATATTTACAATACTTAGCCACCCATATCAATAAACACCAGTGATGTGTCCCATGATGGCTGTGATATCATTGTCAGGGTAAGTGCTTCTAAAGTCATACTTTTTTTTTTGTACCTTAATGCATTAGGGTAAAAAAAAAAAAACCTATGCTCGTTTCTCCCCCTTCCCCCCCTAAATATTGATCCAGTGCCATGCTCGTCTTGCAGGACTTATCTCTTCTCTCTTACAGGTTTGGCTGAGGGCAGAGGGAGCCATTGGCTCCTGCCGCTGTCAGTCACATCCAGTGAGGCGGGGTCAAAGCACACCGTGTGCGTCAGTGGACTCGCACAACCTGGCTCGAGAGGAAGCCTGCATGGGTGCCAGCATAGAAAGCAGCTTCCTATAGTGACACATGCAGAGAAGGAGGAGAGCAGAGACCTCTGGTGGGGGACACCAGAAGAGGAGGTTCAGGCCTGCTCTGTGCAATGCCATTTTTTTTTATATTAGGCAATTTTTTTTAATTTACAATCACTTTAACACTTGGCTTTATGAACATTTGGAACCATTGAATTTCGGAAAGAACAAAATGTTAAGGCTTAAAGTATATGTCCAATCAAACCTTTTTTTTTTGCGTGGGGGAGGTTTAAACCCTTTCTCTCCTGAGGAAATTGTTTTACTAGACAGGAAGTGAGGAGAACTCACAAACAGGAATACAGGAGATAATAAAATGCTTTTCTTTAGTAGAGTAGGGGTAGGCTAAAATTCCCATCAGCTTGTGTTTGTGCAAAATGTTGCAAATTTTCCCTCATTTCCTGTCTGATGAAACCATTCTCACCGGGGCAGGAAGTGAGGGAAAATCTCCATAACAGAGTTACCCAACAGGAGGTTCTAATCCTTCTTCACTTTATCCAAATCTAGGAAAAAAAAAAATGTAAAGTATTTTTGCATTAAACAAAAAATACAAAAACAAACACTGATTACTCTGAAGCCTCCTACATTAGGTCCACAATGCATGAAGACACCTTCAATTTCCTTGCTAGTTACATTTCTTGATAGAAAGAAGCCCATACAGTTTTACTAGAGTACTAGAGTGGGTTTTAAGGAGCATCAATATATCTGAATGGCAGAGCTGGAATCCAGTATCGAAAAAACAATTGTAGGGATTGGAACCTATCCTAATACAGGCTCAAATCACCCACAGAGCCTCAAGAGGAAAGTAAATCCACAACGTTGCCTCAGATAGTTGCAACACCAATTTGTTCATTTTGGCAATGATTAAGTCTATTGTTCTGTTTAGGCTTGCGCAGTTTCCCATGGTACGCATGAGATTTATAACTCCATTGAACGATGGTCTGATTTTATTTAAGTGGATGCAGGCTCCCGCTGTTTACTGTATCAATGTGGAGGAAGCCGGCAATTTTTAGGCAGATTGCATAAAGGGAACACAGCCTACCTCCTCAGGGCCTTTTGCTTCCCTTGCTATAATACAGCAGAGGTATAAACAGACCCACTCACTACAGATGCCTTGCTGTCTCTCACAGACAGAAAGTTTACGTCAGTCCTAAAAAGTTCCGCACAGGGGTTTTAGGAATTTGAAATTCCCACTCTACATGGGAGAAGCTCTGTAAAATATGGCTTCAGTGGATTAAGGAAGTACAGCCAAAGCTTGTTTGGCTGTACTTCTCTCCTGTGGATTACAGGAAAACAGTTTGTTCTGCACTCCTTTGACCCATTTTCAGCAGACTGAAGCCTGCTGTGGCCCAACATCACAAAGCCAGTCCAGGCTCAGGAAAGATCGCGACCATATGGTCGGGATCCGCCCACATGCCTGGACCAGCACCCGACTCAGCCTCTCAGCGAGCTGCTGAGAGCCTGAGCCAGCTGCTCCCACCCCCTCCACAGCCCAGTGAGCACAGGAGAGCAAACCAGAGAGCCAGTGACTGACAGTCACAAGCTATCTGCTCACGCAGCTGTGAGAACTGAGCGATTGGCAGTGTTTGCGCACCCTGTTTTCAGCGTTAGAGCCGGCGGGGCACAAATGCAGAATCGGTCTAGAGGACCGGCTGACTCAGGCTCTCAGCCAGATTTTAAAAAAAATAATTCCATACTTCTCTTAAATTCTCTCAGATTATGACAAACTGAGCTGACATTAGTACAGTTAACATCCTTGCTGTATAGCAGGGAACATGTTCTTACTTGTTTCCTGGAGACATAATACTTTTTCCTGTAATATGAGCTGGTAAAAGGGTCATTTAGACCCCTGCAGTTTAGGTATAATACTGCATAGGTTAAAAAAAAACAAAAAAAACAACACAGTGGCAGACTGGACTTGTAGTTTTCTCTTTCACAAATTCCTGTAAATGAATCAGCTGTGTAGGTGGAGCCCCACATAGCCGTGCCATTTTTCAAAATATGGACAGTGAATGTGAACTTATGTTTTAACAAAATTTCAATATATCAGCATAAGAAAAACAAAACAAAATAGATCACTGCACATAAAGTACATGAAAACAAATGCATTAATGTGACAGAACAGGTGTAAAGGTGAAAGGGCCCGTTTTGTACTGAACTCAGATTCCAAGTATCTATACAATAAACATTGGGCATAGGTTTAATAGCATTTACAAATATAATAGTGCATAACCCAACTTAACGCAATTCGATTTTTCAGAAATTTGGGTTAAATATGTATGAAAAGATTTAACGCCATCTTCAGTTGAAATTGCGTTAAAAAATATGGATCTCTTTCGGAAGTTACTACCTCTCCCTCTCTAAGCACATCTAGTGTAGAATTTATTAAAATAGAATATCCATATTTTTTTGGTGAAAGCGGACAACCAAGTAAATCTAAATGCTAAAAGAGTGTCCAGTTTAGGAAAGTGGCCAGCAGGTAAATCAGCCACAGGGGCTGTGCAGGGAATTCAGCATGAAAAATCTGACTGCAGGATTCTCAAAAGGGCCCTTTCACATGTATGGATCCCGTGATGATCCGTGTTTAAAACATCCGCTTTCTCAGCAAGGATCGCTCCATTGATCCCCGCTGAGCTGGCGGATGACCAGCCCGTCTCTGCAGTGTTCAGAGACAGACCAGTCAGATCTCCACTCTCCTCTATGGAGGGATCGGACAAACACGGACCGTCTGGTCCATGTTCATCCGATCCGATGACGGATGGAAAAAATAGGATTTTCCTCCGTCGTCAGAAACGGAGCATATCGGAGACTTATGAGATTGGATGTCAGCAGATGGTCATCCGCAATCCCATAGGGATACACGTATGTCCGTTTTTTCATCCGAAAACGTGTGAAAGGGCCCAAAAAATAAGAAAATACAGGCCAACAGCGCAGCTGTGTCTACCTAGAACTCCAATAATCACTTTTACCAAGTATTATGGAGCTTTCACAGTGAAAGGCATGGAACAGAACCTTTGTCAAATCTATATACGGTAAATCTGGTTCCTCCATTTCCTGAATTAACACTGTTCTAATTGAGCCTGACCGAATCAAGGATGGCCATCATCAACGGTCCCTTATGAAAACAATATTTGTGTTCTGAAATTATAAAGAAATGAAAACAGGCAGAAGCTGCCATATAGTTCCTACGTTTCAGAAGCACAAAAAAAAAAAAAATTCCCAAAGAACGCAGTTAAATCAGAAATAAATGCATATAGTATAATAACCCAAATACGTCTTTGTATCAACCTCCCGCAATCCCCTGACCAGCAGACTGGGAAGTGGAGGGGCCAGCACTAGGCTCTCTAGTAGTGCTCATGTACAGGCTGTGAACATAATGGCAGAGAGCAGGATAAGGACCTCATCAGCGATCTTCTGCTCTTCTGTTAGTCAATCAACAGGCTGGGTTGTGTTATGACTAGTTTACTTGACCATGCTATGCTGCTGAACTCGTGAAGGTCAAGGAAAAGTCTGTAGTGTCTGGCAGGGGTGTGCCTGGATCACAAAAACCAACTTTACAAAATAAATAATTTTGCAGGCATACAACTTATTTTTATAATAAAAAAAAAAAAAAATTGTGTGTGTGTATATATATTAGGGCTGTGGAAATTAACTATTAATTCCTCGATTAATTGTTTTGATCGATCAAAATTCTTTGGGCTTGCCATGTCCATCTGAAGGGCTCTTTTGCTGTGCCTTCATATCTGCATGCCGGCGGGACCTTACTATCTGCCACACGCAAGGGCTGTTACACTTCCCTCTATCAACCTGGGATTCTACAGCCATCCACTGGGAGTTGTGATAGTTCCCTTCACGGGACATCTACATGCCGACAGACTGATGTTAACCTCTCCTCATCTGGATTCAGCAGTGGTATCGTTGTACACATTTTTATACCAGTATCATACTTAGCTACATGCTTTTGCTACCGTTTGGTATTACTCGCTCCATTTTTACAGTTTATGTAGCTACATCGATTTTATCTCCAGTGCAATATTTATTTTGTTACCTACTTGAAGACTATAAAAGTTTTAATGCTATTCCCATCGAGCACTGCCTTTGTGTGTTTTTTGTATCCTGCTATAGATTTTTCCAGTGGTTGGTAGCTGCACTGGGACTCGGCCTGCAAGGAGATCAGCTAAAAGTAGTTGGATCTGTATGTGCGTTATAATTAATCAAAATTAGTCGATTAAAAAAAAAAAAACGATTAATCGAACACGAAAATTTTAATCAGTAACAGCCCTAATTATATATATATATATATATATATATATATATATATATATATATATATACATACACACACACACACACACACACACACACACGTATATTTAGGTGCTTGTCTAGAATTTACCTTAAAATATTTATCAACACTTTGTGGCCACAGATTGGCACATCTGTTTGCACAGAACTGAAAACCTCTAGGTTATGAAAATTCCATTGTTTGCCAGCACAGAAACCATTTAAAAATGTATTTTTCAAAATTGGAATGAAGTACAACACTGGTTGATATGCAGGAAAGTAAAGAAAACCAGTTATAGTTTATATACAACATTGCTTCATTCACATGTGCAGCAAGGCAGTTGAGCTGTGGTTTTACTGCTCCCCAAACACCCACCTCAACCTGGACATCCAGTCGCAAAAATTAAAAAACAGCAGGTCACATTCAGCAGTCGTTACCGCCGCTGAACACAACTAATGCAAGTCTATGGCACAACCCAGTAAATGCATTCAATAGTGGTCTGGTACTGTGGCATTTACAGGGTTAAATCAGGTGGTGAGGAAACCCCACAATACATTCTCAACACTGGTAAAAATGCCCTCTGAAGAGTGATCCAACTCAGATTGCTCTTCAGAGGGCACTGCACATGTAAGCAAGCCCTTAAACACACGAATGGGCCATGTAAATGACCCACTTGTTTATGTGGCTGAAGCCACATATGCAAGCAGCCTGTTACTCTATGGGGACACAATGGCTCTATGGATACAGATGCACGCCTAATTGGATGCGCATACAGGGGCAGGTAAGCGGTCCCAAACGCACACTGTCTGTACTCAGAACCATGCACCCATCTCTGCACACCTATCGATTTAGGACTTGTCCCCATAGAGTAACATGTTGCCTGCAGGCAGCTCCAGCCACATAAACAAACCGCTCGCTAAGCTGTAAAAACCACAGAATGTGAATGAGGCCATATTGTTTGGAAGGCAGGGCTGTCAAGGTTAATTTCAACAGCACATAATTCGGGCCAAAAACACTGTTTAAGGATATCAAATTTTGTAAAATAGTTAATTATAGCACAAGAATCAGGTCGCTGTATAAACCTGAGCGAACGTTTCCTTATAAGCGAGACAGAGGATTCATTGCAGCACAGAAAATCAGCTGAACAGGAAAGTGGAAGAACGTAAAACATGAAGCGTGGTCAATCGTCCCCCTGAGGCTGCACTGTAAACCTGTTGTGTGATAATAATGATGGTTTATGGAGACTGTGCTTAATCAGGACTGAAATATAACTGAACTGCTCAACCTTTGGAACAGAAAGCCAATAAAACTGGCCTGGAAGGATTTGTTTTATGGAGTATTATAACCATTTAACTGGTAGGAATGTGAAAGAATTACCAGGCAATAGGTCTCTTGTGGGCCAAGTGATGAATGCTGATACACCTGTTTATTAGAAACGTGTCATGTCCTATCAAATAAAGACATAGTCATTAGATATGATCACCAAAATAGTGTTCTTTGGATCCTCCTGTCAGGGCTTAATTTCTTCACCCTAAAATCTGAGGTATGTGCAAAACTTGCTTATATCTGTAAACAGCATTTTAAAATTGGTCTCTATATATTACTTCACAATGGTGCATTGCCTTTCTTTCTGGTAGCGCCACAGGCTCCGATAAAAAGTGTGCTTCCCTGGTGCTGCAGAAGGCCCCATCTCCTCTTCAGAATGGGTTCAAGGTGAACGAATATATTGCTGTTTTCTGCTGTGTCTGTGGCAAGGCAGCAGTCCACAGGACTTAGGCACTGGAACAGGTGGCGCAAGCTGTGCCCTCTTCTTGTCTGTAACTTTGCATCTGAATAAAGCACTTATACATTCCATATGTGTTGAGAAGTATCTTCCTGGCTTTGCTTTGTACGTCCTCCCACTTTGATGTTGAACCAGGACCTGAAATGAGAAATAAAACATTTTAAATTAAACAGTAGATTTACCTTTTCAGAAAAAATAAATAAAAAAATGAACATTATAGACTAGTTGTCAGTGCCCACGCAGCCAGTGTAGCAATTCGGCTATTTGAAATTCCCGCTCTTCTACCTCTTCTTTCCAGCATGGATTAGAGTGATGTTCTGTGCTGGCACTGACCAGTCAGAATCACACTGCTCCATCCTGGAAGTGGTGAAGAAAAACAGAGGGAGAAGAGTGGGGATTTCAGGTAGGTGTGCCACTACGTGGGCATCACCCAGGAGGTAACATACAGCGGGGACTAGGAGCGGGTAAGGAGGATTATTGTATTCGTTTACTGGACTAACTGATGAAAGATATTTAATTATGCCATATTTAACCCACACTGAAATGCTCAATACTACAGAGCACAAGCACTGCAGCTGCTAGATCAATTACAATTACTGTATTATGCAGAGGAAACTATGACAAAAATAGCAACTTATAATAATTAAATCCCAACTCCAGGCAGAATAAATACCAATGCATTAGACCAGGGATCTCCAAACTTTTTAAACAAGGGGTCAGTTTACTGTCCTTCAGACTTTAGGAGGGCCGGTGGAAGTGGAAAATGCCCCGGCCTGGTGGTTAGCGGGAGTAAACAAATTACACTGCGCCTGTGGTCAGTAGGAGGAGGAATAGTGCCCCATCATTGGCATCAGTGGCAGGAATAGTGCCAGATCATTGGCGTCAGTGGAGTAGAGAAAGGGATTTAGCTCTACTTGCGGAATTTCAAAAGAGATAAAACATGGGGGGCTTTTGCAGATATTGAAGAGATATACGGCATTTTAATAACCATGCTTAGTATAGGTAACACGGATGACAAACCTAGAATTCAGTCTGTACAATTTTTTCTATGGTTTTTAAAATTCTGTGTACATTGAAGTTTTTACAGAATTTCATAACATAAATACGAATGGTCTACAACAGAAGGGCTGAATCCAAACCACCTTTACCTAGCTGACCGATGAGATCTGCAGATACACGTAACATACAGTAGATTTCATCACAAAATCCTTTTAGCCAGCATTTACATTTGTACATTTAAAGGGTTCGTTCACCTTTACAATAAAAGTTCACATGCATTATAGCATCCACAGTATGTTAAAACAATTCTTTAGTTTTGAAAAAAAATATTTTCAATATCTTACCTGTAGGCGGTGTGTGACCTCTCCCAAGCCTGTCCTTATGCTTCTTGTCCTGCCTAGATGGCAAATAAGGATCTTCACCAGCATACATGGCCCTTTGATCACAGGTCGATGTTTCGAGACCTGGCAGAATTTCTTTTTCAAGGCAGATTAAAAAACAGATCCTGTAATGCCCGTTACTTTACGTCAGGGCTTGACAAATTTGCTTGGAATCTAGGTGCCAGCTAAAAAAGTTAGGAGCCAGACTTTCGGAAGCATGCTCCTCTACCCCCCCCCCATGCTGCTCTGGTCCCCGTGCTCCTCTACCCTTCCCCCCCCCCCATGCTGCTCTGGTACCCCATGTGCCTCCCCCCCATGATGCTCTGGCCCCCGCAGCGCTCACCTCTTCTTTCTCTTTTTCTAGTTAACTTCAGCGTGACTGAATACAGACATGCTCCTCGGGAGTCGCACCGAGAAGCTCATCATATGATCCGGAGGGACAGCGGCCACACACAGCTGTGACATAAGCTTCCTCAGCACTCATTCTCCTGGTCTTTCCTTCCCCGCTCTCCATCTAGATTCTCCGCTGCAGCAGATAGGATGGAGAGCGGGGGAAGGAAAGACCAGGAGAACGAGTGCCGAGGAAGCTTATGTCACAGCTGTGTGTGGCCGCCGTCCTTCCGGATCGTATGATGAGCTTCTCAATGCGACTCGCGAGGAGCATGTCTATTCAGTCACGCTGCATAACTAGCCAGGGAGTGGAGGTGAGCGCTGCAGGGAGGTGGAGATGGAGAAGCGGCGGCGGTCCGCTGTCACTGAAGTCCCGATGGCCAGTACTTGCCTGGAGCCAGGTCACTAATTCTAGTCGCCAATGTGACCTGGAGCCTGGGGTTTGTCGAGCCCTGCTTTACGTGAATAAAGGACAAAATCACCACTATACCAAGGTATGCTGGTGAAGATGCTTATTTTCCCGTGATTGCATGGCGACGTCATCCACCAATTCTCTACAAAAACTGCAAGCCTGTATAAGGAATGCGAAAGATACCATACAATACTGTCTAGGTGGGAAGAATCACTATACTTTGGGTGCGGGTTCACAGGAAGCAGCGATCTGGTTTGTTCATGTGCAGTGCGGTCTCTTCCTGTCACACAATGCTGAGCTCAGCCTCTGCTGCGACAAAGGAAGAGAGCACATTGTACATGCGCAGGTTTTATTTCAATAAGTCAGGTCTGATTACATTTATACAAAAATAACTGAGCGAAATGTATGGAATGTTGTGGTTTTGTTACTAGATATGATAATAGTTTGTACCATTTTGTTTTATGCATTTGCAAGCTGGGGAATGCCCAAAGGCTTTGTTTTGTACCTATATACTTTAAACTTTTAATAAAAAATAAGCCCTGGTTCACAGAGACCGAATGCCCAAAGGCTTTGTTTTGTACCTATATACTTTAAACTTTTAATAAAAAATAAGCCCTGGTTCACAGAGACCTGTTGTCTCTGTGAACCTGGGGTGTGCACTCAATACCCGATACATCTTGGCAGGTAGGGGGAATTCTTTAATTTCATGGTTTAGGAGCGGCCTTACACAGCCTAACACAGCCTACATGTGTGACATTGAAAAGAATGCACTTTTATTGTAATGAGGATGCTGGAATGCATAGGCATTTTTATCACGAAAGGTGAAGCAACTCTTTAATGCTGCATTATAGAGTCTATTTTAGAATTATAGTCACAATTCAGCACCAACTTACTGAGCTGTAAATTAATTATGGCAGCAGATTTCCCTGTGGTCAGTGACCACACATTAAGATCTTCTACAGCGTACACATCCTCTATTTTCATCAGGTCGTGTTTGATTTCATCCACATTCAGGTGCTTTGGTACTCCTGGAATAAAGTATAGTAGGATTTCATAAATTGGGACATTCATGTGTAAACAAGTTCTGCATATATTGCTGGTGTAAAAACTTTAATACCGTTGAATCATAAACTGACACTCCCTACAAAACCATTGCACAACAACTAGCTTGTGTAAGAAGATTGCAATCAACGATCCACTATTGTCAGCAAATATCACAACAGTCTTAATGTAAATCCCCAAACATGTTGTCAGATATAAAAAATAAATAAAAAATAAAAGATTATAACAGTGTTTATAGGATTCTGCTCACCTTCAAGTATTATAAGCGCGGTGTCTCGTATAAGCTTCAGAGTAGTGAAGACGACAAGTACAGAAAATACATAGGTACAGATTGGATCAGCAATTTTGTATTCTGGCTGAAAAGATAAAAAAATTATTAGTTACATGCTTTGTGGTTTTGCTGTTCAGAATATGTAAATGATGTGATCCGGTCCTACAATCAAGATGGCATTTAATACACTGCCAAATCTAGGCAAGGCCTGTTATCTTTGGTCACTTTCCTAGTAGAAAGGAATCAGAAAACAATAGTTGCCCTATTCTGCAAGTGTGAAAATTCTTCACACTTGTATGCTCGCACATCAGGCCGAGGGCAACCGACTAGCCACCAGTATTGCCTGCAGCTACACAGTCTGCTGGACCGTGGATTTACACCCACATTCTACTGATCGTGGGTGCAATGCCTTACAGGATCCCAATTTAAAAAATAAATAAATGAATGCACATTTATTATTTTTACCTGCACATTCATTTCTTTTTTCATAAAAGGTGGGGCAATGTATGTAGAACTTTATATGTAGTGATTGCAGGTGGGAAGGGGTTAAAGGAAAAATACTTTTAAAAACACGAGCTCTTTCAATAGCGACACCCAACAACCCTCCAAATATATCCTGTTTATTCGGTTACCGCTGCCTTTTCTTTTCCTGTGCTCCGAGAGCGGTCAGCATAGGCCAATACAACTAAAAACATTATCCTCCATTCTGCCTGTGACTAAACAGTACAATGTGCACAGCAAATTGGTTCAAAGTGATTGAGAATTTAGTCCCAAGAGACATACCGTATATACTCGAGTATAAGCCGACCCGAATATAAGCCGAGGCACCTAATTTTACCACAAAAAAACTGGGAAAACGTATTGACGAGAGTATAAGCCTAGGGTGTCCAATCTCCTTACCTGATCTCCTGCGCTGTGTGACTAGACTGACATTTAACATGGGAGTGTATGGAAGGGGTGCCCGGCTTTGGAAAAAAAAAATCGGTGCTCCCCAGCATAGGTCCCCTGGACAACAAACTTTGCACACTTGTAGATGGGGCTACATGTGTGCCAAGTTTGGGGTCCAGGGGACCTACGGCTGGCCAGGATCAGGCGCACAAAGTTGAAGATGGACACAGACTCGAGTATAAGCCGAGGGGGGTATTTTCAGCAAAAAAAAAAAGTGCTGGAAAAACTCGGCTTATACTCGAGTATATACAGTAAATTAAGCGTTACATACACCACTACAGACAAGGTGACTAAACAAAGTAATGTTTACACAGACCTTGGCCTCTAATGACCGCTCTCAAAAAGAACAAGTTAATGAAAGGCAAAAGGTTATATTTTCAAGGTTGTTTGAAACCCTTCGTATAATAAATCAGCCAATGTATTTAGGAGAACAGTTATGCCCCAAGTGAAACCAATCCACTCGACTAGAAAGTACTGTTTGGAGACAGATGGCCACTCTTCTCCAAGCCTATTAAAGTTAATCTTCTGAAGCATGTTACATCCATACACAGTGTATAACATACAAGGGGCACCCCCCCCCCCCCCTGAAAAACGTTGTCATTCACAGAGTTCTGTGAATGAATGAACTACAAGTCCCATCTTCCACCGTGGCAAAAGGCTTGTAGTTCTCAGTGAACTGTGAGGGCACTGATGACCACCCTTCTAGCTCATGCACAAGTCCTGCAGCATATAAACTAACAGCCCATACAGAGAAAAGGGCAGAAAGCTGTAGGGCTTGCTTTACTGATCACAGGTACAATGCTCTGCAGGCTCCAGCAGGAAATTTTTTAATTAATAAATGCTTTTTCTTCTGCTAAAATATTGCATTTTTTAAACCCAGGAGAAAACATTTACTAATACCGCAGCTTACCAATTCCTAGATGTGATGGCTGCATTTGGTTTCTTTTTAAAAAGGGGTGGTAAACCACAGCTGGGGAAAAACACACCTATAAAAAAAGGTAATTGTATAATGTGCTAGGATGCATTGCATACTAGCACATTATGAAATACTCACCTTAGAACCAAACCCCCAGGCAGCGCCCGGTCACCGCTGACATCTTCCCCCGGTCTTTCTTCTGGGTTCATGCGTTCTGGGGCTGTGTGATTGGCCAGAGCCACAATGGCGTCACTACTGTGCATGCGCGTGGGAAACCTCGGTTTTGGCACGAAGCTCTGAAGATCTGGCAAGGTATGCCAGACCTTCAGACCACATGCGCCAGTGATGTCACTTGCTGCATACAGGGAAAATCTCCTAAAACTGAGATATTAATTTTACCTACAGGTAAGCCTTGAAAACCAGAAGCCGACTGCCTCCCGATCAGCGCTCTCAGCCAATGAAATGTTCTGGGGGGGGGGGGGGTGAGGGTTTGGTCCCCCTGTCAGAACACAACAGCCCAGTCGGGAAGATCGCTGTACTAACGTCGGATCGTTCTGACCGGAACTGTGGGTTGAACGAAAAAAAAAAAACTAGTATCGTGTACCCGGCTTTAGACAAGTGGAAATATGGCCAAGCCCTGCTACCGTAGGGGTGTAATGGTCAATTCTTAAAAAAGGTATGAAAAGGATAGACCACCATTCAAAGTCATGTAGCATTGCCACCATCCCTAATATATGAATAAGGAAAATGTACCTCAAGAAAATTGGATTTTAAGGGCAATGAAATATAAATATAGAAAAATACAAAAATATATAGATATAAATCTATATATTTTTCTATATTTATATTTCTTTGCCCTTAAAATCCCATTTTTTTGAGGTACATTTTCCTTATTCAATTCTTAAAAAGGTTACCAAATGCGACATGAAGTTCACGCGACTCATTTATTGGCAATATTACGAGATAATAAAAGTAAATTCATCAAAGTAAAATATTGAATGTGAGGTAAATACAGCACATTAGTTAAAATATAGAAATAAATACTGCAAAAAAAAATGTTCTCCTCTAAGCTCAGGAATGAAAATTGTAACATTTCATCAGAAGCAGATCGTTTTGTGAATGAAAGCACCCTAGAATGTTTATAGTTTTGCAAAATTGCGGTGTGCCTTTTGGTGCAGTGTTAGCCTTCATTAAAAAATAAATAAAAAAAATTGTGAAATAAAAAGAATGCAAAATTTAATCTCTACATATCGCAAAAACAAATATTTGACGCATTTGTGAAATAACACATTTTTTGTGAATTGACTACTTTTGAGATGAATATCATGAGATATTTTAACTCAAAAATGTATTTATCGTTTGAATTGATCACAAAAAACAAAAAGCATGCACTGTCCACATTTGGATGGGGGCGATATACCTTGAATCGGATGATGTATGCAGCAATCAAAACACCAATGCTTTGAGCGAGATCTCCAAGTGCATGTACGAATGCCGCTCTCACTGCAAGGCTACCATGGCTGTGGCCATGAGGACTGGGAGAAGAACTTGTTGGAGCACTATGAGAATGCGAGTGGGAATGAGGATGGCCCGTCTGGTTTAACAGAAACCCCATTCTGTAGACAGAAAAAAAAAAAGTCAGGAACGGAAGAAGAAAGTCCATATAAAAGATTATGTTCCAACAGAGCTCAGCAAGTTTCACCTTGATTTATGAAATTACTATTACCCATGTATGTACCAACTACAAATAAACATGTCAAGATATTTTTTACCAAGTTGTTTGTCACATCTAAAGTCCTAAAACACCCCCCTTTTAATTTCTTGAGATAAGGATGGAGGCACATAAATACATGCGCTTCATTTAAAGTCCCAATTGCCCTTTTACTTCATTAATTTATTTATGAAGACGGTCAATACTGGCGTTCATTCAAAGTAAACCACATATAGTGTATACAAAGTAAATGCCAGCAAATGATAAAAAAAAAAAAAAAAGAGCACAGGGTTCTTTCTTCACTGTTTTTCTTATAGGTGTGCTGAGAAACAGATAGTACCTTTATTATAAGTAACTAATCAACTAGAAAAGCACTTGGTGAACCTGTGTATACATATAGTGGGGTTCTATTGTTCAGGTTTCCTGGCAGCTTTACTACATTGTTTTCCTGACAGTTTGCCAAGTTGAAGGAAGGCACAGGTAGCACTCATAAAATTACTATTAAAGCAGGTTTGTTTTTTGTTTTTAGGCACTTTTGGCAGCCGATTTAATCCCTTACCGACTATGCAGCTTATTCATCTTTTAATTCTTCCCTATGTTCAAGTTTAAGCTGGTGCCACGACCGCCGACTCAGGTTTTCCTGTTTTAGGGAGGCTCCTTTCTCTTGCAGCAGCCAATGGACTCCCCCTTGCATGCAGAGACTAGAATTGTGGTCTCCCTACACTATGTGCTTCAATAGAAACACACATCCCCATAGCCTAGGACTACAAGGGCACTCCCCCTGCTTCACTGTCCACTATTAACCAAAAGTTTAGGGAACCTGCACAGAGAGCAGAAACCAACCACATTGAAAGCTGTAAACTGCAAGTGCTGAGATAAGAATTTTAACACTGTTAAAAAGGTGAATTCCAGGTATGGCAATTTTTACATAGTTCCATTGTTCCAGCTTGGACCAGAGTAAGTATGTATGTCCCATACCTGTGGGATCCCCACGGGAGCTGAAAAATCACTATAGTAGGAATCATTACTACAGTAATAGCTGCTTGCTTCTGGGTCTTGTGCCAAGTGGCTGCCCTACTGCCTTGTGAACACAGGAGGCCACTTGCTTGGCATGGGTGCAATTCACAGAATACATTGCACCACCTTGCCGCTCCACCTTCAATCAGAGAAAGCCTTACATTCATTGTTCCCATTTGAGAACACTGCATTTTCTCAATGAATGCAAAGTGTCCTCTGACTGGACGAGGTAGAGTGGCAGAGCAGTGACATCACAAACGCCACCTCATCCAGTAAATGTTTTGCATTTATTGAAAAAATAGAAAGTGTTCTCTGATTGACACCCATGCTGAGCAGGTGACCTAGTGTCTTCAGTAAGCAGCAGTGCAGCCGCTTAACACAGCCCTGGAAGGTAGGGGCAATCACTACAATAGTGGTGCCTACTACAATGATTTCCATCTTCTACAGGTGTCCCACAAGTCTGGTACATACATACCAAGGCCTTGTTCACACAGGCATACTTACGCATATACCTGTGCAAAGGGCCGTTTGCCAAGGGAATGCACTGGTATTTCATGCAGGCAGTCACATTCATGTCAATTGGGACGCGGTGTGGGTGTGGGTTCCGGAAAACCCACAAACCCATGTGGATGTCAAATTCAAATCAGCAGCTGTGTCCATACTGCATCCCAATTGACATGGATGGGACTGACTGCCTGGGGATGCACCTAACACCTGGGAATTCCTGTGTGGACAAACATGGCCCACTCACATGGGTGTATGGTTAATTATGCCTGTGTGACTGAGGCGTTACATTTGTCTAAGCCGGACCAATGTAACTGGTACCCCGCTCCCACTTCTGACTGACTTCACCGCGGCAAAGTGATCCAGAAATTCGGCCCCTCTCCTCCTTCGCCCTGCCGCCGGACCATTCACAAAGTGCAGCGCGCTTTGCGCATGTGCAGTAGGGAAACGGCCGATTTCCCTTGCCCGAGATGGCGGCAGCAGCATCCAAGTGCGAATTGAAAAAAAATCGCCTCAGGTTAAGACACCGCTGGATTCGTGGACAGGCAAGTGTCCTAATAATAAAAAAGAGTCAGCAGCTACAGTATTTGTTTCTGCCGACTTAATGTGTTAAAGTGGTTGTAAAACCCTTGTGTTTTTTCACCTTATTGCATCGTATGCATTAAGGTGAAAAAACACCTTGCAGTATCCAGCCCTCCAGGCCCCCCGTTTTACTTACCCGAGCCCCGAATTTCTGTGGGCACGTCCCCGCGTCACTCTCTCCACAGCTCTTCATTGGATAGTTTGATAGCAGCGCAGCCATTAGCTCCCGCTGCTGTCAATCAAATCCAATGACGCGCCCGCCAGATTTGCATTAAGGTGAAAAAACACAAAGGTTTACAACCCCCTTAAGACTTAGAAAATACTGGATAAAAAAAAATTGTGGATGGAACTCCTGATTAATGGAAACAATGCATGGGCTTGAATACTTAAAATAGACAGCCAACCATGGGAGGATAATTCTCTACTAAGAATAGGACTATACACTGCATCCAAATCGAGCTAAGGGCAAATTCACATCCAAACCCCTCCAAAATCATCCACAGAATGTACTATAGAGAACTAATATCCTTATGTCAAATGTTGCACAAACTGTTTGTAGAAGCTGATGAGCATCTACCCTCATACAGTTAATGTATGAAATAATAGTTGCAAGTGTAGGCATCTGCTCCATCCAAATAAAGTTCAATACAGATCAGAAATGTCTTAAAGAAAGCTGATTTGTCCATTTGAATTCCACTCACTCATGTCATAAATAAAAATAGTTTTTCCTGCAACTTACATGAGGTTTACAGCAACACCAACAGCTGCTGTTATCAACATTACATCTCCATTAATAGTGTAGTCCATATGGAGAGTCCTCTGCACTGCTTCATAGAGCAGGAAGCCTGTGAGAATGTACACCAACAATACACTAATAATGGCAGACAGGACCTCTACAATAAAGAAAAAAAAAAAAAACGATAAAACATTAGGAAAAAAGTAGATTCAGTAATGCAAAGCTATCAAGAGCTCTCTGCAATGCAACAATGGTGATATACAGTTGAAAACATTTATATTAAAAGCAGATTTAAACCCAATGACAAACTTCAGACTTCAAATCATGTTTCCACCTTTGCTGTTAAATCCCCCACTATAGGTTTTACATGTGTTCCAAAATACACAGCACACCTAAAATATGTGAATATATATATATATATACACACATACATATATATATATATTAGCATCAATCAACTGTGTTTACTCTTTTTAAATCATAATGGCAACAGAAACTACTCAAATGATACTGATCAAAAGTTTACATACCCTGGTGATTTTGGCCTGATAACATGCACACAAGTTGACACAAAGGGGCTTGAATTGCTATTAAAGGTAACCATCCTCATGTGTGATCTGTTTGCTTGTAGTGTGTGTGTGTGTGTGTGTGTGTGTGTGTGTGTGTGTGTGTGTATATAAAAGATCAATGAGTTTCTGGACTCCTGACAGACCCTTGCATCTTTCATCCAGTGCTGCACTGTTTTTGGATTCTGTGTCATGGGGAAAGCAAAAGAATTCTCAAAGGATCTGCAGAAAAAGGTAGTTGAACTGTATAAAACGGGAAAGGGAAATAAAAAGATACCCAAGGAATTGAGAATGCCAATCAGCAGTGTTCAAACTCTAATCAAGAAGAGGAAAATGAGCGGTGACTGTTGAAAACAAATCACGGTCTCAGGTAGACCAAACTAAAATTTCAGCCATAACTGCCAGAAAAATTGTTCGGGATGCAAAGAAAAACCAACAAATAACTTCAGGTGAAATACAGGTCTCTTAAAACATGTGATGTGGCTGTTTCAAGATGCACAATAAGGAGGCACTTGAAGAAAGATGGGCTGCATGGTCAAGTTGTCAGAAGAAAGCCTTTACTACACAAATGCCACAAAGTATCCCACTTACAATACGCCCAAAAAAACAGAGACAAGCCTCAAACCTTCTGGCACAAAGTCATTTGGAGGGATGAGACCAAAATTGAGATTTTTGGCCACAACCATAAATGCTACATTTGGAGAGGAGTCAACAAGGCCTATGGTGAAAGGTACACCATTCCTACTGTGAAACACGGAGGTGGATCGCTGATATTTTGGAGATGTGTGAGCTACAAAGGGACAGGAAATTTGGTCAAAATTGATGGCAAGATGAATGCAGTATGTTATCAAAAAATACTGGAGGAACATTTGCATTCATCAGCCAGGAAGCTGCGCATGGGACGTACTTGGACTTTCCAACATGACAATGATCCAAAACACAAGGCCAAGTCGACCCGTCATTGGCTACAGCAGAATAAAGTGAAGGTTCTGGAGTGGCCATCTCAGTCTCCTGACCTCAATATCATTGAGCCACTCTGGGGAGATCAGCACAAGAATTTACAGGAACTGGAGGCTTTTTGCCAAGAGGAATGGGCAGCTTTACCATCTGAGAAGATAAAGAGCCTCATCCACAAATACCACAAAAGACTTCAAGCTGTCATGGATGTTAAAGGGGACAATGCACGGTATTAAGAACTGGGGAATGTAAACTTTTGATCAGGGTAATTTAGGTAGTTTCTGTTGCCATTATGATCTAAAAAGAGTAAACACAGTTGATTGATAATAAATGGTTTCATCAGCCAAACACTAACCATGAGTGAAAAAAGTTTTTTGTGTTATTCGTATTTTCTGAAAAATGGCCAAGAAATCATAAATTCTGCCAGGGTATGTAAACTTATGAGCACACACATGGTTTCTTATTCATACATCACGGGACACAGAGCGGCATAGTCATTACTATGTGGGTTATATAGAATTACCTTCAGGTGCTGGCACTGGCAACTTCCAAAACAGGAAGTACCCTCCCCTATATAAGCCCCTCCCATCCGGGAGCACCTCAGTTTTTTGCCAGTGTCTAAGGTGTTGGCCAAGGTTAACATGTATTCATCTGGGCTTGTGTACAGGTTCTCTGGGCCTTAGCAAGCTATTCCGGATCCGACCAAAAAAGCTTCATAGCTAAACGGTCGGTACCCGGGCCTTGCAGAGAAGAGCAGGGTTTTGCCTGTAATGCCTCTCTTAGGAGGGCTGGACCCTGGGATCCAGAGCTCTGGTCATACCCAAAACCAAGAGGCTATCTGTGCAGGGTGCTATACAGGTCCAGGGGAGTGGAATCCTTGGGAACCCAGTCCCTGAAGGTCTAGTACAATGCCTGCCGTGAGAGGTGAAGTTTGGGCTTCTGTGGACCAAACAAAGTCCTGCGGTGGGGAAAAGGTAAGTGGGGGCCCCTCAGGAACTTGGTTCTATTGAGGGGACCCCCAAGCCTAATATGTCTTACTGCCTGTTACCTAAAGGTATTCCCGCTAATAGCTGTATATGCCTAAAATCCTAGAAATGTCTTTTCATAAAGGAAGTTTAAAAACTGTAAACCTAGAAATGTTTTTCATAAAGGAGGTTTAAAAAAAAAAAAAAGACAAAAGTGTGGTACCTGTGTTTGTCCACTAGAGGCCGCTGTGGAACGTCTTTTTTTCTTGGGACTATTCCTTCCATGGTGAAAGCCCAGGCAGATGAGTGAGCTCTCTATCAGGGAAGCTGCATTCCTCTGTCATGCTGCCAAGTAGTTTCCTTCCATCCCCGAGTCCTGGTGAAACAGGGACCCTGGCTCCTCTCCCTACATGGCGCCAAGAGCGCACACGTGCGCGCACACGCTTTCTTTTTATAGATTTAGCTTCAAAAAAGGGGGCGGAGCCTGACGGATGACGCGCTCTGTGCGCCCAGCGCTTCTGCGCATGTGCGGGCGTCCCAGCAAGATAAAAGGACTCAGTCCATGCTGCTTGCTATGGACACAGAGCATGAAAAGGAGCTGGTAGCATGGTATAGGGGCTTACAGCGGGCGGTTGATACAGGCATCCCCAGAAAGACGCATTAGTAGACACCCACTGATGTACATAGCAGCAAATTGCATTAGACTATTTCAGTAAAGGGGTGTATTGCGGCTGGAATACCTCAGCTTTGAACTAAGGAATATGCCGCCTAAAAAACTCCGAGATATACCTCTCAGGAAGTGTAGGGGGTCTCCATCGGGCTCTGAGGATCTGGAGCAGTAGTCTGCACCTTCCTCCCCTGAGAAATCAGAGGTTAATACCCATAAGGAACCCCCGGGAGTGCCAGGTACTGCGGCTGTCCTCGGTCCACCTGCTCCTGCATATATAACAGAGGAGGTTTTTGCCTCAACTCTGGAGGGATTGGAGCTGAGATTGGCAGCATTGATCGCTTCTTCTCTACAGGAAAGAAAGCGTGCCAGATCTCCATCCCCTCCATTAGAGTGCCTGTTGGCAGAGCAACAGTCCCAGGAAGGGACTGACCTACCTGAAGGGGATCAGGAGGAGGTTAACTCTGTTTTTGAGGAATCGACAGTAGATGAACCATTTTCAGCATCACAGACTGAAAGATTGTGGGTCCAGACCCTAACTGACATGGTTCGATCTGCATTTAAAATGCCTCTTGTTGAACCATCAACTACTGCTGTCTCCTCATTGGGGTCGCTAAAAGCTCCCCAGATTAATTGCTCCTTTCCAATTCATCCATTATTGGAAGGACTTATATACCAGGACTGGGAACATCCTGATAAACTTTGTTCCACCTAAGAAATTTCAGGTGATCTATCCCATGGAGGAAAAATTCACCCAGAGATGGAATGTTCCTACGGTGGACGCAGCCATTTCTTCTGTGAACAAATCACTGACATGTCCAGTAGATAATGTTCAAATGTTCAAAGATCCAGTAGATAAAAAATTGGAGTCTTTATTAAAATCTGCTTTTTCCACAGCAGGGGCTGTTACACAGCCAGCAGTGGCAGCTATTGGTGTCTGCCAAGCTTTAAAGGATCAAATGAAAATGGTCCTGAGGGATTTGCCAGACCAGCAGGCCCAGGCTCTGGCTAATCTGCCTAGAGCATTATGCTTTGCGGTTGACGCCATCAAGGATTCTATCCATCAGGCCTCCCGCCTCACGCTGTCTTTGGTACATATGCGTAGGCTTCTGTGGCTCAAGAACTGGTCTGCTGAAGCTCCCTGTAAGAAGCTCTTAGTTAGATTCCCATTTCATGGAGAACGCCTTTTTGGCGAAGACCTGGATAAATATATCCAGAAGATTTCCAGTGGTAAAAGTACTCTCTTACCAATTAAAAAGAGGTCTAGGGGTCCATCTTAAGAGGGCTACCTCTCCTATCCCTGGGACGTCTGCTACTAAGCAGTTCCGACGGCCTCCTCGGTCAAACTCAGGAGGTAAAAATCAGGGACAGTCACAGGGTAATAAAAAACCCTGGATCCGAAGAGGTACTAAACCAGCCTCCAAGTCAAGCCTATGAAGGGCTGCCCCCACTCAAACGGGTGGGGGGAAGACTTCAGTTGTTCACAGAGACCTGGCGGGAGACGATCAAAGACGGATGGGTGCTCTCCGCAGTAACTCAGGGATACAAGTTGGAGTTAAAAGAGTCTCCTCCGTCCCATTTTATGTGGTCAGGCATGCCAAAAGACCCTCTGAAAAGAAGGTGTCTCCTAGTGGCGTCAGAACAACTATTGCTCCAAGGAGTAATTATGGAGGTTCCTATGGAAGAGTGGGGGTTGAGTTTCTACTCAAACCTTTTCACAGTCCCGAAACCAGACGGGGACATAAGACCCATATTGGACCTAAAGAGTCTAAACAAATTTCTAAACGTCCGGTCCTTCCGGATGGAGTCGATCCGATCGGTCACCGCTGCCCTACAGGGGGAGAAATGGTTAGCCTCGATCGACATCAAAGATGCTTACTTGCATGTTCCCATCTTTCCAGGTAATCAAAAATTTCTACGCTTTGCAGTAGAAGGGCGCCATTTTCAGTTCAGAGCCTTACCATTCGGTCTGGCCACAGCACCACGAGTGTTCACAAAAATTCTGGCCCCACTGTTGGCCGATCTAAGAACACGAGGTGTAACGATATTGGCATACCTAGACGACCTGTTGATGGACCACTCAGTTGCCAAGCTAGAAGTGGTAATTGTCGATACAATCAAGTATCTAGAATCTCACGGTTGGGTCATCAACCTGGACAAGTCAGCCCTACAGCCAGTGGAAAACCTGGTATATCTAGGGCTACGGCTGGATTCAGACCAGAGGAGGATTTTCCTACCTCAAGACAAAGTATCCTCTTTGAGGGACTTGGTCCGCCTACTTTGTGCAAAAAGACAGCCGTCCATACGCCTGTGCATGAGGCTGCTAGGAAAGATGGTAGCATCATTCGAAGCTATGCCATACGCCCAATTCCACTCAAGGAATTTACAGAGGGCCATATTGTCAGCCGGGAACGGAAAAGTCAGGCTCTAGACTTCCCGATGGCTTTGTCCCCTTCCGTTCGGAAGAGTCTCTGCTGGTGGTTGATCCCCCAGAATCTCCAGAAGGGAAAACCCTTCAGTCCGATATCCTGGAAGGTGGTCACTACAGATGCCAGCCTTATAGGCTGGGGAGCAGTACTGGAGCAATGGTCTCTCCAGGGCAGATGATCAAATGTAGTAAAAACCCTGCCCATCAATCTCTTAGAGATACGAGCAGCCCGGTATGCCCTAGTAGCCTGGGCATCCAGACTCCAAGGGTCCCCTGTCAGAATTCGATCAGACAAATGCCACAGCAGTGGCATATATCAATCATCAGGGAGGCACCAGGAGTCGTGCAGAGGGAAGTAAGTCACATCCTGGAATGGGCAGAAAAGCATGTCCCATGTATGTCAGCTGTCTTCATTCCAGGGGTGGAGAATTGGAAGGCGGACTTTCTGAGTCGCCAACAGTTATGCCCAGGGGAATGGCCCCTTCATCTCGAGGTCTTCCGAGCGATATGTCAGCGGTGGGGAACACCGGATGTAGATCTGCTAGCATCCAGATTCAACGCAAAGGTGGACAGATTTGTCTCCCGGACAAGGGATCCCCTCGCTTGCGGCTCGGATGCTCTGGTGTTCCCTTGGGATCAGTTCAGACTGATATATGCATTCCCTCCGCTACAATTGTTGCCTCGACTCCTTCGTAGAGTCAGGTTGGAAAAGAAGCCGGTGATCTTGGTGGCTCCAGCGTGGCCCCGAAGGGCCTGGTACGCGGAGATCATCAAAATGTCTGTGGGGAGTCCTTGGACCCTTCCACGTCGTCCGGACCTGCTTTCGCAAGGGCCGATATACCACCCTTCCTTACTAACTCTAAAGTTTAACGGCCTGGCTATTGAATCCCACATCCTAAAAGAAGAGAGGTCTCTCTAACTCTGTGGTATCAACTATAATCAATGCCAGGAAGCCTGTATCCAGGCAGATCTACTATAGAGTTTGGAAGGCGTACATCACTTGGTGCGAGGCCAGAAAGTGGCATCCACGTAAGTACGTTATAGGCAGAATTCTGGACTTCCTACAGTGGGCTGTAGACAGGAAGTTTGCCTTAAGTACTATCAGGGGTCAGGTTTCGGCCTTATCAATACTATTTCAAAGGCCCCTGGCTATGCATTCACTTGTCAAATCCTTTATGCAAGGGGTGACTCGTATTATTCCACCGATTAAAGCTCCCATATGCCCAT